>OZ020607.1:88177521-89377521 GCA_963971545.1 Philophylla caesio
CAGTTCATCAATACAAATAAATTGAAAATTTTTAATAAAAAATAGTTTTTATTCCTTCGCGCGATTTTTTATTAAAAATTTTCAATTTATTTGTATTGATAACAATGATGTTGAAGGAATAAAAACTATTTTTTATTAAAAATTTTCAATTTATTTGTATTGATGTGGTTAATTAATAAAAAAAATCCAGAATAATATTCAAAAACTTATGAACTAAATAAGGAACTGAAATCACATATTAAAAAATTGCATTATTCTAAAAAAAAAACAAGTCCATTTTTCAAAAACTTATAAACTAAATAAGGAACTGAATTCACATAGTAAAAATTGCATTATTCTAAGTATGACTAAAAGTAAAAATTGCATTATTCTAAGGCTTATAAGTAAACAAAACTGCGTCTAGCAACTTTAAAAAAGGGTCTTCCCGATTTTTCAACACAGACTTACGCCACAAAAACTCCACTACTAAGTCCGCAAAATTGGCAGGGTTGTTAAAGTTATCCTTATGGAAAAACCTTTTAACAACCCTCCATTGGGACTCAATGCGTTGCGTGTGGGTCCCGTCTGGCGTAACAAAGGGATTTTGCGGGTCGCTATGATTCACCTTTTGGTGCTCATACCCATAGCTCGTCAAGCAGTCATAGGCCTTCCAAAAATCGGTCCGTATCACGGTTCCCTCCGCAACATGTTTCTGGATTAGGGGTATGAGCACCTCCGCTGACCGCACGTTGTCCGGGCACACTTCAAGCCTGAGGTCCTCGCTACCGTCTTCGATCATGCCCAGGATCCAATGGCCGTCAACTCTTCTGCCTAAAAAATTCAAATATAAAATTGATAACATTCTTTTTAATAAATAAAATTGAATTATTTAATTTCAAACAACCTTTGTTATATTTCCTTTTGCCAAATTTGCTCTCATCAATTTGAACTATTTTTCCGGGGCCGCCAATTTTTCCCTTATTCCCCTCCTGATGTAATTGGTATAAAACCACCGCCTCCCGACAGTAGCTATACCAGTCGGTTATAGTCCTACTGGATAAGCAAGTACCCTCCACAAAATTTTCAAGCCGTACCTGCGACTGAGTCCAACGCTGCGCGTAGCCGTACATTATATAAAAAATATGTGGCATTGAAATTCTTGCATTTTCGAACCAAGTCCCCTTCGCTCGTGATACGGTAGATTTAGTACGACACGATCCCTTCCGGCAACAAAAACTGCCCAAATCTGCATTACCTTTGGAATAAACGGGCATTACCGTCCTATGTGTAGGACAAAGCTTGCTGCGCAAGAGCATCCCATTATCCTCCGCAAATTGGATGCACTGCTCGGTAGTGCCAAGGCGGTCACGAACCTTGTAGCTGGTCCACATATTTTGAATTTCGGCACTTGTTAGTACATGGCCTCTTGCTGCCCCTGTGCTGGTAGAGGGTTCGTCTGAATCTGCAAATAAAATCTGTAATACTTATAAATTTAAATAAAGAAACTTACCGTAATCAGTGTCACTCATTTCAAAAACGCTTTGATTTTAAAACAATTTTAATTTGTACACAAAAAATACATTTACCGCTGTTGAATAAAATGAAAATAACGGCACAACTCCATTTGCAAGTAGATGCCTTGGTTGCCACTTAAATCAAACCTGTACCGTAACATTAAACTTCGCCATTGCCACCAACATTATATTTTCAATTTAAAAAATGCTTGTTTTTACTCCTTCAACATCATTGTTATCAAAAATATCTATTAACATTTTCCAGGATCTGGCATCACACATACTTCGCGGCCATCTCACAACAACTGTGTTTACAACATTGTGCAATTAGCAAGATATATAAATATCGCATTTAAAAGTATTTATTGTTAAAATTTTAGCAAAAAAATATGTGCATTATGTTTATAATGTGTTTAAGAAAGTGTATTAACAAAAAGAAAAGTGATTTGTGCGGTTTTTGTATTAAAATATTGCTAAATCAGTGACAAAATTTTAACAACAAATAACTTTAAAACTAAAACAATTTGAACCCAAAATTTGTTAAATATCGGTGAATCAGTGCTACCCCAACACCCCCTGCTAATTTCAGTGAAATATTCCAAGTACTTTGGCAAAAAAAAGCATTGGTTCCGTAAAGGAAATCTCAGCCTATAAAAAAAAATAGTCAGTATGGAAATAACAAATTCCAGCATTACTTCCTCCGATAATTTAGGCATGAAAATTAATACTTTTTTCTATTCATACTTTGAACACACACACACATAGTACCCTAATTATTCAAATTGATCCGCCAACAAGTCCCAATTGGAAAAACAGTAATCACAGTTTGAGTATTTGAACTTGAACAAATGTATCCAAAATACGTTCCATGTATGTTTGTATGTATGTCAACAGCAACTACTTTTCCAAACCCAAGTCTGGTACATACCCACACATGAACTTCTATATGTCGTTATCTGAATGTATGAAAGCCCCCTCTGCCAACAAGTAAATTTCCGCAGTTGCGGGTTTGTTAGAACTGCTGATTTTTATTAAATAAAATATGTTATCTTAAAATCTGCATTCGAAATGAAAATGTGTTCAATGGTGTTTGCAAATTAAGGCAGTGACGGTATGTATGTATGTGCCTTTCTCTAACAAGAAAACAAGCTCCTCGCTCTAGAGCCAGCTGACGGAAGTTTATCATAGCATGACCATTGTTAATACATGTAAGACTTATTGTTAATACTGTTTATCGGGCAGGGAACCCGCCCAAGTAATGAGTGAAATAGAAGATTCATACATTGCAGCTCGATGTATGTACTCGTATGTACGCATATGTATGAATGTACGCATATGTTACATGTATGCATATAGTTCATATAGTTTGTTTGCCTTTTGAAATTAATGTTTCTTACCGAATCCACCCTATTGTACTTTTGAAAAAGAAAATTTTAGTATAATTCAATTTGGCCAACTGTGTGACGTATATTTCATTGTAAGCTTTTGCTGTTTCAATTGCTTGATTCGACAGTTGGATAGCAAGCGTGACAGCTGCAATGTCGATATTAGCTGAACTATTTTAGAGTTACAACGTAGTCATATAAAGTTATTCATGTATGTATGTATGTATATACACACATCAATAAATAGTCAACCGCAGATTTTCGAAATATTGCCCAAAGCAGACACACATTTGTGTCGTGGAATGCATCAATACCAATGATTGCGTATTACGAAACAATAGCTCCAAGTCACTTTTGTGGATAACCCCTTTTGCAAAAAATACCTATTCGCGCACAAACATATGTACACATACATATGTTTCCGTTTACGTTTTGCCTCCTCTCTTTAAAGTTCCTTATTATTACATTTTTCTAACAATTAAGCGAGTATGGGGTTAAGATAAATGTCTGGAGATTTCGCAAATAATAGCGCCACAATCATTAACAATCATTGTGTGTATGCATGTATGTATGTGAGAGCTGTTCTCACGAACAAGTAAGATGAAACAAAATGTTATCCGACTTTGATTCAATTTTTGATTTATTTGTTTATTTAACAACCATGAAAAAAATGTTGTGGAGATTTCCTCGTTAAATATCTTATCTGTAAGACAAATCTTATTTTTCTTACTGTTGGTCTCATAATGGTTGGTTTCACAGTACTTACGGTTGTTGGTGAATCTATGGTTATCAAGGGAGTGGAATTCTACGGATATAAAAGAAGTGGAACTTTGTGGTTAGCCAGGGAGTGGAATACCGGAAAGAGTAAGGTTCTTTTTCGTTTTACTGTTTCGAGTTTTTAAGAGGGCGGTAAGTGGTGACCTATTGAGAGGTTGTCTCGCATTCGTTGTCTTCTCTGTAAGACGGAAGTAGCACCAATTTTACAATTGGCCGGGCGATTGTGCCCTTTTCGGTCAGTACCTCTGCAACTCTCACTTTGTTGTCGGAACCTGGGTGTAGTTTTAAGATTCGTCCCAGTCTCCATTCATTCGGTGATAGATTCTCTTCCTTTACAACAACAAATTCTCCTACTTGCAAGTTGTTTTGTGGGTGCTTCCATTTGATGCGTTTTTGCATCTCTACTAGATACTCTGCCTTCCATCTTTTACAAAAACCTTGGTGCAGGGCTTTGAGCTTTTGCCATCGGTTTATTATGGATGCAGGGTTTTCATTAATATCTGGTTCTGGTGGAGCTAGTAAATGTCCACCAACTAAAAAGTGACCTGGGGTAAGCTGCTCCAGGTCGGACGGGTTGCTTGAAGAAGGGCTGATTGGACGAGAGTTTAAACAGGACTCTACTGGACATAAAAGCGCCATAAACTCCTCGTACGTATATTTACAATTTGATGCTATTTTTTTGAAATGATTCTTGAAGCTTTCCACACCCGCCTCCCACAGTCCGCCCATGTGCGAAACTGCAGCGGGTATGAATTGCCATGAAAGTAATTGATGTGCGTACTTTGCGAGGGTGTTGGTACGTGCTTCTGCCATGAAGGCCTTGACTTCGGATCGTAAAGACCGAGAAGCTCCGACAAAGTTGGTGCCATTGTCGGAGTAAAAATTTTTAGGACAACCTCTTCGGGCCATAAACCGTGCAAAAGCTGCTAAGAAAGAAGAATTACTAAGATCAGTGGTAGCTTCAAGGTGTATAGCTTTGGCGGCAAAGCATACAAACAGGCAAACATAGCCTTTTGACGTTCGACACCCTCTACCACGATAACTCGTAATATCAAAAGGTCCGGCAAAATCCACACCACTATTTGTGAAAGCCCGCGAATAGCTGGTGCGTTCCCTAGGTAGAATTCCCATAAGTTGAGTTTGGGTCCGTTTTTTATGGATTATGCAGACCTTGCAACCGTGGATGATAGACCGGATCATATTCTTCACCCTAGGAATCCAATTTTGGGTACGGATTATGCGCAACATCAGCTGATTTTCTCCGTGCAGGGACACTCGATGGATAAACTGGACGATGAGGCGGGACAGACGGCAGTCATACGGAAGTATGATAGGATGGCGTTCATTGTACGCCAAATCCAGGGACGCGCCTAGACGACCACCAGTTCTTATAACATCAGCCTTATCGATAAAGGGATTCAGAGGCAGAATTTCACTTTTTCCATGGATCGACATACCTGATTTGAGACTCATACATATATTCTTGACTATAATAATGCCTTTGAACAAGTTTTATCAAGCGTTGAGTCGTTGCCTTGATCTCATCAGCTGAGATTAGGCAGGATTCTGCTTGGGAAGCAGATCTTGTTTTCGAGTGAGTTCTTTGAAAAAATCTCATAATATATGAGATGACCCTCAAAGCCCTTGATAAATCTGAAAATCGCCCAAGTATATCATTAAAATTATTATTAGTTTTAGTAATTGTGTGCACTTGCACCCTTTTTTCTTCAATGGTTGTGTTATAGTCCGTTACTTGTGTTGGCCATTTGGAAAAGTCCTCTTGCAACCAAGAGGGCCCCTGCCACCACAAGGAATTGTTGACCAGTTCTTGTGCCAAAAGTCCTCTGCTATCTAGGTCAGCAGGATTCGATGTTGAACCCACGTGTCGCCAATTTCCGTTGCCAACCTTTTCTACAATCTTTGTTATCCTGTGCGCCACAAAGGTTGACCAAGAGCAAGGAGGCTTGCGTATCCAGGTAAGCACAATTGTTGAATCAGTCCAAAGGTTTACTTTTAGGTGACGAAGACTAAGATTTTCAGTCACTGATTCGATTGTTTCAGCTAGTAGCACTGCACCGCACAGTTCTAGTCTGGGTAAAGAGATAGTCTTTACAGGAGCTACTCTGGTTTTTGCCATCAGTAAAGTGACGAAAACTCCATTTTTTGTATTAACTCGTAAGTATACACTTGCTCCATACGCTTTCTCTGATGCATCGCTAAACCCATGCACCTCCACGTCCTCTGTTGTCGAGAATTGAACCCATCTAGGTATACGTAAGTTGTTGATCGCCATATAGTCCTGCATAAATGTATGCCAGCGATCCAAAGTAGTTGGAGACACGGTTTCATCCCAACCTGTTCCTTCTAACCATATGATTTGCATAATGACTTTAGCGACAATTATGACTGGAGCGAGCCAGCCTAACGGGTCTAACAGTTTGGCGATAGCGGAAACTATTGCCCTTTTGGTTAAAGTGGTATGTTCATCTATAGGCTTTGCTATGAAATAGAAACAATCGGTATGAGCATTCCATCTTGCGCCAAGAGCCTTTACTGTACTTGTATCTTCAAACTCTAAAAAATCTTCCTTAAGCAAGTTAGCTTTCGGTATGCCTTGCAATATCTTGCTGCAATTTGAAGTCCATTTCCTCAATGGCAAGCCGGCTAACTCTAGTACGTGCGTTATCTCGTCTCGAGCTTTTATCGCAGCATCAATACTATGACCACCGGCAAGTACGTCATCAACGTACATGCATCGTTTTAGAATGTCTGATGCAATTGGGTGGGAGTTAGCTACTTCATCAGCCAGCTGGTGTAGGGTCCTTATCGCAAGGTAAGGAGCACAATTTATTACAGTTTTAGTTCGTATAAACTGATAGGCTCCTGGTCCCTGCTCCTATGAACTATATGTTGGTATTTGTTTGGTTTTCATTCACTAGGATTTGCCGATACATTTTTTCGATATCGCTATTGAAGACGTATTTGAACAATCTCCAGCGAAGAATTAAAATGGTTAAGTCGGCTTGTAGTACCGGACCTGGGAGGAGAACATCGTTCAGACTCGTGCCGTTGACGGTTGGACACGAAGCATTGAATACCACCCGGACCTTCGTTGAGGCACTTTCTTCCTTTAAGACAGCATGATGCGGCAGGAAATAGCCATCATTCGACTCTGCTGTTACATACATATGTATCTATCTTGGACATCAGAGACTTCATTAAAAAACGAGGCTATGTCGGTTGTAAGCCTCGTCGTTTCCGCACCACCGGTTATTATCCAGCCGAATACGGTTTCTTGTGTGTTTAATATGTTTTTCTTCATGCCGCTTGACATAATCTGGGGATAAATGTCTCGGATGAGATCAACCGGTTCGTTCAGAAAGAACCTTTTATCCGCCAATTCCAAATCTGGGAATGCCTGCTTGGTCATCGCACGAACTTGGCAGGTTGGAAGATTCCCAGTAAGTTGTGGCATAACAAGCACCACTGCATTTATATTGATTAGAGCGTCCGTAAGTGACCTCGACTGAATTTCGCACGCTTCCTTCACCTGCGCGGATATAGCATTGTTAATGCCCGAAACTTGGGCATGTAAACGTTTTGAAGGTAAATTGATTCTGCGTTTGAGCCTCTCCGTAATGAATGAGCACTCGGAACCAGAATCAATTAATGCTCTAGCCGAGAAATTAGTGTCATTGTAGTGAATGTTGACACATGCCGTACCTAGGAGCATACCAACGTTTGAGTTTGCATAGCAAGAATTCACATTTTTAACAACTTTTCCATTGTCCTTTGCAGATTCCTGTCTCCACTAAGCCTGTCTGGAAGTGGAAGGAGTGTCATCTGCGGGGTTCGGAATTCCCCTCTGTGTGGTTGCTTTTGGCTGAAAAACTTGCAGGTGGAGCAGTGTGTGATGTCTTGAGTGATACGTACTGCAGTTGAACGAGCTTGTGCATCTTGACACCGTGTGTCCAGCTGATAAGCAGTTCAAGCAACCATTGTTCGATTTAATGTAATCTATTCTTTGTGTTGGTGTCGTTTTACGGAACTTTTGACAACTTCGTAGTTTGTGTTCATTGCTATGGCATATATTACAAAAGTGCTTGGCAAGGCTGGTGTGATATGTGCCGAGCCGTTTTGGAGGCACATCTAAGCTTTGACGCAGAGCTTGCGGCTCAGGTGCCTGCGAAATCTTACTGGCTCTCAAGCCTGATACGGTTTCCAGTGTTTGGAACCGATTTGAAAGGAAACGATCCATATCTTTCCACTTGGATATATCTGTTTTGTTTTCTATGGACTGCTCCCATAGCGCCAGTGTGCATTCTGACAGTTTCGTTGAACATAAGTATGTAATAATTGCATCCCAGTTCGAAATGTCAATTTGATGACTTTGAAGTGATGAGATGCAATTATTTATGTCGCGCTGCAGTTTCTTAATAGAGCTGCCACACTTACTCTCAACTGCCTTTAAATTGAATAAAAGTTTCAACTGTGGGTTGACTAAGATACGTTTATTTTCGTGTCTGTCACTCAGGTTTCTCCAGGCTGTTGTAAAGCCTTCATTAGTCAATGGACACCTCTGCACAATATCTTTTGCTTCCCCTTGGGTTTTTTTGTTGAGATGGAAAAGTTTCTCAACTGGTGTAAGACGTTTGTTTAGGATGTATATAACCGTAAACATGTCTCTGAAGGATGGCCAAGACAAATAGTCTCCTTTAAATACATCGGTATCGCATGGAGGCAAACGTATGTTGTGCTCGGTAATAGGTATGTTTTCCGGCTCTTTTTTTGTTTTTGTCAGTTTTTCATGCAGATCAGCCATGGCTGTCTGGCAGCGAACAAAACACTGATAAGATCTCTTATGCTTAAGTTTTATCGCCGTTTGATCTTTGGCAGTTATGCCTTCTGAACCCATGATGTCATCGTAAGCTGCTTTCGTCTTCCTCCAAAGCGCCTTAAGCTCATCTTGTTCGATGACAAGAGAACTCTGCTACTGCGTCGGCCAAACGAATAAATGTATCCATTATTTAATTGAATTTGGGAAGCAAAGAGTATACGTAATATAAATTAAGTTTGAACGTTATCTTATTCAGTTTGAGTTTTATAGCAGATCTTTTTATGTATATATGCTCTATTGCCCTTTAGAATTCTTAAAAATCTGAAACTTAAATTATGCCACACCAGGTAAATTACTTAACTCAAAGACAGGAAATAATTAATTTTTCAACGAATGAACGTGTGTGTAAATTTAATTTATCTTTTATTGTTTTCCAGCAACTTATTGTATGTACATATATATATATGATTATGTATATGTATTTATATATGAAAGTGTATATGTATGTATATATGAATATGTTGAAGCAAACAAAATGCGCACGTTATTGGATATAGTCACCTGCCACCCAACGAAGTTTAATGTCCTTTGTCTTTAATAATTAAGTGTGTGTGAACCGTGTGAAACGGGAGAAGATAAAGCAGTGCTCCGTGTGTGAAAATAAAATACTAAAAAAATAAATCTCGTCAAATTAACAACTAAATTAATTAAGTGCCAATGTCAAGCAGTAATCCCGGTTCAGTGAAATGATCTCCGAATTATGCAAATGTAATGAAAACTAATGTGATACAAAAAAGATAGCACGAACTGCTACTAGTATGTGAATGTGCGCATAAATGTATGTGAATGTGCGCATAAATGTATGTATCACTGCTACACAAAGGAAAAATAAATTTTCTTATTTCGCACCTATGTGAACGTATCAATTAAAAAGGAATTCGCAGTGCAAAGAAAAATTTAATAAATTATTGTTTGTATGCAATTGTGATAAACGATTATAATCATGTGACAGTGACGCAAAATAGTGGCGTGATTCGAGCACTGAATATACCCCCGGTTCACTAACACACGCGCGAAATGTAACACAAATATATAAATGATCGGATATTTGTTTACTGTATTTTTTTTTTTTTTTTTTTAAAGTAACAATTAAGTTCACTGAAAATTGAAGATCAACCACGTACCTTATTGCAGTGTTGTTGGTGATGAGGTGGTGAAAGTATTTGTGTTGCAAGTGTTAATGGTATCTAGTTGCTGTGCTGTGAGAAAGCTCTGGTGCTTATATATACTCGTCGTATGTGCAGGATGTAAAGCAGAATGGTGTCACGTTAAATAGTTGTGCAAAAGGCTGTGTCGTTTGAGTTGGTGATCTGTGCGATTCCTTCCAAAAGGTTTTTGTTGGCTGAGAAGTGGACTGTATAGGATATAAGCTGGTCAGTATCGGCGTCGAAGGACCAATAAATACACGTGAACGTATTTAGGTCGGAAACCTAAACACATATAGTATAATGCTCCCTTCGACCAAAAAATGAAAACTTTGACCCTCTGTAAAAAAATATGTTTGTTCTGCAAAAATGATCTACTCAACATACCCTTTCAGAATTATGGGGTCGCTATTCTGTTCCATTCAAAAAGTCTTCATTTGTTGGACAGTGTGATTAGTGCTGAGGAGTTTGTGATGAGAAAAATTAGTAGTTTGCTTATTAGTGCTGAGGAGTTTGTAATAACAAAAATGAGCAGTTTGACAATTAGTGCTGAGGACTTTATAATGACAAAAATGAGGAGTTTGTTTATTAGTACTGAGGACTTTGTGATGACCAAAATGAGTAGTTTGATTATTAGTGCTGATGAGTTTGTGATGACAACAATGAGTAGTTTGGTTGCCAGCGCTAATTACATTATAAGCATAAAAATGATTAGTTGTCTTGTCTGTTAGAGCCAATTAGATATATTTTTCACCTATATGAAATAAAGGAAAGAGATATAAAATCTCACCGACAAGGGGAAACTACTCAGTTTTTTCCCATGCCTTGAACAAAAATGACTACTCTGCTAAGCACTTTTGTTATTATTTATAATGATGATATGAGTACATATTTGATTATCTGCTGTCTTGTAGGGATGTTTGTATGTTTGTTTGTATACGTTAAAGAACACATGTACATCCATAACACGTGAATGGTTGCGACTGTTAGGTGTGGTAGGCCCGACAGCAAAATTTATTTTCGCATGCCAAAGGCATTTCCCACAAGGTGAGAGGAGGTCGGATCCTCTATAAATGGACAGTTCCGGATATAAATTTAATTATATGTTCTACCACAGTGGCAGTTGACAGGGCAAATGACTTAGGCGGTAAGATAGATTCAGGTAGCTTAGCTGACCAAAACGAACAATACTCTGTGATAGCACTAGGTGTCGACGACTTTCTACCGGTGCTTGATTCATCCAATGTGACAGAAAGGGCTTTAACCCCAACTTTAGTGGAAGTTTCCTTAGAGGAGTCCCCTCAACCCTGTTTCTCTTTAGGGCACTCTCTTAAACAAACATGGGGCAATAGTCGTCAAACACAAACAGATAACTACCTTACAGATGGGACTCCTAGCAAGAGAAAGTACCGGGAAGAACTAGATTGGAAAAATGAGGAGCTGGGACAGTTACGCAAAAAGGTGACGATTTTAGAAAAGAAAGTTTGGAGTTTAGAGGCTTACCCAGATTTGACTTTAAATAGGCAAGACAGTCAAATCGAAGAGCTATGTAGCAAATTACCTCCACATTTGGCAATATAAGTGAGGAATTGCCTAAAAAATACACCCCGCTCTTCAAAGGGGTATACATTTGATAGGGAGTTGAAAACATTAGCTCTTGCAGTGAAATTTCTGTCACCTATTGCCTTTAGGTACCTAAAGCATTAAAGCTCTGGAGCTAAGAAGCCGTGGTTTTACCAATAATCAAAAGTATGTTTCACTCTGTTGTGATAAAATGTCTTTGAAAGCCCTTGTCCAATACGAGAGGAATAGGGATTCAATTATAGGACTGGAGGACTATGGCGACGAAAATCGCACTTCCAGAGTTGCTTCAAGTGTCTTAACACTTCTCGTCCAAGGCATTGGTGGGGTGTCTTGGACGTACCCCTTAGCGTATTTTTTTGTGCACAAAGCTTGCAAAGGAAATGTTTTGAAAAAATACATATTCGAAGCCATCGGTCAGCTCCAGAGTATTGGACTTCACCCCTGCCAAATAGTAACTGATCAAGAGTCGAATTTCTTTAGTTTTTCAAAAATTGTAGGAGTTTCTAGGAAAAGACCCTTCTTTGAGGTAAATGGGGAAGAAATCATTTATTTCTTTGATTCTCCGCATCTTCTCAAAAGTACTCGAAACTGTTAAGAGAATAAATAAAATAAAGTAATTTTACAAGGCCGCCCTGTAGATTGGATGGATATTGTAATTCTTTATGAACAGGGGTCTTAGTATGATATTTCATGCACATATAAGCTTACCTCGGCCCATATAAGACCCAAAAGTTTTGACAAAATAAGTGTGCATTTAGCATCGCAGGTGTTTAGTAATTCTGTTGCAAGTGCAATGTTCGCTATCTACAGCTCCGGGCTTTTGAATAGTTTAAGATCCCCATATTTTTTTAATACTGCCGAGTTTGTCCTTTTCTTTGATAAACTATTCAACATTTTCAATAGTATCTACTTTGGGGAAGTAGGCAATTCCAATCTTTTATTATTTTACAAGTAGTCTGTTTTGTTCTTCTTTGTAAGTAGTTTTCATTACTAGTCCTATTTTACTTTTGATGTGTAAACATCTATAGCCGCGGTAGGGCAAATCTCTTACGCTAATACTACCATAAAAACTCCATATAAAAAAAAGTAAGACGTTTTTGATTGGTCAAGAACGACTCTGTGTGAAAATGCGTGTGCCGTCTGACGTATGTGTTAGTATTATATTGACCCAGAAAGCAAAATCAATTATCTTTGTGTTGCATGCAATTAGGCGCATAATTTTTATAAACTATGCGGCTTAAAGCATAGGGTGTTCTCTAAATTTAGATTGACACAGTTTAATCGGTTTGCTGGTGCACGGGAATTAGGAAACAATTTTCAGTGGCATTCACTTATCTTGGGTGGAGATTTTAATTTAAATTTCGCGGAAACAGAAGCGGTACCACTCAATAAATTTTGGTTTGATGCATTCTTTCTATTATTCATAGTTTTATACTTAAGCACCAAAAAAATTCATTTCTCCTTGAAAAATTGCAAATTGCTCATTATTCTCTTCCCACTATTCTCCCCCTATTCTCAAGATATTTCATCCGCAACGGGATTGCGCAATCTTGTATTCTATCATTCTTGGTTTGATGGAACAAAAAACCTGTTTGATTTGTCCGAACATACACCTGTCCACTTGACAGCTTTGCCAGATAGAAATGCAGTGAAGAGAATAATGCACGAGTTAATGCCAATAAAGGCTGTTAATGCAGATAAGCTCCCATGTCTGTCTTGGGTATTATCTACGTTCTTTGGTATTGACACAAAAAGCAAAATTAATTATATTTAATCGGGAGCACCCTGCACCTTTGAGTTGCATGCAATTAGGCGCAAATTTTTACAAACTGTGTGCAAAGAACGTACATTATCTACGTTCTTTGCTGAGTGAATTAGAGCACAGCGTGTTCTCTAAATTTTGATAGAAATTCCCTTATTCGCTTTGCGTTGGTACTACTTTTGAACAGCTGATCGCTTTGTGTTTCTACATCTCAGCTGATTGGTGTTCTTTAAAACAATAAATTAAACGTTTAAACTGGAGGTATATAACCGAAATGCAGGTAATATTCATGTTTCTAAATAAATTACAGGTCAAATACTAATATTAATTATTATTGTAGAGAACATCGCAATCATTAAGAAGATCCAGAAACGCTGGATATCAAGGTGCCTACCGAGAACGTCAACGCCAAAAAGAAATTAATAGGCTACGTGGACATTTACAGCAGCAACAACAACAGCAACAACAACCAAATTACCAAAACATTGAATTGCAATATGAGCATTATCTTAACCATGTTAATGCCCATAAACAATTTAAATTAAAAATGATCGACAACGACTTTGGATACGCATGCGCTGTGTGTGATAGATTGTGGTTTAAAAACGACCTTAAAGCTATGCCTGCTGGCCGTTTTTTCCAGACTACTTACCAGTATTGAATCAAAGGTGTACGTTTCTTATTTTAGCTATCATAAGCCTATTTTAACTATTGCAACATAAATAATAAAATAAATTAAATTTTAAAAATTAAACAAGATAAATATGTATGATTGACTTAACCCTTGAATGCCCATGATACCTTTAAAGATACAACCATTACTAACGAGGTTGTAAAGTATTATATAGGGGTTAATATTTCTAAATACTGCAAATTTAACAGTTTATACATCTACCTTGAGTTCAAACACTCACATCTTTTCTTTTATTACATTATTTATATTATAATATAATTTATATGGGTGATAATAGGCCTCCTGGGGAACCGAACACCCAAAAAAAAAAATCGGTAACGCGCCTGTATTGCAACCTCAGTGGTGGTGCGGAAAAGCAATAAAAAATCATTAAAATTTGTTTTTATTTTAATGTGTTTTATTACAATTTTAATAGTTAAAGTTTCCTTTTTTGGATATATATATTTCCACGTAACATATATATGTACATATATGTAGATAGATATATATGTACATATGTACGTATGTGTCTTATATAGATATAGATATATATGTACATATGCATATGTCTTAGGAAATAAATAATGTTTCCGTCATGCAGCCTGAATAGTTGTTTTATTCTAGCCAATTGGGTTCCACAAGATTAATAAAAAAATTCAATTATTGACGAAATTGATTTGATTCGCTTTGCATTGAATACCAACAATATGTAAAACAAAAAATAATTCTTCCACGAACCGATTGACTGAGGGTTTTTCTGTTTGCTCCCATGTTCGATTAAACTACGAATCAATATTTAATATTAACTTTTGATACGGACTCAATGGCTGTGTTCCCATCACTACATAACTCAATTTGGAATTGATGTTTGCATTTAAAAGCGCATTACGTATTAAATTTACAATCCAGCATTCTGCCTCACTTGGTTTTATATTCAACTTATCGGCTAGCATTCCAATAGTGATGCGACAATGAAAGTGTCATTCAATATCACCGTTTGGCACTCGTGCACCTTCGAAGTAAGTTCACGTACAGACACTAAATGAATTCGGTGATTGGGTTACGGTAAGTGTAAGATTCTTGTTGTATCACCTTTGTAAAATCTCACAGCGGTAGCAAAGCTTCCAACGCTGTGTTCCAGTCCAAAGTCAACATTTCAGCGGCCAATTTTCCCCATAGGATATTCAAGTAGCTCTAAAGAATAAACAAACAATTATAATTTATTTTTGAATACTTTCTTAATTACAAACCTCTCCTAATGTTCCACCTTAAAGTTATAGTACTTTTGAAGTGCAGTCGTATATCCATGAAGTAAGCGCTCATATTTGTGTTGTTCACTGTCACGAGAATATATTGCAGTAATTCTTGCTGGACAATGATTTTTTGAAGTTTTAAAGTATTCAAATGTTTGTTCATATTTCTGTTAGCCTAGTAAATGTTAATATTTTAGAATTTTTATTGAGCTCAAGGCCAGTTTATGAAAGATTTTTTTGTGAAAAAACAAAAACAGTTTTTTTAATGGTTGAAGTTATAGTACTATTTCGGAAATCACCACATTTTCTCATCAGACTTCTTTTTGATTATTAAATTTAATTAATTTTTAATTAAATTTTTCATAACCACTTCTCTCAGGCTTTGAACCCGGGAGCTCGGAGTTGCAGAGCCAATACGCTACCTATTGTGCTACGCTAGCCGAGTTGGCTGTTGTGTTTATTTCATCTTCCTTAAACAAACCAACTACAAACAAGAGCAACTGATCTGCCGCTATTTAACTTGTTTGTGTGGTTGTTGTTTGTGTTTTTATTTTGCAAATTCTGTATAAGTTTTTTACTGTTCCATTTAAATAAAAAGACTGTTTTCGTATAATGCTTGAATATCTATTTTATTATTTTTTTTATGCTGCCTATTCGCTAGCGAAACCGTTTCGTTCTGCTGTAAACTCGCTACTACTCACACGCTCGAACATCCTCCGGCCTTGAGGCTCGATATATCTCGAGGCTCAACAGGTTCTACAGGTAAGACACATAGCTTTTGAATGGGGCGGTTAATATTGCTGTTACCTGTCCAAAGAGAAACGTTACGGACCAAGCCGTCGCTGCCTGGATGCAATGCCGTCACTCGTCCCATTTTCCACAGGGTTGGAGGGGTAGCTTCATTTTTTATGACAACTTAGTCACTCACCTTCAAGTTGACTCTAATTTCTCGCCATTTGGGACGCTGTTGAAGCTCATGCAAATAGCTATTGCTCCATAGCTTCCAGAATCTTTGTGTAATAAGCTGTCGTGATTGCCAATAATCGAGGCGATTCTCCGGCCATTCCACTGGCATTTGTTCGCCTAAAACTGGAATCAACGATTCTGCAATTAACAAATGCCGAGGTGTTAGAGGACTCAAGTCTCGCGGGTCTGCACTAAGAGCACATAACGGGCGAGAGTTGAGTACCGCCCCAATTTCTGCCAACAATGTCTGCAATGCTTCGATGGTCAATAAGCGAGCTCCCATCACTCGACGCAGATGATGCTTCGAAGCCTTAACGGCCGCCTCCCAAAGGCTCCCTTGATGCGGAGCAGAGGCAGTAATGAAATGCCACTCGGTTTGTCGCGCTGAAAGTTGTTCATAAAGATCTGAGTTTTGTCACGTTTGCAGCAGTCGACTTAGCTCTTGCTCGGCCCCAACAAAGTTCGTAAGTAAAACGAATATAGGCCATAATAAAGGCCTTGGTGGAAAAGTGTGATAGGAATTCCAAATGTACCGCCTTGGATACCATGCATACAAACACCGCGATATAACCTTTTAGGACTAAATTTCCCCTCCGACGGTCCGGGCGTACTCGAACGGGTCCTGCGTAGTCGATTCCTGCATGCACAAATGGACGCGCTGGACGTACTCGACAAGCTGGGAGATTTCCCATCATTTGTTCACTCATTTTGGCTCTCAACCTTTCGCACATTATGCAGCCTTTGATCAGGGATCTTGCTAAATACCGTACGCCGATGATCCAATATTTTTGCTTTAACGTCGCGATTAACTGTTGTGCCCCGCAATGCAATAGTTTTAAATGCTCTGCTCGCGCCAATCAACCAGGCCAATCTTCCCTTTCCTGGTAAAATGGCTGGATTGCGTTGAGTGTCAGGTATATCTGCTTCTTGTAGCCGCCCACTCATACGCAGTATACCGTCTTGAATAAACGGAGCTAACATCCCAATACCATTCGATAGTTTAGAACCTTCTGCGGGTTTCTTCTTATGTATGTTGTTTTGTAATGTTCGGATATCGTCTCCATAATAATCACCTTGCTCCTGGCGGATCCAGAATGCCAATGCAAATTCGATCTCCTTAACGCTTAGATGAAGTTTTGACCTCTCTGCCAATGGTGATCGACAATTTGTCGCAAATCTAAATACCCATGCAGTCACTCTTATTAAACGATTGATCGATGAGTAGCGCTCCAATAGTGACTCAAGTTTAATGGATATGGTGTTGATCTTAGCGGCCGATTGATTGTCTGTCCATTCAGTATGTATTATTGCATGACGGCATTCTTTTTTCACTTCTGTTTCAATTTTTGCCGAACACCTTCCGGTAGTTTCGGCCACATGACTTTTGGCAGTCGGAGGAAGTCAGGCCCATGCCACCACGTTTGCGAAGCAATTAACTCACTCATCGAAATACCTCTAGAAATGAGGTCAGCAGGATTTTTGTCTGTGGGCACATACTTCCACACGCAGTTTTCTGTATTCTTATTGATTTGCCAAACGCGATTCGCTACAAACTGTTTCAGGCTACCCCTATTGCGTTTCAACCAGCAGAGTACCACCATAGAGTCGGACCAACACGTGATTGAACCAATTGTTATATGATGTTGAGTTTCGCAGACGGTTAACACACACTGAATAAATTCGCTCAATAATGCTGCAGCTCGCAATTCCAGACGTGGTATAGTTTCCACTCGTAATGGCGCGACTCTCTATTTCGATAGCAACAAATTGGATTTCACCCCTTCGTCGGTATGTAATACCGCATATACGGCTGCTCCAAATGCCTGTGCTGATGCGTCTGAAAAGCCATTGAAGGTCATGTTTAATCGTCGCCTGTAGCCTAACCATCGCGGTATATGAAGATTGCTAAATTGCGGAATTTGAGAGAGAATACTCTGCCATGTCATTCTTAATGGCTCGGATAAGATTGTATCCCAGTCTTGCTTTTCTTTCCAAATTCTTTGAATTAAGATTTTGGCATTTATTATAAAAGGTGCGGCTAGCCCATTAGGATCATATATTCTCGGCGTTATACTTAAAACTGATCGCTTAGTCCAATAAGTGGTGTCTTCTGCCGGTAATGAATGCACAATGAAAGCAAACTCATCTGTTGAGGGAATCCATTTTAGACCAAGTACCGATGTTTCCATGTTGCTATTCAGCCAGGCGTCATCACCAGTTATTGGTGTGTCGATAGAACGCTGTACATAATTCGAATTTGATCGCCACTTTGTTAGTTCGAACTCCCCTGTGAGTAAAAGCTTCTTCATTTGCCAGCATAATAGCAACAACTCCTCCTCAGAGTCAGCACCGACCAAACAATCATCCATATAGAAATTATTCAGCACGGCTTCTGCCCCACGAGACCACCTAGCTGCATTGTCTCTAGCACACTGTTGCATTGCACGAATTGTACAAAAAGGCGCTGATGCCATTCCAAACGTAACTCCAGTGAGCCAGTATTCCATTATTTGTCCTGTATCATCTCTCCAAAATATGCGTTGTAAGTCCCAGTGCAGGTCTGCTATTTTTACCTGAGGAAACATCTGCTTGATATCTGCTGAGACTGCGTACGCATTCAAGCGTATCCCCAAAGCAGGTCGATTTAATCCATTTGTAGGTTAGGTCCGATCATTTGGACGTTATTTAATGATAATCCGATATCGGTCGAACAAGATGCATCAAAGACCACACGAAACTTTTTTATTACCGCATGGTGGGGAATATAATAAGATTTTTCGTCTGGCGGTCTAGTTGCCAGACGTAACCAATCCTTTGACATATATTCGTTCATAAACTTCTGATATCGTTCCTTTAGCTCCGCTTTACAACCCGATTACAACCGATACTTTCCCAGTTGGGACGCAATGGTATTTATAGAATATAAAGACCTGTCAAGATTGCTCTCGTTATCAGCTGAGTTCACATCCTTTGCTAGGTTAGCCCCAACAATGCTGGGGTCAGTTGGAACCTCACCAAACAACAACCATCCTAAGCGAGTCTCTTGCGCTACGAACCCCGAGGATAATCGCCTCATATTATCCTAAGAGCATTTCAACCTTAGCTGGCTGATCGAAGGTTGGGTCTGCTAATTGAGACGATATATCGCGAGGTAAATCTTGATTAAGTAACCGCCTTGGTGGCAATAAATTTTCCCCCAATACCGAAGATATTACTAAACATGTTATGAGGATTCGGAGTTCATCACTGTAAAGCGACATCAAGTGACCAGTAATTGATTTGTCGCAAATATTTGATCCCGCTCCCATTGCAGATAATACACCAATTCTAATTCGGCGCGTAGAAATTTGATTATTTGTTACAATGTCTTTGCTAATTAGGTTCACCTGTGCCCCCGTATCACATATCGCTCGCATTCTCACTATTGTTCCACCACGTGTTAGGAAACGTACCTGTGCCGTAGCCAATAAATTAGCACGGAAATCAAAAGCACTCTGTGCTATGGTAGAATTTCCATGCACGGATGGTTGCGACGAAATAGTACTACTGAAAACCCCGAGGCCGTTTTCCTCCTGGTTAGTTCGTTGCTATTGATCCTCCTTCCGTTCGTCTTCTACTACCGTTGCTAGCGTGGGCATGCGAGATCTATCTTCTTTGGAGTTTGTTGCTAATAACCTTGGGCAAATGATGCTATTGTGAGGTGCCCTGCGCACCTGGGACAAAGGCTTGACAAGCAGTTCCGGGCAGTATGTCCCCTTCTCAAGCAATTCTGGCATAATCCCAGATCGAAAATACGCTTAATTTTGTCGTCCCGGCTCATGCGACCAATTCCAGGGCATCGGTGAAAGGCATGATCACCTGAGCAGTTGAGACAGGGATTATAGTTGGACATTGACGAAACGTTCGACCTCATGCGCTGATTGATCGACGTATTCATAGCACGCCTTTCGTTATGATTACCCAACGCTGGTGTAGCTTGATTTAGCAACCCGCTACTTCGACGTTCAAGCCATGCATAGAAATCCTTTTGCAAATTGGGGATGCGATCTGTGGGTCGTACCATTTCCCACTGACTGCGAGATGTGCTGTCCAGCCGGGATTCGAGAAAATTCAAAATAAGCAATTCACGTTGCTCCTCAGCTCCCAATTGTCTCAAAATCATGCGCATGCTGTTGCGCGTCACGTCCAGCATATTTCTTATCAAGGCATGGGTGGCCCTTGACCAGATAGGCAGAGCATATATTGCAGAGCAGTGTGCTGCGTGACAAAGATATTCGTTATCGAATGTTAAACACAATGTCTTCCATGCATCGATGAAGCTTTCTTCTCGTTGAGGCCAATATCCCATTGCCCTGGCTGCTTCTTCTTTTACACAGCTTTGTAAACGCCGAAGTCGTTGCAAGTTCGTAAGATTCGGATTTTGAATAACCTCCGCCGTAAATATGTCTCGAAACTGTATCCACTCCTGATGATTGCCGCGAAATACTGGGAGCCGATCTGCCAGCGGTAGCTCCGCGTATTGTAACTGTAACGCTCTATTATTGGCATAACTGTACACTGCTGTAGACGAAATCGGTTCCAATTCTTTTATCTTTTGGCACAGTTCAGCTCGAACTCTCACGTAAGCATCCTCAACCTCCTGCTGACGGGTGAGATCATCCACTCATTGTAGTTCATCTCGGGGTCTCTGTTGAAACTCTCGAGATCTAGATTGAAAGTTTCCCCAAGCATTAGTAAGAATATCGAGGCGAACTTTGATAACCTCGATATTTGCCTCCTGGAATGTCGCTGATGTCAACCAGTTCGACTGACGCTGTATTTGAGAAACCGCAAAATCCATATCTGCTCGAATATTGCTATCGTCTTCAATAACTCGGAATGCCGTTCGGTCTGTACTTGCAATAATCTCTGCAGGCACTTCCACACTTGTTGTTCGCTTTCCTCCTCGCGCCACCATTATTTGAGGATCAACTGTGAATACATAAGAAGGAAACACTACCCTTTAAATATATTCCCAAATTTTGGAAAGCCGATAGATATGTTAACACTGTTCCACAAGTTACTAAATCAACATCCACTAGATATGCTTAAAGTCGCTGTTATTCCACAAAATTTATTAAATCATACGATGGCTGTTACACTTCAGTTAATAGAATATTTATCCAATCTTCATTAAGTCTCAAATATTTCCTTGACTTTATGGTCAACTCGCTATTTCGCCCTTAATACACCTATTTGCAATAATGTAGTAAGTCACTAAAGCCTTTGATGACCCTTCGCATTAATATTAATAAGTTAAAGTCGCAGATATTCATAATTTATACATACTCCAATAAGTCTGATTTACTTTTATTTAATGAAAAGGCAAATATTACAACCAATGAGCTTTCAAAACGCTGTATCGCCGTAAAGGAATATATATAAGCTTAAGTCGTAGATATATGTATATTATACAAATAAGTTTTCATTACACATTTAATGAAAACGACAGATATTTCCCCATATGACGTTTCAAAACGCTGTTTCGCAGTTAGCGTATATTTACATAATTACAATCAAATCGCAAATTGTCTGTATACGCTTTTAAACATTTCCTCTTTAATGTTGTCAAAAATCGCAGGTTTTCCAATTCGCTAAAGAGAACCTCGTTATACATATGTATGTACGCACCATTCCTTGCTTCAGTTAGATTTTCCATCGCCCGCTTCTTTGTTTCTCTCATAGAATTTGATACTCCAGGCCTTTTACTTGCCTTTGAGGCTGGCCTTTTGCTTGCTTTTGAAGCTGATTCTTTGCTTGCCTTTGCTGGCCTCTTCTCCTCTACACTCTTGTAGTATGCACATACATAACTGATACACACACACAATACACATTGCGCACAATATAACAAACATACAGACATACAAACACACACAATGCACATAGCACAGAATGAAACATACTGACACACACACACGTATAATGTACACTGCACGCACATACGTTACTTGTGAAAAGTCGAGTTTTGAAATCGTCATCTAGATAAAGCAAAATTTGAGTGAAAACAGGAAGCCTTAAAAAGGGATTCGCCACACAACTTACCTGGGAAGTTCCTGGTGATCCGTTTTTAAGCTCCAATTGTGCGGCTGATACAAGTTTTCGACGGAAAACCAGAAATTCGCGGAAAAACAAACATTCCTTTGTTTTTTTTTTCTTTTTTACCCCTTTTTTTTAGAAAACGCGCGAAAAAAACCTTTGTTAAAATTAAAAAGTGAAACAAACAATACAGCTGAAAGGCAAACGTGCTAAACAGTTGTCAAATACAGCTGAGGTTCTCTTCCAAGAGCAGGAACAGCTGTTAGCAACGAGAAACTCAGTGACAGTTGCGAAAGCACTGTACTTGTGCAGTGACTATTAAACACGCCTCTAAGCACTGGATCAATAGGGTGGGTCTTAAATACTTAAAAAAAAAAATAAAAAATAATAATATTTTTAAAAAAGTATATAAAAATTAATATAATAATTGTAATATAAATAACGGAATAACGGAAAATAATATTAACAAAATTAAACGCAATAACAGATAATAACTAACAATAATAATAATAAGTAAAAATAATATTAATAAAATTAAACGCAAAAACAGATTAAAAGACTAAATGCGTGTTATCAACATAAATTAAAGTAACCCAATAAATTAAATTGCAATAAGATTTATACATTAATAAATTAAAACACAACATATAATAACTAACTTCATCAATAATAAAAGAAATAGCAAAAACAAATTAGTAAACGCAAAAAAAAAAAACAATAATCAATAATAATAATAACAAATCTAATCGATAACAACATTAACTAATAACATAGATATATATAATTAGGATAGAAATAAATAAATAAGATACCCCAACGAGAACCCAAACTATGAGTGTTACCAGATCGCCCCCTCCAGGGCGAAATAACGGGGAATCCGGAGGTCCCACTACATCGGACACTACTAACAATGACAGCGTGTCATTGATAAATCCTTTCGCGAAGCGTCCCCGGTTAATGCTACAGGAACCAGAAGACGCCCCACAGGGGGCCCGAAGAGGTCTTAAAGCCACACTGAGCGCCGAAAAGATGGTCGGAAATACGCGGTCGCATTCCTCTCCGCCGGACATTAGCCGTGTTGAATCACGCATCGTAAACATTCCAATAGATGCAAAAAACCCCATAAAGGAGTTGGGGGCAAAAATTAACTTGTTATTAAGCATCATCGGCGGGGGTAGAATAACTATCCACCAACCAATGCGAGACCTTGTTGGAGAAATCGCCAAACTGCACAGCCAGGCAGCGAACCAGCCCAACAAACGCAGCCAAGGTAACACCAGCACAAGAGACCAACATGTGCAAACAGAGAAAAAGGTGAAAAAGAGGGTTGTGAACGAAACCGGCGCAGACGCAAAAAGCTCCAGCAAAACGGAATAAAAACGAGCAATGGACGTTGGTGAAAAATACGAGAAAACTCAGCAAGACGGCAAGGAAACTGTCCAGGCCTGACGCGGTTATCATTTCGAAAACTAGCGAAATGACGTATGCGGATATTATCCGGAAAATGAAGCTACAACCAGATATGAAAGAACTAGGCGAGGCGTAAACCGAATCACAACAACAGCGAAAGGAGATTTGCTTGTCCAACTCCGTGATAAATCTGGTCAGATGGCGAATGAATTCAAAGAACGAGCGTCAGCAGTGCTTAAAGATGCCGCAAATGTTAGGATCCTGAGCCACACAGTGAATGTTGAAATCCGCGATGTGGATGTTGCCACAACAGAAGAAGATATCGCCAACGCAATAAAACAACAATTTCTAGAAGTGAATTACGGAAAACTGGTTGCAGTAAAGTCCTTGAAGCCGACACGAAATGGCACGCAAACTGCGACAGTAAGTGTGGCAGTCCGAGACACGAAAATCTTGGTGGAGGCCGGACGAATTCATGTGGGCTGGGTTAACTGTCAAATACGGGAGCAGGTCAGTCCCCTAAGGTGTTTCCGATGCCTCGACTTTGGACACATCGCAAGGCACTGTAAATCAACAGAGGACCGTAGTGGCTCATGTTTGCGCTGCGGAGAGAAAGGCCACCTTGCCAAGCCGTTCACGGCAGAGCCCAAATGTGTCATCTGCAAATCAGGGACTGGCGTTTAACAGAGTCACCCCACGGGAAGCTTCCGATGTCCGGCGTATAAAAAAGCAGTAAACCAATTGAAAATATGATGAAATGCCTGCACAAAACCTCCTAAAACAGTTAGTCTTCGAGCAAAACATTGACGTCGCACTCATCAGCGAGCAATATAGAGCGCCGTTCACTGAAGGAAATTGGCTGCAGGACAAAAGAAAGAAAGCTGCAGTCTGGGCATGTGGGGCTCTCCGCTTTGAAGCCATTGGCAATAACCAAGAGGAGGGATTCATCTATGCGAAAATGGGGGGAATCCACCTCTATAGCTGCTACGCGCCCCCAAGCGAATCGCTCGAAAGCTACAAGAATATGCTAAGATGCCTTGCATCCGATGCTGCCGGCAAAACACCAGTCATCATCGCCGGGGATTTCAACGCATGGGCAGTGGAATGGGGAAGCTCAAAAACAACCCCCAGAGGCCAGGCTCTACTTGAAGCCTTCACAAATCTAGACATCATACTGTTAAATAATGGAAGCAAAAACACTTACCAGAAAGGAACTGCGGGATCGATTGTCGACCTGACGTTTTGCAGCACGTCGTTATTCAACAGAATTAAATGGAAAGTCTCTGAAAGCTTCACCTATAGTGACTACTTTGCGATATCCATCGAAATTAACCAACCGAGAAGCAACGCGCGAAAAACGAAAACTCTGAAAGTACAGAGCATCGGATGGAGAAGGAAATTGTTGGTCAACAGTATGATAGAATATATGACAGAGCTGCTGCCAGACGCGCTCGACGGTAGAAATGAGAATACCGACAAATGTGCTAGTAAACTCATGAGGATGGTCAGCAATATCTGCGACGCATCAATGCCACGGCAAAGAAGTGGAAACAGAAGAGCCCCAGTCTACTGGTGGA
Source organism: Philophylla caesio (assembly GCA_963971545.1). Lineage (NCBI taxonomy): Eukaryota > Metazoa > Arthropoda > Insecta > Diptera > Tephritidae > Philophylla > Philophylla caesio. Next base: position 88,202,519 of record OZ020607.1, read on the forward strand.
ACGAAGAAATCGCAAAACTGCGCTCTGAGTCTCTTAAACTGCGGCGACAACATCAAAGGCAGAGAGCCAGAAATTCCCCTGAATACCTACGCCTCCAAACCGAATATAAGATCAAGCGACGGGCTTTTAGAAAAGCTATACAGCAAAGCAAACGTCAGGCCTTCCTAGAATTAATAAAGGACGTTGACGACAACCCCTGGGGCAGTGGCTATAACATTGTGCTAAGAAAATTGAAAGGGAGCAAGGCCAAGCCACCCATGTGTCCCACAATAATGAAGCGCATAGTTTTTGGGCTCTTTCCACAGCAAAGCGTACACCAAGCGCCGCAAGCATTCGCGTTAGAAATCTCTGAAACCCCGCCAGTAACAAAGGAAGAACTGCTCGCTGCTACTGCAAAAATAAAAAGCAAAAAGTCACCAGGCATGGACGGCATTCCAAATGGGATTCTGAAATACGTTATTAAGAAGAAAACATAACTCTTTTGTGGTTTATACACGAAGTACATCAAAGAAGGCATTTTCCCAAAGAAATGGAAGCGACAACGGCTAGTCTTACTGCCCAAAGGCAACAAGCCACCGGAAGAACCATCGTCATATAGGCCCCTGTGCATGCTGGACAGTGCAGGCAAAATACTCGAAGCAATAATCTGCGCGGATTCAAAAAATCACGGAAGGTGATCAGGGCCTTTCAAGGTGGCAATATGGCTTCCAGAAGAAGCGTTCAACTGTCGATGCAATATCGGCCGTTTGTGAGATAGCGCGAAAAGCCCTGGAAGGCAAGAGATGGTTTGAAGGAGCAAAGCAGTACTGTGTTGTTATCACGTTGGACGTAAAAAACGCTTTCAATTCTACCAACTGGAGCCGAATAATAACTGCGATGATGGCAATGAATATTCCACACTATTTAATTCGAATAATAAATAGCTATTTCAGCGAAAGAGAGCTCTTCTACGACACCAACGAAGGGCCAAAAAAGTACCATGTTACTGGAGGTGTACCCCAGGGGTCAGTCCTTGGACCGCTTCTTTGGAATATAATGTATGATGGCATCCTGAGAATAGAAAAAGCAGAAGGAGTGTCGATTATAGGATACGCTGATGATATCGCGATCGTAGTTGTCGCAAAACACTTAGTAGACGTGTCACGCATGTGCACCGACACCATAGCCTCTGCCAAAACTTGGCTTCAAACAGCAGCACTGGAGCTAGCGGAACATAAGACCGAAGCGCTGCTAATGACCAGCCGGAAAAGAGTAGAAAACATCCAAATAAGAATAGGAGGCCCCACTGTAGATTCCAGCCCAACCATCAAATATCTCGGTGTCATACTCGACCGTCGTCTGAGCTTCAAGGATCATCTTAATTATGCAATTATGCAGTACGGGAAACCGCTACCTCTGTAACCTCATATATGAGAGCACCAGCTTCAGTGCACAGACTATCGTCTTTAAGGGTATGCTGCGCGTTCGGGACAGTGTCAGATGAAGCAGCAAATTTGCTAGCTGGAAGATGTCCGATGGACATATGCGCCAGAGCTGCAGCAGAGATCAAGCGCCGTCCAAAGGAACGCAGCAAAATAATGCAACAGAGCATCGACGAAGGGCAAAACAGGTGGGACTCGTCCTCGAAAGGTCGATGGACGAAGAAATTGATCTCAAATGTAGGTGAATGGATCAAAAGAAAACACGGAGATACTGATTTTTACCTAACGCAGTTCCTCACCGGGCATGGCTGTGTTCGCCAATACTTACATAAGTTCAAACATACCGATCATCCCCACTGCCTACATTACGATGGGAAAACAGAAAACGCAGAGCACATACTAATGGAATGCCACAGATTTGATAATGAACGCTACCACCTGGAACAATGTATAGGCGGGGCCGTGACCCCCGAGGGCTTGCTGAAAGCAATGTTGACTGAAGAAAACGTATGGAAAAGTGTGCAGATCTTATAACGACGATAATTAAACGTTTAAGAATAGACGAGCACAACGCGAATCGCGAAAACTAAAAACGCACGCTGAGTGAAGACGAAGAATAACGTCCAGTGCCTGCCCTGCGAAGAAATATCGGAATTGATAGTCCCGCAGGGGTGCCACAGGCCCAGCGTCCGAAGGAGGTTGGGTTTAGTCCGTAGGTGCCAGGACGCAAATCGGGCATGCGGGCAGTACGGGCTGCTCGAATCTGTGAATATTCCTCCTCCCTGGTCGTAACCGAAAAAAAAAAAAAAAAAAAACTGCACGCGCGCAAGGCACCACACACAAAGTGTCACATAAAACCAAATGTCTGGGCGCAGAACAGCGAGCTCATTACACAACAAGTACAAGTACTTTTGGTGATTGACCGCTTAGCAAAAATACTTAATACATTCTGGCATCAAATTGCTGTCATTGCATTTCGGCAATTTGAAGGCCAATAAATAAAACAAACACTACAAAAACACTAAGTGCATTTTACCCTAATCATATTTTATTTAGTACCGTGTGAAATCAATGCGTGAGAAAATATTTGTTATTTCGTGTTGATTTCCCATTGGTTAATTAAGAATTAATAATAAGTTTCCTCTGTGAGGAAATTAGTATATAAGAACAACATTTTTTAAAATAAAATCAATGGTAATTTACAAACTTAACCGTTTGCATATTATTGTTCATAAGAGCGGCCTGGTGGCCTACAATATAAAGCGAGTTGCGCTAATAACACAACAAGTAATCCTCCTAACTAATATTACACTCTTCAACTTCGGCATTATTATCAAGAACTGCAACCAAATGATATTAGCTTGTTTTGTTACGTTTATCATATGTTAAAACAACCTTATAGTAAATCAAAACTATCAGTTTAAGTCCCAGAAAGATTCTATATACTTATGTATGTATAATTGCAAAACTAGATCAAACAATCAAATAATTTCTGTGTGCAGACTAAAAAGCGATATGGCTTGCGTATACACACAAAATCCAAATGACTCAATAGTCACGACACGATGAAAACGAAAACGAAGTCTCCAACGAAACTCATTCTCCGAGTTCCATTTGCATTCGTGTATATCTTAATTATAGTGGGTACACGTTAAGTAGAGAAACGAAACAATATAATGCTGCATACATATATTTGTGCATACCTACATATTTATATGTTCAAATAATCATGCTTCCTACTTACTTTGATATGTCGAATACAAATCTCCACAACTACTGTTCGCCACATAGTAGTGCCACAATCGTAGGAACGACCTGGTTGCCGAAACACTCGCTGGTTAATGTGCTTAGCTATTAAACCTAGCACTCAAACTCAAACTCTCACTCTCTCAAGCAAACTCTCGCTGATATCGTTCGTTTGAATGAGCAACGCGCGCACAGCAATAGCAGCAAATACACAGCATGCTAGAGATAGAAGCAAAAGACGCAACTGCCTTACAATTAGGGGTGGAATCAGCAAAGGTAGCATTGAAAAGTGGCCGAATGTAAAATAATTGAGTTACATCTCAAAATACAAACACAAAAGAAATTTACGTTAGATGAAATTCACGCACGGCAACGCCACTTTATGTAATTGTCGCCGCAGGCTGTGAGTCAGCAGAACGTTAATTTTAGGAAGACTGAGAGCATAAAGCGTATTGCGCAAGCACGAGTAGCTCTTTAGCTTTCCCTCCTCTTCGACACGACCCCTCAAACAAACTCTTTGTCGTGGCAATAAGTATTTCCGCTTCTTTTCGCAGTCAGTCTTATGAGTGACAATCGCACTGTTCAAACGAGTAGGCCTTGCCGACCGCCGGCACCAAAACTTAAAAAACACGAGCCATACGATATGCGCTGCCTGCGCAACAAACAAACACAATCATGCACACAACACACATACATACTTATGGTTGCATGTTATACATTTGTCAATTATTGCCGAATTCACAATTTTGCCAAAATTTTTCCTGATTCTTCATTTAGAAAACACCAAGCGTACTGCCACACTTCACCCTTCGGCTCGATGGACCAAAAAATGTTCCATTTAAATAAAAACACTGTTTTCGTATAATGCTTGAATATTTATTTATTGTTTTTTATGCTGCCTATTCGCTAGCGAAACCGTTTCGTTCTGCTCTAAACTCCCTACTACTCACACGCTCGAACATCCTCCGGGTTCAAAGCCTGAGAGAAGTGGTTATGAAAAATTTAATTAAAAATTAATTTAATTTAATAATCAAAAAGAAGTCTGATGAGGAAATGTGGTGATTTCCGAAATAGTACTATAACTTCAACCATTAAAAAAACTGTTGTTGTTTTTTCACAAAAAAAATCTTCCATAAACTGGCCTTGAGCTCAATAAAAACTCTAAAACATTAACATTTACTAGGCTAACAGAAATATGAACAAACTTTTGTATACAAGGATGAGCACACCTTAAAAATGAATTATAATATAATGTAGAATACTTATACAGAATTTGCAAAATAAAAACACAAACAACAACCACACAAAGAAGTTAAATAGCGGCAGATCAGTTGCTCTTGTTTGTAGTTGGTTTGTTTAAGGAAGATGAAATAAACACAACAGCCAACTCGGCTAGCCTAGCACAATAGGTAGCGTATTGGCTCTGCAACTCCGAGCTCCCGGGTTCAAAGCCTGAGAGAAGTGGTTATGAAAAATTAAATTAAAAATTAATTTAATTTAATAATCAAAAAGAAGTCTGATGAGGAAATATGGTGATTTCCGAAATAGTACTATAACATCAACCATTAAAAAAACTGTTGTTGTTTTTTCACAAAAAAATGTTAAATAAACTAGCCTTGAGCTCAATAAAAATTGTAAAATATTAACATTTACTAGGCTAACAGAAATATGAACAAACATTTGTACACAAGGATGAGCACACCTTAAAAATGCATTATAATATAAAGTAAAATACTTATACAGAATTTGCAAAATAAAAACACAAACAACAACCAGACAAAGAAGTTAAATAGCGGCAGATCAGTTGCTCTTGTTTGTAGTTGGTTTGTTTAAGGAAGATGAAATAAACACAACAGCCAACTCGGCTAGCGTAGCACAATAGGTAGCGTATTGGCTCTGCAACTCCGAGCTCCCGGATTCAAAGCCTGAGAGAAGTGGTTATGAAAAATTAAATTAAAAATTAATTTAATTTAATAATCAAAAAGAAGTCTGATGAGGAAATGTGGTGATTTCCGAAATAGTACTATAACTTCAACCATTAAAAAAACTGTTGTTGTTTTTTCACAAAAAAATCTTCCATAAACTGGCCTTGAGCTCAATAAAAATTCTAAAATATTAACATTTACTAGGCTAACAGAAATATGAACAAACAGTTGTATACAAGGATGAGCACACCTTAAAAATGCATTATAATATAAAGTAAAATACTTATACAGAATTTGCAAAATAAAAACACAAACAACAACCACACAAAGAAGTTAAATAGCGGCAGATCAGTTGCTCTTGTTTGTAGTTGGTTTGTTTAAGGAAGATGAAATAAACACAACAGCCAACTCGGCTAGCGTAGCACAATAGGTAGCGTATTGGCTCTGCAACTCCGAGCTCCCGGGTTCAAAGCCTGAGAGAAGTGGTTATGAAAAATTAAATTAAAAATTAATTTAATTTAATAATCAAAAAGAAGTCTGATGAGGAAATGTGGTGATTTCCGAAATAGTACTATAACTTCAACCATTAAAAAAACTGTTGTTGTTTTTTCACAAAAAAATCTTAAATAAACTAGCCTTGAGCTCAATAAAAATTCTAAAATATTAACATTTACTAGGCTAACAGAAATATGAACAAACATTTGTACACAAGGATGAGCACACCTTAAAAATGCATTATAATATAAAGTAAAATACTTATACAGAATTTGCAAAATAAAAACACAAACAACAACCACACAAAGAAGTTAAATAGCGGCAGATCAGTTGCTCTTGTTTGTAGCTGGTTTGTTTAAGGAAGATGAAATAAACACAACAGCCAACTCGGCTAGCGTAGCACAATATGTAGCGTATTTGCTCTGCAACTCCGAGCTCCCGGGTTCAAAGCCTGAGAGAAGTGGTTATGAAAAATTAAATTAAAAATTAATTTAATTTAATAATCAAAAAGAAGTCTGATGAGGAAATATGGTGATTTCCGAAATAGTACTATAACTTCAACCATTAAAAAAACTGTTGTTGTTTTTTTCACAAAAAAATCTTCCATAAACTGGCCTTGAGCTCAATAAAAATTCTAAAAGTTTTAAAGTATTTTTAAAAGTAAAAATCGTGCCGATAGGAATGGTTCATGCGGTCATGGTAGGGGGTGTCAAGAAGTATTTCTTCTACCCACCATATTTGAACTCGCCACCCCAAAACTCAAGCTATGTTATGTTACGTTAGGTTGTGTTGCGTTATTCATATCATAACGAAGTTACGTTATTATAGTTGATGTTATGTTACCACGTTTAATCCCCCCTATCAAAATTGACCACACTTTATCTCCTCAAATCGATTCACGCGAAGTTAAATACAAATAAATACATCTATAAGCAGATTTGACATTATAGCGATGTTATACTAAGCCAAAAACTGTCAAATCTGACTTTTATAAAAGTTGTCAACGCAACGCCATCTATTTAGATCATTTTCGCCGAGATCTGACCTAAGCTGACAATTTCAATTTTCTTGTGTGAAAATCGGTTTCCAAATTTGCAGCGCACTGATAAGAACATAAATAAATTAATAAAAAATATGTAAAAATTTAGGTGTGCGTACATATACATATGTATATGCATTACCAGATTTCCATTTATATCACTACAATTATTTACTTATGCCAACAACTTAGACCTTAAACAATTGCCAAAAGCCGTTCAATCTCCTCACCTGCACAATTGTGTACTTGCCGTGACTTGTGCACGCATTTTAGAATTTGGCCAGCACGCACTCTCTATCATATTTACACAACTTGCAATTGCAATGTGCGCTCTTCCGTTTGTTTAGACAGTGCATTATCGAAGCGTACAAATTTATTTACTTGGAATGCTTCATCTTCGTGATAGTCCGTATCAACAACATACACGTCAACTACCTTTTCGACAATGTATTGTTCCAGTAGCAGCGTATTTGTTAACAATAATGGACTAATTTTTATAAGACCTAAACGCGCTGGGCAGACTGTGAGTGGGAATTCGCGTTGCTCACCCGGTGACACCTTGCCAATTGCGAATTCAGCTACACCACTGTAATCACAGCCGAATTCAAGCTCTGTTTCTAATTTCACCATTAAATCCATTACGCGTTCGGCGGTTTGTAACACGACACACAAATGTAAAGGGTTCACCAATGTGTACAATATTTAATGCATCTATCACCTCCAGCCGAACATCTTTGAACTCAAATGGCTGGCAAACAATATCCAATTTGCCAACAGTATTAGCTTGCCTTAAAGCCTTAATATCTTGTGCAACTTCTGCTTTAGGCTAGAAACAAAAAAAAAACATTTAAAATATATACATAAGAACATCAAATAACAAAAAAAAATTTAAAGATTTCAAAAGCCGCTATTCAAGTCTGTTTACTTTTATTTTCTTTAAAACTCGACTTTTACAATTATTTGCAATATGTACGAAAATTTCCAACACGGCTCAGTTCACGAATAACACAATTTTAAGCCAAAAGAAACCCATAATAACAACACTTTATATTTTTCAATTTCGGGACGAAATTAGCAAAGTAACGTGCTGACAAGTTTTCCACTATTTCACTAATGCCATTGTGTACCAATAATTATTATCCACAATGAATGTTCGTTTCACTTCGGCTTCAACAACGAACAAATATGGAAACGTCATGTACACTGTTGCGTTTTGTGGTGCTTTTCGGAACTTTTAAAAAATGCCCAAAAATAAATTTTAAATATTGATATGAAGATAATAGACGATATTTGTATTACAAAATGTGAAAGATGTTGTATATATAATAAAATTATCGTAAAATATTTTAAATTTCGCACACTTTTGACGCTATAATTGCAGAAATTAGTACTAAAGAAGCAGTTTTCATGCAACTCGGCTAAAAGGAGCAGCGTTTTAGCGAATTAAGCAACTTTACAAAAACAGGTGATCGTAGCTGTTCCAAATTTTGACGTTTATCGAAAAGATATCTCACTTGTTACTATACACAATGCTACTGAATTCGGATATTAGCTTGCAAAAATAATATGTGTATGATTTTCAAAATACTTAACAAAACTTGCGGTAGATTCTGCTTCAATATATCGCCGGCTGATTTATGGTTCGAACTGAATGCCGGTTATATAAGCTTTTAAATGTGTACGTGGTTCCAAGAATGATACCGCTAATTTATCAGAAGGCGTAAGCTCCGTCACCTCCACTGTTTACACGGGCAATCGTTTCCCAAACCAACTATCTGGGTTGGTACATTAACAAACATGCAGAAGTCTGCATGCTTCTCCTGCAGTTTTGTGAGAAAGAAATGCGTGAAGAATGAGTGTCCTAAATGGGTGAGAACCTTCAGGATAAGCGGATCTTGATGCAATGTTAAGAGATCTTGTGTAGAAAATGGTTTCGGAAGTATCATTAAAAGAAAATTCCTTTCCAATAACTAAAACAGTTCAAGTACGCAATAAACTAACACACAGATAATTGAAAATATCCACAATATATATATATGTATGTGGAAGATATATTTATTATTTTTTGGCAAAATACACTAATTCACTTTGAAATGTTTTCTATCATTCTTGAGTAAACATTGTTATCATATGAGTACATACCAAATAACCAAGAACGATAGAATACAAGATTGCGCTTTCCCGACGAAAAATGATGTGAAAAAATTAAGCAAAATGCGAGCAACATCACGAACATGAATAGAGAGAGAATGACAGAGTTCAGTCAAATGTGTAAACAGAAACACATGTATACAAAAGTGAAATTTGCCAAATGAAAAACGTGAAATATGTTTTCTTGTTTTCGCGTGAACATCTAAATCATCTATGCTTTCGCTCATACATCCTCGAACATAACATAATGTATGTAGTACATGCGAAATATCCATTTTTCTTTACTTATTGACGATCACTGCAACCTGCCTGGCTTGCCGCTTACACGCATACAACCATACGATATTTGTTTTTTTTTGTTTGTACATATAATACAGTTCTTGGAAGTAGGAGACGATGCTTGTAGGATGTTTTGCGTAGCCTCCTAGTAAATACACGGCAACACGCTATTGGAAAGTCCTGATGCAACCCAGCGTAGGATAAAATAAAAAAATTTTATTTTGGTATTAAACTAAGATTTTTTGTCTCTTTTTTATATGCATTTCGTGGTGTAATGCCTTTTTTACGAACAAATAAAAAGACACTATATGCATTTTAGCAGTAATTTTATAGATTTGTAATAAACAAAAGAATAAATATAAATTCCTTATCGCATTGGGTTTATATCTTCACGAGTTTGAGAGGAAAACTTTTTTATGACCTCCAAAGTGGCGACCTCGGCAAGCATGAGCAAGTAACCAAACTTTAAATTACAAAAAAATTAAAGAAACAGCCGAGGCAGGCATGCCGGTCTGCTCATACCATCGCGGTAGCAACAAAACAACAAAATTGTGTGCCACAAAATTATATAATTTTTAATTAATTAACTTGGACTTTAACCAATGCAGAGATCATCCGTGGTTTTTTCATATCTTCATTCTTATGATCATCTCATCGATTTCAGGCCTAAGAGCTAATTGATAATCTAACAATATTGCGGGATCTAATACCTGTTTCTACGTTACATTAGGTTTTACAAATTACAAATTACATGAACCGTTTGCTGATTTGCTGGCGGAGTCCGTGGTTATAGCAAAGCTTTCCCCTTGTGGGATTTCAATCAAATCCACGGTAGTTCATCGCATAGTGACAACCGGTACTTTCTCGGCCACGACGCCTTTTGCTCGAGATATCCGCTATCGGCTGTTCGTCAAGGAGTAGCTGGGCAAGTCCGTTGCACATGGTAAGGAAGAATGACGGGTCCCGGTGACCATGCGGCGATTATCCCGGTCCTAATTGACAAACTGTGCCCGACCAGTGCCGTTTGCTATACTTGTTTGATTTAACCTCAACGGAAGATAATATTTTCAAATATCGACCTTCAGCGTGCTTTTCAACAAGTGGCCATTCACGCCACCATTGACCAGATATTCAACGTACCCCAAATCATGGCAAAGATCATATAAAAGTAAATCGACACCACCAGTACTGAGCGACTTTTGGGTACAAAGGTATCTACCCATAAATGACCTAAGAATAACGAGTTCAAGTTAAAATTTCGCTAAAATGGGACACACCTCAAAACCAGGTTATTTGGTTTTTTCAATATGAAAACCAACTCTAAAAGTCTGGTTAAAACTAGCTGTAAACAAATGTGTTTTTTATAACCTATCGAATGCATATGTCTTAACCGATTACTTTTGCCAAACCATTTATTCCATTTCAATCGTCTTTTGAGAGGATTTTTTGTTTCCTTTGACTTTTAATTTTTCACCGTCGCTAGCTCGCCGATCATTATTTTCGCGCAATCTTCCTGCAAAGCACTAGCAAACCCAGTTAACCATGCAAAGGACAGGTCAAAAGCAATATGCTAATAGCAGTTGCAGAATGAGCAATGTTCCCGTTTCGGCACAGCGAAAGTTACAGTGAAGAAGTCCTCTGGAGCAGAAAAATCTGATGAGAGGAGAAGTTGCGAATTAAGTCCGAAACTTTTTACTCTGCAGCTTTGTCTAGAAACAAAAGTTCTTCGGAAGAGTGGGCAGTGTCTTAATGGAATATATATAGGCTATATATTCTAACAGAAAAAGGTTTTTCTAGTAGCGGTCACCCCTCGGCAGGCAATGGCAAACATCCGAAGGTATTTTTGCCATAAAAAGTTTCTCATATATACATATGCCGTTCGGAGTCGGACCCTCCATTTGTGGTACAACCACTGCAAACACCCACGGCGTTCATAAGGCTGGTCGACAGACCACGGAGGCAGCAACTTCGCGACACAGGAAGGCTGCCATCAGGATCATGAAAATGTCCAAACTAGCAGAGCATCTCTATAATCGGGAGCTTCCCGGTGATCGGGCATTGCTGTAAGTGTAAAGATGGCTGCATGCGATGACTCCACATCTGCCGATATGTACAAAAAGGCGGTGGCCAGTTTGGGAGAAGTCTACCCGGGTGCGAATCTCCGGGCCATGGACTTCAAGGAGGTCCCCTCCAGACCGAAGGCAAGAGTGTGGCTGCCGGCGAAGCCCGCTGAGCCAGAGGAAATTGCAAGGTGCTGAAGGTGGAGAGCAGCACCAAAGCGAAGCGTCAGGTGGTTCTGATGCTGAACAGAGAATCCCTACCGTTTCTGGAAAGGACGGAGGGGACTATCAAATATGGGTTCGGCACCGCTCGCATTAGGTGAACTCCAACGACGTAAATGCAGCGCGCAGCAGTAGAAGCAGAGGATGCAGAGCCTGGCCAGGTCGATCCGATGGATGATCTGTCCGGGGGCTACGCGTCCTCGGCGTCGTCGCTAGCTATTGGGTTCACCTTTCGCAAGTATACGGAGGAGGAGCTTATGTCGGACGATGAGACGAAGCCATCCGTACTATGGTGGAGGGGGAGAGAAAATGCGTCCAAGATGGTGCGCGTCGTCCAGATAAACCTCCACCACTGTAAAGCGGCATCTGCTGCAGTGCTGCTCCAGCTGGCGAAAAGAGGGCAGCAGAGATCTTCTTGGAGAGACTACTGTGGCTCTATGGAATCTGTGTCAGAAAGATCAAGGCTGAGAAGGGTTCTCTCTGGCTCACCCCGCATATCTCCGAGAACCTTGCTAAGGTCGGGCGGGACGTGGACGGCGTCGGCAGAGGACACTCTCAAACTTCTCCTGGAGACATACTTTCCGTACGCGGAGGGCGGGCCCCCGAACAGATCGACTGCAGTGAGAAAACAATCGGTAGCAGCTTCAGCAATCTTTGGAGCTAAGCGCAACTTGGCTGCATGCTATGTATATAGTGGTATTAAACCTCAATTATATTCCTAAAATGTGGAAGGAATCAAGAGTTGTATTTATCCCTAAAGCAGGTAAATTATCTCACGTCAATCCCAAAGAATTTAGGATTATAAGTCACTGCTCCTTTCAACTCAAGGTACTAGAGCGAGTAATTAATGGTCACATCAGAGATTCAATAACGCACAAATTAATATCTTCCGAGCATGCTTACATAAAAGGGAACTCCACTTTAACCTGCGATTTTCAAGGGAAGATAATATTTTCAAAGATCGACCTTCAGCGTGTGGCCATTCACGCCACCATTGACCAGATATTCACAGTACGCCAAATCATGGAAAAGATCCTATAAAAGTAAATCGACACCACCAGTACTGAGCGACTTTTGAGTACAAACGTATCTACCCATAAATGGCCTAAGATTAACGAGTTCAAGTTAAAATTTCGCTAAAATGGGACACAACTCAAAACCAGGTTATTTGGTTTTTTTAACACGAAAACCAACTCTAAAAGCCTGGCTAGCCGTAAACAAATGTGTTTTTTTATATCCTATCGATTGCATATCTCTTAACCGAATACTTTTACCAAACCATTTGTTTCATTTGAATCAAAAGAAGAGGGGACAAGGTGCGCATTAAGTCCGAAACTTTTTACTCTGCAGCTTTGTCTAGAAACAAAAATTCTTCGGGAGAGTGGGCAGTGTCTTAATGGAATATATATAGGCTATATATTCCTATAAAAAAAGATTTTTCTAGTAGCGGTCACCCTTCCGCAGGCAATGGCAAACCTCCGAAGGTATTTTTGCCATGCAAAGTTTCTCATATATACATCTGCCGTTCGGAGTCCGACCACAAATGTTAGGAGAAGCTCGGGCAAACACTGAGCTTTATAGCGCCAAATAATAATTCTTATTATATTCACGCTACTGTGAAGTACAGTTTGATTAAACACCCCAGAAGGCAGCCGTCTCTAAGATGGAGGCTGGATCAGGGTGTCATGCGTACCGTGCTGATGATCAGCCTGTCCGGGGGCCCCCAAATAGCCCACAATCGTACGGCGCCCTCTGGGAACCAAGCCGCACCCAGTTGTATTCAGGCCTTACCAGGGGTAATACGGATCTCTGCCTGGGGTGGACGAACCCCTTTCTCCGCTACTCGTGGGATCAAATTATGGATACAACAAGACAAATAAAAAACAACAAGACCGTCACTCGCAATATTTCGGAAGGGCAGTCGTCCAAGAAGCAGGAGGACCTTGCGAGATAGTGAAGGGCAGCAAACCAACGCGATGCCGAAGCTTGTATCTTCAATAAAACGCTTAGGGGGCGGGAAGCCCTCGAGAATGTTTCCAAGCACTAGCAAAAGCGAACCTGGTAGGCACTTTGCTACCATGGTGCGCGGATCCCTCGACTGCCACCGCAAACACCCACGGCGTTCACAAGGCCACCTACGGAGGCAGCAACTTCATGACACAGGAAGGCTGCCGTCAGGATCTTGAAAAGGTCCAAACTAGCGGAGCATCTCTATAATCGGGAGCTTCCCGGTGATCGTGCGGAGAATCTGGCAGAAATCGAGTGGGCAAATGCTATCATGCCCAACTTCCAGCTGGATGGAGATTTCCCAAAACAAACCGAAAAAGGTCAAAACCCCCGGATCATCATTTGCGGAAGTCGCAAAGAGAAGATCATCCTAGCTGTGGTGAATGAAAATCATGGCGATAAACCGGTTCTGCGAACCCATTGGAAATGGGTGGAATCGGAGTTATCGGGCATTGCTGTAAGCGTACTTCGCGCGAACCCTGGACCGCCACCATCATGTAAGGATGCGGGTTGCTTCCAGGGTAGTGTAAAGGTGGTTGCATGCGATGACACCACATCTGCCGAGATGTACAAAAAGGCGGTGGCCAGTTTTGGAGAAGTCTACCCGGGTGCGAATCTCCGGGCCATGGACTTCAAGGAGGTCCCCTCCAGACCGAAGGCAAGAGTGTGGCTGCCGGCGAAGCCCGCTGAGCCAGAGGAAATTGGAAGGTGCTGAAGGTGGAGAGCAGCACCAAAGCAGAGCGTGAGGTGGTTCTGATGCTGAACAGAGAATCCCTACCCTTTCTGGAAAGGACGGAGGGGACTATCAAATATGGGTTCGGCACCGCTCGGGTTAGGGTGAACTCCAACGACGTATATGCAGCGCGCAGCAGTAGAAGCAGAGGTGGACGAAATTAGCGAGGATGAAGGGGATGCAGAGCCTGCCCAGGTCGATCCGATGGATTGGGTTCAACTTCCGCAAGTATACGGAGAAGGAGCTTATGTCGGACGATAAGACGAAGCCAGCCGTACTATGGTGGAGGGGGAGAGAGAATGCGTCCAAGATGGTGCGCGTCGTCCAGATAAACCTCCACCACTGTAAAGCGGCATTTGCTGTGCTGCTGCTCCAGCTATCGAAAAGGTGGCAGCAGACATCGCTTTCATCCAGGAGCCCTGGACTGTTGGGCATAGAATTTGTGGACTCCAGACGGCAGAGTATACACTGGTAAGTGGGTAAGTGACACGACGATCATGAGCCTAGAGGTCAATAGTCAGGTGATCCGGCTGACGTCTATGTACCTGGCCCACGACAGACCAATTCCGACGCCGATGGTGGAAAAGTCGCTCAGCATACAGCGGGAGCGCTGATTCTTGGCGGTGACGCGAATGCGCACCACTTCACATGGAGCAGCAGCGACACCAACGAAAGAGGTGTGTCACTCTTCGATTTCATATTAAAAGCCAACCTAGCTGTAAGTAACAGAAATAGCGAACCCACCTTTGTAACCAGTAGTAGAACGGAAGTCCTGGACGTGACTCTCGTGTCGGTGGAAGCAGAGGCGGTGGTCAGAAATTGGAGAGTGCTTCAAGAGCATTCCATTCGATACATCTCTTTCTACTTAGAGGGGTCTCGCCAAGGACTGAACAAATTAGAAACCTTAAAAATGCGACTTTCAGGCAAACGAGTAAGAGTACCGTGTAGCCATGGCATGTGGAAAGGCTCTTGATAAGGCCTGCCCAATTAAGAAGCCAAAAGGAAAACGAAACCACCGTGGTGGAATGTAGATATTGACAAAGCTTGCAGAATCTGTCGAACTCTATTTAACCTAGCCAAAAGAACCCAAAGTGACTCACAATGGCAAATATGTAGGGCTCACTTAGGCGACTATAAAGAGCTCTTAAGGCAGTCAAAGAGATTTTCTTGGAGAGACTGTTGCGGCTCTATGCAATCTGTGTCAGACGGATCAAGGCTGAGAAGGGTTCTCTCTGGCTCACCCTGCATAGCTCCGAGAACCTTGCTAAGGTCGGGCGGGACTTGGACGGCGTCTTGAGGACAGGACCCTCCATTTGTAGTACAACCACAAATGTTAGGAGAAGCTCGGGCAAACACTGAGCTTTATAGCGCCAAATAATAATTATTATTATATTCACGCTACTGTGAAGTACAGTTTGATTAAACACCCCAGAAGGCAGCCGTCTCTAAGATAGAGGCTGGATCAGGGTGTCATGCGTACCATGCTGATGATCAGCCTGTCCGGGGGCCCCCAAATAGCCCAGTCTTGTACGGCGCCCTCTGGGAACCAAGCCGCACCCAGTTGTATTCAGGCCTTACCCCGGCTAATACGGATCTCTGCCTGGGGTTGACGAACCCCTTTCTCCGCTACTCGTGGGATCAAATTATGGATACAACAAGACAAATAAAAAACAACAAGATCGTCACTCGCAATATTTCGGAAGGGCAGTCGTCCAAGAAGCAGGAGGACCGTGCGAGATAGTGAAGGGCAGCAAACCAACGCAATGCCGAGGCTTGTATCTTCAATAAAACGCTTGGGGGGCGGGAAGCCCTCGATAATATTTCCAAGCTTTAGCAGAGGCGAACCTGGTAGGCAGTTTCCTACCATGGTATGCGGATCCCTCGGGCGCCACCGCAAACACCCACGGCGTTCACAAGGCCGGTCGACAGGCCACCCACGGAGGCAGCAACTTCACGACGCAGGAAGGCTGCCATCAGGATCTTGAAAAGGTCCAAATTAGCGGAGCATCTCTATAATCGGGAGCTTCCCGGTGATCGTGCGGAGATTCTGGCAGAAATCGAGTGGGCAAATGCTAGCATGCCCAACTTCCAGCTGGATGGAGATTTCCCAAAACAAACCGAAAAAGGTCAAACCCCCGGATCATCATTTGCGGAAGTCGCAAAGGAGAAGATCATCCTAGCTGTGGTGAATGAAAATCATGGCGATAAACCGGTTCTGCGAACCCATTGGAAATGGGTGGAATCGGAGTTATCGGGCATTGCTGTAAGCGTACTTCGCGCGAACCCTGGACCGCCACCATCATGTAAGGATGCGGGTTGCTTCCAGGGTAGTGTAAAGGTGGTTGCATGCGATGACACCACATCTGCCGAGATGTACAAAAAGGCGGTGGCCAGTTTTGGAGAAGTCTACCCGGGTGCGAATCTCCGGGCCATGGACTTCAAGGAGGTCCCCTCCAGACCGAAGGCAAGAGTGTGGCTGCCGGCGAAGCCCGCTGAGCCAGAGGAAATTGGAAGGTGCTGAAGGTGGAGAGCAGCACCAAAGCAGAGCGTGAGGTGGTTCTGATGCTGAACAGAGAATCCCTACCCTTTCTGGAAAGGACGGAGGGGACTATCAAATATGGGTTCGGCACCGCTCGGGTTAGGGTGAACTCCAACGACGTATATGCAGCGCGCAGCAGTAGAAGCAGAGGTGGACGA
This sequence comes from Philophylla caesio, assembly GCA_963971545.1. NCBI lineage: Eukaryota > Metazoa > Arthropoda > Insecta > Diptera > Tephritidae > Philophylla > Philophylla caesio. The sequence continues at coordinate 88,219,294 of OZ020607.1, forward strand.
AATTAGCGAGGATGAAGGGGATGCAGAGCCTACCCAGGTCGATCCGATGGATTGGGTTCAACTTCCGCAAGTATACGGAGAAGGAGCTTATGTCGGACGATAAGACGAAGCCAGCCGTACTATGGTGGAGGGGGAGAGAGAATGCGTCCAAGATGGTGCGCGTCGTCCAGATAAACCTCCACCACTGTAAAGCGGCATTTGCTGTGCTGCTGCTCCAGCTATCGAAAAGGTGGCAGCAGACATCGCTTTCATCCAGGAGCCCTGGACTGTTGGGCATAGAATTTGTGGACTCCAGACGGCAGAGTATACACTGGTAAGTGGGTAAGTGACACGACGATCATGAGCCTAGAGGTCAATAGTCAGGTGATCCGGCTGACGTCTATGTACCTGGCCCACGACAGACCAATTCCGACGCCGATGGTGGAAAAGTCGCTCAGCATACAGCGGGAGCGCTGATTCTTGGCGGTGACGCGAATGCGCACCACTTCACATGGAGCAGCAGCGACACCAACGAAAGAGGTGTGTCACTCTTCGATTTCATATTAAAAGCCAACCTAGCTGTAAGTAACAGAAATAGCGAACCCACCTTTGTAACCAGTAGTAGAACGGAAGTCCTGGACGTGACTCTCGTGTCGGTGGAAGCAGAGGCGGTGGTCAGAAATTGGAGAGTGCTTCAAGAGCATTCCATTCGATACATCTCTTTCTACTTAGAGGGGTCTCGCCAAGGACTGAACAAATTAGAAACCTTAAAAATGCGACTTTCAGGCAAACGAGTAAGAGTACCGTGTAGCCATGGCATGTGGAAAGGCTCTTGATAAGGCCTGCCCAATTAAGAAGCCAAAAGGAAAACGAAACCACCGTGGTGGAATGTAGATATTGACAAAGCTTGCAGAATCTGTCGAACTCTATTTAACCTAGCCAAAAGAACCCAAAGTCAATCACAATGGCAAATATGTAGGCCTCACTTAGGCGACTATAAAGAGCTCTTAAGGCAGTCAAAGAGATTTTCTTGGAGAGACTGTTGCGGCTCTATGCAATCTGTGTCAGACGGATCAAGGCTGAGAAGGGTTCTCTCTGGCTCACCCTGCATAGCTCCGAGAACCTTGCTAAGGTCGGGCGGGACTTGGACGGCGTCTTGAGGACAGGACCCTCCATTTGTAGTACAACCACAAATGTTAGGAGAAGCTCGGGCAAACACTGAGCTTTATAGCGCCAAATAATAATTATTATTATATTCACGCTACTGTGAAGTACAGTTTGATTAAACACCCCAGAAGGCAGCCGTCTCTAAGATAGAGGCTGGATCAGGGTGTCATGCGTACCATGCTGATGATCAGCCTGTCCGGGGGCCCCCAAATAGCCCAGTCTTGTACGGCGCCCTCTGGGAACCAAGCCGCACCCAGTTGTATTCAGGCCTTACCCCGGCTAATACGGATCTCTGCCTGGGGTTGACGAACCCCTTTCTCCGCTACTCGTGGGATCAAATTATGGATACAACAAGACAAATAAAAAACAACAAGATCGTCACTCGCAATATTTCGGAAGGGCAGTCGTCCAAGAAGCAGGAGGACCGTGCGAGATAGTGAAGGGCAGCAAACCAACGCAATGCCGAGGCTTGTATCTTCAATAAAACGCTTGGGGGGCGGGAAGCCCTCGATAATATTTCCAAGCTTTAGCAGAGGCGAACCTGGTAGGCAGTTTCCTACCATGGTATGCGGATCCCTCGGGCGCCACCGCAAACACCCACGGCGTTCACAAGGCCGGTCGACAGGCCACCCACGGAGGCAGCAACTTCACGACGCAGGAAGGCTGCCATCAGGATCTTGAAAAGGTCCAAATTAGCGGAGCATCTCTATAATCGGGAGCTTCCCGGTGATCGTGCGGAGATTCTGGCAGAAATCGAGTGGGCAAATGCTAGCATGCCCAACTTCCAGCTGGATGGAGATTTCCCAAAACAAACCGAAAAAGGTCAAACCCCCGGATCATCATTTGCGGAAGTCGCAAAGGAGAAGATCATCCTAGCTGTGGTGAATGAAAATCATGGCGATAAACCGGTTCTGCGAACCCATTGGAAATGGGTGGAATCGGAGTTATCGGGCATTGCTGTAAGCGTACTTCGCGCGAACCCTGGACCGCCACCATCATGTAAGGATGCGGGTTGCTTCCAGGGTAGTGTAAAGGTGGTTGCATGCGATGACACCACATCTGCCGAGATGTACAAAAAGGCGGTGACCAGTTTTGGAGAAGTCTACCCGGGTGCGAATCTCCGGGCCATGGACTTCAAGGAGGTCCCCTCCAGACCGAAGGCAAGAGTGTGGCTGCCGGCGAAGCCCGCTGAGCCAGAGGAAATTGGAAGGTGCTGAAGGTGGAGAGCAGCACCAAAGCGAAGCGTCAGGTGGTTCTGATGCTGAACAGAGAATCCCTACCGTTTCTGGAAAGGACGGAGGGGACTATCAAATATGTGGAGCAACTGTGGGTAGACCTAGAGCTTGCATTCTTGTTAATTCGAAACTAAAATTTAGACATGTGTGTGATCGAGTGCTGACTTGTACAACATAGCGCTGCAGTATTTTTGCCACTTTCCGCGGTATTCACAACTAAAATAATTTATATCCACCCACTTAAACAATATCAGTGATCGCACTATAAACTATATTGAAATAGCTTTGACATTGTCAATATATTAATATAAAATATAAATAAATTTGGTGTGAATATTTGTGTGAAAATGAATAGCAAATGCGTAACAACGAGAACAAAGGCTTCCCGCCAGCAGCTTTGTCGCCTTTGCAAAGAGCTAACATGCAAAACAAAACAATGGCGAGTGGAAGTCCAACAACACCTGACTGGCTCTCGCGGTTAGAGGCTACCATGGCAGCCCATAAGAAGAGCATCGTTAGTGAGCTGACGGCACGAATGACACAAACTGAGGATCGCATTATGCAGAGAATCGGTGAGTTAGAAGCTGATTTAACCAACACAAAAATGTCTGTGAACCCGTTGAGGACAGGGTGCAGAGAGCCGAAGAGGAATGTGCTAAAGTGCAGCAATTACGCCACCAAGTTGAACAGCTAAGTGAGCAGATTTGTGATTGCCAAAATGAATTAGTGTCAACAGATCTAGTCATAAGAGGCATTCCAGTGACAGTTGACGAAAATTTGGCCGAAATGTTCAACCAACTTTGCCGCACAATTGAGCATAATCCTCCACCCGTTCGAGCTATCTTCCGTGTACGTAACCAAAACAACACTGCACCTGTCATAGTCAAATTAGACTCAGCAAGCGATCGCTCTCTACTCTTTGCCGCTGTTTCGCGACGATGCAAAGCCAAGAGAAGGTCCCTCTCTCTACGCGACATTGGACATGGTACAGATGAGAAAATGTACCTTCATGAATGGCTCACTAAGCATAATCGTGAAGTCTTGCAGTTTGGCATTGAGCTTAAAAAGCAAAACGACTCTCATCCGTTTTCTCTATTCGTGGCCACGTTTATGTTCGAGTTAAAGCGCAAAGCAAAGCAGTGAAAATCTCTAATATAGAGAACTTAAGCGCAATTGCAGCAAATAACAAATGATATATTTGAACTATGTATACACAAATGTTTTTGTACGAAATGATACTATGTTCTTATCGCTGTTACTTTCTGTCCCTTTTTGTCTTTTCTCTCTACCCTATATTTCTTAAAACATATGACATCATAACAATACATATTTACTCACATTACAAACTACTTATGTACGTGCGGTACAAACTTATATGTCGAATGCTCCCTAGGTGTGATGTTAACTGCAACACACATGCATCTTGATAAACAAAGCTGTTCCAAAGGTGATACATTCAATATGATTAGAATTTTATGTAAACAAAAGCAGGGACTTAAAATTTGTCATATAAATGCTCAAAGTTTACCTAGGAAAATAGACGAGTTCAGGTATCTTTTTGAATCCTCTGACGTTGATGTGATTTGCGTATCAGAGACTTGGTTCTCTGATTGGCATAACAATGAGTCTGTGTATGTGAACGGACATAATTTGTTTAGGGTTGACAGAATTGAGCGAGGGGTGGTGTTGCCATATTTGTAAAAGCAGGTATATCATGCAAGCTTAGCTGCAAGTCTCTTCATCTAAGTTCTATTGAGTATTTGTTTTTGGTAATATCAACAAAATCAGATAAAATCTAATTAGGATGCGTTTATAGGCCAAACAAAAACATAAATTATACACAATTTGTCGAATCTTTAGAAGAACTAACTCTATCACATAGCAACATTGTCATAACAGGTGATTTTAATTCGAATCTACTAACTGACGATAACTTTGCTCTTGCTATGAATAAATTGGGACGAGTCTCCGTCAACTATACGATGCCCACCCATTTTACGCGAACGAATTGCTCGCTACTGGATTGTTTCTTTGTAAACGATAAGACAAAAGTGCTTCTATATGACCAGCTTTCACTTCCAAGTTTCTCCAATCATGATCTTATATTCCTAACATTTAATTTCGATTTTACGTGCATGAACAGTTTATAGTCTTACCGTGACTTCGCGCATATTAATTATAACGAGCTTGGGAAAAGTGTTGATTTAATTAATTGGGCATCCGTTCGACGGCTGATATCAGCTAGTGAACAAATTAATTTTATTCAAACCAACATTAGTAACCTTTTTGATAGATTTGTACCACTTATAACGAAATCAAACACGCGTAAAAGTCGTCCATGGTTTAACGGAAATATTAAAATGTTGATTAAGAAACGAAACAGATTATACCAAGATTGGAAACGTTATAAAACCGAAGCTCTCTACGGAAGCTACAAAATATTAAAAATCGAGGTAAATAAAACTATCAAATTTCAAAAATCTAAATACTATGAACATAAATTCAGCGCAGCAGTCGGTTCCAAGCAGACATGGAAGCAAATACGTGAGATCGGGCTTGGTGTTAAAGTTAATCAACCCGTTGACGATATTAGTGCCAATGATTTAAATGGAAAATTTATAGGATCCAGTGCTTCCACGAGTACTCCGTGTTACGACAGTTACAGTGTTAGTCCGCCCTCATCCTTGCCAGATTTTAGTTTTGCTTGTATAAATGAGTGTGATGTTGTCCAGTCCATACTATCCATAAAATCCAACGCAGTTGGACCTGATGGCTTAAATCCCAAGTTTTTTAAATGTCTACTTCCCAAAATCCTTCCCTATGTCACATACGCGTTAAACTCAATTTTAACGACTGCCGCTTTTCCCGATTGCTGGAAAAGGGCAAAAATAATTCCTATTCGGAAACCAAATGTTGACTTTAGACCCATCGCTATTTTGCCTTTTCTCTCTAAAGTTCTTGAACGAATTATGTATCAACAAATAAACTCGTTTATTTCAAAAAACTCTCTTGTGAGTGCATGCCAATCTGGCTTCAGGTCGAATAAAAGTTGTGTCACTGCGCTTCTAACTGTTTCAGATGATATTCGGAAAAATATATACGATAATAATGTTACTCTTCTAACTCTTCTCGACCACTTCAAAGCATTTGACACGGTCGATCACAAACTACTATGTTTAAAATTAAAAAATATATTTAAATTTTCGTGTACAGCGGTAAGCCTGATCAGCTCTTATCTTTTCGGTCGATTTCAAGCAGTAAGTGCGGGCAATGAGGTCTCTAGTTTTTTACCCGTTCGCAATGGGGTACCCCAGGGATCGATACTTGGTCCACTATTGTTTGTATTATATGTCGATGATCTGCCTAAAGTACTAAAGCACTGCAACATTCATGTTTATGCAGATGATGTGCAACTATATGGGAGCTGTCCTATAGTATCATTAAATGCTTGTATTCATGATCTAAATTCGGACTTAAGTCTGGTTAATCAATGGGCCTGCAACAATGGCCTAGTTCTAAATCCAAACAAATCCCAGTGCATAGCAATGTACAACAAAAATTTCAACCTTAGTGGCTACGATAAAGTAATCTTAAACGGAACAGTGATACCCTTCGTCGACTCAGCGAGAAACCTGGGTGTAATTTTTACTAGAACGCTGACGTGTAATAATCACATATACGGTGCTATTGGAAAAGTGTATGGTATGCTTAGATCCCTATGGACCACGCAATACTTCACTCCAGTTAAAACTAGGCAACTTTTAGCAAAATCTTACTTGCTGCCAACACTGCTGTACGGTTTTGAACTGTATGCAACCTGCGAAAGCGCATGTCTTAAGAAACTGAACGTAGTTTACAATAACATAGCGAGATATATATTTGGTAAAAGACGTCGTGACCATATTTCTGTATGGGCTCTGAAGATATCCTCTATATCGTTTGATAATCTGCTAAAGCTTAGGTGCCTGACGCTGCTTCATAAAATCATGGTCACAGACGAACACCCACTTCTCAAAAGCCGCCTTAAACAAACTCGATCGTCGCGAACACATCAACTTTTTCATTTAAACTTCAACTCTATGACATCTCAACGTCAATTTTTTGTTTTCTCGGTTCGCCTTTGGAACAAGCTACCTGATAAACTCAGGATCATCAGGGTCACAGCACACTTCAAGAGCGCATTATTCAAACTATACAGCGAGTAAATAAAAAAGATGTTACCTTTTACAATTGTCATCCCCTTTCCTACTTCTCAATCTCTATCTTTAAAGCTCTTATTTCCGATTTCCAATACATAATCTCTTCTTAGTTTTAAGATTAGTTTTAAGATCCAATGTAATAGGATTTTATAGCGTTAGTGATTTAATTTATAACTCTCTTAGATTTAAGGTTTAAATAAATATTGTTTGATTTTGTAATCATTTTAATTTTATATGCAATACTGAAATATAGCCTATGGTTGTTGTATTGTAATTATTATAAATAAATAAATAAAAAAAATAAAAAAAATTTCTGTTTTCCTCAATTTAGTGACGAGGACACGACGATCATGAGCCTAGACGTCAATAGTCAGGTGATCCGGCTGACGTCTATGTACCTGGCCCACGACAGATTAATTCCGACGCCGATGGTGGAAAAGTCGCTCAGCATACAGCGGGAGCGCTGATTCTTGGCGGTGACGCGAATGCGCACCACTTCACATGGAGCAGCAGCGACACCAACGAAAGAGGTGTGTCACTCTTCGATTTCATATTAAAAGCCAACCTAGCTGTAAGTAACAGAAATAGCGAACCCACCTTTTAACCAGTAGTAGAACGGAAGTCCTGGACGTGACTCTCGTGTCGGTGGAAGCAGAGGCGGTGGTCAGAAATTGGAGAGTGCTTCAAGAGCATTCCATTCGATACATCTCTTTCTACTTAGAGGGGTCTCGCCAAGGACTGAACAAATTAGAAACCTTAAAAATGCGACTTTCAGGCAAACGAGTAAGAGTACCGTGTAGCCATGGCATGTGGAAAGGCTCTTGATAAGGCCTGCCCAATTAAGAAGCCAAAAGGAAAAACGAAACCACCGTGGTGGAATGTAGATATTGACAAAGCTTGCAGAATCTGTCGAACTCTATTTAACCTAGCCAAAAGAACCCAAAGTGACTCACAATGGCAAATATGTAGGGCTCACTTAGGCGACTATAAAGAGCTCTTAAGGCAGTCAAAGAGATTTTCTTGGAGAGACTGTTGCGGCTCTATGCAATCTGTGTCAGACGGATCAAGGCTGAGAAGGGTTCTCTCTGGCTCACCCTGCATAGCTCCGAGAACCTTGCTAAGGTCGGGCGGGACTTGGACGGCGTCTTGAGGACAGGACCCTCCATTTGTGCTACAACCACAAATGTTAGGAGAAGCTCGGGCAAACACTGAGCTTTATAGCGCCAAATAATAGTTCTTATTATATTCACGCTACTGTGAAGTACAGTTTGATTAAACACCCCAGAAGGCAGCCGTCTCTAAGATAGAGGCTGGATCAGGGTGTCATGCGTACCATGCTGATGATCAGCCTGTCCGGGGGCCCCCAAATAGCCCAGTCTCGTACGGCGCCCTCTGGGAACCAAGCCGCATCCAGTTGTATTCAGGCCTTACCCCGGCTAATACGGATCTCTGCCTGGGGTTGACGAACCCCTTTCTCCGCTACTCGTGGGATCAAATTATGGATACAACAAGACAAATAAAAAACAACAAGACCGTCACTCGCAATATTTCGGAAGGGCAGTCGTCCAAGAAGCAGGAGGACCGTGCGAGATAGTGAAGGGCAGCAAACCAACGCAATGCCGAGGCTTGTATCTTCAATAAAACGCTTGGGGGGCGGGAAGCCCTCGATAATATTTCCAAGCTTTAGCAGAGGCGAACCTGGTAGGCAGTTTCCTACCATGGTATGCGGATCCCTCGGGCGCCACCGCAAACACCCACGGCGTTCACAAGGCCGGTCGACAGGCCACCCACGGAGGCAGCAACTTCACGACGCAGGAAGGCTGCCATCAGGATCTTGAAAAGGTCCAAATTAGCGGAGCATCTCTATAATCGGGAGCTTCCCGGTGATCGTGCGGAGATTCTGGCAGAAATCGAGTGGGCAAATGCTAGCATGCCCAACTTCCAGCTGGATGGAGATTTCCCAAAACAAACCGAAAAAGGTCAAACCCCCGGATCATCATTTGCGGAAGTCGCAAAGGAGAAGATCATCCTAGCTGTGGTGAATGAAAATCATGGCGATAAACCGGTTCTGCGAACCCATTGGAAATGGGTGGAATCGGAGTTATCGGGCATTGCTGTAAGCGTACTTCGCGCGAACCCTGGACCGCCACCATCATGTAAGGATGCGGGTTGCTTCCAGGGTAGTGTAAAGGTGGTTGCATGCGATGACACCACATCTGCCGAGATGTACAAAAAGGCGGTGGCCAGTTTTGGAGAAGTCTACCCGGGTGCGAATCTCCGGGCCATGGACTTCAAGGAGGTCCCCTCCAGACCGAAGGCAAGAGTGTGGCTGCCGGCGAAGCCCGCTGAGCCAGAGGAAATTGGAAGGTGCTGAAGGTGGAGAGCAGCACCAAAGCGGAGCGTCAGGTGGTTCTGATGCTGAACAGAGAATCCCTACCCTTTCTGGAAAGGACGGAGGGGACTATCAAATATGGGTTCGGCACCGCTCGGGTTAGGGTGAACTCCAACGACGTATATGCAGCGCGCAGCAGTAGAAGCAGAGGTGGACGAAATTAGCGAGGATGAAGGGGATGCAGAGCCTGGCCAGGTCGATCCGATGGATTGGGTTCACCTTCCGCAAGTATACGGAGAAGGAGCTTATGTCGGACGATAAGACGAAGCCAGCCGTACTATGGTGGAGGGGGAGAGAGAATGCGTCCAAGATGGTGCGCGTCGTCCAGATAAACCTCCACCACTGTAAAGCGGCATCTGCTGTGCTGCTGCTCCAGCTATCGAAAAGGTGGCAGCAGACATCGCTTTCATCCAGGAGCCCTGGACTGTTGGGCATAGAATTTGTGGACTCCAGACGGCAGAGTATACACTGGTAAGTGGGTAAGTGACACGACGATCATGAGCCTAGAGGTCAAAAGTCAAGTGATCCGGCTGACGTCTATGTACCTGGCCCACCACAGATCAATTCCGACGCCGATGGTGGAAAAGTCGCTCAGCATACAGCGGGAGCGCTGATTTTCGGCGGTGACGAGAATGCGCACCACTTCACATGGAGCAGCAGCGACACCAACGAAAGAGGTGTGTCACTCTTCGATTTCATATTAAAAGCCAACCTAGTTGTAAGTAACAGAAATAGCGAACCCACCTTTGTAACCAGTAGTAGAACGGAAGTCCTGGACGTGACTCTCGTGTCGGTGGAAGCAGAGGCGGTGGTCAGAAATTGGAAAGTGCTTGAAGAGGATTCCATTCGATACATCTCTTTCTACTTAGAGGGGTCTCGCCAAGGACTGAACAAATTAGAAACCTTAAAAATGCGACTTTCAGGCAAACGAGTAAAAGTACCGTGTAGCCATGGCATGTGGAAGGCCTGCCCAATTAAGAAGCCAAAAGGAAAAACGAAACCACCGTGGTGGAATGTAGAAATTGACAGGGCTCGCAGATTCTGTCGAACTCTATTTAACCTAGCCAAAAGAACCCAAAGTGACTCACAATGGGATATATGTAGTGCTCACTTAGGGGACTATAAAAAGCTCTTAAGGCAGTCAAAGAGATCTTCTTGGAGAGACTGTTGCGGCTCTATGCAATCTGTGTCAGAGGGATCAAGGCTGGGAAGGGTTCTCTCTGGCTCACCACGCATAGCTCCAAGAACCTTGCTAAGGGCGGGCGGGACTTGGACGGCGTCGGCAGAGGACACTCTCAAACTTCTCCTATAGACACACTTCCCGTACGCGGCGGGCGGGCTCCCGAACAGATCGACTGCAGTGAGGGAACAATCGGTAGCTGCTGACTTCCTCACATTAGAGAAAGTAACCTTGGCAATTGAGACATTTAAACCCTACAAGGCGCCGGGTCCAGATGAAGTCTCACCGGTGCAGCTTCAGCAATCTTTGGAGCTAAGCGCAACTTGGCTGCATAATATGTATATAGCGGTGTTAAACCTCAATTATATTCCTAAAATGTGGAAGGAATCGAGGGTTGTATTTATCCCTAAACCAGGTTAAAAATCTCACGTCAATCCCAAAGACTTTAGGCCTATAAGTCTCTGCTCCTTTCAACTGAAGGTACTAGAGCGAGTAATTAATGGTCACATCAGAGATTCAATAACACACAAATTAATATCTTCCCAGCATGCTTACATGAAAGGGAACTCCACTTTAACCTGCGATTTTCAAGGGAAGATAATATTTTCAAAGATCGACCTTCAGCGTGCTTTTCAACAAGTGGCCATTCACGCCACCATTGACCAGATATTCACAGTACGCCAAGTCATGGAAAGATCCTATAAATGTAAGTCGACACCACCAGTACTGAACGACTTTTGTGTACAAACGTATCTACCCATAAATGACCTAAGAATAACGAGTTCAAGTTAAAATTTCGCTCAAATGGGGCACACCTCAAAACCAGGTTATTTGGTTTTTTCAATAAGAGAACCAACTCTAAAAGGCTGGTTAAAACTAGCCGTAAACAGCTTTGCCTAGAATCAAAAATTCTTCGGAAGAGTGGGCAGTGTCTTAATGGAATATATATAGGCTATATATTCTTATAGAAAAAAAATTGTCTAGTAGCGGTCACCCTTCGGCAGGCAATGGCAAACCTCCGAAGGTATTTTTGCCATGAAAAGTTGCTCATATATACATCTGCCGTTCGGAGTCGGACCCTCCATTTGTGGTACAACATAAGAGATGCACACCACAAATGTTAGAAGAAGCTCGGGTAAACACTGAGCTTTATAGCGTAAGCGCCAAATAATAATTATTATTATATTCACGCTACTGTGAAGTACAGTTTGATTAAACACCCCAGAAGGCACCTGATGGTCGCTTTATTGTGCAATTTTCAATCAGGTCGATATTATTTAATAAAAGAGTCATGTGTTACGATGAACGTCGTTCTGCATCGAATAATTTTTCGTACTGATCCATATTTTCCTATATGATGCTTAGGTTAGGTTGGGTTGGCAAAAATCCTTGGACTGAACCCTCCGCTAGGGTGCCGACTGGAAATGAGCACTACAGAGCAATCCTGTACGATGTCGGCAAGGTGCTCAGCTAAGATCAGGCATGTGCTTATGTCTCTTGTTTAAGCCGCCGCCGCCGCCAAGTAAACCAACCGGCCATACGCCTGTTTGGGACATCCGTTCGGCTTTTCGGAGTTGCCCGAGCGGACCGAGCGGCCGGCCGTCCACCACGGCAGCCTGCCGCCGAAAACGCAGTAGTCAGTATACAAACCGAATTCGGAAACAGCGCACGCGCTTACAAATTAAAACCCTACCTTATCGTGGATTAAACTTAAAATTAAATAAAATTGTAAAATAAGAATTTAAAGAAAAGTTAGAATCTTTTGAACATTTGTGTTGACCATTAGTTGGAAAATTAGGAAAGTGGTGAGTGCGAAAGGAGACCAAAGTGGAATATTTATTGGTCCTTCGCAGCCAACCTTGGCACAAGCCCTTTTGGCAAATATTACAAAATATACAAAAAATCGTTCGTTCGCAACTCAAAAATTTCATAAACAATGTTATTGCACATACAGAAGTGAACAGATAAAAATTTGCTTAAAAGCAATGCGAATTCATTAAAGCATAAAAAAGCAAAATCAACTATATTCAAAACAAATATATATTTATTATACATTCAAAACTGAATAAAAGAAAACAAGAGTACCAAAAAAAAAAAAAAAAACAGCGGCAACAGCTTTAAGTGGCAACAGCAGAGCAGCATTTGCAGCAACACAAAATTCGGACGGTGCAACATCTGCCGCAGCAACAGCTTAAAATTCCAATCCTGCAACAACAGCAGTGTGGGCAAGCCACAGGATCGAGGATCGCAAACAAAAACTAATAAAAAAGGAGAGTAAAAAGTTGTAAGTAGGCACACTTTTTAATTTTCATTAAAAAAAATTCAAAACACCCTTCATTTTCCTGAAGGTCATATTGTTTTCAAAAAAAGGAAACTGCACGCGAGAGCATATGTACATACATGCATGTATCCATATGAACAAAGTACGCACATGTATGTATATGTATATAAGTTAAAAAGGCTTAATTTTTCAAACCAGAGCGGTGAATAAAAAGCGGATATTTTCTTACCGCGGAAACTTTCATTTCGGTAATTTGCCGCTTTTAATAAAAATACAAAAAAGGTTGGGGAAAATAATCATAAACATCGTACATAATAAAATATCAGCAGATTACTTTCCCAACTTACCAATTTCTGCCGTTGAACTTAGCCAAAGTGCCGAAAAACATAAGGGCACTTTTTCCATATGCCATTTACATATACGCATACGCACATATATTCACTCTTGCTTATTACATTATCTGCTAATATTCGCTTAGCACCCAACACTTTGTAACGAAGTGAGTGGCTATAATTTTTCAAATAATTCAGCCACCGCGCAGCCAACGCTCTTTCTCTGATCTTGGCTTCTCTTTTTTAACAACTTCACTTTACTCGGCCGCACTCACCAAGCTAAGAGAGTTCAAACAAAGCGCGCTCACGACACACCAAGTGCAGTATCCACAACTCACCTCAGCGTTGAGCGGCTTTTGGGTGTATATATTTGCACTCTCCCGCATACATACATACACTTCGACTTTTCAACATAAATAAATATTCACAGCTGAGCCATCACTCTGGCTTCGTATGTAATCTAACTACACACACACGTACGTGTTTGCTTACTTGCGCGCAAATATTTCTACATACGTACATATGATATCGGCATATACATGCATGCGAACAACGTAAATTAACACCGAAATTCCAAAAGATATTTTTCAGGTGTTCAATCTTATATATACACATATTATACAATTACATAATTACATACATACATACGTATATTTCCACTACGTATATAAAAGTGAAAGTGTTTGCTTTCTTTTTTGTTTTGGTGCGCGGATCCCTCGGGCGCAACCGCAAACACCCACGGCGTTCACAAGGCCGGTCGACAGGCCACCCACGGAGGCAGCAACTTCACGACGCAGGAAGGCTGCCATCAGGATCTTGAAAAGGTCCAAATTAGCGGAGCATCTCTATAATCGGGAGCTTCCCGGTGATCGTGCGGAGATTCTGGCAGAAATCGAGTGGGCAAATGCTAGCATGCCCAACTTCCAGCTGGATGGAGATTTCCCAAAACAAACTGAAAAAGGTCAAACCCCCGGATCATCATTTGCGGAAGTCGCAAAGGAGAAGATCATCCTAGCTGTGGTGAATGAAAATCATGGCGATAAACCGGTTCTGCGAGCCCATTGGAAATGGGTGGTATCGGAGCTATCGGGCATTGCTGTAAGCGTACTTCGCGCGAACCCTGGACCGCCACCATCATGTAAGGATGCGGGTTGCCTCCAGGGTAGTGTAAAGTGGTTGCATGCGATGACAGCACATCTGCCGAGATGTATAAAAAGGCGGTGGCCAGTTTGGGAGAAGTCTACCCGGGTGCGAATCTCCGGGCCATGGACTTCAAGGAGGTCCCCTCCAGACCGAAGGCAAGAGTGTGGCTGCCGGCGAAGCCCGCTGAGCCAAAGGAAATTGGAAGGTGCTGAAGGTGGAGAGCAGCACCAAAGCGGAGCGTCAGGTTGTTCTGATGCTGAACAGAGAATCCCTACCCTTTCTGGAAAGGACGGAGGGGACTATCAAATATAGGTTCGGCACCGCTCGGGTTAGGGTGAACTCCAACGACGTATATGCAGCGCGCAGCAGTAGAAGCAGAGGTGGACGAAATTAGCGAGGATGAAGGGGATGCAGAGCCTGGCCAGGTCGATCCGATGGATTGGGTTCAACTTCCGCAAGTATACGGAGAAGGAGCTTATGTCGGACGATAAGACGAAGCCAGCCGTACTATGGTGGAGGGGGAGAGAGAATGCGTCCAAGATGGTGCGCGTCGTCCAGATAAACCTCCACCACTGCAAAGCGGCATCTGCTGTACTGCTGCTCCAGCTATCGAAAAGGTAGCAGCAGACATCGTTTTCATCCAGGGGCCCTGGACTGTTGGGCATAGAATTTGTGGACTCGAGACGGCAGAGTATACACTGGTAAGTGGGTAAGTGACACGACGATCATGAGCGTAGATGTCAAAAGTCAAGTGATCCGGCTGACGTCTATGTACCTGGCCCACCACAGACCAAGCGGGAGCGCTGATTCTTGGCGGTGACGAGAATGCGCACCACTTTACATGGAGCAGCAGCGACACCAACGAAAGAGGTGTGTCACTCTTCGATTTCATATTAAAAGCCAACCTAGTTGTAAGTAACAGAAATAGCGAACCCACCTTTGTAACCAGTAGTAGAACGGAAGTCCTGGACGTGACTCTCGTGTCGGTGGAAGCAGAGGCGGTGGTCAGAAATTGGAAAGTGCTTGAAGAGCATTCCATTCGATACATCTCTTTCTACTTAGAGGGGTCTCACCAAGGACTGAACAAATTTGAAACCTTAAAAATGCGTCTTTTAGGCAAACGAGTAAGAGTACCGTGTAGCCATGGCATGTGGAAAGGCTCTTGATAAGGCCTGCCCAATTAAGAAGCCAAAAGGAAAAACGAAACCACCATGGTGGAATGTAGAAATTGACAAGGCTCGCAGATTCTGTCGAACTCTATTTAACCTAGCCAAAAGAACCCAAAGTGACTCACAATGGGAAATATGTAGGGCTCACTTAGGGGACTATAAAAAGCTCTTAAGGCAGTCAAAGAGATCTTCTTGGAGAGACTGTTGCGGCTCTATGCAATCTGTGTCAGACGGATTAAGGCTGAGAAGGGTTCTCTCTGGCTCACCCCGCATAGCTCTGAGAACCTTGCTAAGGGCGGGCGGGCGGTACGTGGACGGCGTCGGCAGAGGACACTCTCAAACTTCTCCTGGAGACACACTTCCCGTACGCGGCGGGCGGGCTCCCGAACAGATCGACTGCAGTGAGGGAACAATCGGTAGCTGCTGACTTCCTCTCATTAGAGAAAGTAACCTTGGCAATTGAGACATTTAAACCCTACAAGGCGCCGGGTCCAGATGAAGTCTCACCGGTACAGCTTCAGCAATCTTTGGAGCTAAGCGCAACTTGGCTGCATAATATGTATATAGCGGTGTTAAACCTCAATTATATTCCTAAAATGTGGAAGGATAATATTTTCAAAGATCGACCTTCAGCGTGCTTTTCAACAAGTGGCCATTCACGCCACCATTGACCAGATATTCACAGTACGCCAAATCATGGAAAGATCCTATAAATGTAAGTCGACACCACCAGTACTGAACGACTTTTGTGTACAAACGTATCTACCCATAAATGACCTAAGAATAACGAGTTCAAGTTAAAATTTCGCTAAAATGGGACACACCTCAAAACCAGGTTATTTGGTTTTTTCAATAAGAGAACCAACTCTAAAAGGCTGGTTAAAACTAGCCGTAAACAGCTTTGCCTAGAATCAAAAATTCTTCGGAAGAGTGGGCAGTGTCTTAATGGAATATATATAGGCTATATATTCTTATAGAAAAAAAATTGTCTAGTAGCGGTCACCCTTCGGCAGGCAATGGCAAACCTCCGAAGGTATTTTTGCCATGAAAAGTTGCTCATATATACATCTGAATAATTTTTCGTACTGATCCATATTTTCCTATATGATGCTTAGGTTAGGTTGGGTTGGCAAAAATCCTTGGACTGAACCCTCCGCTAGGGTGCCGACTGGAAATGAGCACTACAGAGCAATCCCGTACGATGTCGGCAAGGTGCTCAGCTAAGATCAGGCATGTGCTTATGTCTCTTGTTTAAGCCGCCGCCGCCGCCAAGTAAACCAACCGGCCATACGCCTGTTTGGGACATCCGTTCGGCTTTTCGGAGTTGCCCGAGCGGACCGAGCGGCCGGCCGTCCACCACGGCAGCCTGCCGCCGAAAACGCAGTAGTCAGTATACAAACCGAATTCGGAAACAGCGCACGCGCTTACAAATTAAAACCCTACCTTATCGTGGATTAAACTTAAAATTAAATAAAATTGTAAAATAAGAATTTAAAGAAAAGTTAGAATCTTTTGAACATTTGTGTTGACCATTAGTTGGAAAATTAGGAAAGTGGTGAGTGCGAAAGGAGACCAAAGTGGAATATTTATTGGTCCTTCGCAGCCAACCTTGGCACAAGCCCTTTTGGCAAATATTACAAAATATACAAAAAATCGTTCGTTCGCAACTCAAAAATTTCATAAACAATGTTATTGCACATACAGAAGTGAACAGATAAAAATTTGCTTAAAAGCAATGCGAATTCATTAAAGCATAAAAAAGCAAAATCAACTATATTCAAAACAAATATATATTTATTATACATTCAAAACTGAATAAAAGAAAACAAGAGTACCAAAAAAAAAAAAAAACAGCGGCAACAGCTTTAAGTGGCAACAGCAGAGCAGCATTTGCAGCAACACAAAATTCGGACGGTGCAACATCTGCCGCAGCAACAGCTTAAAATTCCAATCCTGCAACAACAGCAGTGTGGGCAAGCCACAGGATCGAGGATCGCAAACAAAAACTAATAAAAAAGGAGAGTAAAAAGTTGTAAGTAGGCACACTTTTTAATTTTCATAAAAAAAAATTCAAAACACCCTTCATTTTCCTGAAGGTCATATTGTTTTCAAAAAAAGGAAACTGCACGCGAGAGCATATGTACATACATGCATGTATCCATATGAACAAAGTACGCACATGTATGTATATGTATATAAGTTAAAAAGGCTTAATTTTTCAAACCAGAGCGGTGAATAAAAAGCGGATATTTTCTTACCGCGGAAACTTTCATTTCGGTAATTTGCCGCTTTTAATAAAAATACAAAAAAGGTTGGGGAAAATAATCCGTTTTACCCAAAAAGCGGTATACATATATTCACTTATTGCCAATTTATACATATATAGATATATATATATACATATACATACGCGCATATATGCATGGTACATATTTAAAAAATATTCCGTTGCAGTTTTAAATGCCTACTGTCCCACTGTACATAATAAAATATCAGCAGATTACTTTCCCAACTTACCAATTTCTGCCGTTGAACTTAGCCAAAGTGCCGAAAAACATAAGGGCACTTTTTCCATATGCCATTTACATATACGCATACGCACATATATTCACTCTTGCTTATTACATTATCTGCTAATATTCGCTTAGCACCCAACACTTTGTAACGAAGTGAGTGGCTATAATGTTTCAAATAATTCAGCCACCGCGCAGCCAACGCTCTTTCTCTGATCTTGGCTTCTCTTTTTTAACAACTTCACTTTACTCGGCCGCACTCACCAAGCTAAGAGAGTTCAAACAAAGCGCGCTCACGACACACCAAGTGCAGTATCCACAACTCACCTCAGCGTTGAGCGGCTTTTGGGTGTATATATTTGCACTCTCCCGCATACATACATACACTTCGACTTTTCAACATAAATAAATATTCACAGCTGAGCCATTACTCTGGCTTCGTATGTAATCTAACTACACACACACGTACGTGTTTGCTTACTTGCGCGCAAATATTTCTACATACGTACATATGATATCGGCATATACATGCATGCGAACAACGTAAATTAACACCGAAATTCCAAAAGATATTCTAATATTTAGATACAAAGAGGCAGCCCATTAGGGAATATTTCGCAACAAAAAAGTGAAATTTAGCAATATTTTTCAGGTGTTCAATCTTATATATACACATATTATACAATTACATAATTACATACATACATACGTATATTTCAACTACGTATATAATATATATATATATCTTTAAACAAACATACGTATATTTCCACTACGTATATAAAAGTGAAAGTGTTTGCTTTCTTTTTTGTTTTGGTGCGCGGATCCCTCGGGCGCAACCGCAAACACCCACGGCGTTCACAAGGCCGGTCGACAGGCCACCCACGGAGGCAGCAACTTCACGACGCAGGAAGGCTGCCATCAGGATCTTGAAAAGGTCCAAATTAGCGGAGCATCTCTATAATCGGGAGCTTCCCGGTGATCGTGCGAAGATTCTGGCAGAAATCGAGTGGGCAAATGCTAGCATGCCCAACTTCCAGCTGGATGGAGATTTCCCAAAACAAACTGAAAAAGGTCGAACCCCCGGATCATCATTTGCGGAAGTCGCAAAGGAGAAGATCATCCTAGCTGTGGTGAATGAAAATCATGGCGATAAACCGGTTCTGCGAGCTCATTGGAAATGGGTGGAATCGGAGCTATCGGGCATTGCTGTAAGCGTACTTCGCGCGAACCCTGGACCGCCACCATCATGTAAGGATGCGGGTTGCCTCCAGGGTAGTGTAAAGGTGGTTGCATGCGATGACAGCACATCTGCCGAGATGTATAAAAAGGCGGTGGCCAGTTTGGGAGAAGTCTACCCGGGTGCGAATCTCCGGGCCATGGACTTCAAGGAGGTCCCCTCCAGACCGAAGGCAAGAGTGTGGCTGCCGGCGAAGCGGAAGTGGAAAAAAACTTGGCTATACTTGGGATTTCCAATTGGCGCCAAGTAGCACGTATAGCAGTTGTGACAAAAAATATAAAATCAGAAAATTTAATATGACTGGTTGGTTGGTTGGTAACCGTTGAGGTACTTAGGCAAAGCCTAATATCGGCACCCGTACTGGCACACCCGCACTTCAACAAACGATTTTACATTCAATGTAAGGCATCGACTGACTCGCGAAGTGGAGCCTAAAATTGCAGGGTTTCGATTTTAATATCAAACATTGCAAAGGCTCTCAAAATGTTGTACCTGAAAGAGTAGTTGATGTTTCCCTAGAATCGCCATGTTTAGAATATGACCAATACATAGAACTTATGAAAGCAGTAACAGAAAACAAGGACAAGCTAACTGATTTATGCGTATCTGGCGGCTACGTATACAAAATAACACATTTTGACAGGGGGCTTAGACTTCATGCGGAGCAGACCTGGAAACTTTGGGTTCCGTCGGAGATACGACCCGGACTGGTAGTTTCGTCTTACAGGTCATGGAGGCATTCATAAGACTTTCTCGCGAATACGCTAAAAGTATTACTGGCCTGGCATGGTATCAGATGTGCATACATGTAGGTAATAAAAAGTCGCTGTACGTTCTACATAGCTTGGTTTCCGATTTTATTATACATTTATTATACGAAAATTCAGTTTAGATTACAAAAATTATTTTAGAAATGAAGTTTAGTTATTAGTAAAACGTTAAAAGGAAATAAATCCGACACACCGCGCACTACTGCCTTCTCTGCTACTTTTCTCTCAGTCCTTTTTTATTTGTTCCCTTTTCTTAGCTTAGCTCCCTCATTCTATTCTCTTCCAGTCTGTCAATCGGTTATTTCCCTTTTATTACACTGTTGCAATTTTAGATTGTAGGTTCGTCAGTAGTTTAACGTGTGCGGTAGATAGTAGTTACGTCCTGTCCATGTCGACTTGTCAACCGATCCTACATTCGGCCATCCAGCAGATTTATTCGCCCCGAATGACCAAGGCTTCATAAATTCTGCTACGGTAGACGTTTGGCCCGGACCCTCGTTGTCTCCAATTTTCACGACCTCGTAACGACCGTGCTCTAAGCATTTAGTGACTTTATAGGGCCCCATGAACTTTGGCTTTAACTTCATTCCCGACCCAAATAGCTTATGTCTTATTGCTACTAACGACCCGACCTCGTAAATTATTTCTTTCTTTCTATCTGCGTTAAAAGTTTTCCTATTCTCTTGTTGGAGCTTTTGGATATTATCTCTTGCTTCGCTACACACTCCCTTATGTTCAACAGCTAACTCTTGAAAGTTGTCTTCGTCAATTAACTTCTTAAGTTCGGAGTTTTCAGGTACACGCATTTTGATGCCCGTTAAAATCTTAAACGGCGAATACTTGGTACTGCGAGGCGGAGTATTAATGATTGTTCTTTGCACGGTTTCTACGTATTTATACCAACTATTATCCGAAAATAACTTCGCTAATATCGGAATTGCAGTTTTATGCACCCTCTCTACTTGTCCGTTGCCCCTGGGAACACCTGTTGTAATGAGGATATGCTGTATACGTTCTTCTTCACAATAACTTTGAAAAATACAGGCGGTAAACTCCGTGCCCCTATCCGTAATAATTCTCTTCGGATTTCCGAACACTGCAGATTGCCCGCGCAATCTGTTAACTACTTTTTCGACGCCTGTGCGTTTGGTCGGATACAACCACATAAATTTCGAAACAGCGTGTGTTTGTATCTCTTATGAGTCGACTCAATGGGCCCTACATGATCAACGTGGTATGTCGCCAACGGTCTGTCTTCTTAATCGATTGGCGACAGAAACCCCTCTCTTTTTCTCTTCTTGCTGTCGGTAATAATGCATTCGATGCAGCTCCTAACGACCCTTTAAGCCTTTGCTGCTAACTTCGGAATGAAGTATGACTTTTCGACCATCTGTATTGTTTTCTTAGCCGAAAAGTGGCCCTGACGGTGCGGTGTAGTAATTATCTCCTCTTCCATTGGTTCCGGTATGACGATTAATTCCCTAGTGACATCTTTAGACAGAATCTCGTTTTTCAGGATGTAATCTTCATAACCTTCCCTTTGCTCAATCATCGAATCTTCCTTTATTAAACACGCAACTCTACTCAGCGGGTCAACATGCCTCATTTTCGTGCCTTGCCTATGCAAGGCTGTAAATGCCTTGCAATCTGTAACAATCTTTAACTTGATACCAAGTAGATATACCCTCCACTTCTTAAGAGCCTCTATTATAGCCAAAACTTCCAGTTCGTATCAATGGTACTTTTCTTCATAAGGCCTGGTTTGTCTACTCATGAACTGAACGGGGTGAAACTGCTGGTCTTCGAAATCCTTTTGCAGGAGCATCGCCCCATACCCTAACATACAAACGTCCGTGTGGACTTCTATTAAAGCTTTGGCGTTATACAACTTAAGCGCCGGTGCATTAGTAAGAGCCACTTTGATTGTATTAAATCCCTAAAGACAGCTACGATAAACCTAGAGAACACTGCCGGGGAGTTTGTTATTCCGAAAGGAACGAAAAGAAACTCATGCTGGCGGTCAAATGTTAGAAAAGAAGTGTATTTCTGCGAATCTGGTTCCACAGGTAAGTGAAAAAATCCGTCACGAAGATCAAGCGTCGTAAATACGCTGAAGCCTTCTAATCTTTCTATGACGTCGTCGATCAACGGCAGGAAATTGTCCCGCACAATTCTCTCGTTGAGTCTCCTGTAGTCGCACCACAATCTTTTCGTTCCATCCTTTTTGGTCACCAACACAACGGGTGACGCAAATTCCGTTTCCTCACCTGCGCCATCCTACGTGGTCGCTCATAGAGCAGAATCTCATCTTTCAGTAAAATTTGCATCGTTACCGGCGACTCGTTTCCCCGCATAGGCTTATAAGAACATCTTAATGTACGGATGTGCGTTGCTTACGCGGTTTTTAAGTGCTTAAAAAGTGAAGAAAATCGTTACAACAAATATCAATAGTTAATAATGTTGATTTTTGTTGCAACGATTTTCCGACTTTTCTTGTCAAGTTTGGTTTGGAGACAAACCGCTTTCGGCGTTGTGCCATTTTCAGTGTCAATTTTCGTTCTGTTCAATTTAGGTCTGTGTTCCGTATTTTTTTCGTTTTTTGGTATAGCAGGTATTGGCGCATAATCGTCAATGTTAACAAATGTTTAGAGTACTGAGTATAGGTATCTGAAGTCTCGCGCGGTTAGAATCCAAAAGGTATATTTTATCTCGAATTAACCTTCGTGGTATGAACAGGTAGAAAGTCAGTAATTTTAGTCCGTTTGGGTATTGTAAGTTTGTTTTGTATGCTGGTATCTGTCATTTTACTTACGTCTTTGCTTTGTTTTTTTGTAAAAATGCCTTAATGGTGCAAATGTCACATCAGAGTTACTGTTTATTTGTTCGTTTATTATCCTCCTATCAAATGTTTTTAGTTTATATGTTTCCATGTTTTCAAGAGCATTTAGGCGCCGTCCTTTTTGTTGTACGTGCAATACCTTAACGGGTTTCCATATGTTTGCTGGTGAACATTTTGCGTTTACCAGATGGTTTGCAAAACTAGATTCAGGTATTGCCGTGGGTTTTCGTATCCTTTTGTTGTAGTCTCTTATGTGTTCATGAAACCTTGTTCTTTCTTTACGTTCTGTTTGTTCTATATAGCTATATTGACACTCACAGGTCAGTTTGTACGCGCCTTGTTTGTTCAATGGGTCTTCTTTATTCGTGCTGCTTTTAAGTATCCTTCCCTGGTTGTTTCCATTTTTGAACGCCGTGTGGATATTATATTTTCTGAAAAAATTTGCAAATTTTTATGTCATTTTTCCTGTATAAGTCATTACTGTCCAAGTTTTTTCGTCTAGCTCTCTGTCGCTTCTTTTTTGAATTGCATTCATTTTTCTGAACTTATCTACGAGCTCCTTTTTACATCCCTTGTTTGTTGCTATGTTGTATATTGTGTTTAGTTCCTATTGATCCCATTTCACCTGCGAAACAAAGATTAGTGTATGAAGGATTGGAGATAATGCTAAGTATGGGAGTAATAGACTAAAAGGACGCGTTCTGGCAAATTCCCCCAGAGATTACTCCTTTTACAGTGCCAGGGAGACCCGTTTACCAATTTACGGTAATGCCATTCGAGCTCTGCAATGCAGGGCAGAGAATGTGTCTACTGATGGACAAAATTATACCTGCTTCGTTGCTTGAATCTGTGTTTGTCTACCTTGATGATTTGTGAGTGTGTTCTGAAGATTTTCTATCTCATATATGTTTGTTAGAAAAGGTCGCTCGGTGCTTACCCGTAGCAAAGTTAACGATAAATGTGGAGAAGAGCAAGTTTTGCTTCTAAGCGGTTCGATATTTTGGGTACGTTATGGGTGAAGATGATGAACGTGAATCCCCAATCAATGATGATGGACGTGATGTACCATCACCCGACCATGACAAAATTCGAAAAGCGATAGCACGGCTGAAGAACAACAAAGCCCCCGGGGCTGTCGGGTTACCAGCTGAGTTATTTAA
This sequence comes from Philophylla caesio, assembly GCA_963971545.1. NCBI lineage: Eukaryota > Metazoa > Arthropoda > Insecta > Diptera > Tephritidae > Philophylla > Philophylla caesio. The sequence goes on from OZ020607.1 coordinate 88,242,893, forward strand.
GTACGGCAGAGAGGAGTTGATTAAGAGCATGCACGAGCTCATCTCTAGAATATGGTCGGAAGAACGCGTGCCTACTGATTAGAACTTAAGTCTGCTCTGCCCAATCCACAAAAAGGATGATCCTGTAGTCTGTGCCAATTATAGCGACTTAATCCCACCGTCAACGAACTGATTTGACCTTATCAGGTTGGCCGAGGAAGAAAAATCAACACACACCATCTTTTTGTCGACTTCAAAGCCGCCTTCGACAGCACGAAAAGAAGTTGCCATTATGCCGCAATGTCTGAATTTGGTATCCCCGCAAAACTTATACGGCTATGTAAAATGACGTTGAGCAACACCACCAGCTCCGTCAGAATTGGGAAAAACCTCTCCGAGCCGTTTGATACCAAACGAGGTTTCAGACAGGGTGACTCTTTGTCGTGCGATTTCTTTAACCTGATGCTGGAGAAGATAGTTCGAGCGGCAGAACTAAATCGGTCAGGCACCATCTTTTATAAGAGTGTGCAACTGCTGGCGTACGCCGATGACATTGACATCATCGGCCTTAACAACCGCGCAGTTAGTTCTGCCTTCTCCAAACTGGATAGAGAAGCGAAGCGAATAGGTCTGAAGGTGAACGAGGGCAAGACGAAGAATCTCCAGTCATCAAATAGACAGTCGACACATTCACGACTGGGATCACAAATCACTGTTGACAGTTATAACTTTGCAAAAGTAGAGAACTTCGTTTACTTAGGAACCAACATTAACACCAATAACAGCGGCAGCCTTGAAATCCAACGTAGAATCTCTCTTGCCAACAAGTGCTACTTCGAACTGAGTAGGCAACTGCACAGTAAAATCATCTCTCGACGGCCAAAAACCATACTCTGTAAGTCTCTCATCATGCCCGTCCTTTTGTATGGCGCAGAAGCATGGACGATGACAACATCAGATGAGAGGGCTCTTGAAGTGTTCGAGAGAAAGATTCTTCGAAAGATTTATGGACCTTTGCGTCTTTGCGACGGCGAATACCGCGTTCGATGGAACGATGAGCTGTACGAGCTGTACAATGACGTAGATAAAGTGCAGCGGATTAAGAATCAGCGGCTCCGCTGGCTAGGTCACGTCGTTCGAATGGATGAAATAGCTCCAGCCCTGAAGGTTTTTGACGCAGTACCCGCGGGTGGTAGCAGAGGAAAAGGAAGACCTTCTCGGCGTTGGAAAGACCAAGTGGAAAAAAACTTGGCTATACTTGGGATTTCCAATTGGCGCCAGTTAGCACGTATAGGGACAGCTGGCGTGCTTTGTTGACCTCGGCCAAAATCGCTTAGGAGGTTATTGCGCCATTTAAGTAGGTAAGTATGTGTGATGGCTGGATTCGGACAGATGCCCGAGCAAAAAACCCCTCAACAGTTGTGACGGTTCCTGGGCATGGCGGGCTGGTACCGACGCTTCATTCAAGATTCCGCGACCATTGCAGTACTACTGCACGACTGCATCACAAAAAATATAAAATCAGAAAATTTAATATGACTTGTTGGTTGGTTGGTAACCTCTGAGGTACTTAGGCAAAGCCTAATATCGGCACCCGTACTTGCACACCCGCACTTCAACAAACGATTTCACATTCAATGTGAGGCATCGACTGACTCGCGAGGTGGAGCCTAAAATTGCAGGGTTTCGATTTTATTATCAAACATTGCAAAGGCTCTCAAATTGTTGTACCTGCAAGAGTAGTTGATGTTTCCCTAGAATCGCCATGTTTAGAATCTGACCAATACATAGAACTTATGAAAGCAGTAACAGAAAACAAGGACAAGCTAACTGATTTATGCGTATCTGACGGCTACGTATACAAAATAACACATTTTGACAGGGGGCTTAGACTTCATGCGGAGCAGACCTGGAAGCTTTGGGTTCCGTCGGAGATACGACCCGGACTGGTAGTTTCGTCTTACAGGTCATGGAGGCATTCATAAGACTTTCTCGCGAATACGCTAAAAGTATTACTGGCCTGGCATGGTATCAGATGTGCATACATGTAGGTAATAAAAAGTCGCTGTACGTTCTACATAGCTTGGTTTCCGATTTTATTATACATTTATTATACGAAAATTCAGTTTAGATTACAAAATTTATTTTAGAAATGAAGTTTAATTATTAGTAAAACGTTAAAAGGAAATAAATCCGACACACCCCGCACTACTGCCGTCTTTGCTACTTTTCTCTCAGTCCTTTTTTATTTGTTCCCTTTTCTTAGCTTAGCTCCCTCATTCTATTCTCTTCCAGTCTGTCAATCGGTTATTTCCCTTTTATTACACTGTTGCAATTTTAGATTGTAGGTTCGTCAGTAGTTTATCGTGTGCGGTAATTAGTAGTTACGTCCTGTCCATGTCGACTTGTCAACCGATCCTACATTCGGCAATCCAGCAAATTTATTCGCCCCGAATGACCAAGGCTTCATAAATTCTGCTACGGTAGACGTTTGGCCCGGACCCTCGTTGTCTCCAATTTTTACGACCTCGTAACGACCGTGCTCTAAGCATTTAGTGACTTTATAGGGCCCCATGAACTTTGGTTTTAACTTCATTCCCAACCAAATTGCTTATGTCTTATTGCTACTAACGATCCGACCTCGTAAATTATTTCTTTCTTTCTATCTGCGTTAAAAGTTTTCCTATTCTCTTGTTGGAGCTTTTGGATATTATCTCTTGCTTCGTTACACACTCCCTTATGTTCAACAGCTAACTCTTGAAAGTTGTCTTCGTCAATTAACTCCTTAAGTTCGGAGTTTTCAGGTACACGCATTTTGATGCCCGTTAAAATCTTAAACGGCGAATACTTGGTACTGCGAGGCGGAGTATTGTTTATTGTTCTTCGCACGGTTTCTACGTATTTATACCAATTATTATCCGAAAATAACTTCGCTAACATCGGAATTGCAGTTTTATGCACCCTCTCTACTTGTCCGTTGCCCCTGGGGACACCTATTGTAATGAGGATATGCTGTTTACGTTCTTCTTCACAATAACTTTGAAAAATACAGGCGGTAAACTCCGTGCCCCTATCCGTTATAATTCTCTTCGGATTTCCGAACACTGCAGATTGCCCGCGCAATCTGTTAACTACTTCTTCGACGCCTGTGCGTTTGGTTGGATACAACCACATAAATTTCGAAAGAGCATGTGTTTGTATCTCTTATGAGTCGACTCAATGGGCCCTACATGATCAACGTGGAATGTCGCCAACGGTCTGTCTTCTTAATCGATTGGCGACAGAAACCCCTCTCTTTTTCTCTTCTTGCTGTCGGTAATAAAGCATTCGATGCAGCTCCTAACGACCCTTTAAGCCTTTGCTGCTAACTTCGGAATGAAGTATGACTTTTCGACCATCTGTATTGTTTTCTGAGCCGAAAGGTGGCCCTGACGGTGCGGTGTAGTAATTATCTCCTCTTCCATTGGTTCCGGTATGACGATTAATTCCCTAGTGACATCTTTAGACAGAATGTCGTTTTTCAAGATGTAATCTTCATAACCTTCCCTTTGCACAATCATCAAATCTTCTTTTATTAAACACGCAACTCTACTCAGCGGGTCAACATGCCTCATTTTCGTGCCTTGCCTATGCACGAAGTCGTATTCCTGTAGAAATAGCACTTTTTAACAGTGGCTGTAAATGCCTTGCAATCTGTAACAATCTTTAACTTGATACCAAGTAGATATACCCTCCACTTCTTAAGAGCCTCTATTATAGCCAAAACTTCCAGTTCGTATGAATGGTACTTTTCTTCATAAGGCCTGGTTTGTCTACTCATGAACTGAACGGGGTGAAACTGCTGGTCTTCGAAATCTTTTTGCAGGAGCATCGCCCCATACCCTAACATACAAGCGTCCGTGTGGACTCTCGTTTACAGCTTTGGCGTTGTACAACTTAAGCGCCGGTGCATTAGTAAGAGCCACTTTGATTGTATTAAATCCCTAAGGACAGCTACGATAAACCTAGAGAACACTGCCGGGGAGTTTGTTATTCCGAAAGGAACGAAAAGAAACTCATGCTGGCCGTCAAATGTTAGAAAAGAAGTGTATTTCTGCGAATCTGGTTCCACAGGTAAGTGAAAAAATCCGTCACGGAGATCAAGCGTCGTAAATTCGCTGAAGCCTTCTAATCTTTCTATGACGTCTTCGATCAACGGCAGGAAATTGTCCCGCACAATTCTCTCGTTGAGTCTCCTGTAGTCGCACCACAATCTTTTCGTTCCATCCTTTTTGGTCACCAACACAACGGGTGACGCAAATTCCGTTTCCTCACCTGCGCCATCCTACGTGGTCGCTCATAGAGCAGAATCTCATCTTTCAGTAAAATTTGCATCGTTACCGGCGACTCGTTTCCCCGCATAGGCTTATAAGAACATCTTAATGTACGGATGTGCGTTGCTTACGCGGTTTTTAAGTGCTTAAAAAGTGAAGAAAATCGTTACAACAAATATCAATAGTTAATAATGTTGATTTTTGTTGCAACGATTTTCCGACTTTTCTTGTCAAGTTTTTTGGTATAGCAGGTATTGGTGCATAATCGTCAATGTTAACAAATGTTTAGAGTACTGAGTATAGGTATCTGAAGTCTCGCGCGGTTAGAATCCAAAAGGTATATTTTATATCGAATTAACCTTCGTGGCAAGAACAGGTAGAAAGTCAGTAATTTTAGTCCGTTTTGGTATTGTAAGTTTGTTTTGTATGCTGGTATCTGTCATTTTACTTACGTCTTTGCTTTGTTTTTTTGTAAACACGCCTTAATGGTGCAAATATCACATCAGAGTTGCTGTTTATTTGTTCGTTTATTATCCTCCTATCAAATGTTTTTAGTTTATATATTTCCATGTTTTCAAGAGCATTTAGGCGCCGTCCTTTTTGTTGTTCGTGCAATACCTTAGCGGGTTTCTTTATGTTTGCTGGTGAACATTTTGCGTTTACCAGATGGTTTGCAAAACTAGATTCAGGTATTGCCGTGGGTTTTCGTATCCTTTTGTTGTAGTCTCTTATGTGTTCATGAAACCTTGTTCTTTCTTTACGTTCTGTTTGTTCTATATAGCTATATTGACACTCACAGGTCAGTTTGTACGCGCCTTGTTTGTTCAATGGGTCTTCTTAATTCGTGCTGCTTTTAAGTATCCTTCCCTGGTTGTTTCAATTTTTGAACGCCGTGTGGATATTATATTTTCTGAAAAAATTTGCAAGTTTCTATGTCATTTTTCCTGTATAAGTCATTACTGTCCAAGTTTTTTCGTCTAGCTCTCTGTCGCTTCTTTTTTGAATTGCATTCATTTTTCTGAACTTATCTACGAGCTCCTTTTTACATCCCTTGTTTGTTGCTATGTTGTATATTGTGTTTAGTTCCTATTTATCCCATTTCACCTGCGAAACAAAGATTAGTGTATGAAGGATTGGAGATAATGCTAAGTATGGGAGTAATATACTTAAAGGACGCGTTCTGGCAAATTCCCCCAGAGATTACTCCTTTTACAGTGCCAGGGAGACCCGTTTACCAATTTACGGTAATGCCATTCGAGCTCTGCAATGCAGGGCAGAGAATGTGTCTACTGATGGACAAAATTATACCTGCTTCGTTGCTTGAATCTGTGTTTGTCTACCTTGATGATTTGTTAGTGTGTTCTGAAGATTTTCTATCTCATATATGTTTGTTAGAAAAGGTCGCTCGGTGCTTACCCGTAGCAAAGTTAACGATAAATGTGGAGAAGAGCAAGTTTCGCTTCTAAGAGGTTTGATATTTTGGGTACGTTATGGGTGAAGATGATGAACGTGAATCCCCAATCAATGATGATGGACGTGATGTACCATCACCCGACCATGACAAAATTCGGAAAGCGATAGCACGGCTGAAGAACAACAAAGCTCCCGGGGCTGTCGGGTTACCCGCTGAGTTATTTAAGTACGGCGGAGAGGAGCTGATTAAGTGCATGCACGAGCTCATCTCTAGAATATGGTCGGAACAACGCGTGCCTACTGATTACAACTTAAGTCTGCTCTGCCCAATCCACAAAAAGGATGATCCGGTAGTCTGTGCCACTTATAGCGACTTAATCCCACCGTCAACGAACTGATTGGACCTTATCAGGGTGGCTTTAGACCTGGTAAATCCACCACCGAACAGATATTCACAATACGCCAGATCTTGGAAAAGACCCGAGAAAGAAAAATCAACACACACCATCTTTTTGTCGACTTCAGAGCCGCCTTCGACAGCACGAAAAGAAGTTGCCATTATGCCGCAATGTCTGAATTTGGTATCCCCGCAAAACTTATACGGCTATGTAAAATGACGTTGAGCAACACCGTCAGCTCCGTCAGAATTGGGAAGAACCTCTCCGAGCCGTTTGATACCAAACGAGGTTTCAGACAGGGTGACTCTTTGTCGTGCGATTTCTTTAACCTGGTGCTGGAGAAGATAGTTCGAGCGGCAGAACTAAATCGGTCAGGCACCATCTTTTATAAGAGTATGCAACTGATGGCGTACGCCGATGACATTGACATCATCGGCCTTAACAACCGCGCAGTTAGTTCTGCCTTCTCCAAACTGGATAGAGAAGCGAAGCGAATAGGTCTAAAGGTGAACGAGGGCAAGACGAAGTATCTCCTGTTATCAAATAGACAGTCGGCACATTCACGACTGGGATCACAAATCACTGTTGACAGTTATAACTTTGAAAGAGTAGAGAAATTCGTTTACTTAGGAACCAGCATTAACACCATTAACAGCGTCAGCCTTGAAATCCAACGCAGAATCTCTCTTGCCAACAAGTGCTTCTTCGGACTGAGTAGGCAACTGCACAGTAAAATCCTCTCTCGACGGTCAAAAACCATACTCTATAAGTCTCTCATCATGCCCGTCCTTTTGTATGGCGCAGAAGCATGGACGATGACAACATCAGATGAGAGGGCTCTTGAAGTGTTCGAGAGAAAGATTCTTCGAAAGATTTATGGACCTTTGCGTCTTTGCGACGGCGAATACCGCGTTCGATGAAACGATGAGCTGTACGAGCTGTACAATGACGTAGATAAAGTGCAGCGGATTAAGAATCAGCGGCTCCGCTGGCTAGGTCACGTCGTTCGAATGGATGAAATAGCTCCAGCCCTGAAGGTTTTTGACGCGGGTGGTAGCAGAGGAAAAGGAAGACCTCCTATGCATTGAAAAGACCAAGTGGAAAACAACTTGGTTATACTTGGGATTTCCAATTGACGCCAGTTAGCACGAGATAGGGACAGCTGCGGGTGACGCAAATTCCGTTTCCTCACCTGCGCCATCCTACGTGGTCGCTCATAGAGCAGAATCCCATCTTTCAGTAAAATTTGCATCGTTACCGGCGACTCGTTTCCCCACATAGGCTTATAAGAACATCTTAATGTACGGATGTGCGTTGCTTACGCGGTTTTTAAGTGCTTAAAAAGTGAAGAAAATCGTTACAACAAATATCAATAGTTAATTATGTTGATATTTGTTGCAACGATTTTCCGACTTTTCTTGTCAAGTTTGGTTTGGAGACAAACCGCTTTCGGCGTTGTGCCATTTTCAGTGTCAATTTTCGTTCTGTTCAATTTAGGTCTGTGTTCCGTATTTTTTTCGTTTTTTTGGTATAGCAGGTATTGGTGCATAATCGTCAATGTTAACAAATGTTTAGAGTACTGAGTATAGGTATCTGAAGTCTCGCGCGGTTAGAATCCAAAAGGTATATTTTATCTCGAATTAACCTTCGTGATATGAACAGGTAGAAAGTCAGTAATTTTAGTCCGTTTGGGTATTGTAAGTTGGTTTTGTATGCTGGTATCTGTCATTTTACTTACGTCTTTGCTTTGTTTTTTTGTAAACACGCCTTAATGGTACAAATATCACATCAGAGTTGCTGTTTATTTGTTTGTTTATTATCCTCCTATCAAATGTTTTTAGTTTATATATTTCCATGTTTTCAAGAGCATTTAGGCGCCGTCCTTTTTGTTGTACGTGCAATACCTTAACGGGTTTCTTTATGTTTGCTGGTGGACATTTTGCGTTTACCAGATGGTTTGCAAAACTAGATTCAGGTATTGCCGTGGGTTTTCGTATCCTTTTGTTGTAGTCCCTTATGTGTTCATGAAACCTTGTTATTTCTTTACGTTCTGTTTGTTCTATATAGCTATATTGACACTCACAGGTCAGTTTGTACGCGCCTTGTTTGTTCAATGGGTCTTCTTTATTCGTGCTGCTTTTAAGTATCCTTCCCTGGTATTTTCCATTTTTGAACGCCGTGTGGATATTATATTTTCTGAAAAAATTTGCAAATTTTTATGTCATTTTTCCTGTATAAGTCATTACTGTCCAAGTTTTTTCGTCTAGCTCTCTGTCGCTTCTTTTTTGAATTGCATTCATTTTTCTTAACTTATCTACGAGCTCCTTTTTACATCCGTTGTTTGTTGCTATGTTGTATATTGTGTTTAGTTCCTATTTATCCCATTTCACCTGCGAAACAAAGATTAGTGTATGAAGGATTGGAGATAATGCTAAGTATGGGAGTAATATACTTAAAGGACGCGTTCTGGCAAATTCCCCCAGAGATTACTCCTTTTACAGTGCCAGGGAGACCCGTTTACCAATTTACGGTAATGCCATTCGAGCTCTGCAATGCAGGGCAGAGAATGTGTCTACTGATGGACAAAATTATACCTGCTTCGTTGCTTGAATCTGTGTTTGTCTACCTTGATGATTTGTTAGTGTGTTCTGAAGATTTTCTATCTCATATATGTTTGTTAGAAAAGGTCGCTCGGTGCTTACCCGTAGCAAAGTTAACGATAAATGTGGAGAAGAGCAAGTTTTGCTTCTAAGAGGTTTGATATTTTGGGTACGTTATAGGTGAAGATGATGAACGTGAATCCCCAATCAATGATGATGGACGTGATGTACCATCACCCGACCATGACAAAATTCGGAAAGCGATAGCACGGCTGAAGAACAACAAAGACCCGGGGCTGTCGGGTTACCAGCTGAGTTATTTAAGTACGGCGGAGAGGACTGATTAAGTGCATGCACGAGCTCATCTCTAGAATATGGTCGGTAGAAACCACAAAAAGGATGATCCTGTAGTCTGTGCCAATTATAGCGACTTAATCCCACCGTCAACGAACTGATTGGACCTTATCAGGGTGGCTTTAGACCTGGTAAATCCACCACCGACCAGATATTCACAATACGCCAGATCTTGGAAAAGACCCGAGGAAGAAAAATCGACACACACCATCTTTTTGTCGACTTCAAAGCCGCCTTCGACAGCACGAAAAGAAGTTGCCTTTATGCCGCAATGTCCGAATTTGTATCCCCGCAAAACTTATACGGCTATGTAAAATGACGTTGAGCAATACCACCAGCTCCGTCAGAATTGGGAAGAACCTCTCCGAGCCGTTTGATACCAAACGAGGTTTCAGAGAGGGTGACTCTTTGTCGTGCGATTTCTTTAACCTGATGCTTAAGAAGATAATTCGAGCCGCAGAACTAAATTGGTCAGGCACCATCTTTTATAAGAGTGTGCAACTGCTGGCGTACGCCGATGACATTGACATCATCAGCCTTAACAACCGCGCAGTTAGTTCTGCCTTCCCCAAACTGGATAGAGAAGCGAAGCGAATAGGTCTAAAGGTGAACGAGGGCAAGACGAAGTATCTCCTGTTATCAAATAGACAGTCGGCACATTCACGACTGGGATCACAAATCACTGTTGACAGTTATAACTTTGAAAGAGTAGAGAAATTCGTTTACTTAGGAACCAGCATTAACACCATTAACAGCGTCAGCCTTGAAATCCAACGCAGAATCTCTCTTGCCAACAAGTGCTTCTTCGGACTGAGTAGGCAACTGCACAGTAAAATCCTCTCTCGACGGCCAAAAACCATACTCTATAAGTCTCTCATCATGCCCGTCCTTTTGTATGGCGCAGAAGCATGGACGATGACAACATCAGATGAGAGGGCTCTTGAAGTGTTCGAGAGAAAGATTCTTCGAAAGATTTATGGACCTTTGCGTCTTTGCGACGGCGAATACCGCGTTCGATGGAACGATGAGCTGTACGAGCTGTACAATGACGTAGATAAAGTGCAGCGGATTAAGAATCAGCGGCTCCGCTGGCTAGGTCACGTCGTTCGAATGGATGAAATAGCTCCAGCCCTGAAGGTTTTTGACGCAGTACCCGCGGGTGGTAGCAGAGGAAAAGGAAGATCTCCTATGCGTTGGAAAGACCAAGTGGAAAACAACTTGACTATACTTGGGATTTCCAATTGGCGCCAGTTAGCACGAGATAGGGACAGCTGCGGGTGATGCAAATTCCGTTTCCTCACCTGCGCCATCCTACGTGGTCGCTCATAGAGCAGAATCCCATCTTTCAGTAAAATTTGCATCGTTACCGGCGACTCGTTTCCCCACATAGGCTTATAAGAACATCTTAATGTACGGATGTGCGTTGCTTACGCGGTTTTTAAGTGCTTAAAAAGTGAAGAAAATCGTTACAACAAATATCAATAGTTAATTATGTTGATATTTGTTGCAACGATTTTCCGACTTTTCTTGTCAAGTTTGGTTTGGAGACAAACCGCTTTCGGCGTTGTGCCATTTTCAGTGTCAATTTTCGTTCTGTTCAATTTAGGTCTGTGTTCCGTATTTTTTTCGTTTTTTTGGTATAGCAGGTATTGCCGTGGGTTTTCGTATCCTTTTGTTGTAGTCCCTTATGTGTTCATGAAACCTTGTTCTTTCTTTACGTTCTGTTTGTTCTATATAGCTATATTGACACTCACAGGTCAATTTGTACGCGCCTTGTTTGTTCAATGGGTCTTCTTTATTCGTGCTGCTTTTAAGTATCCTTCCCTGGTTGTTTCCATTTTTGAACGCCGTGTGGATATTATATTTTCTGAAAAAATTTGCAAATTTTTATGTCATTTTTCCTGTATAAGTCATTACTGTCCAAGTTTTTTCGTCTAGCTCTCTGTCGCTTCTTTTTTGAATTGCATTCATTTTTCTGAACTTATCTACGAGCTCCTTTTTACATCCGTTGTTTGTTGCTATGTTGTATATTGTGTTTAGTTCCTATTTATCCCATTTCACCTGCGAAACAAAGATTAGTGTATGAAGGATTGGAGATAATGCTAAGTATGGGAGTAATATACTTAAAGGACGCGTTCTGGCAAATTCCCCCAGAGATTACTCCTTTTACAGTGCCAGGGAGACCCGTTTACCAATTTACGGTAATGCCATTCGAGCTCTGCAATGCAGGGCAGAGAATGTGTCTACTGATGGACAAAATTATACCTGCTTCGTTGCTTGAATCTGTGTTTGTCTACCTTGATGATTTGTTAGTGTGATGGCTGTATTCGGACAGATGCCAGCAAGGTAGCGCCTGTGGGAGGTTTTCCCGAGCCAAAAACCCCTAAACAGTTGTGACGGTTCCTGGGCATGGCGGGCTGGTACCGACGCTTCATTCAAGATTCCGCGACCATTGCAGTACTACTGCACGACTGCATCACAAAAAATATAAAATCAGAAAATTTAATATGACTTGTTGGTTGGTTGGTAACCTCTGAGGTACTTAGGCAAAGCCTAATATCGGCACCCGTACTTGCACACCCGCACTTCAACAAACGATTTCACATTCAATGTGAGGCATCGACTGACTCGCGAGGTGGAGCCTAAAATTGCAGGGTTTCGATTTTATTATCGATTATAGCAAAGGCTCTCAAAATGTTGTACCTGAAAGAGTAGTTTATGTTTGTCTAGAATCGCCATATTTAGAACCTGACCAATACATACAACTTCTGAAAGCAGTAACAGAAAACAAGGACAAGCTACCTGATTTATGCGTATCAGACGGCTATTTATACAAAAGAACACATTTTGACAGGGGGCATAGGCTTCATTTGGAGCAGACCTGGAAGCTTTGGGTTCCGTCGGAGATACGACCCGGACTTATAGTTTCGTCTTACAGCTCACCTTCTACAGGTCACGGAGGCATTCATAGTTAATTATGTTGATATTTGTTGGAACGATTTTCCGTCATCTCTTGTCAAGTTTGGTTTGGAGACAAACCGCTTTCGGCGTTGTGCCATTTTCAGTGTCAATTTTCGTTCTGTTCAATTTAGGTCTGTGTTTCGTTTTTTTTTCGTTTTTTTGGTCTACCAGGTATTGGTGCATAATCGTCAATGTTAACAAATGTTGATTGTCGTGAGTATTGGTATCTGAAGTCTCGCGCGGTTAGAATCCAAAAGGTATATTTTATCTCGAATCAACCTTCGTGGTAAGAACAGGTAGAAAGTCAGTAATTTTAGTCCGTTTGGGTATTGTAAGCTTGTTTTGTATGCTAGTATCTGTCATTTTACTTACGTCTTTGCTTTGTTTTTTTGTAAAAATGCCTTAATGGTGCAAATGTCACATCAGAGTTACTGTTTATTTGTTCGTTTATTATCCTCCTATCAAATGTTTTTAGTTTATATATTTCCATGTTTTCAAGAGCATTTAGGCGCCGTCCTTTTTGTTGTACGTGCAATACCTTAACGGGTTTCTTTATGTTTGCTGGTGAACATTTTGCATTTACCAGATGGTTTGCAAAACTAGATTCAGGTATTGCCGTGGAATTTCGTATCCTTTTGTTGTAGTCCCTTATGTTTTCATGAAACCTTGTTCTTACTTTACGTTCTGTTTGTTCTATATAGCTATATTGACACTCACAGGTCAGTTTGTAAGCGCCTTGTTTGTTCAATGGGTCTTCTTCATTCGTGCTGCTTTTAAGTATCCTTCCCTGGTTGTTTCCATTTTTGAACGCCGTGTGGATATTATATTTTCTGAAAAAATTTGCAAGTTTCTATGTCATTTTTTCTGTATAAGTCATTACAGTCCAAGTTTTTTCGTCTAGCTCTCTGTCGCTTCTTTTTTGAATTGCATACATTTTTCTGAACTTATCCACGAGCTCCTTTTTACATCCGTTGTTTGTTGCTATGTTGTATATTGTGTTCAGTTCCCATTTATCCCATTTCACCTGCGAAACAAAGATTAGTGTATGAAGGATTGGACATAATGCTAAGTATGGGAGTAATAGACTTAAAGGACGCGTTCTGGCAAATTCCCCCAGAGATTACTCCTTTTACAGTGCCAGGGAGACCCGTTTACCAATTTACGGTAATGCCATTCGGGCTCTGCAATGCAGCGCAGAGAATGTGTCGACTGATGGACAAAGCTATACCTGCTTCGTTGCGTAAGTCTGTGTTTGTCTACCTTGATGATTTGTTAGTGTGTTCTGAAGATTTTCTATCTCATATATGTTTGTTAGAAAAGGTCGCTCGGTGCTTACCCGTAGCAAAGTTAACGATAAATGTGGAGAAGAGCAAGTTTTGCTTCTAAGAGGTTCGATATTTTGGGTACGTTATGGGTGAAGATGTTGAACCTGAATCCCCAATCAATGATGATGGACGTGATGTACCATCACCCGACCATGACGACATTCGGAAAGCGATAGCACGGCTGAAGAACAACAAAGCCCCCGGGGCTGTCGGGTTACCAGCTGAGTTATTTATGTACGGCGGAGAGGAGCTGATTAAGTGCATGCACGAGCTCATCTCTAGAATATGGTCGCAAGAACGCGTGCCTACTGATTGGAACTTAAGTGTGCTCTGCCCAATCCACAAAAAGGATGATCCTGTAGTCTGTGCCAATTATAGCGACTTAATCCCACCGTCTACGAACTGATTGGACCTTATCAGGGTGGCTTTAGACCTGGTAAATCCACCACCGACCAGATATTCACAATACGCCAGATCTTGGAAAAGACCCGAGAAAGAAAAACCGACACACACCATCTTTTTGTCGACTTCAAAGCCGCCTTCGACAGTACGAAAAGAAGTTGCCTTTATGCCGCAATGTCCGAATTTGGTATCCCCGCAAAACTTATACGGCTATGTAAAATGACGTTGAGCATTACCACCAGCTCCGTCAGAATTGGGAAGAACCTCTCCGAGCCGTTTGATACCAAACGAGGTTTCAGACAGGGTGACTCTTTGTCGTGCGATTTCTTTAACCTGATGCTGGTCAGGCACCATCTTTTATAAGAGCGTGCAACTGCTGGCGTACGCCGATGACATTGACACCATCAGCCTTAACAACCGCGCAGTTAGTTCTGCCTTCTCCAAACTTGATAGAGAAGCGAAGCGGGTCTGGAGGTGAACGAGGGCAAGACGAAGTATCTCCTGTCATCAAATAGACAGTCGGCACATTCACGACTGGGATCACAAATCACTGTTGACAGTTATAACTTTGCAAAAGTAGAGAAATTCGTTTACTTAGGAACCAGCATTAACACCAATAACAGCGGCAGCCTTGAAATCCAACGCAGAATCTCTCTTGCCAACAAGTGCTACTTCGGACTGAGTAGGCAATTGCACAGTAAAATCCTCTCTCGACGGACAAAAACCATACTCTATAAGTCTCTCATCATGCCCGTCCTTTTGTATGGCGCAGAAGCATGGACGATGACAACATCAGATGAGAGGGCTCTTGGAGTGTTCGAGAGAAAGATTCTTCGAAAGATTTATGGACCTTTGCGTCTTTGCGACGGCAAATACCGCGTTCGATGGAACGATGAGCTTTACGAGCTGTACAATGACGTAGATAAAGTGCAGCAGATTAAGAATCAGCGGCTCCGCTGGCTAGGTCACGTCGTTCGAATTGATGAAATAGCTCCAGCCCTGAAGGTTTTTGACGCAGTACCCGCGGGTGGTAGCAGAGGAAAAGGAAGACCTCCTCTGCGTTGGAAAGACCAAGTGGAAAAAAACTTGGCTATACTTGGGATTTCCAATTGGCGCCAAATAGCACGTATAGGGACAGCTGGCGTGCTTTGTTGACCTCGGCCAAAATCGCTTAGGCGGTTAATGCGCCATTTAAGTAGGTAAGTATGGGTGATGGCTGGATTCGGACAGATGCCCGAGCAAAAAACCCCTAAACAGTTGTGACGGTTCCTGGGCATGGCGGGCTGGTACCGACGCTTCATTCAAGATTCCGCAACCATTGCAGTACTACTGCACGACTGCATCACAAAAAATATAAAATCAGAAAATTTAATATGACTGGTTGGTTGGTTGGTAACCTTTGAGGTACTTAGGCAAAGCCTAATATCGGCACCCGAACTTGCACACCCGCACTTCAACAAACGATTTTACATTTAATGTGAGGCATCGACTGACTCGCGAGGTGGAGCCTAAAATTGCAGGGTTTCGATTTTATTATCAAACATTGCAAAGGCTCTCAAAATGTTGTACCTGAAAGAGTAGTTGATGTTTCCCTAGAATCGCCATGTTTAGAATCTGACCAATACATAGAACTTATGAAAGGAGTAACAGAAAACAAGGACAAGCTAACTGATTTATGCGTATCTGACGGCTACGTATACAAAATAACACATTTTGACAGGGGGCTTAGACTTCATGCGGAGCAGTCCTGGAAGCTTTGGGTTCCGTCGGAGATACGACCCGGACTGGTAGTTTCGTCTTACAGGTCATGGAGGCATTCATAAGACTTTCTCGCGAATACGCTAAAAGTATTACTGGCCTGGCATGGTATCAGATGTGCATACATGTAGGTAATAAAAAGTCGCTGTACGTTCTACATAGCTTGGTTTCCGATTTTATTATACATTTATTATAAGAAAATTCAGTTTAGATTAAAAAATTTATTTTAGAAATGAAGTTTAATTATTAGTAAAACGTTAAAAGGAAATAAATCCGACACACCGCGCACTACTGCCTTCTCTGCTACTTTTCTCTCAGTCCTTTTTTATTTGTTCCCTTTTCTTAGCTTAGCTCCCTCATTCTATTCTCTTCCAGTCTGTCAATCGGTTATTTCCCTTTTAGTACACTGTTGCAATTTTAGATTGTAGGTTCGTAAGCAGTTTAACGTGTGCGGTAATTAGTAGTTACGTCCTGTCCATGTCGACTTGTCAACCGATCCTACATTCGGCCATCCAGCAGATTTATTCGCCCCGAATGACCAAGGCTTCATAAATTCTGCTACGGTAGACGTTTGGCCCGGACCCTCGTTGTCTCCAATTTTCACGACCTCGTAACGACCGTGCTCTAAGCATTTAGTGACTTTATAGGGCAAAATGAAATTTGGCTTTAACTTCATTTCCGACCCAAATTGCTTATCTCTTATTGCTACTAACGACCCGACCTCGTAAATTATTTCTTTCTTTCTATCTGAGTTAAAAGTTTCCCTATTCTCTTGTTGGAGCTTTTGGATATGATCTCTTGCTTCGCTACACACTCCCTCTCATTCAGCAGATAATTCTTGAAAGTTGACTTCTTCCACTAACTCCCTAAGTGCGGGGTTTTTAGATACACGCATTTCGACGCCCGTTAAGATCTTAAACGGCGAAAACTTGGTACTGCGAGGCGGAGTATTGTTGATTGTTCTTTGCACTTTTTCTACGTATTTATACCAATTATTATCCGAAAATAACTTCGCTAACATCGGAATCGCATTTTTATGCACCCTCCCTACTTGTCCGTTGCCCCTGGGGACACCTGTTGTAATGAGGAGATGCTGTATACGTTCTTCTTCACAATAACTTTGAAAAACACAGGCGGTAAACTCCGTGCCCCTATCCGTAATAATTCACTTCGGATTTCCGAACACTGCAGATTGCCCGCGCAATCTGTTAACTACTTCTTCGACGCCTGTGCGTTTGGTCGGATACAACCACATAAATTTCGAAACAGCATGCGTTTGTATCTCTTATGAGTCGACTCAATGGGCCCTACATGATCAACGTGGTATGTCGCCAACGGTCTGTCTTCTTAATCGATTGGCGACAGAAACCCCTCTCTTTTTCTCTTCTTGCTGTCGGTGATAATGCATTCGATGCAGCTCCTAACGACCCTTTAAGCCTTTGCTGCTAACTTCGGAATTAAGTATGACTTTTCGACCATCTATATTGTTTTCTTAGCCGAAAACTGGCCCTGACGGTGCGCTGTAGTAATTATCTCCTCTTCCATTGGTTCCGGTATGACGATTAATTCCCTAGTGACATCTTTAGACAGAATGTCGTTTTTCAAGATGTAATCTTCATAACCTTCCCTTTGCACAATCATCGAATCTTCCTTTATTAAACACGCAACTCTACTCAGCGGGTCAACATGCCTCATTTTCGTGCCTTGCCTATGCACGAAGTCGTATTCCTGTAGAAATAGCACTTTTTAACAGTGGCTGTAAATGCCTTGCAATCTGTAACAATCTTTAACTTGATACCAAGTAGATATACCCTCCACTTCTTAAGAGCCTCTATTATAGCCAAAACTTCCAGTATGAATGGTACTTTTCTTCATAAGGCCTGGTTTGCCTACTCATGAACTGAACGGGATGAAACTGCTGGTCTTCGAAATCCTTTTGCAGGAGCATCGCCCCATACCCTAACATACAAGCGTCCGTGTGGACTTCTATTACAGCTTTGGCGTTGTACAACTAAAGCGCCGGTGCATTAGTAAGAGCCACTTTGATTGTATTAAATCCCTAAAGACAGCTACGATAAACCTAGAGAACACTGCCGGGGAGTTTGTTATTCCGAAAGGAACGAAAAGAAACTCATGCTGGCCGTCAAATGTTAGAAAAGAAGTGTATTTCTGCGAATCTGGTTTCACAGGTACGTGAAAAAATCCGTCACGAAGATCAAGCGTCGTAAATACGCTGAAGCCTTCTAATCTTTCTATGACTTCGTCGATCAACGGCAGGAAATTGTCCCGCACAATTCTCTCGTTGAGTCTCCTGTAGTCGCACCACAATCTTTTCGTTCCATCCTTTTTGGTCACCAACACAACGGGTGACGCAAATTCCGTTTCCTCACCTGCGCCATCCTAAGTCGTCGCTCATAGAGCAGAATCTCATCTTTCAGTAAAATTTCCATCGTTACCGGCGACTCGTTTCCCCGCATAGGCTTATAAGAACATCTTAATATACGGATGTGCGTTGCTTACGCGGTTTTTAAGTGCTTAAAAAGTGAAGAAAATCGTTACGACAAATATCAATAGTTAATTATGTTGATATTTGTTGCAACGATTTTCCGACTTTTCTTGTCAAGTTTGGTTTGGAGACAAACCGCTCTCGGCGTTGTGCCATTTTCAGTGTCAATTTTCGTTCTGTTCAATTTAGGTCTGTGTTCCGTATTTTTTTCGTTTTTTGGTATAGCAGGTATTGGTGCATAATCGTCAAGGTTAACAAATGTTTAGAGTACTGAGTATAGGTATCTGAAGTCTCGCGCGGTGAGAATCCAAAAGGTATATTTTAACTCGAATTAACGTTCGTGGTATGAACAGGTAGAAAGTCAGTAATTTTAGTCCGTTTGGGTATTGTTAGTTTGTTTTGTATGCTGGTATCTGTCATTTTACTTACGTCTTTGCTTTGTTTTTTTGTAAACACGCCTTAATGGTGCAAATATCACATCAGAGTTGCTGTTTATTTGTTCGTTTATTATCCTCCTATCAAATCTTTTTAGTTTATATATATCCATGTTTTCAAGAGCATTTAGGCGCCGTCCTTTTTGTTGTACGTGCAATACCTTAACGGGTTTCTTTATGTTTGCTGGTGAACATTTTGCGTTTACCAGATGGTTTGCAAAACTAGATTCAGGTATTGCCGTGGGTTTTCGTATCCTTTTGTTGTAGTCCCTTATGTGTTCATGAAACCTTGTTCTTACTTTAAGTTCTGTTTGTTCTATATAGCTTTATTGACACTCACAGGTCAGTTTGTACGCGCCTTGTTTGTTCAATGGGTCTTCTTCATTCGTGCTGCTTTTAAGTATCCTTCCCTGGTTGTTTCCATTTTTGAACGCCGTGTGGATATTATATTTTCTGAAAAAATTTGCAAGTTTTTATGTAATTTTTCCTGTATAAGTCATTACTGTCCAAGTTTTTTCGTCTAGCTCTCTGTCGCTTCTTTTTTGAATTGCATACATTTTTCTGAACTTGTCCACGAGTTCCTTTTTACATCCGTTGTTTGTTGCTATGTTGTATATTGTGTTTAGTTCCTATTTATCCCATTTCACCTGCGAAACAAAGATTAGTGTATGAAGGATTGGAGATAATGCTAAGTATGGGAGTAATAGACTTAAAGGACGCGTTCTGGCAAATTCCCCCAGAGATTACTCCTTTTACAGTGCCAGGGAGACCCGTTTACCAATTTACGGTAATGCCATTCGGGCTCTGCAATGCAGCGCAGAGAATGTGTCGACTGATGGACAAAGCTATACCTGCTTCGTTGCGTAAGTCTGTGTTTGTCTACCTTGATGATTTGTTAGTGTGTTCTGAAGATTTTCTATCTCATATATGTTTGTTAGAAAAGGTCGCTCGGTGCTTACCCGTAGCAAAGTTAACGATAAATGTGGAGAAGAGCAAGTTTTGCTTCTAAGAGGTTCGATATTTTGGGTACGTTATGGGTGAAGATGTTGAACCTGAATCCCCAATCAATGATGATGGACGTGATGTACCATCACCCGACCATGACAAAATTCGGAAAGCGATAGCACGGCTGAAGAACAACAAAGCCCCCGGGGCTGTCGGGTTACCAGCTGAGTTATTTATGTACGGTGGAGAGGAGCTGATTAAGTGCATGCACGAGCTCATCTCTAGAATATGGTCGCAAGAACGCGTGCCTACTGATTGGAACTTAAGTGTGCTCTGCCCAATCCACAAAAAGGATGATCCTGTAGTCTGTGCCAATTATAGCGACTTAATCCCACCGTCTACGAACTGATTGGACCTTATCAGGGTGGCTTTAGACCTGGTAAATCCACCACCAACCAGATATTCACAATACGCCAGATCTTGGAAAAGACCCGAGAAAGAAAAATCGACACACACCATCTTTTTGTCGACTTCAAAGCCGCCTTCGACAGTACGAAAAGAAGTTGCCTTTATGCCGCAATGTCCGAATTTCGTATCCCCGCAAAACTTATACGGCTATGTAAAATGACGTTGGGCAACACCACCAGCTCCGTCAGAATTGGGAAGAACCTCTCCGTGCCGTTTGATACCAAACGAGGTTTCAGACAGGGTGACTCTTTGTCGTGCGATTTCTTTAACCTGATGCTGGTCAGGCACCATCTTTTATAAGAGTGTGCAACTGCTGGCGTACGCCGATGACATTGACATCATCAGCCTTAACAACCGCGCAGTTAGTTCTGCCTTCTCCAAACTTGATAGAGAAGCGAAGCGGCTCTGGAGGTGAACGAGGGCAAGACGAAGTATCTCCTGTCATCAAATAGACAGTCGGCACATTCACGACTGGGATCACAAATCACTGTTGACAGTTATAACTTTGCAAAAGTAGAGAAATTCGTTTACTTAGGAACCAGCATTAACACCAATAACAGCGGCAGCCTTGAAATCCAACGCAGAATCTCTCTTGCCAACAAGTGCTACTTCGGACTGAGTAGGCAATTGCACAGTAAAATCCTCTCTCGACGGACAAAAACCATACTCTATAAGTCTCTCATCATGCCCGTCCTTTTGTATGGCGCAGAAGCATGGACGATGACAACATCAGATGAGAGGGCTCTTGGAGTGTTCGAGAGAAAGATTCTTCGAAAGATTTATGGACCTTTGCGTCTTTGCGACGGCGAATACCGCGTTCGATGGAACGATGAGCTGTACGAGCTGTACAATGACGTAGATAAAGTGCAGCGGATTAAGAATCAGCGGCTCCCCTGGCTAGGTCACGTCGTTCGAATTGATGAAATAGCTCCAGCCCTGAAGGTTTTTGACGCAGTACCCGCGGGTGGTAGCAGAGGAAAAGGAAGACCTCCTCTGCGTTGGAAAGACCAAGTGGAAAAAAACTTGGCTATACTTGGGATTTCCAATTGGCGCCAAATAGCACGTATAGGGACAGCTGGCGTGCTTTGTTGACCTCGGCCAAAATCGCTTAGGCGGTTAATGCGCCATTTAAGTAGGTAAGTATGGGTGATGGCTGGATTCGGACAGATGCCCGAGCAAAAAACCCCTAAACAGTTGTGACGGTTCCTGGGCATGGCGGGCTGGTACCGACGCTTCATTCAAGATTCCGCGACCATTGCAGTACTACTGCACGACTGCATCACAAAAAATATAAAATCAGAAAATTTAATATGACTGGTTGGTTGGTTGGTAACCTTTGAGGTACTTAGGCAAAGCCTAATATCGGCACCCGTACTTGCACACCCGCACTTCAACAAACGATTTTACATTCAATGTGAGGCATCGACTGACTCGCGAGGTGGAGCCTAAAATTGCAGGGTTTCGATTTTAGTATCAAACATTGCAAAGGCTCTCAAAATGTTGTACCTGAAAGAGTAGTTGATGTTTCCCTAGAATCGCCATGTTTAGAATCTGACCAATACATAGAACTTATGAAAGGAGTAACAGAAAACAAGGACAAGCTAACTGATTTATGCGTATCTGACGGCTACGTATACAAAATAACACATTTTGACAGGGGGCTTAGACTTCATGCGGAGCAGACCTGGAAGCTTTGGGTTCCGTCGGAGATACGACCCGGACTGGTAGTTTCGTGTTACAGGTCATGGAGGCATTCATAAGACTTTCTCGCGAATACGCTAAAAGTATTACTGGCCTGGCATGGTATCAGATGTGCATACATGTAGGTAATAAAAAGTCGCTGTACGTTCTACATAGCTTGGTTTCCGATTTTATTATACATTTATTATAAGAAAATTCAGTTTAGATTAAAAAATTTATTTTAGAAATGAAGTTTAATTATTAGTAAAACGTTAAAAGGAAATAAATCCGACACACCGCGCACTACTGCCTTCTCTGCTACTTTTCTCTCAGTCCTTTTTTATTTGTTCCCTTTTCTTAGCTTAGCTCCCTCATTCTATTCTCTTCCAGTCTGTCAATCGGTTATTTCCCTTTTAGTACACTGTTGCAATTTTAGATTGTAGGTTCGTAAGCAGTTTAACGTGTGCGGTAATTAGTAGTTACGTCCTGTCCATGTCGACTTGTCAACCGATCCTACATTCGGCCATCCAGCAGATTTATTCGCCCCGAATGACCAAGGCTTCATAAATTCTGCTACGGTAGACGTTTGGCCCGGACCCTCGTTGTCTCCAATTTTCACGACCTCGTAACGACCGTGCTCTAAGCATTTAGTGACTTTATAGGGCAAAATGAAATTTGGCTTTAACTTCATTTCCGACCCAAATTGCTTATCTCTTATTGCTACTAACGACCCGACCTCGTAAATTATTTCTTTCTTTCTATCTGAGTTAAAAGTTTTCCTATTCTCTTGTTGGAGCTTTTGGATATGATCTCTTGCTTCGCTACACACTCCCTCTCATTCAGCAGATAATTCTTGAAAGTTGACTTCGTCCACAAACTCCCTAAGTGCGGTGTTTTTAGATACACGCATTTCGACGCCCGTTAAGATCTTAAACGGCGAAAACTTGGTACTGCGAGGCGGAGTATTGTTGATTGTTCTTTGCACTTTTTCTACGTATTTATACCAATTATTATCCGAAAATAACTTCGCTAACATCGGAATCGCATTTTTATGCACCCTCCCTACTTGTCCGTTGCCCCTGGGGACACCTGTTGTAATGAGGAGATGCTGTATACGTTCTTCTTCACAATAACTTTGAAAAACACAGGCGGTAAACTCCGTGCCCCTATCCGTAATAATTCACTTCGGATTTCCGAACACTGCAGATTGCCCGCGCAATCTGTTAACTACTTCTTCGACGCCTGTGCGTTTGGTCGGATACAACCACATAAATTTCGAAACAGCATGCGTTTGTATCTCTTATGAGTCGACTCAATGGGCCCTACATGATCAACGTGGTATGTCGCCAACGGTCTGTCTTCTTAATCGATTGGCGACAGAAACCCCTCTCTTTTTCTCTTCTTGCTGTCGGTGATAATGCATTCGATGCAGCTCCTAACGACCCTTTAAGCCTTTGCTGCTAACTTCGGAATTAAGTATGACTTTTCGACCATCTATATTGTTTTCTTAGCCGAAAACTGGCCCTGACGGTGCGCTGTAGTAATTATCTCCTCTTCCATTGGTTCCGGTATGACGATTAATTCCCTAGTGACATCTTTAGACAGAATGTCGTTTTTCAAGATGTAATCTTCATAACCTTCCCTTTGCACAATCATCGAATCTTCCTTTATTAAACACGCAACTCTACTCAGCGGGTCAACATGCCTCATTTTCGTGCCTTGCCTATGCACGAAGTCGTATTCCTGTAGAAATAGCACTTTTTAACAGTGGCTGTAAATGCCTTGCAATCTGTAACAATCTTTAACTTGATACCAAGTAGATATACCCTCCACTTCTTAAGAGCCTCTATTATAGCCAAAACTTCCAGTATGAATGGTACTTTTCTTCATAAGGCCTGGTTTGCCTACTCATGAACTGAACGGGATGAAACTGCTGGTCTTCGAAATCCTTTTGCAGGAGCATCGCCCCATACCCTAACATACAAGCGTCCGTGTGGACTTCTATTACAGCTTTGGCGTTGTACAACTAAAGCGCCGGTGCATTAGTAAGAGCCACTTTGATTGTATTAAATCCCTAAAGACAGCTACGATAAACCTAGAGAACACTGCCGGGGAGTTTGTTATTCCGAAAGGAACGAAAAGAAACTCATGCAGGCCGTCAAATGTTAGAAAAGAAGTGTATTTCTGCGAATCTGGTTTCACAGGTACGTGAAAAAATCCGTCACGAAGATCAAGCGTCGTAAATACGCTGAAGCCTTCTAATCTTTCTATGACTTCGTCGATCAACGGCAGGAAATTGTCCCGCACAATTCTCTCGTTGAGTCTCCTGTAGTCGCACCACAATCTTTTCGTTCCATCCTTTTTGGTCACCAACACAACGGGTGACGCAAATTCCGTTTCCTCACCTGCGCCATCCTAAGTCGTCGCTCATAGAGCAGAATCTCATCTTTCAGTAAAATTTCCATCGTTACCGGCGACTCGTTTCCCCGCATAGGCTTATAAGAACATCTTAATATACGGATGTGCGTTGCTTACGCGGTTTTTAAGTGCTTAAAAAGTGAAGAAAATCGTTACGACAAATATCAATAGTTAATTATGTTGATATTTGTTGCAACGATTTTCCGACTTTTCTTGTCAAGTTTGGTTTGGAGACAAACCGCTCTCGGCGTTGTGCCATTTTCAGTGTCAATTTTCGTTCTGTTCAATTTAGGTCTGTGTTCCGTATTTTTTTCGTTTTTTGGTATAGCAGGTATTGGTGCATAATCGTCAAGGTTAACAAATGTTTAGAGTACTGAGTATAGGTATCTGAAGTCTCGCGCGGTGAGAATCCAAAAGGTATATTTTAACTCGAATTAACGTTCGTGGTATGAACAGGTAGAAAGTCAGTAATTTTAGTCCGTTTGGGTATTGTTAGTTTGTTTTGTATGCTGGTATCTGTCATTTTACTTACGTCTTTGCTTTGTTTTTTTGTAAACACGCCTTAATGGTGCAAATATAACATCAGAGTTGCTGTTTATTTGTTCGTTTATTATCCTCCTATCAAATCTTTTTAGTTTATATATATCCATGTTTTCAAGAGCATTTAGGCGCCGTCCTTTTTGTTGTACGTGCAATACCTTAACGGGTTTCTTTATGTTTGCTGGTGAACATTTTGCGTTTACCAGATGGTTTGCAAAACTAGATTCAGGTATTGCCGTGGGTTTTCGTATCCTTTTGTTGTAGTCCCTTATGTGTTCATGAAACCTTGTTCTTACTTTAAGTTCTGTTTGTTCTATATAGCTTTATTGACACTCACAGGTCAGTTTGTACGCGCCTTGTTTGTTCAATGGGTCTTCTTCATTCGTGCTGCTTTTAAGTATCCTTCCCTGGTTGTTTCCATTTTTGAACGCCGTGTGGATATTATATTTTCTGAAAAAATTTGCAAGTTTTTATGTAATTTTTCCTGTATAAGTCATTACTGTCCAAGTTTTTTCGTCTAGCTCTCTGTCGCTTCTTTTTTGAATTGCATACATTTTTCTGAACTTGTCCACGAGTTCCTTTTTACATCCGTTGTTTGTTGCTATGTTGTATATTGTGTTTAGTTCCTATTTATCCCATTTCACCTGCGAAACAAAGATTAGTGTATGAAGGATTGGAGATAATGCTAAGTATGGGAGTAATAGACTTAAAGGACGCGTTCTGGCAAATTCCCCCAGAGATTACTCCTTTTACAGTGCCAGGGAGACCCGTTTACCAATTTACGGTAATGCCATTCGAGATCTGCAATGCAGGGCAGAGAATGTGTCTACTGATGGACAAAATTATACCTGCTTCGTTGCTTGAATCTCTGTTTGTCTACCTTGATGATTTGTTAGTGTGTTCTGAAGATTTTCTATCTCATATATGTTTGTTAGAAAAGGTCGCTCGGTGCTTACCGGTAGCAAAGTTAACGATAAATGTGGAGAAGAGCAAGTTTTGCTTCTAAGAGGTTCGATATTTTGGGTACGTTATGTGTGATGGCTGTATTCGGACAGATGCCAGCAAGGTAGCGCCTGTGGGAGGTTTTCCCGAGCCAAAAACCCCTAAACAGTTGTGACGGTTCCTGGGCATGGCGGGCTGGTACCGACGCTTCATTCAAGATTCCGCGACCATTGCAGTACTACTGCACGACTGCATCACAAAAAATATAAAATCAGAAAATTTAATATGACTGGTTGGTTGGTTGGTAACCTCTGAGGTACTTAGGCAAAGCCTAATATCGGCACCCGTACTTGCACACCCGCACTTCAACAAACGATTTCACATTCAATGTGAGGCATCGACTGACTCGCGAGGTGGAGCCTAAAATTGCAGGGTTTCGATTTTATTATCGATTATAGCAAAGGCTCTCAAAATGTTGTACTTGAAAGAGTAGTTTATGTTTGCCTAGAATCGCCATATTTAGAACCTGACCAATACATACAACTTCTGAAAGCAGTAACAGAAAACAAGGACAAGCTACCTGATTTATGCGTATCAGACGGCAAGAACACATTTTGACAGGGGGCATAGGCTTCATGCGGAGCAGTACTGGAAGACTTGGGTTCCGTCGGAGATACGACCCGGACTTATAGTTTCGTCTTACAGCTCACCTTCTACAGGTGACGGAGGCATTCATAGTTAATTATGTTGATATTTGTTGGAACGATTTTCCGTCATCTCTTGTCAAGTTTGGTTTGGAGACAAACCGCTTTCGGCGTTGTGCCATTTTCAGTGTCAATTTTCGTTCTGTTCAATTTAGGTCTGTGTTTCGTTTTTTTTTCGTTTTTTTGGTCTACCAGGTATTGGTGCATAATCGTCAATGTTAACAAATGTTGATTGTCCTGAGTATTGGTATCTGAAGTCTCGCGCGGTTAGAATCCAAAAGGTATATTTTATCTCGAATCAACCTTCGTGGTAAGAACAGGTAGAAAGTCAGTAATTTTAGTCCGTTTGGGTATTGTAAGCTTGTTTTGTATGCTAGTATCTGTCATTTTACTTACGTCTTTGCTTTGTTTTTTGTAAAAATGCCTTAATGGTGCAAATGTCACATCAGAGTTACTGTTTATTTGTTCGTTTATTATCCTCCTATCAAATGTTTTTAGTTTATATATTTCCTTGTTTTCAAGAGCATTTAGGCGCCGTCCTTTTTGTTGTACGCGCAATACCTTAACGGGTTTCTTTATGTTTGCTGGTGAACATTCTGCGTTTACCAGATGGTTTGCAAAACTAGATTCAGGTATTGCCGTGGAATTTCGTATCCTTTTGTTGTAGTCCCTTATGTGTTCATGAAACCTTGTTCTTACTTTACGTTCTGTTTGTTCTATATAGCTATATTGACACTCACAGGTCAGTTTGTAAGCGCCTTGTTTGTTCAATGGGTCTTCTTCATTCGTGCTGCTTTTAAGTATCCTTCTCTGGTTGTTTCATTTTTGAACGCCGTGTGGATATTATATTTTCTGAAAAAATTTGCAAGTTTTTATGTCATTTTTTCTGTATAAGTCATTACAGTCCAAGTTTTTTCGTCTAGCTCTCTGTCGCTTCTTTTTTGAATTGCATACATTTTTCTGAACTTATCCACGAGCTCCTTTTTACATCCGTTCTTTGTTGCTATGTTGTATATTGTGTTCAGTTCCCATTTATCCCATTTCAC
The DNA here is from genome assembly GCA_963971545.1 of Philophylla caesio. Taxonomy (NCBI): domain Eukaryota; kingdom Metazoa; phylum Arthropoda; class Insecta; order Diptera; family Tephritidae; genus Philophylla; species Philophylla caesio. Next base: position 88,270,079 of record OZ020607.1, read on the forward strand.
CTGCGAAACAAAGATTAGTGTATGAAGGATTGGACATAATGCTAAGTATGGGAGTAATAGACTTAAAGGACGCGTTCTGGCAAATTCCCCCAGAGAAAAAAATGAGATTACTAGTTTTACAGTGCCAGGGAGACCCGTTTACCAATTTACGGTAATGCCATTCGGGCTCTGCAATGCAGCGCAGAGAATGTGTCGACTGATGGACAAAGCTATACCTGCTTCGTTGCGTAAGTCTGTGTTTGTCTACCTTGATGATTTGTTAGTGTGTTCTGAAGATTTTCTATCTCATATATGTTTGTTAGAAAAGGTCGCTCGGTGCTTACTCGTAGCAAAGTTAACGATAAATGTGGAGAAGAGCAAGTTTTGCTTCTAAGAGGTTCGATATTTTGGGTACGTTATGGGTGAAGATGTTGAACCTGAATCCCCAATCAATGATGATGGACGTGATGTACCATCACCCGACCATGACAAAATTCGGAAAGCGATAGCACGGCTGAAGAACAACAAAGCCCCCGGGGCTGTCGGGTTACCAGCTGAGTTATTTATGTACGGTGGAGAGGAGCTGATTAAGTGCATGCACGAGCTCATCTCTAGAATATGGTCGCAAGAACGCGTGCCTACTGATTGGAACTTAAGTGTGCTCTGCCCAATCCACAAAAAGGATGATCCTGTAGTCTGTGCCAATTATAGCGACTTAATCCCACCGTCTACGAACTGATTGGACCTTATCAGGGTGGCTTTAGACCTGGTAAATCCACCACCAACCAGATATTCACAATACGCCAGATCTTGGAAAAGACCCGAGAAAGAAAAATCGACACACACCATCTTTTTGTCGACTTCAAAGCCGCCTTCGACAGTACGAAAAGAAGTTGCCTTTATGCCGCAATGTCCGAATTTCGTATCCCCGCAAAACTTATACGGCTATGTAAAATGACGTTGGGCAACACCACCAGCTCCGTCAGAATTGGGAAGAACCTCTCCGTGCCGTTTGATACCAAACGAGGTTTCAGACAGGGTGACTCTTTGTCGTGCGATTTCTTTAACCTGATGCTGGTCAGGCACCATCTTTTATAAGAGTGTGCAACTGCTGGCGTACGCCGATGACATTGACATCATCAGCCTTAACAACCGCGCAGTTAGTTCTGCCTTCTCCAAACTTGATAGAGAAGCGAAGCGGCTCTGGAGGTGAACGAGGGCAAGACGAAGTATCTCCTGTCATCAAATAGACAGTCGGCACATTCACGACTGGGATCACAAATCACTGTTGACAGTTATAACTTTGCAAAAGTAGAGAAATTCGTTTACTTAGGAACCAGCATTAACACCAATAACAGCGGCAGCCTTGAAATCCAACGCAGAATCTCTCTTGCCAACAAGTGCTACTTCGGACTGAGTAGGCAATTGCACAGTAAAATCCTCTCTCGACGGACAAAAACCATACTCTATAAGTCTCTCATCATGCCCGTCCTTTTGTATGGCGCAGAAGCATGGACGATGACAACATCAGATGAGAGGGCTCTTGGAGTGTTCGAGAGAAAGATTCTTCGAAAGATTTATGGACCTTTGCGTCTTTGCGACGGCGAATACCGCGTTCGATGGAACGATGAGCTGTACGAGCTGTACAATGACGTAGATAAAGTGCAGCGGATTAAGAATCAGCGGCTCCCCTGGCTAGGTCACGTCGTTCGAATTGATGAAATAGCTCCAGCCCTGAAGGTTTTTGACGCAGTACCCGCGGGTGGTAGCAGAGGAAAAGGAAGACCTCCTCTGCGTTGGAAAGACCAAGTGGAAAAAAACTTGGCTATACTTGGGATTTCCAATTGGCGCCAAATAGCACGTATAGGGACAGCTGGCGTGCTTTGTTGACCTCGGCCAAAATCGCTTAGGCGGTTAATGCGCCATTTAAGTAGGTAAGTATGGGTGATGGCTGGATTCGGACAGATGCCCGAGCAAAAAACCCCTAAACAGTTGTGACGGTTCCTGGGCATGGCGGGCTGGTACCGACGCTTCATTCAAGATTCCGCGACCATTGCAGTACTACTGCACGACTGCATCACAAAAAATATAAAATCAGAAAATTTAATATGACTGGTTGGTTGGTTGGTAACCTTTGAGGTACTTAGGCAAAGCCTAATATCGGCACCCGTACTTGCACACCCGCACTTCAACAAACGATTTTACATTCAATGTGAGGCATCGACTGACTCGCGAGGTGGAGCCTAAAATTGCAGGGTTTCGATTTTAGTATCAAACATTGCAAAGGCTCTCAAAATGTTGTACCTGAAAGAGTAGTTGATGTTTCCCTAGAATCGCCATGTTTAGAATCTGACCAATACATAGAACTTATGAAAGGAGTAACAGAAAACAAGGACAAGCTAACTGATTTATGCGTATCTGACGGCTACGTATACAAAATAACACATTTTGACAGGGGGCTTAGACTTCATGCGGAGCAGACCTGGAAGCTTTGGGTTCCGTCGGAGATACGACCCGGACTGGTAGTTTCGTGTTACAGGTCATGGAGGCATTCATAAGACTTTCTCGCGAATACGCTTAAAGTATTACTGGCCTGGCATGGTATCAGATGTGCATACATGTAGGTAATAAAAAGTCGCTGTACGTTCTACATAGCTTGGTTTCCGATTTTATTATACATTTATTATAAGAAAATTCAGTTTAGATTAAAAAATTTATTTTAGAAATGAAGTTTAGTTATTAGTAAAACGTTAAAAGGAAATAAATCCGACACACCGCGCACTACTGCCTTCTCTGCTACTTTTCTCTCAGTCCTTTTTTATTTGTTCCCTTTTCTTAGCTTAGCTCCCTCATTCTATTCTCTTCCAGTCTGTCAATCGGTTATTTCCCTTTTAGTACACTGTTACAATTTTAGATTGTAGGTTCGTAAGTAGTTTAACGTGTGCGGTAATTAGTAGTTACGTCCTGTCCATGTCGACTTGTCAACCGATCCTACATTCGGCCATCCAACAGATTTATTCGCCCCGAATGACCAAGGCTTCATAAATTCTGCTACGGTAGACGTTTGGCCCGGACCCTCGTTGTCTCCAATTTTCATGACCTCGTAACGACCGTGCTCTAAGCATTTAGTGACTTTATAGGGCAAAATGAAATTTGGCTTTAACTTCATTTCCGACCCAAATTGCTTATGTCTTATTGCTACTAACGACCCGACCTCGTAAATTATTTCTTTCTTTCTATCTGAGTTAAAAGTTTTCCTATTCTCTTGTTGGAGCTTTTGGATATGATCTCTTGCTTCGCTACACACTCCCTCTCATTCAGCAGATAATTCTTGAAAGTTGACTTCGTCCACTAACTCCCTAAGTGCGGGGTTTTTAGATACACGCATTTCGACGCCCGTTAAGATCTTAAACGGCGAAAACTTGGTACTGCGAGGCGGAGTATTGTTGATTGTTCTTTGCACTTTTTCTACGTATTTATACCAATTATTATCCGAAAATAACTTCGCTAACATCGGAATCGCATTTTTATGCACCCTCCCTACTTGTCCGTTGCCCCTGGGGACACCTGTTGTAATGAGGAGATGATGTATACGTTCTTCTTCACAATAACTTTGAAAAACACAGGCGGTAAACTCCGTGCCCCTATCCGTAATAATTCTCTTCGGATTTCCGAACACTGCAGATTGCCCGCGCAATCTGTTAACTACTTCTTCGACGCCTGTGCGTTTGGTCGGATACAACCACATAAATTTCGAAACAGCATGCGTTTGTTTCTCTTATGAGTCGACTCAATGGGCCCTACATGATCAACGTGGTATGTCGCCAACGGTCTGTCTTCTTAATCGATTGGCGACAGAAACCCCTCTCTTTTTCTCTTCTTGCTGTCGGTGATAATGCATTCGATGCAGCTCCTAACGACCCTTTAAGCCTTTGCTGCTAACTTCGGAATTAAGTATGACTTTTCGACCATCTATATTGTTTTCTTAGCCGAAAACTGGCCCTGACGGTGCGCTGTAGTAATTATCTCCTCTTCCATTGGTTCCGGTATGACGATTAATTCCCTAGTGACATCTTTAGACAGAATGTCGTTTTTCAAGATGTAATCTTCATAACCTTCCCTTTGCACAATCATCGAATCTTCCTTTATTAAACACGCAACTCTACTCAGCGGGTCAACATGCCTCATTTTCGTGCCTTGCCTATGCACGAAGTCGTATTCCTGTAGAAATAGCACTTTTTAACAGTGACTGTAAATGCCTTGCAATCTGTAACAATCTTTAACTTGATACCAAGTAGATATACCCTCCACTTCTTAAGAGCCTCTATTATAGCCAAAACTTCCAGTTCGTATGAATGGTACTTTTCTTCATAAGGCCTACTCATGAACTGAACGGGATGAAACTGCTGGTCTTCGAAATCCTTTTGCAGGAGCATCGCCCCATACCCTAACATACAAGCGTCCGTGTGGACTTCTATTACAGCTTTGGCGTTGTACAACTAAAGCGCCGGTGCATTAGTAAGAGCCACTTTGATTGTATTAAATCCCTAAAGACAGCTACGATAAACCTAGAGAACACTGCCGGGGAGTTTGTTATTCCGAAAGGAACGAAAAGAAACTCATGCTGGCCGTCAAATGTTAGAAAAGAAGTGTATTTCTGCGAATCTGGTTTCACAGGTACGTGAAAAAATCCGTCACGAAGATCAAGCGTCGTAAATACGCTGAAGCCTTCTAATCTCTCTATGACTTCGTCGATCAACGGCAGGAAATTGTCCCGCACAATTCTCTCGTTGAGTCTCCTGTAGTCGCACCACAATCTTTTCGTTCCATCCTTTTTGGTCACCAACACAACGGGTGACGCAAATTCCGTTTCCTCACCTGCGCCATCCTAAGTCGTCGCTCATAGAGCAGAATCTCATCTTTCAGTAAAATTTCCATCGTTACCGGCGACTCGTTTCCCCGCATAGGCTTATAAGAACATCTTAATATACGGATGTGCGTTGCTTACGCGGTTTTTAAGTGCTTAAAAAGTGAAGAAAATCGTTACAACAAATATCAATAGGTAATTATGTTGATATTTGTTGCAACGATTTTCCGACTTTTCTTGTCAGGTTTGGTTTGGAGACAAACCGCTTTCGACGTTGTGCCATTTTCAGTGTCAATTTTCGTTCTGTTCAATTTAGGTCTGTGTTCCGTATTTTTTTCGTTTTTTGGTTTAGCAGGTATTGGTGCATAATCGTCAATGTTAACAGATGTTTAGAGTACTGAGTATAGGTATCTGAAGTCTCGCGCGGTTAGAATCCAAAAGGTATATTTTAACTCGAATTAACCTTCGTGGTATGAACAGGTAGAAAGTCAGTAATTTTAGTCCGTTTGGGTATTGTAAGTTTGTTTTGTATGCTGGTATCTGTCATTTTACTTACGTCTTTGCTTTGTTTTTTTGTAAACACGCCTTAATGGTGCAAATATCACATCAGAGTTGCTGTTTATTTGTTCGTTTATTATCCTCCTATCAAATGTTTTTAGTTTATATATTTCCATGTTTTCAAGAGCATTTAGGCGCCGTCCTTTTTGTTGTACGTGCAATACCTTAACGGGTTTCTTTATGTTTGCTGGTGAACATTTTGCGTTTACCAGATGGTTTGCAAAACTAGATTCAGGTATTGCCGTGGGTTTTTGTATCCTTTTGTTGTAGTCCCTTATGAGTTCATGAAACCTTGTTCTTACTTTAAGTTCTGTTTGTTCTATATAGCACTCACAGGTCAGTTTGTACGCGCCTTGTTTGTTCAATGGGTCTTCTTCATTCGTGCTGCTTTTAAGTATCCTTCCCTGGTTGTTTCCATTTTTGAACGCCGTGTGGATATTATATTTTCTGAAAAAATTTGCAAGTTTTTATGTAATTTTTCCTGTATAAGTCATTACTGTCTAAGTTTTTTCGTCTAGCTCTCTGTCGCTTCTTTTTTGAATTGCATACATTTTTCTGAACTTATCCACGAGTTCCTTTTTACATCCGTTGTTTGTTGCTATGTTGTATATTGTGTTTAGTTCCTTTTTATCCCATTTCACCTGCGAAACAAAGATGAGTGTATGAAGGATTGGAGATAATGCTAAGTATGGGAGTAATAGACTTAAAGGACGCGTTCTGGCAAATTCCCCCAGAGATTACTCCTTTTACAGTGCCAGGGAGACCCGTTTACCAATTTACGGTAATGCCATTCGAGATCTGCAATGCAGGGCAGAGAATGTGTCTACTGATGGACAAAATTATACCTGCTTCGTTGCTTGAATCTCTGTTTGTCTTCCTTGATGATTTGTTAGTGTGTTCTGAAGATTTTCTATCTCATATATGTTTGTTAGAAAAGGTCGCTCGGTGCTTACCCGTAGCAAAGTTAACGATAAATGTGGAGAAGAGCAAGTTTTGCTTCTAAGAGGTTCGATATTTTGGGTACGTTATGTGTGATGGCTGTATTCGGACAGATGCCAGCAAGGTAGCGCCTGTGGGAGGTTTTCCCGAGCCAAAAACCCCTAAACAGTTGTGACGGTTCCTGGGCATGGCGGGCTGGTACCGACGCTTCATTCAAGATTCCGCGACCATTGCAGTACTACTGCACGACTGCATCACAAAAAATATAAAATCAGAAAATTTAATATGACTTGTTGGTTGGTTGGTAACCTCTGAGGTACTTAGGCAAAGCCTAATATCGGCACCCGTACTTGCACACCCGCACTTCAACAAACGATTTCACATTCAATGTGAGGCATCGACTGACTCGCGAGGTGGAGCCTAAAATTGCAGGGTTTCGATTTTATTATCGATTATAGCAAAGGCTCTCAAAATGTTGTACTTAGGCAAAGCCTAATATCGGCACCCGTACTTGCACACCCGCACTTCAACAAACGATTTCACATTCAATGTGAGGCATCGACTGACTCGCGAGGTGGAGCCTAAAATTGCAGGGTTTCGATTTTATTATCGATTATAGCAAAGGCTCTCAAAATGTTGTACCTGAAAGAGTAGTTTATGTTTGCCTAGAATCGCCATATTTAGAACCTGACCAATACATACAACTTCTGAAAGCAGTAACAGAAAACAAGGACAAGCTACCTGATTTATGCGTATCAGACGGCTATTTATACAAAAGAACACATTTTGACAGGGGGCATAGGCTTCATGCGGAGCAGTACTGGAAGCTTTGGGTTCCGTCGGAGATACGACCCGGACTTATAGTTTCGTCTTACAGCTCACCTTCTACAGGTGACGGAGGCATTCATAGTTAATTATGTTGATATTTGTTGGAACGATTTTCCGTCATCTCTTGTCAAGTTTGGTTTGGAGACAAACCGCTTTCGGCGTTGTGCCATTTTCAGTGTCAATTTTCGTTCTGTTCAATTTAGGTCTGTGTTTCGTTTTTTTTCGTTTTTTTGGTCTATCAGGTATTGGTGCATAATCGTCAATGTTAACAAATGTTGATTGTCCTGAGTATTGGTATCTGAAGTCTCGCGCGGTTAGAATCCAAAAGGTATATTTTATCTCGAATCAACCTTCGTGGTAAGAACAGGTAGAAAGTCAGTAATTTTAGTCCGTTTGGGTATTGTAAGCTTGTTTTGTATGCTAGTATCTGTCATTTTACTTACGTCTTTGCTTTGTTTTTTTGTAAAAATGCCTTAATGGTGCAAATGTCACATCAGAGTTACTGTTTATTTGTTCGTTTATTATCCTCCTATCAAATGTTTTTAGTTTATATATTTCCATGTTTTCAAGAGCATTTAGGCGCCGTCCTTTTTGTTGTACGCGCAATACCTTAACGGGTTTCTTTATGTTTGCTGGTGAACATTTTGCGTTTACCAGATGGTTTGCAAAACTAGATTCAGGTATTGCCGTGGGTTTTCGTATCCTTTTGTTGTAGTCCCTTATGTGTTCATGAAACCTTGTTCTTACTTTACGTTCTGTTTGTTCTATATAGCTATATTGACACTCACAGGTCAGTTTGTAAGCGCCTTGTTTGTTCAATGGGTCTTCTTCATTCGTGCTGCTTTTAAGTATCCTTCTCTGGTTGTTTCCATTTTTGAACGCCGTGTGGATATTATATTTTCTAAAAAAAAATCTGCAAGTTTTTATGTCATTTTTTCTGTATAAGTCATTACAGTCCAAGTTTTTTCGTCTAGCTCTCTGTCGCTTCTTTTTTGAATTGCATACATTTTTCTGAACTTATCCACGAGCTCCTTTTTACATCCGTTGTTTGTTGCTATGTTGTATATTGTGTTCAGTTCCCATTTATCCCATTTCACCTGCGAAACAAAGATTAGTGTATGAAGGATTGGACATAATGCTAAGTATGGGAGTAATAGACTTAAAGGACGCGTTCTGGCAAATTCCCCCAGAGAAAAAAATCAAGTGAGATTACTAGTTTTACAGTGCCAGGGAGAGCCGTTTACCAATTTACGGTAATGCCATTCGGGCTCTGCAATGCAGCGCAGAGAATGTGTCGACTGATGGACAAAGCTATTCCTGCTTCGTTGCGTAAGTCTAAGTTTGTCTACCTTGATGATTTGTTAGGGTGTTCTGAAGATTTTCTATCTCATATATGTTTGTTAGAAAAGGTCGCTCGGTGCTTACCCGTAGCAAAGTTAACGATAAATGTGGAGAAGAGCAAGTTTTGCTTCTAAGAGGTTCGATATTTTGGGTACGTTATGGGTGAAGATGTTGAACATGAATTCCCAATCAATGATGATGGACGTGATGTACCATCACCCGACCATGACGAAATTCGGAAAGCGATAGCACGGCTGAAGAACAACAAAGCCCCCGGGGCTGTCGGGTTACCAGCTGAGTTATTTATGTACGGCGGAGAGGAGCTGATTAAGTGCATGCACGAGCTCATCTCTAGAATATGGTCGCAAGAACGCGTGCCTACTGATTGGAACTTAAGTGTGCTCTGCCCAATCCACAAAAAGGATGATCCTGTAGTCTGTGCCAATTATAGCGACTTAATCCCACCGTCTACGAACTGATTGGACCTTATCAGGGTGGCTTTAGACCTGGTAAATCCACCACCGACCAGATATTCACAATACGCCAGATCTTGGAAAAGACCCGAGAAAGAAAAATCGACACACACCATCTTTTTGTCGACTTCAAAGCCGCCTTCGACAGTACGAAAAGAAGTTGCCTTTATGCCGCAATGTCCGAATTTGGTATCCCCGCAAAACTTATACGGCTATGTAAAATGACGTTGGGCAAAACCACCAGCTCCGTCAGAATTGGGAAGAACCTCTCCGAGCCGTTTGATACCAAACGAGGTTTCAGACAGGGTGACTCTTTGTCGTGCGATTTCTTTAACCTGATGCTGGTCAGGCACCATCTTTTATAAGAGTGTGCAACTGCTGGCGTACGCCGATGACATTGACATCATCAGCCTTAACAACCGCGCAGTTAGTTCTGCCTTCTCCAAACTGGATAGAGAAGCGAAGCGGGTCTGGAGGTGAACGAGGGCAAGACGAAGTATCTCCTGTCATCAAATAGACAGTCGGCACATTCACGACTGGGATCACAAATCACTGTTGACAGTTATAACTTTGCAAAAGTAGAGAAATTCGTTTACTTAGGAACCAGCATTAACACCAATAACAGCGGCAGCCTTGAAATCCAACGCAGAATCTCTCTTGCCAACAAGTGCTACTTCGGACTGAGTAGGCAATTGCACAGTAAAATCCTCTCTCGACGGACAAAAACCATACTCTATAAGTCTCTCATCATGCCCGTCCTTTTGTATGGCGCAGAAGCATGGACGATGACAACATCAGATGAGAGGGCTCTTGGAGTGTTCGAGAGAAAGATTCTTCGAAAGATTTATGGACCTTTGCGTCTTTGCGACGGCGAATACCGCGTTCGATGGAACGATGAGCTGTACGAGCTGTACAATGACGTAGATAAAGTGCAGCGGATTAAGAATCAGCGGCTCCGCTGGCTAGGTCACGTCGTTCGAATTGATGAAATAGCTCCAGCCCTGAAGGTTTTTGACGCAGTACCCGCGGGTGGTAGCAGCGGAAAAGGAAGACCTCCTCTGCGTTGGAAAGACCAAGTAGGAAAAAACTTGGCTATACTTGGGAATTTCAATTGGCGACAGTTAGCACGTATAGGGACAGCTGGCGTGCTTTGTTGGCCAAAATCGCTTAGGCGGTTAATGCGCCAATTAAGTAGGTAAGTATGGGTGATGGCTGGATTCGGACAGATGCCCGAGCAAAAAACCCCTAAGCAGTTGCGACGGTTCCTGGGCATGGCGGGCTGGTACCGACGCTTCATTCAAGATTCCGCGACCATTGCAGTACTACTGCACGACTGCATCACAAAAAATATATAATCAGAAAATTTAATATGACTGGTTGGTTGGTTGGTAACCTTTGAGGTACTTAGGCAAAGCCTAATATCGGCACCCGTACTTGCACACCCGCACTTCAACAAACGATTTAACATTCAATGAGAGGCATCGACTGACTCGCGAGGTGGAGCCTAAAATTGCAGGGTTTCGATTTTATTATCAAACATTGCAAAGGCTCTCAAAATGTTGTACCTGAAAGAGTAGTTGATGTTTCCCTAGAATCGCCATGTTTAGAATCTGACCAATACATAGAACTTATGAAAGGAGTAACAGAAAACAAGGACAAGCTACCTGATTTATGCGTATCTGACGGCTACGTATACAAAATAACACATTTTGACAGGGGGCTTAGACTTCATGCGGAGCAGACCTGGAAGCTTTGGGTTCCGTCGGAGATACGACCCGGACTGGTAGTTTCGTCTTACAGGTCATGAAGGCATTCATAAGACTTTCTCGCAAATACGCTTAAAGTATTACTGGCCTGGCATGGTATCAGATGTGCATACATGTAGGTAATAAAAAGTCGCTGTACGTTCTACATAGATTGGTTTCCGATTTTATTATACATTTATTATACGAAAATTCAGTTTAGATTACAAAATTTATTTTAGAAATGAAGTTTAATTATTAGTAAAACGTTAAAAGGAAATAAATCCGACACACCGCGCACTACTGCCTTCTCTGCTACTTTTCTCTCAGTCCTTTTTTATTTGTTCCCTTTTCTTAGCTTAGCTCCCTCATTCTATTCTCTTCCAGTCTGTCAATCGGTTATTTCCCTTTTATTACACTGTTGCAATTTTAGATTGTAGGTTCGTCAGTAGTTTAACGTGTGCGGTAATTAGTAGTTACGTCCTGTCCATGTCGACTTGTCAACCGATCCTACATTCGGCCATCCAGCAGATTTATTCGAACCGAATGACCAAGGCTTCATAAATTCTGCTTCGGTAGACGTTTGGCCCGGACCCTCGTTGTCTCCAATTTTCACGACCTCGTAACGACCGTGCTCTAAGCATTTAGTGACTTTATAGGGCCCCATGAACTTTGGCTTTAACTTCATTCCCGACCCAAATTGCTTATGTCTTATTGCTACTAACGACCCGACCTCGTAAATTATTTCTTTCTTTCTATCTGCGTTAAAAGTTTTCCTATTCTCTTGTTGGAGCTTTTGGATACTATCTCTTGCTTTGCTACACACTCCCTTATGTTCAACAGCTAACTCTTGAAAGTTGTCTTCGTCAATTAACTCCTTAAGTTCGAAGTTTTCAGGTACACGCATTTTGATGCCCGTTAAAATCTTAAACGGCGAATACTTGGTACTGCGAGGCGGAGTATTGTTGATTGTTCTTTGCACGGTTTCTACGTATTTATACCAATTATTATCCGAAAATAACTTCGCTAACATCGGAATTGCAGTTTTATGCACCCTCTCTACTTGTCCGTTGCCCGTGGGGACACCTGTTGTAATGAGGAGATGCTGTATACGTTCTTCTTCACAATAACTTTGAAAAATACAGGCGGTAAACTCCGTGCCCCTATCCGTAATAATTCTCTTCGGATTTCCGAACACTGCAGATTGCCCGCGCAATCTGTTAACTACTTCTTCGACGCCTGTGCGTTTGGTCGGATACAACCACATAAATTTCGAAACAGCATGTGTTTGTATCTCTTATGAGTCGACTCAATGGGCCCTACATGATCAACGTGGTATGTCGCCAACGGTCTGTCTTCTTAATCGATTGGCGACAGAAACCCCTCTCTTTTTCTCTTCTTGCTGTCGGTGATAATGCATTCGATGCAGCTCCTAACGACCCTTTAAGCCTTTGCTGCTAACTTCGGAATGAAGTATGACTTTTCGACCATCTGTATTGTTTTCTTAGCCGAAAAGTGGCCCTGACGGTGCGCTGTAGTATTTATCTCCTCTTCTATTGGCTCCGGTATGACGATTAATTCCCTAGTGACATCTTTAGACAGAATGTCGTTTTTCAAGATGTAATCTTCATAACCTTCCCTTTGCACAATCATCGAATCTTCCTTTATTAAACACGCAACTCTACTCAGCGGGTCATGTTGACCCGTGCCTTGCCTATGCACGAAGTCGTATTCCTGTAGAAATAGCACTTTTTAACAGTGGCTGTAAATGCCTTGCAATCTGTAACAATCTTTAACTTTATACCAAGTAGATATACCCTCCACTTCTTAAGCGCCTCTATTATAGCCAAATCTTCCAGCTCGTATGAATGGTACTTTTCTTCATAAGGCCTGGTTTGCCTACTCATGAACTGAACGGGGTGAAACTGCTGGTCTTCGAAATCCGTTTTGCAGGAGCATCGCCCCATACCCTAACATACAAGCGTCCGTGTGGACTTCTGTTGCAGCTTTGGCGTTGTACAACTTAAGCGCCGGTGCATTAGTAAGAGCCACTTTGATTGTATTAAATCCCTAAAGACAGCTACGATAAACCTAGAGAACACTGCCGGGGAGTTTGTTATTCCGAAAGGAACGAAAAGAAACTCATGCTGGCCGTCAAATGTTAGAAAAGAAGTGTATTTCTGCGAATCTGGTTCCACACGTACGTGAAAAAATCCGTCACGAAGATCAAGCGTCGTAAATACGCTGAAGCCTTCTAATCTTTCTATGACGTCGTCGATCAACGGCAGGAAATTGTCCCGCACAATTCTCTCGTTGAGTCTCCTGTAGTCGCACCACAATCTTTTCGTTCCGTCCTTTTTGGTCACCAACACAACGGGTGACGCAAATTCCGTTTCCTCACCTGCGCCATCCTACGTGGTCGCTCATAGAGCAGAATCTCATCTTTCAGTAAAATTTGCATCGTTACCGGCGACTCGTTTCCCCGCATAGGCTTATAAGAACATCTTAATGTACGGATGTGCGTTGCTTACGCGGTTTTTAAGTGCTTAAAAAGTGAAGAAAATCGTTACAACAAATATCAATAGTTAATTATGTTGATATTTGTTGCTACGATTTTCCGACTTTTCTTGTCAAGTTTGGTTTGGAGACAAACCGCTTTCGGCGTTGTGCCATTTTCAGTGTCAATTTTCGTTCTGTTCAATTTAGGTCTGTGTTCCGTATTTTTTTCGTTTTTTTGGTATAGCAGGTATTGGTGCATAATCGTCAATGTTAACAAATGTTTAGAGTACTGAGTATAGGTATCTGAAGTCTCGCGCGGTTAGAATCCAAAAGGTATATTTTATCTCGAATTAACCTTCGTGGTATGAACAGGTAGAAAGTCAGTAATTTTAGTCCGTTTGGGTATTGTAAGTTTGTTTTGTATGCTGTTATCTGTCATTTTACTTACGTCTTTGCTTTGTTTTTTTGTAAACACGCCTTAATGGTGCAAATATCACATCAGAGTTGCTGTTTATTTGTTCGTTTATTATCCTCCTATCAAATGTTTTTAGTTTATATATTTCCATGTTTTCAAGAGCATTTAGGCGCCGTCCTTTTTGTTGTACGTCCAATACCTTAACGGGTTTCTTTATGTTTGCTGGTGAACATTTTGCGTTTACCAGATGGTTTGCAAAACTAGATTTAGGTATTGCCGTGGGTTTTCGTATCCTTTTGTTGCAGTCCCTTATGTGTTCATGAAACCTTGTTCTTTCTTTACGTTCTGTTTGTTCTATATAGCTATATTGACACTCACAGGTCAGTGAGTGCTGCTTTTAAGTATCCTTCCCTGGTTGTTTCCATTTTTGAACGCCGTGTGGATATTATATTTTCTGAAAAAATTTGCAAGTTTTTATGTCATTTTTTCTGTATAAGTCATTACTGTCCAAGGTTTTTCGTCTAGCTTTCTGTCGCTTCTTTTTTTAATTGCATACATTTTTCTGAACCTATCCACGAGCTCCTTTTTACATCCGTTGTTTGTTGCTATGTTGTATATTGTCTTCAGTTCCCATTTATCCCATTTCACCTGCGAAACAAAGATTAGTGTATGAAGGATTGGACATAATGGTAAGTATGGGAGTAATAGACTTAAAGGACGCGTTCTGGCAAATTCCCCCAGAGAAAAAAATCAAGTGAGATTACTAGTTTTACAGTACCAGGGAGACCCGTTTACCAATTTACGGTAATGCCATTCGGGCTCTGCAATGCAGCGCAGAGAATGTGTCGACTGATGGACAAAGCTATACCTGCTTCGTTGCGTATGTCTGTGTTTGTCTACCTTGATGATTTGTTAGTGTGTTCTGAAGATTTTCTATCTCATATATGTTTGTTAAAAAAGGTCGCTCGGTGCTTACCCGTAGCAAAGTTAACGATAAATGTGGAGAAGAGCAAGTTTTGCTTCTAAGAGGTTCGATATTTTGGGTACGTTATGGGTGAAGATGTTGAACCTGAATCCCCAATCAATGATGATGGACGTGATGTACCATCACCCGACCATGACGAAATTCGGAAAGCGGTAGCACGGCTGAAGAACAACAAAGCCCCCGGGGCTGTCGGGTTACCAGCTGAGTTATTTATGTACGGCGGAGAGGAGCTGATTAAGTGCATACACGAGCTCATCTCTAGAATATGGTCGCAAGAACGCGTGCCTACTGATTGGAACTTAAGTGTGCTCTGCCCAATCCACAAAAAGGGTGATCCTGTAGTCTGTGCCAATTATAGCGACTTAATCCCACCGTCAACGAACTGATGGGACCTTATCAGGGTGGCTTTAGACCTGGTAAATCCACCACCGACCAGATATTCACAATACGCTAGATCTTGGAAAAGACCCGAGGAAGAAAAATCGACACACACCATCTTTTTGTCGACTTCAAAGCCGCCTTCGACAGCACGAAAAGAAGTTGCCTTTATGCCGCAATGTCCGAATTTTGTATCCCCGCAAAACTTATACGGCTATGTAAAATGACGTTGAGCAATACCACCAGCTCCGTCAGAATTGGGAAGAACCTCTCCGAGCCGTTTGATACCAAACGAGGTTTCAGAGAGGGTGACTCTTTGTCGCGCGATTTCTTTAACCTGATGCTTAAGAAGATAATTCAAGCCGCAGAACTAAATTGGTCAGGCACCATCTTTTATAAGAGTGTGCAACTGCTGGCGTACGCCGATGACATTGACATCATCAGCCTTAACAACCGCGCAGTTAGTTCTGCCTTCTCCAAACTGGATAGAGAAGCGAAGCGGGTCTGGAGGTGAACGAGGGCAAGACGAGGTATCTCCTGTCATCAAATAGACAGTCGGCACATTCACGACTGGGATCACAAATCACTGTTGACAGTTATAACTTTGAAAGAGTAGAGAAATTCGTTTACTTAGGAACCAACATTAACACCAATAACAGCGGCAGCCTTGAAATCCAACGCAGAATCTCTCTTGCCAACAAGTGCTACTTCGGACTGAGTAGGCAATTGCACAGTAAAATCCTCTCTCGACGGACAAAAACCATACTCTATAAGTCTCTCATCATGCCCGTCCTTTTGTATGGCGCAGAAGCATGGACGATGACAACATCAGATGAGAGGGCTCTTGGAGTGTTCGAGAGAAAGATTCTTCGAAAGATTTATGGACCTTTGCGTCTTTGCGACGGCGAATATCGCGTTCGATGGAACGATGAGCTGTACGAGCTGTACAATGACGTCGATAAAGTGCAGCTGATTAAGAATCAGCGGCTCCTCTGGCTAGGTCACGTCGTTCGAATTGATGAAATAGCTCCAGCCCTGAAGGTTTTTGACGCAGTACCCGCGGGTGGTAGCAGCGCAAAAGGAAGACCTCCTCAGCGTTGGAAAGACCAAGTGGGAAAAAGCTTGGCTATACTTGGGAATTCCAATTGGCGACAGTTAGCACGTATAGGGACAGCTGGCGTGCTTTGTTGGCCAAAATCGCTTAGGCGGTTAATGCGCCAATTAAGTAGGTAAGGATAGGTGATGGCTGGATTCGGACAGATGCCCGAGCAAAAAACCCCTAAGCAGTTGCGACGGTTCCTGGGCATGGCGGGCTGGTACCGACGCTTCATTCAAGATTCCGCGACCATTGCAGTACTACTGCACGACTGCATCACAAAAAATATATAATCAGAAAATTTAATATGACTGGTTGGTTGGTTTGAGGTACTTAGGCAAAGCCTAATATCGGCACCCGTACTTGCACACCCGCACTTCAACAAACGATTTAACATTCAATGAGAGGCATCGACTGACTCGCGAGGTGGAGCCTAAAATTGCAGGGTTTCGATTTTATTATCAAACATTGCAAAGGCTCTCAAAATGTTGTACCTGAAAGAGTAGTTGATGTTTCCCTAGAATCGCCATGTTTAGAATCTGACCAATACATAGAACTTATGAAAGCAGTAACAGAAAACAAGGACAAGCTACCTGATTTATGCGTATCTGACGGCTACGTATACAAAATAACACATTTTGACAGGGGGCTTAGACTTCATGCGGAGCAGACCTGGAAGCTTTAAGGTCCGTCGGAGATACGACCCGGACTGGTAGTTTCGTCTTACAGGTCATGGAGGCATTCATAAGACTTTCTCGCGAATACGCTTAAAGTATTACTGGCCTGGCATGGTATCAGATGTGCACACATGTAGGTAATAAAAAGTCGCTGTACGTTCTACATAGCTTGGTTTCCGATTTTATTATACATTTATTATACGAAAATTCAGTTTAGATTACAAAATTTATTTTAGAAATGAAGTTTAATTATTAGTAAAACGTTAAAAGGAAATAAATCCGACACACCGCGCACTACTGCCTTCTCTGCTACTTTTCTCTCAGTCCTTTTTTATTTGTTCCCTTTTCTTAGCTTAGCTCCCTCATTCTATTCTCTTCCAGTCTGTCAATCGGTTATTTCCCTTTTAGTACACTGTTGCAATTTGAGATTGTAGGTTCGTAAGTAGTTTAACGTGTGCGGTAATTAGTAGTTACGTCCTGTCCATGTCGACTTGTCAACCGATCCTACATTCGGCCATCCAGCAGATTTATTCGCCCCGAATGACCAAGGCTTCATAAATTCTGCTACGGTAGACGTTTGGCCCGGACCCTCGTTGTCTCCAATTTTCACGACCTCGTAACGACCGTGCTCTAAGCATTTAGTGACTTTATAGGGCCCCATGAACTTTGGCCTTAACTTCATTCCCGACCCAAATTGCTTATGTCTTATTGCTACTAACGACCCGACCTCGTAAATTATTTCTTTCTTTCTATCTGCGTTAAAAGTTTTCCTATTCTCTTGTTGGAGCTTTTGGAAACTATCTCTTGCTTTGCTACACACTCCCTTATGTTCAACAGCTAACTCTTGAAAGTTGTCTTCGTCAATTAACTCCTTAAGTTCGGAGTTTTCAGGTACACGCATTTTGATGCCCGTTAAAATCTTAAACGGCGAATACTTGGTACTGCGAGGCGGAGTATTGTTGATTGTTCTTTGCACGGTTTCTACGTATTTATACCAATTATTATCCGAAAATAACTTCGCTAACATCGGAATTGCAGTTTTATGCACCCTCTCTACTTGTCCGTTGCCCCTGGGGATACCTGTTGTAATGAGGAGATGCTGTATACGTTCTTCTTCACAATAACTTTGAAAAATACAGGCGGTAAACTCCGTGCCCCTATCCGTAATAATTCTCTTCGGATTTCCGAACACTGCAGATTGCCCGCGCAATCTGTTAACTACTTCTTCGACGCCTGTGCGTTTGGTCGGATACAACCACATAAATTTCGAAACAGCATGTGTTTGTATCTCTTATGAGTCGACTCAATGGGCCCTACATGATCAACGTGGTATGTCGCCAACGGTCTGTCTTCTTAATCGATTGGCGACAGAAACCCCTCTCTTTTTCTCTTCTTGCTGTCGGTGATAATGCATTCGATGCAGCTCCTAACGACCCTTTAAGCCTTTGCTGCTAACTTCGGAATGAAGTATGACTTTTCGACCATCTGTATTGTTTTCTTAGCCGAAAAGTGGCCCTGACGGTGCGCTGTAGTAATTATCTCCTCTTCCATTGGTTCCGGTATGACGATTAATTCCCTAGTGACATCTTTAGACAGAATGTCGTTTTTCTAGATGTAATCTTCATAACCTTCCCTTTGCACAATCATCGAATCTTCCTTTATTAAACACGCAACTCTACTCAGCGGGTCAACATGCCTCATTTTCGTGCCTTGCCTATGCACGAAGTCGTATTCCTGTAGAAATAGCACTTTTTAACAGTGGCTGTAAATGCCTTGCAATCTGTAACAATCTTTAACTTGATACCAAGTAGATATACCCTCCACTTCTTAAGCGCCTCTATTATAGCCAAAACTTCCAGTTCGTATGAATGGTACTTTTCTTCATAAGGCCTGGTTTGCCTACTCATGAACTGAACGGGGTGAAACTGCTGGTCTTCGAAATCCGTTTTGCAGGAGCATCGCCCCATACCCTAACATACAAGCGTCCGTGTGGACTTCTGTTACAGCTTTGGCGTTGTACAACTAAAGCGCCGGTGCATTAGTAAGAGCCACTTTGATTGTATTAAATCCCTAAAGACAGCTACGATAAACCTAGAGAACACTGCCGGGGAGTTTGTTATTCCGAAAGGAACGAAAAGAAACTCATGCTGGCCGTCAAATATTAGAAAAGAAGTGTATTTCTGCGAATCTGGTTTCACAGGTACGTGAAAAAATCCGTCACGAAGATCAAGCGTCGTAAATACGCTGAAGCCTTCTAATCTTTCTATGACTTCGTCGATCAACGGCAGGAAATTGTCCCGCACAATTCTCTCGTTGAGTCTCCTGTAGTCGCACCACAATCTTTTCGTTCCATCCTTTTTGGTCACCAACACAACGGGTGACACAAATTCCGTTTCCTCACCTGCGCCATCCTACGTGGTCGCTCATAGAGCAGAATCTCATCTTTCAGTAAAATTTGCATCGTTACCGGCGACTCGTTTCCCCGCATAGGCTTATAAGAACATCTTAATGTACGGATGTGCGTTGCTTACGCGGTTTTTAAGTGCTTAAAAAGTGAAGAAAATCGTTACGACAAATATCAATAGTTAATTATGTTGATATTTGTTGCTACGATTTTCCGACTTTTCTTGTCAAGTTTGGTTTGGAGACAAACCGCTTTCGGCGTTGTGCCATTTTCAGTGTCAATTTTCGTTCTGTTCAATTTAGGTCTGTGTTCCGTATTTTTTCGTTTTTTTGGTATAGCAGGTATTGGTGCATAATCGTCAATGTTAACAAATGTTTAGAGTACTGAGTATAGGTATCTGAAGTCTCGCGCGGTGAGAATCCAAAAGGTATATTTTATCTCGAATTAACCTTCGTGGTATGAACAGGTAGAAAGTCAGTAATTTTAGTCCGTTTGGGTATTTTAAGTTTGTTTTGTATGCTGTTATCTGTCATTTTACTTACGTCTTTGCTTTGTTTTTTTGTAAACACGCCTTAATGGTGCAAATATCACATCAGAGTTGCTGTTTATTTGTTCGTTTATTATCCTCCTATCAAATGTTTTTAGTTTATATATTTCCATGTTTTCAAGAGCATTTAGGCGCCGTCCTTTTTGTTGTACGTCCAATACCTTAACGGGTTTCTTTATGTTTGCTGGTGAACATTTTGCGTTTACCAGATGGTTTGCAAAACTAGATTCAGGTATTGCCGTGGGCTTTCGTATCCTTTTGTTGCAGTCCCTTATGTGTTCATGAAACCTTGTTCTTTCTTTACGTTCTGTTTGTTCTATAAAGCTATATTGACACTCACAGGTCAGTTTGTACGCGCCTTGTTTGTTCAATGGGTCTTCTTCATTCGTGCTGCTTTTAAGTATCCTTCCCTGGTTGTTTCCATTTTTGAACGCCGTGTGGATATTATATTTTCTGAAAAAATTTGCAAGTTTTTATGTCATTTTTTCTGTATAAGTCATTACTGTCCAAGGTTTTTCGTCTAGCTTTCTGTCGCTTCTTTTTTTAATTGCATACATTTTTCTGAACTTATCCACGAGCTCCTTTTTACATCCGTTGTTTGTTGCTATGTTGTATATTGTCTTCAGTTCCCATTTATCCCATTTCACCTGTGAAACAAAGATTAGTGTATGAAGGATTGGACATAATGGTAAGTATGGGAGTAATAGACTTAAAGGACGCGTTCTGGCAAATTCCCCCAGAGAAAAAAATCAAGTGAGATTACTAGTTTTACAGTACCAGGGAGACCCGTTTACCAATTTACGGTAATGCCATTCGGGCTCTGCAATGCAGCGCAGAGAATGTGTCGACTGATGGACAAAGCTATACCTGCTTCGTTGCGTATGTCTGTGTTTGTCTACCTTGATGATTTGTTAGTGTGTTCTGAAGATTTTCTATTTGTTAAAAAAGGTCGCTCGGTGCTTACCCGTAGCAAAGTTAACGATAAATGTGGAGAAGAGCAAGTTTTGCTTCTAAGAGGTTCGATATTTTGGGTACGTTATGGGTGAAGATGTTGAACCTGAATCCCCAATCAATGATGATGGACGTGATGTACCATCACCCGACCATGACGAAATTCGGAAAGCGGTAGCACGGCTGAAGAACAACAAAGCCCCCGGGGCTGTCGGGTTACCAGCTGAGTTATTTATGTACGGCGGAGAGGAGCTGATTAAGTGCATGCACGAGCTCATCTCTAGAATATGGTCGCAAGAACGCGTGCCTACTGATTGGAACTTAAGTGTGCTCTGCCCAATCCACAAAAAGGGTGATCCTGTAGTCTGTGCCAATTATAGCGACTTAATCCCACCGTCAACGAACTGATGGGACCTTATCAGGGTGGCTTTAGACCTGGTAAATCCACCACCGACCAGATATTCACAATACGCTAGATCTTGGAAAAGACCCGAGGAAGAAAAATCGACACACACCATCTTTTTGTCGACTTCAAAGCCGCCTTCGACAGCACGAAAAGAAGTTGCCTTTATGCCGCAATGTCCGAATTTGTATCCCCGCAAAACTTATACGGCTATGTAAAATGACGTTGAGCAATACCACCAGCTCCGTCAGAATTGGGAAGAACCTCTCCGAGCCGTTTGATACCAAACGAGGTTTCAGAGAGGGTGACTCTTTGTCGTGCGATTTCTTTAACCTGATGCTTAAGAAGATAATTCGAGCCGCAGAACTAAATTGGTCAGGCACCATCTTTTATAAGAGTGTGCAACTGCTGGCGTACGCCGATGACATTGACATCATCAGCCTTAACAACCGCGCAGTTAGTTCTGCCTTCCCCAAACTGGATAGAGAAGCGAAGCGGGTCTGGAGGTGAACGAGGGCAAGACGAGGTATCTCCTGTCATCAAATAGACAGTCGGCACATTCACGACTGGGATCACAAATCACTGTTGACAGTTATAACTTTGAAAGAGTAGAGAAATTCGTTTACTTAGGAACCAACATTAACACCAATAACAGCGGCAGCCTTGAAATCCAACGCAGAATCTCTCTTGCCAACAAGTGCTACTTCGGACTGAGTAGGCAATTGCACAGTAAAATCCTCTCTCGACGGACAAAACCCATACTCTATAAGTCTCTCATCATGCCCGTCCTTTTGTATGGCGCAGAAGCATGGACGATGACAACATCAGATGAGAGGGCTCTTGGAGTGTTCGAGAGAAAGATTCTTCGAAAGATTTATGGACCTTTGCGTCTTTGCGACGGCGAATATCGCGTTCGATGGAACGATGAGCTGTACGAGCTGTACAATGACGTAGATAAAGTGCAGCGGATTAAGAATCAGCGGCTCCGCTGGCTATTCACGTCGTTCGAATTGATGAAATAGCTCCAGCTCTGAAGGTTTTTGACGCAGTGCCCGCGGGTGGTAGCTGCGGAAAAGGAAGACCTCCTCTGCGTTGGAAAGACCAAGTGGGAAAAAACTTGGCTATACTTGGGATTTCCAATTGGCGCCAGTTAGCACGTATAGGGACAGCTGGCGTGCTTTGTTGACCTCGGCCAAAATCGCTTAGGCGGTTAATGCGCCAATTAAGTAGGTAAGTATGGGTGATGGCTGGATTCGGACAGATGCCCGAGCAAAAAACCCCTAAGCAGTTGCGACGGTTCCTGGGCATGGCGGGCTGGTACCGACGCTTCATTCAAGATTCCGCGAACATTGCAGTACTACTGCACGACTGCATCACAAAAAATATAAAATTAGAAAATTTAATATGACTGGTTGGTTGGTTTGAGGTACTTAGGCAAAGCCTAATATCGGCACCCGTACTTGCACACCCGCACTTCAACAAACGATTTAACATTCAATGAGAGGCATCGACTGACTCGCGAGGTGGAGCCTAAAATTGCAGGGTTTCGATTTTATTATCAAACATTGCAAAGGCTCTCAAAATGTTGTACCTGAAAGAGTAGTTGATGTTTCCCTAGAATCGCCATGTTTAGAATCTGACCAATACATAGAACTTATGAAAGCAGTAACAGAAAACAAGGACAAGCTACCTGATTTATGCGTATCTGACGGCTACGTATACAAAATAACACATTTTGACAGGGGGCTTAGACTTCATGCGGAGCAGACCTGGAAGCTTTGGGGTCCGTCGGAGATACGACCCGGACTGGTAGTTTCGTCTTACAGGTCATGGAGGCATTCATAAGACTTTCTCGCGAATACGCTTAAAGTATTACTGGCCTGGCATGGTATCAGATGTGCACACATGTAGGTAATAAAAAGTCGCTGTACGTTCTACATAGCTTGGTTTCCGATTTTATTATACATTTATTATACGAAAATTCAGTTTAGATTACAAAATTTATTTTAGAAATGAAGTTTAATTATTAGTAAAACGTTAAAAGGAAATAAATCCGACACACCGCGCACTACTGCCTTCTCTGCTACTTTTCTCTCAGTCCTTTTTTATTTGTTCCCTTTTCTTAGCTTAGCTCCCTCATTCTATTCTCTTCCAGTCTGTCAATCGGTTATTTCCCTTTTATTACACTGTTGCAATTTTAGATTGTAGGTTCGTAAGTAGTTTAACGTGTGCGGTAATTAGTAGTTACGTCCTGTCCATGTCGACTTGTCAACCGATCCTACATTCGGCCATCCAGCAGATTTATTCGCCCCGAATGACCAAGGCTTCATAAATTCTGCTACGGTAGACGTTTGGCCCGGACCCTCGTTGTCTCCAATTTTCACGACCTTGTAACGACCGTGCTCTAAGCATTTAGTGACTTTATAGGGCCCCATGAACTTTGGCCTTAACTTCATTCCCGACCCAAATTGCTTATGTCTTATTGCTACTAACGACCCGACCTCGTAAATTATTTCTTTCTTTCTATCTGCGTTAAAAGTTTTCCTATTCTCTTGTTGGAGCTTTTGGAAACTATCTCTTGCTTTGCTACACACTCCCTTATGTTCAACAGCTAACTCTTGAAAGTTGTCTTCGTCAATTAACTCCTTAAGTTCGGAGTTTTCAGGTACACGCATTTTGATGCCCGTTAAAATCTTAAACGGCGAATACTTGGTACTGCGAGGCGGAGTATTGTTGATTGTTCTTTGCACGGTTTCTACGTATTTATACCAATTATTATCCGAAAATAACTTCGCTAACATCGGAATTGCAGTTTTATGCACCCTCTCTACTTGTCCGTTGCCCCTGGGGATACCTGTTGTAATGAGGAGATGCTGTATACGTTCTTCTTCACAATAACTTTGAAAAATACAGGCGGTAAACTCCGTGCCCCTATCCGTAATAATTCTCTTCGGATTTCCGAACACTGCAGATTGCCCGCGCAATCTGTTAACTACTTCTTCGACGCCTGTGCGTTTGGTCGGATACAACCACATAAATTTCGAAACAGCATGTGTTTGTATCTCTTATGAGTCGACTCAATGGGCCCTACATGATCAACGTGGTATGTCGCCAACGGTCTGTCTTCTTAATCGATTGGCGACAGAAACCCCTCTCTTTTTCTCTTCTTGCTGTCGGTGATAATGCATTCGATGCAGCTCCTAACGACCCTTTAAGCCTTTGCTGCTAACTTCGGAATGAAGTATGACTTTTCGACCATCTGTATTGTTTTCTTAGCCGAAAAGTGGCCCTGACGGTGCGCTGTAGTAATTATCTCCTCTTCCATTGGTTCCGGTATGACGATTAATTCCCTAGTGACATCTTTAGACAGAATGTCGTTTTTCAAGATGTAATCTTCATAACCTTCCCTTTGCACAATCATCGAATCTTCCTTTATTAAACACGCAACTCTACTCAGCGGGTCAACATGCCTCATTTTCGTGCCTTGCCTATGCACGAAGTCGTATTCCTGTAGAAATAGCACTTTTTAACAGTGGCTGTAAATGCCTTGCAATCTGTAACAATCTTTAACTTGATACCAAGTAGATATACCCTCCACTTCTTAAGCGCCTCTATTATAGCCAAAACTTCCAGTTCGTATGAATGGTACTTTTCTTCATAAGGCCTGGTTTGCCTACTCATGAACTGAACGGGGTGAAACTGCTGGTCTTCGAAATCCGTTTTGCAGGAGCATCGCCCCATACCCTAACATACAACCGTCCGTGTGGACTTCTGTTACAGCTTTGGCGTTGTACAACTAAAGCGCCGGTGCATTAGTAAGAGCCACTTTGATTGTATTAAATCCCTAAAGACAGCTACGATAAACCTAGAGAACACTGCCGGGGAGTTTGTTATTCCGAAAGGAACGAAAAGAAACTCATGCTGGCCGTCAAATGTTAGAAAAGAAGTGTATTTCTGCGAATCTGGTTTCACAGGTACGTGAAAAAATCCGTCACGAAGATCAAGCGTCGTAAATACGCTGAAGCCTTCTAATCTTTCTATGACTTCGTCGATCAACGGCAGGAAATTGTCCCGCACAATTCTCTCGTTGAGTCTCCTGTAGTCGCACCACAATCTTTTCGTTCCATCCTTTTTGGTCACCAACACAACGGGTGACACAAATTCCGTTTCCTCACCTGCGCCATCCTACGTGGTCGCTCATAGAGCAGAATCTCATCTTTCAGTAAAATTTGCATCGTTACCGGCGACTCGTTTCCCCGCATAGGCTTATAAGAACATCTTAATGTACGGATGTGCGTTGCTTACGCGGTTTTTAAGTGCTTAAAAAGTGAAGAAAATCGTTACAACAAATATCAATAGTTAATTATGTTGATATTTGTTGCTACGATTTTCCGACTTTTCTTGTCAAGTTTGGTTTGGAGACAAACCGCTTTCGGCGTTGTGCCATTTTCAGTGTCAATTTTCGTTCTGTTCAATTTAGGTCTGTGTTCCGTATTTTTTCGTTTTTTTGGTATAGCAGGTATTGGTGCATAATCGTCAATGTTAACAAATGTTTAGAGTACTGAGTATAGGTATCTGAAGTCTCGCGCGGTGAGAATCCAAAAGGTATATTTTATCTCGAATTAACCTTCGTGGTATGAACAGGTAGAAAGTCAGTAATTTTAGTCCGTTTGGGTATTTTAAGTTTGTTTTGTATGCTGTTATCTGTCATTTTACTTACGTCTTTGCTTTGTTTTTTTGTAAACACGCCTTAATGGTGCAAATATCACATCAGAGTTGCTGTTTATTTGTTCGTTTATTATCCTCATATCAAATGTTTTTAGTTTATATATTTCCATGTTTTCAAGAGCATTTAGGCGCCGTCCTTTTTGTTGTACGTCCAATACCTTAACGGGTTTCTTTATGTTTGCTGGTGAACATTTTGCGTTTACCAGATGGTTTGCAAAACTAGATTCAGGTATTGCCGTGGGCTTTCGTATCCTTTTGTTGCAGTCCCTTATGTGTTCATGAAACCTTGTTCTTTCTTTACGTTCTGTTTGTTCTATAAAGCTATATTGACACTCACAGGTCAGTTTGTACGCGCCTTGTTTGTTCAATGGGTATTCTTCATTCGTGCTGCTTTTAAGTATCCTTCCCTGGTTGTTTCCATTTTTGAACGCCGTGTGGATATTATATTTTCTGAAAAAATTTGCAAGTTTTTATGTCATTTTTTCTGTATAAGTCATTACTGTCCAAGGTTTTTCGTCTAGCTTTCTGTCGCTTCTTTTTTTAATTGAATACATTTTTCTGAACTTATCCACGAGCTCCTTTTTACATCCGTTGTTTGTTGCTATGTTGTATATTGTCTTCAGTTCCCATTTATCCCATTTCACCTGCGAAACAAAGATTAGTGTATGAAGGATTGGACATAATGCTAAGTATGGGAGTAATAGACTTAAAGGACGCGTTCTGGCAAATTCCCCCAGAGATTACTCCTTTTACAGTGCCAGGGAGACCCGTTTACCAATTTACGGTAATGCCATTCGGGCTCTGCAATGCAGCGCAGAGAATGTGTCGACTGATGGACAAAGCTATACCTGCTTCGTTGCGTAAGTCTGTGTTTGTCTACCTTGATGATTTGTTAGTGTGTTTTGAAGATTTTCTATCTCATATATGTTTGTTAAAAAAGGTCGCTCGGTGCTTACCCGTAGCAAAGTTAACGATAAATGTGGAGAAGAGCAAGTTTTGCTTCTAATAGGTTCGATATTTTGGGTACGTTATGGGTGAAGATGTTGAACCTGAATCCCCAATCAATGATGATGGACGTGATGTACCATCACCCGACCATGACGAAATTCGGAAAGCGATAGCACGGCTGAAGAACAACAAAGCCCCCGGGGCTGTCGGGTTACCAGCTGAGTTATTTATGTACGGCGGAGAGGAGCTGATTAAGTGCATGCACGAGCTCATCTCTAGAATATGGTCGCAAGAACGCGTGCCTACTGATTGGAACTTAAGTGTGCTCTGCCCAATCCACAAAAAGGGTGATCCTGTAGTCTGTGCCAATTATAGCGACTTAATCCCACCGTCAACGAACTGACCTTTAGACCTGGTAAATCCACCACCGACCAGATATTCACAATACGCTAGATCTTGGAAAAGACCCGAGAAAGAAAATCGACACACACCATCTTTTTGTCGACTTCAAAGCCGCCTTCGACAGCACGAAAAGAAGTTGCCTTTATGCCGCAATGTCCGAATTTGGTATCCCCGCAAAACTTATACGGCTATGTAAAATGACGTTGAGCAATACCACCAGCTCCGTCAGAATTGGGAAGAACCTCTCCGAGCCGTTTGATACCAAACGAGGTTTCAGAGAGGGTGACTCTTTGTCGTGCGATTTCTTTAACCTGATGCTTAAGAAGATAATTCGAGCCGCAGAACTAAATCGGTCAGGCCCCATCTTTTATAAGAGTGTGCAACTGCTGGCGTACGCCGATGACATTGACATCATCAGCCTTAACAACCGCGCAGTTAGTTCTGCCTTCTCCAAACTTGATAGAGAAGCGAAGCGGGTCTGGGAGGTGAACGAGGGCAAGACGAGGTATCTCCTGTCATCAAATAGACAGTCGGCACATTCACGACTGGGATCACAAATCACTGTTAACAGTTATAACTTTGCAAAAGTAGAGAACTTCGTTTACTTAGGAACCAACATTAACACCAATAACAGCGGCAGCCTTGAAATCCAACGCAGAATCTCTCTTGCCAACAAGTGCTACTTCGGACTGAGTAGGCAATTGCACAGTAAAATCCTCTCTCGACGGACAAAAACCATACTCTATAAGTCTCTCATCATGCCCGTCCTTTTGTATGGCGCAGAAGCATGGACGATGACAACATCAGATGAGAGGGCTCTTGGACTGTTCGAGAGAAAGATTCTTCGAAAGATTTATGGACCTTTGCGTCTTTGCGACGGCGAATACCGCGTTCGATGGAACGATGAGCTGTACGAGCTGTACAATGACGTAGATAAAGTGCAGCGGATTAAGAATCAGCGGCTCCGCTGGCTATTCACGTCGTTCGAATTGATGAAATAGCTCCAGCTCTGAAGGTTTTTGACGCAGTGCCCGCGGGTGGTAGCTGCGGAAAAGGAAGACCTCCTCTGCGTTGGAAAGACCAAGTGGGAAAAAACTTGGCTATACTTGGGATTTCCAATTGGCGCCAGTTAGCACGTATAGGGACAGCTGGCGTGCTTTGTTGACCTCGGCCAAAATCGCTTAGGCGGTTAATGCGCCAATTAAGTAGGTAAGTATGGGTGATGGCTGGATTCGGACAGATGCCCGAGCAAAAAACCCCTAAGCAGTTGCGACGGTTCCTGGGCATGGCGGGCTGGTACCGACGCTTCATTCAAGATTCCGCGAACATTGCAGTACTACTGCACGACTGCATCACAAAAAATATAAAATTAGAAAATTTAATATGACTGGTTGGTTGGTTGGTAACCTTTGAGGTACTTAGGCAAAGCCTAATATCGGCACCCGTACTTGCACACCCGCACTTCAACAAACGATTTAACATTCAATGAGAGGCATCGACTGACTCGCGAGGTGGAGCCTAAAATTGCAGGGTTTCGATTTTATTATCAAACATTGCAAAGGCTCTCAAAATGTTGTACCTGAAAGAGTAGTTGATGTTTCCCTAGAATCGCCATGTTTAGAATCTGACCAATACATAGAACTTATGAAAGCAGTAACAGAAATCAAGGACAAGCTACCTGATTTATGCGTATCTGACGGCTACGTATACAAAATAACACATTTTGACAGGGGGCTTATACTTCATGCGCAGCAGACCTGGAAGCTTTGGGTTCCGTCGGAGATACGACCCGGACTGGTAGTTTCGTCTTACAGGTCATGGAGGCATTCATAAGACTTTCTCGCGAATACGCTAAAAGTATTACTGGCCTTGCATGGTATCAGATGTGCATACATGTAGGTAATAAAAAGTCGCTGTACGTTCTACATAGCTTGGTTTCCGATTTTATTATACATTTATTATACGAAAATTCAGTTTAGATTACAAAATTTATTTTAGAAATGAAGTTTAATTATTAGTAAAACGTTAAAAGCAAATAAATCCGACACACCGCGCACTACTGCCTTCTCTGCTACTTTTCTCTCAGTCCTTTTTTATTTGTTCCCTTTTCTTAGCTTAGCTCCCTCATTCTATTCTCTTCCAGACTGTCAATCGGTTATTTCCCTTTTATTACGCTGTTGCAATTTTAGATTGTAGGTTCGTCAGTAGTTTAACGTGTGCGGTAATTAGTAGTTACGTCCTGTCCATGTCGACTTGTCAACCGATCCTACATTCGGCCATCCAGCAGATTTATTCGCCCCGAATGACCAAGGCTTCATAAATTCTGCTTCGGTAGACGTTTGGCCCGGACCCTCGTTGTCTCCAATTTTCACGACCTCGTAACGACCGTGCTCTAAGCATTTAGTGACTTTATAAGGCCCCATGAACTTTGGCTTTAACTTCATTCCCGACCAAAATTGCTTATGTCTTATTGCTACGAACGACCCGACCTCGTAAATTATTTCTTTCTTTCTATCTGAGTTAAAAGTTTTCCTATCCTCTTGTTGGAGCTTTTGGATATTATCTCTTGCTTCGCTACACACTCCCTCTCATTCAGCAGGTAATTCTTGAAAGTTGACTTCGTCAACTAACTCCCTAAGTTCGGGGTTTTCAGATACACGCATTTCGATGCCCGTTAAGGTCTTAAACGGCGAATACTTGGTACTGCGAGGCGGAGTATTGTTGATTGTTCTTTGCACTGTTTCTACGTATTTATACCAATTATTATCCGAAAATAGCTTCGCTAACATCGGAATCGCAATTTTATGCACCCTCTCTACTTGCCCCTGGGGACACCTGTTGTAATGAAGAGATGCTGTATACGTTCTTCTTCACAATAACTTTGAAAAATACAGGCGGTAAACGCCGTGCCGCGATCCGTAATAATTCTCTTCGGATTTCCGAAAACTTTTTCGGCGCCTATGCTTTTGGTCGGATACAACCGCGTAAATCTCGAAACAGCATATGTATGTATCCTTATGAGTTGACTCAATGGGCCCTACATGATCGACGTGGTATGTCGCCAACGGTGTGTCTTCTTTGCCAATTGGCGACAGAAACCCCTCTCTTTTTCCCCTCTTGCAGTCGGTGATAATGCACTCGATGCAGTTCCTAACGACCTTTTAAGCCTTTGCTGCTAACTTCGGAATGAAGTATGACTTTTCGACCATCTATATTGTTTTCTTAGCCGAAAAGTGGCCCTGGCGGTGCGCTGTAGTAATTATCTTCTCTTCCATTGGTTCTGGTAGGACGATTAATTGTCTAGTGACATCTTTAAACAGAATGTCGTTTTACAACAATCTTCATAACCTTCCCTTTGCACAATCATCGAATTTTCCTTTACTAAACACGCAACTCTACTCAGCGCGTCAACTTGCCTCATTTTCGTGCCTTGCCTATGCACGAAGTCGTATTCCTGTAGAAATAGGATCCATCTTGCGATTCGTGGCGGTACAGAGCTCTTTTTAACAGTGGCTGTAAATGCCTTGCAATCTGTAACAATCTTTAACTTGATACCAAGTAGATATACCCTCTACTTCTTAAGAGCCTCTATTATAGCCAAAACGTCCAGTTCGTATGAATGGTACTTTTCTTCATAAGGCCTGGTTTGTCTACTCATGAACTGAACGGGGTGAAACTGCTGGTCTTCGAAATCATTTTGCAGGAGCATTGCCCCATACCCTAACATACAAGCGTCCGTGTGGACTTCTGCTACAGCTTTGGCGTTGTACAACTTAAGCGCCGGTGCATTAGTAAGAGCCACTTTGATTTTATTAAATCCCTAAAGAGAGCTACGATAATTCTAGGGAATACTGCCGGGGAGTTTGTTATTCTGAAAGGAACGAAAAGAAACTCATACTGGCCGTCAAATGTTACAAAAGAAGTGTATTTCTGCGAATCTGGTTCCACAGGTAAGTGAAAAAATCCGTCACGTAGATCAAGCGTCGTAAATACGCTGAAGGCTTCTAATCTTTCTATGACGTCGTCGGTCAACGGCAGGAAATTGTCCCGCACAATTCTCTTCTTTTCGTTCCATCCTTTTTGGTCACCAACACAACGGGTGACGCAAATTCCGAAAAACTGGGCTTGATAATGCCTTTCCACAGCCATTTCTCACGGGCGATATCCTACGTAGTCGCCCATAGAGCGGACTCTCATCTTTCAGTAAAATTTGCATCGTTACCGGCGACTCGTTTCGCCGCATAGGCTTATAAGAACATATTAATGTACGGATTTGCGTTGCTTGCGCGGTTTTTAAGTGCTTAAAAAGTGAAGAAAATCGTTACAACAAATATCTATAGTTTATTATGTTGATATTTGTTGCTACGATTTTCCGACTTTTCTTGTCACGTTTGGTTTGGAGACAAACCGCTTTCGGCGTTGTGCCATCTTCAGTGTCAATTTTCGTTTTGTTCAATGTAGGTCTGTTGGTCTGTATTTTTTTCGTTTTCTTGGTCTAGCAGGTATTGGTGCATAATCGTCAATGTTAACAAATGTTTAGTGTCCAGAGTATAGGTATCTGAAGTCTCGCGCGGTTAGAATCCAAAAGGTATATTTTATCTCGAATCAGCATTCGCGGTAAGAACAGGTAGAAAGTCAGTAATTTTAGTCCGTTTGGGTATTGTAAGTTTGTTTTGTATGCTGGTATCTATCATTTTACCTACGTCTTTGCTTTGTTTTTTTGTAAACACGCCTTAATGGTGCAAATATTACATCAGAGTTGCTGTTTATTTGTTCGTTTATTATCCTCCTATCAAATGTTTTTAGTTTATATATAGTCCCTTATGTGTTCACGAAACCTTGTTCTTACTTTACGTCCTATATAGCTATATTGACACTCACAGCTCAGTTTGTACGCGCCTTGTTTGTTTAATGGGTCTTCTTCATTCGTGCTGCTTTTAAGTATCCTTCCCTGGTTGTTTCAATTTTTGAACACCGTGTGGATATTACATTTTCGGAAAATATTTGCAAGTTTTTATGTCATTTTTACTGTCCAAGTTTTTTCGTCTAGCTCTCTGTCGCTTCTTTTTTGAATTGCATACATTTGTCTGATTTTATCCACGAGCTACTTTTTAAATCCGTTGTTTGTTGCTATGTTGTATATTGTGTTTAGGTACCATATCTCCTATTTCACCTGCGAAACAAAGATTAGTGTATGAAGGATTGGACATAATGCTAAGTATGGGAGTAATAGACATAAAGGACGCGTTCTGGCAAATTCCCCTAGAGAAAAAAATCAAGTGAGATTACTACTTTTACAGTGCCAGGGAGACCTGTTTACCAATTTACGGTAATGCCATTCGGGCTCTGCAATGCAGCGCAGAGAATGTGTCGACTGATGGACAAAGCTATACCTGCTTCGTTGCGTAAGTCTGTGTTTGTCTACCTTGATGATTTGTTAGTGTGTTCTGAAGATTTTCTATCTCATATATGTTTGTTAAAAAAGGTCGCTCGGTGCTTACCCGTAGCAAAGTTAACGATAAATGTGGAGAAGAGCAAGTTTTGCTTCTAAGAGGTTCGATATTTTGGGTACGTTATGGGTGAAGATGTTGAACCTGAATCCCCAATCAATGATGATGGACGTGATGTACCATCACCTGACCATGACGAAATTCGGAAAGCAATAGCACGGCTGAAGAACAACAAAGCCCCCGGGGCTGTCGGGTTACCAGCTGAGTTATTTATGTACGGCGGAGAGGAGCTGATTAAGTACATGCACGAGCTCATCTCTAGAATATGGTCGCAAGAACGCGTGCCTACTGATTGGAACTTAAGTGTGCTCTGCCCAATCCACAAAAAGGGTGATCCTGTAGTCTGTGCCAATTATAGCGACTTAATCCCACCGTCAACGAACTGATTGGACCTTATCAGGGTGGCTTTAGACCTGGTAAATCCACCACCGACCAGATATTCACAATACGCCAGATCTTGGAAAAGACCCGAGAAAGAAAAATCGACACACACCATCTTTTTGTCGACTTCAAAGTCGCCTTCGACAGCACGAAAAGAAGTTGCCTTTATGCCGCAATGTCCGAATTTTGTATCCCCGCAAAACTTATACGGCTATGTAAAATGACGTTGAGCAATACCACCAGCTCCGTCAGAATTGGGAAGAACCTCTCCGAGCCGTTTGATACCAAACGAGGTTTCAGAGAGGGTGACTCTTTGTCGTGCGATTTCTTTAACCTGATGCTTAAGAAGATAATTCGAGCCGCAGAACTAAATTGGTCAGGCACCATCTTTTATAAGAGTGTGCAACTGCTGGCGTACGCCGATGACATTGACATCATCAGCCTTAACAACCGCGCAGTTAGTTCTGCCTTCTCCAAACTGGATAGAGAAGCGAAGCGGGTCTGGAGGTGAACGAGGGCAAGACGAGGTATCTCCTGTCATCAAATAGACAGTCGGCACATTCACGACTGGGATCACAAATCACTGTTAACAGTTATAACTTTGCAAAAGTAGAGAACTTCGTTTACTTAGGAACCAACATTAACACCAATAACAGCGGCAGCCTTGAAATCCAACGCAGAATCTCTCTTGCCAACAAGTGCTACTTCGGACTGAGTAGGCAATTGCACAGTAAAATCCTCTCTCGACGGACAAAAACCATACTCTATAAGTCTCTCATCATGCCCGTCCTTTTGTATGGCGCAGAAGCATGGACGATGACAACATCAGATGAGAGGGCTCTTGGAGTGTTCGAGAGAAAGATTCTTCGAAAGATTTATGGACCTTTGCGTCTTTGCGACGGCGAATACCGCGTTCGATGGAACGATGAGCTGTACGAGCTGTACAATGACGTAGATAAAGTGCAGCGGATTAAGAATCAGCGGCTCCGCTGGCTAGGTCACGTCGTTCGAATGGATGAAATAGCTCCAGCCCTGAAGGTTTTTGACGCAGTACCCGCGGGTGGTAGCAGAGGAAAAGGAAGACCTCCTCTGCGTTGGAAAGACCAAGTGGAAAACAACTTGGCTATACTGGAGATTTCCAATTGGCGCCAGTTAGCATGTATAGGGACAGCTTTTTTTTTTTGACCTCGGCCAAAATCGCTTAGGCGGTTAATGCGCCAATTAAGTAGGTAAGTATGGGTGATGGCTGGCTTCGGACAGGTGCCCGAGCAAAAAACCCCTAAACAGTTGCGACGGTTCCTGGGCATGGCGGGCTGGTACCGACGCTTCATTCAAGATTCCGCGACCATTGCAGTACTACTGCACGACTGCATCACAAAAAATATAAAATCAGAAAATTTAATATGACTGGTTGGTTGGTTGGTAACCTTTGAGGTACTTAGGCAAAGCCTAATATCGGCAACCGTACTTGCACACCCGCACTTCAACAAACGATTTTACATTCAATGTGAGGCATCGACTGACTCGCGAGGTGGAGCCTAAAATTGCAGGGTTTCGATTTTATTATCAAACATTGCAAAGGCTCTCAAAATGTTGTACCTGAAAGAGTAGTTGATGTTTCCCTAGAATCGCCATGTTTAGAATCTGACCAATACATAGAACTTATGAAAGCAGTAACAGAAAACAAGGACAAGCTACCGGATTTATGCGTATCTGACGGCTACGTATACAAAAGAACACATTTTGACAGGGGGCTTAGACTTCATGCGGAGCAACCTGGAAGCTTTGGGTTCGGTCGGAGATACGACCCGGACTGGTAGTTTCATCTTACAGGTCATTGAGGCATTCATAAGACTTTCTCGCGAATACGCTAAAAGTATTACTGGCCTGGCATGGTATCAGATGTGCATACATGTAGGTAATAAAAAGTCGCTGTACGTTCTAGATAGCTTGGTTTCCGATTTTATTATACATTTATTATACGAAAATTCAGTTTAGATTACAAAAATTATTTTAGAAATGAAGTTTAGTTATTAGTAAAACGTTAAAAGGAAATAAATCCGACACACCGCGCACTACTGCCTTCTCTGCTACTTTTTTCTCAGTCCTTTTTTATTTGTTCCCTTTTCTTAGCTTAGCTCCCTCATTCTATTCTCTTCCAGTCTGTCAATCGGTTATTTCCCTTTTATTACACTGTTGCAATTTTAGATTGTAGGTTCGTCAGTAGTTTAACGTGTGCGGTAATTAGTAGTTACGTCCTGTCCATGTCGACTTGTCAACCGATCCTACATTCGGCCATCCAGCAGATTTATTCGAACCGAATGACCAAGGCTTCATAAATTCTGCTACGGTAGACGTTTGGCCCGGACCCTCGTTGTCTCCAATTTTCACGACCTCGTAACGACCGTGCTCTAAGCATTTAGTGACTTTATAGGGCCCCATGAACTTTGGCTTTAACTTCATTCCCAACCCAAATTGCTTATGTCTTATTGCTACTAACGACCCGACCTCGTAAATTATTTCTTTCTTTCTATCTGCGTTAAAAGTTTCCCTATTCTCTTGTTGGAGCTTTTGGATATTATCTCTTGCTTCGCTACACACTCCCTCTCATTCAGCAGGTAATTCTTGAAAGTTGACTTCGTCAACTAACTCCCTAAGTTCGGGGTTTTCAGATACACGCATTTCGATGCCCGTTAAGGTCTTAAACGGCGAATACTTGCTACTGCGAGGCGGAGTATTGTTGATTGTTCTTTGCACTGTTTCTACGTATTTATACCAATTATTATCCGAAAATAGCTTCGCTAACTTGCTACTTGCCCCTGGGGACACCTGTTGTAATGAAGAGATGCTGTATACGTTCTTCTTCACAATAACTTTGAAAAATACAGGCGGTAAACGCCGTGCCGCGATCCGTAATAATTCTCTTCGTATTTCCGAAAACTTTTTCGGCGCCTATGCTTTTGGTCGGATACAACCGCGTAAATCTCGAAACAGCATATGTATGTATCCTTATGAGTTGACTCAATGGGCCCTACATGATCGACGTGGTATGTCGCCAACGGTCTGTCCTCCTTGCCGATTGGCGACAGAAACCCCTCTCTTTTTCCCCTCTTGCAGTCGGTGATAATTCACTCGATGCAGTTCCTAACGACCTTTTAAGCCTTTGCTGCTAACTTCGGAATGAAGTATGACTTTTCGACCATCTATATTGTTTTCTTAGCCGAAAAGTGGCCCTGGCGGTGCGCTGTAGTAATTATCTTCTCTTCCATTGGTTCTGGTAGGACGATTAATTGTCTAGTGACATCTTTAAACAGAATGTCGTTTTACAACAATCTTCATAACCTTCCCCTTGCACAATCATCGAATTTTCATTTACTAAACACGCAACTCTACTCAGCGCGTCAACTTGCCTCATTTTCGTGCCTTGCCTATGCACGAAGTCGTATTCCTGTAGAAATA
Source organism: Philophylla caesio (assembly GCA_963971545.1). Taxonomy (NCBI): domain Eukaryota; kingdom Metazoa; phylum Arthropoda; class Insecta; order Diptera; family Tephritidae; genus Philophylla; species Philophylla caesio. The sequence goes on from OZ020607.1 coordinate 88,306,589, forward strand.
GGGTCCATCTTGCGATTCGTGGCGGTACAGAGCTCTTTTTAACAGTGGCTGTAAATGCCTTGCAATCTGTAACAATCTTTAACTTGATACCAAGTAGATATACCCTCCACTTCTTAAGAGCCTCTATTATAGCCAAAACGTCCAGTTCGTATGAATGGTACTTTTCTTCATAAGGCCTGGTTTGTCTACTCATGAACTGAACGGGGTGAAACTGCTGGTCTTCGAAATCATTTTGCAGGAGCATTGCCCCATACCCTAACATACAAGCGTCCGTGTGGACTTCTGCTACAGCTTTGGCGTTGTACAACTTAAGCGCCGGTGCATTAGTAAGAGCCACTTTGATTTTATTAAATCCCTAAAGACAGCTACGATAATTCTAGAGAATACTGCCGGGGAGTTTGTTATTCCGAAAGGAACGAAAAGAAACTCATACTGGCCGTCAAATGTTACAAAAGAAGTGTATTTCTGCGAATCTGGTTCCACAGGTAAGTGAAAAAATCCGTCACGTAGATCAAGCGTCGTAAAAACGCTGAAGCCTTCTAATCTTTCTATGACGTCGGCGGTCAACGGCAGGAAATTGTCCCGCACAATTCTCTCGTTGAGTCTCCTGCAGTCGCACCACAATCTTTTCGTTCCATCCTTTTTGGTCACCAACACAACGGGTGACGCAAATTCCGAAAAACTGGGCTTGATAATGCCTTTCCACAGCCATTTCTCACGGGCGATATCCTACGTAGTCGCCCATAGAGCGGACTCTCATCTTTCAGTAAAATTTGCATCGTTACCGGCGACTCGTTTCGCCGCATAGGCTTATAAGAACATATTAATGTACGGATTTGCGTTGCTTGCGCGGTTTTTAAGTGCTTAAAAAGTGAAGAAAATCGTTACAACAAATATCTTTAGTTAATTATGTTGATATTTGTTGGAACGAATTTCCGTGATCTCTTGTCAAGTTTAGTTTGGAGACAAACCGCTTTCGTCGTTGTGCCATCTTCAGTGTCAATTTTCGTTCTGTTCAATTTAGGTCCGTGTTCCGTATTTTTTTCGTTTTTTTGGTCTAGCAGGTATTGGTGCATAATCGTCAATGTTAACAAATGTTTAGTGGCCAGAGTATAGGTATCTGAAGTCTCGCGCGGTTAGAAACCAAAAGGTATATTTTATCTCGAATCAGCATTCGCGGTAAGAACAGGTAGAAAGTCAGTAATTTTAGTCCGTTTGGGTATTGTAAGTTTGTTTTGTATGCTGGTATCTATCATTTTACCTACGTCTTTGCTTTGTTTTTTTGTAAACACGCCTTAATGGTGCAAATATTACATCAGAGTTGCTGTTTATTTGTTCGTTTATTATCCTCCTATCAAATGTTTTTAGTTTATATATAGTCCCTTATGTGTTCACGAAACCTTGTTCTTACTTTACGTTCTGTTTGTCCTATATAGCTATATTGACACTCACAGCTCAGTTTGTACGCGCCTTGTTTGTTTAATGGGTCTTCTTCATTCGTGCTGCTTTTAAGTATCCTTCCCTGGTTGTTTCAATTTTTGAACACCGTGTGGATACTACATTTTCGGAAAATATTTGCAAGTTTTTATGTCATTTTTACTGTCCAAGTTTTTTCGTCTAGCTCTCTGTCGCTTCTTTTTTGAATTGCATACATTTTTCTGAATTTATCCACGAGCTACTTTTTAAATCCGTTGTTTGTTGCTATGTTGTATATTGTGTTTAGGTACCATTTCTCCTATTTCACCTGCGAAACAAAGATTAGTGTATGAAGGATTGGACATAATGCTAAGTATGGGAGTAATAGACATAAAGGACGCGTTCTGGCAAATTCCCCTAGAGAAAAAAATCAAGAGAGATTACTACTTTTACAGTGCAGGGAGAGCTGTTTACCAATTTACGGTAATGCCATTCGGGCTCTGCAATGCAGCGCAGAGAATGTGTCGACTGATGGACAAAGCTATACCTGCTTCGTTGCGTAAGTCTGTGTTTGTCTACCTTGATGATTTTTTAGTGTGTTCTGAAGATTTTCTATCTCATATATGTTTGTTAAAAAAGGTCGCTCGGTGCTTACCCGTAGCAAAGTTAACGATAAATGTGGAGAAGAGCAAGTTTTGCTTCTAAGAGGTTCGATATTTTGGGTACGTTATGTGTGAAGATGTTGAACCTGAATCCCCAATCAATGATGATGGACGTGATGTACCATCACCTGACCATGACGAAATTCGGAAAGCAATAGCACGGCTGAAGAACAACAAAGCCCCCGGGGCTGTCGGGTTACCAGCTGAGTTATTTATGTACGGCGGAGAGGAGCTGATTAAGTGCATGCACGAGCTCATCTCTAGAATATGGTCGCAAGAACGCGTGCCTACTGATTGGAACTTAAGTGTGCTCTGCCCAATCCACAAAAAGGGTGATCCTGTAGTCTGTGCCAATTATAGCGACTTAATCCCACCGTTAACGAACTGATTGGACCTTATCAGGGTGGCTTTAGACCTGGTAAATCCACCACCGACCAGATATTCACAATACGCCAGATCTTGGAAAAGACCCGAAAAAGAAAAATCGACACACACCATCTTTTTGTCGACTTCAAAGCCGCCTTCGACAGCACGAAAAGAAGTTGCTTTTATGCCGCAATGTCCGAATTTGGTATCCCCGCAAAACTTATACGGCTATGTAAAATGACGTTGAGCAATACCACCAGCTCCGTCAGAATTGGGAAGGACCTCTCCGAGCCGTTTGATACCAAACGAGGTTTCAGAGAGGGTGACTCTTTGTCGTGCGATTTCTTTAACCTGATGCTGGAGAAGATAATTCGAGCCGCAGAACTAAATCGGTCAGGCACCATCTTTTATAAGAGTGTGCAACTGCTGGCGTACGCCGATGACATTGACATCATCAGCCTTAACAACCGCGCAGTTAGTTCTGCCTTCTCCAAACTGGATAGAGAAGCGAAGCGGGTCTGGAGGTGAACGAGGGCAAGACGAGGTATCTCCTGTCATCAAATAGACAGTCGGCACATTCACGACTGGGATCACAAATCACTGTTAACAGTTATAACTTTGCAAAAGTAGAGAACTTCGTTTACTTAGGAACCAACATTAACACCAATAACAGCGGCAGCCTTGAAATCCAACGCAGAATCTCTCTTGCCAACAAGTGCTACTTCGGACTGAGTAGGCAATTGCACCGTAAAATCCTCTCTCGACGGACAAAAACCATACTCTATAAGTCTCTCATCATGCCCGTCCTTTTGTATGGCGCAGAAGCATGGACGATGACAACATCAGATGAGAGGGCTCTTGGAGTGTTCGAGAGAAAGATTCTTCGAAAGATTTATGGACCTTTGCGTCTTTGCGACGGCGAATACCGCGTTCGATGGAACGATGAGCTGTACGAGCTGTACAATGACGTAGATCAAGTGCAGCGGATTAAGAATCAGCGGCTCCGCTGGCTAGGTCACATCGGTCGAATGGATGAAATAGCTCCAGCCCTGAAGGTTTTTGACGCAGTACCCGCGGGTGGTAGCAGAGGAAAAGGAAGACCTCCTCTGCGTTGGAGAGACCAAGTGGAAAACAACTTGGCTATACTTGGGATTTCCAATTGGCGCCAGTTAGCATGTATAGGGACAGCTGGCGTGCTTTTTTGACCTCGGCCAAAATCGCTTAGGCGGTTAATGCGCCAATTAAGTAGGTAAGTATGGGTGATGGCTGGCTTCGGACAGGTGCCCGAGCAAAAAACCCCTAAACAGTTGCGACGGTTCCTGGGCATGGCGGGCTGGTACCGACGCTTCATTCAAGATTCCGCGACCATTGCAGTACTACTGCACGACTGCATCACAAAAAATATAAAATCAGAAAATTTAATATGACTGGTTGGTTGGTTGGTAACCTTTGAGGTACTTAGGCAAAGCCTAATATCGGCAACCGTACTTGCACACCCGCACTTCAACAAACGATTTTACATTCAATGTGAGGCATCGACTGACTCGCGAGGTGGAGCCTAAAATTGCAGGGTTTCGATTTTATTATCAAACATTGCAAAGGCTCTCAAAATGTTGTACCTGAAAGAGTAGTTGATGTTTCCCTAGAATCGCCATGTTTAGAATCTGACCAATACATAGAACTTATGAAAGCAGTAACAGAAAACAAGGACAAGCTACCTGATTTATGCGTATCTGACGGCTACGTATACAAAAGAACACATTTTGACAGGGGGCTTAGACTTCATGCGGAGCAGACCTGGAAGCTTTGGGTTCGGTCGGAGATACGACCCGGACTGGTAGTTTCATCTTACAGGTCATTGAGGCATTCATAAGACTTTCTCGCGAATACGCTAAAAGTATTACTGGCCTGGCATGGTATCAGATGTGCATACATGTAGGTAATAAAAAGTCGCTGTACGTTCTACATAGCTTGGTTTCCGATTTTATTATACATTTATTATACGAAAATTCAGTTTAGATTAGAAAAATTATTTTAGAAATGAAGTTTAATTATTAGTAAAACGTTAAAAGGAAATAAATCCGACACACCGCGCACTACTGCCTTCTCTGCTACTTTTCTCTCAGTCCTTTTTTATTTGTTCCCTTTTCTTAGCTTAGCTCCCTCATTCTATTCTCTTCCAGTCTGTCAATCGGTTATTGCCCTTTTATTACACTGTTGCAATTTTAGATTGTAGGTTCGTCAGTAGTTTAACGTGTGCGGTAATTAGTAGTTACGTCCTGTCCATGTCGACTTGTCAACCGATCCTACATTCGGCCATCCAGCAGATTTATTCGAACCGAATGACCAAGGCTTCATAAATTCTGCTACGGTAGACGTTTGGCCCGGACCCTCGTTGTCTCCAATTTTCACGACCTCGTAACGACCGTGCTCTAAGCATTTAGTGACTTTATAGGGCCCCATGAACTTTGGCTTTAACTTCATTCCCGACCCAAATTGCTTATGTCTTATTGCTACTAACGACCCGACCTCGTAAATTATTTCTTTCTTTCTATCTGCGTTAAAAGTTTCCCTATTCTCTTGTTGGAGCTTTTGGATATTATCTCTTGCTTCGCTACACACTCCCTTATGTTCAACAGCTAACTCTTGAAAGTTTTCTTCGTCAACTAACTCCTTAAGTTCCGGGTTTTCAGGTACACGCATTTTGATGCCCGTTAAAATCTTAAACGGCGAATACTTGGTGCTGCGAGGCGGAGTATTGTTGATTGTTCTTTGCACGGTTTCTACGTATTTATACCAATTATTATCCGAAAATAACTTCGTTAACATCGGAATTGCAGTTTAATGCACCCTCTCTACTTGTCCGTTGCCCCTGGGGACACCGGTTGTAATGAGGAGATGCTGTATACGTTCTTCTTCACAATAACGTTGAAAAATACAGGCGGTAAACTCCGTGTCCCTATCCGTAATAATTCTCTTCGGATTTCCGAACACTGCAGATTGCCCGCGCAATCTGTTAACTACTTCTTCGACGCCTGTGCGTTTGGTCAGATACAACCACATAAATTTCGAAACAGCATGTGTTTGTATCTCTTATGAGTCGACTCAATGGGCCCTACATGATCAACGTGGTATGTCGCCAACGGTCTGTCTTCTTAATCGATTGGCGACAGAAACCCCTCTCTTTTTCTCTTCTTTCTGTCGGTGATAATGCATTCGATTCAGCTCCTAACGACCCTTTAAGCCTTTGCTGCTAACTTCGGAATGAAGTATGACTTTTCGACCATCTGTATTGTTTTCTTAGCGGAAAAGTGGCCCTGACGGTGCGCTGTAGTAATTATCTCCTCTTCCATTGGTTCCGGTATGACGATTAATTCCCTAGTGACATCTTTAGACAGAATGTCGTTTTTCAAGATGTAATCTTCATAACCTTCCCTTTGCACAATCATCGAATCTTCCTTTATTAAACACGCAACTCTACTCAGCGGGTCAACATGCCTCATTTTCGTGCCTTGCCTATGCACGAAGTCGTATTCCTGTAGAAATAGCACTTTTTAACAGTGGCTGTAAATGCCTTGCAATCTGTAACAATCTTTAACTTGATACCAAGTAGATATACTCTCCACTTCTTAAGAGCCTCTATTATAGCCAAAACTTCCAGTTCCTATGAATGGTACTTTTCTTCATAAGGCCTGGTTTGCCTACTCATGAACTGAACGGGGTGAAACTGCTGGTCTTCGAAATCCGTTTTGCAGGAGCATCGCCCCATACCCTAACATACAAGCGTCCGTGTGGACTTCTGTTACAGCTTTGGCGTTGTACAACTTAAGCGCCGGTGCATTAGTAAGAGCCACTTTGATTGTATTAAATCCCTAAAGACAGCTACGATAAACCTAGAGAACACTGCCGGGGAGTTTGTTATTCCAAATGGAACGAAAAGAAACTCATGCTGGCCGTCAAATGTTAGAAAAGAAGTGTATTTCTGCGAATCTGGTTCCACACGTACGTGAAAAAATCCGTCACGAAGATCAAGCGTCGTAAATACGCTGAAGCCTTCTAATCTTTCTATGACGTCGTCGATCAACGGCAGGAAATTGTCCCGCACAATTCTCTCGTTGAGTCTCCTGTAGTCGCACCACAATCTTTTCGTTCCATCCTTTTTGGTCACCAACACAACGGGTGACGCAAATTCCGTTTCCTCACCTGCGCCATCCTACGTGGTCGCTCATAGAGCAGAATCTCATCTTTCAGTAAAATTTGCATCGTTACCGGCGACTCGTTTCCCCGCATAGGCTTATAAGAACATCTTAATGTACGGATTTGCGTTGCTTACGCGGTTTTTAAGTGCTTAAAAAGTGAAGAAAATCGTTACAACAAATATCATTAGTTAATTATGTTGATATTTGTTGCAACGATTTTCCGACTTTTCTTGTCAAGTTTGGTTTGGAGACAAACCGCTTTCGGCGTTGTGCCATTTTCAGTGTCAATTTTCGTTCTGTTCAATTTAGGTCTGTGTTCCGTATTTTTTTCGTTTTTTTGGTATAGCAGGTATTGGTGCATAATCGTCAATGTTAACAAATGTTTAGAGTACTGAGTATAGGTATCTGAAGTCTCGCGCGGTTAGAATCCAAAAGGTATATTTTATCTCGAATTAACCTTCGTGGTATGAACAGGTAGAACGTCAGTAATTTTAGTCCGTTTGGGTATTGTTAGTTTGTTTTGTATGCTGGTATCTGTCATTTTACTTACGTCTTTGCTTTGTTTTTTTTGTAAACACGCCTTAATGGTGCAAATATCACATCAAAGTTGCTGTTTATTTGTTCGTTTATTATCCTCCTATCAAATGTTTTTAGTTTATATATTTCCATGTTTTCAAGAGCATTTAGGCGCCGTCCTTTTTGTTGTTCGTGCAATACCTTAACGGGTTTCTTTATGTTTGCTGGTGAACATTTTGCGTTTACCAGATGGTTTGCAAAACTAGATTCAGGTATTGCCGTGGGTTTTCGTATCCTTTTGTTGCAGTCCCTTATGTGTTCATGAAACCTTGTTCTTTCTTTACGTTCTGTTTGTTCTATATAGCTATATTGACACTCACAGGTCAGTTTGTACGCGCCTTGTTTGTTCAATGGGTCTTCTTCATTCGTGCTGCTTTTAAGTATCCTTCCCTGGTTGTTTCCATTTTTGAACGCCGTGTGGATATTATATTTTCTGAAAAAATTTGCAAGTTTTTATGTAATTTTTTCTGTATAAGTCATTAGTGTCCAAGTTTTTTCGTCTAGCTCTCTGTCGCTTCTTTTTTTAATTGAATACATTTTTCTGAACTTATCCACGAGCTCCTTTTTACATCCGTTGTTTGTTGCTATGTTGTATATTGTGTTCAGTTCCCATTTATCCCATTTCACCTGCGAAACAAATATTAGTGTATGAAGGATTAGACATAATGGTAAGTATGGGAGTAATAGACTTAAAGGACGCGTTCTGGCAAATTCCCCCAGAGAAAAAAATCAAGTGAGATTACTAGTTTTACAGTGCCAGGGAGACCCGTTTACCAATTTACGGTAATGCCATTCGGGCTCTGCAATGCAGCGCAGAGAATGTGTCGACTGATGGACAAAGCTATACCTGCTTCGTTGCGTAAGTCTGTGTTTGTCTACCTTGATGATTTGTTAGTGTGTTCTGAAGATTTTCTATCTCATATATGTTTGTTAAAAAAGGTCGCACGGTGCTTACCCGTAGCAAAGTTAACGATAAATGTGAAGAAGAGCAAGTTTTGCTTCTAAGAGGTTCGATATTTTGGGTACGTCCTCGGCCAAAATCGCTTAGGCGGTTAATGCGCCAATTAAGTAGGTAAGTATGGGTGATGGCTGGCTTCGGACAGGTGCCCGAGCAAAAAACCCCTAAACAGTTGCGACGGTTCCTGGGCATGGCGGGCTGGTACCGACGCTTCATTCAAGATTCCGCGACCATTGCAGTACTACTGCACGACTGCATCACAAAAAATATAAAATCAGAAAATTTAATATGACTGGTTGGTTGGTTGGTAACCTTTGAGGTACTTAGGCAAAGCCTAATATCGGCAACCGTACTTGCACACCCGCACTTCAACAAACGATTTTACATTCAATGTGAGGCATCGACTGACTCGCGAGGTGGAGCCTAAAATTGCAGGGTTTCGATTTTATTATCAAACATTGCAAAGGCTCTCAAAATGTTGTACCTGAAAGAGTAGTTGATGTTTCCCTAGAATCGCCATGTTTAGAATCTGACCAATACATAGAACTTATGAAAGCAGTAACAGAAAACAAGGACAAGCTACCTGATTTATGCGTATCTGACGGCTACGTATACAAAATAACACATTTTGACAGGGGGCTTATACTTCATGCGCAGCAGACCTGGAAGCTTTGGCTTCCGTCGGAGATACGACCCGGACTGGTAGTTTCGTCTTACAGGTCATGGAGGCATTCATAAGACTTTCTCGCGAATACGCTAAAAGTATTACTGGCCTTGCATGGTATCAGATGTGCATACATGTAGGTAATAAAAAGTCGCTGTACGTTCTACATAGCTTGGTTTCCGATTTTATTATACATTTATTATATGAAAATTCAGTTTAGATTACAAAATTTATTTTAGAAATGAAGTTTAATTATTAGTAAAACGTTAAAAGGAAATAAATCCGACACACCGCGCACTACTGCCTTCTCTGCTACTTTTCTCTCAGTCCTTTTTTATTTGTTCCCTTTTCTTAGCTTAGCTCCCTCATTCTATTCTCTTCCAGTCTGTCAATCGGTTATTTCCCTTTTATTACACTGTTGCAATTTTAGATTGTAGGTTCGTCAGTAGGTTAACGTGTGCGGTAATTAGTAGTTACGTCCTGTCCATGTCGACTTGTCAACCGATCCTACATTCGGCCATCCAGCAGATTTATTCGCCCCGAATGACCAAGGCTTCATAAATTCTGCTACGGTAGACGTTTGGCCCGGACCCTCGTTGTCTCCAATTTTCACGACCTCGTAACAACCGTGCTCTAAGCATTTAGTGACTTTATAAGGCCCCATGAACTTTGGCTTTAACTTCATTCCCGACCCAAATTGCTTATGTCTTATTGCTACTAACGACCCGACCTCGTAAATTATTTCTTTCTTTCTATCTGCGTTAAAAGTTTTCCTATTCTCTTGTTGGAGCTTTTGGATATTATCTCTTGCTTCGCTACACACTCCCTCTCATTCAGCAGGTAATTCTTGAAAGTTGACTTCGTCAACTAACTCCCTAAGTTCGGGGTTTTCAGATACACGCATTTCGATGCCCGTTAAGGTCTTAAACGGCGAATACTTGCTACTGCGAGGCGGAGTATTGTTGATTGTTCTTTGCACTGTTTCTACGTATTTATACCAATTATTATCCGAAAATAGCTTCGCTAACATCGGAATCGCAATTTTATGCACCCTCTCTACTTGCCCCTGGGGACACCTGTTGTAATGAGGAGATGCTGTATACGTTCTTCTTCACAATAACTTTGAAAAATACAGGCGGTAAACGCCGTGCCGCGATCCGTAATAATTCTCTTCGGATTTCCGAACACTGCAGATTGCCCGCGCAATCTGTTAACTACTTTTTCGGCGCCTATGCTTTTGGTCGGATACAACCACGTAAATCGCGAAACAGCATATGTATGTATCCTTATGAGTTGACTCAATGGGCCCTACATGATCGACGTGGTATGTCGCCAACGGTGTGTCCTCTTTGCCGATTGGCGACAGAAACCCCTCTCTGTTTCCCTTCTTGCAGTCGGTGATAATGCACTCGATGCAGTTCCTAACGACCTTTTAAGCCTTTGCTGCTAACTTCGGAATGAAGTATGACTTTTCGACCATCTATATTGTTTTCTTAGCCGAAAAGTGGCCCTGGCGGTGCGCTGTAGTAATTATCTTCTCTTCCATTGGTTCCGGTATGACGATCAATTGTCTAGCGACATCTTTAAACAGAATGTCGTTTTACAACAATCTTCATAACCTTCCCTTTGCACAATCATCGAATTTTCTTTTACTAAACACGCAACTCTACTCAGCGCGTCAACATGCCTCATTTTCGTGCCTTGCCTATGCACGAAGTCGTATTCCTGTAGAAATAGGGTCCATCTTGCGATTCGTGGCGGTACAGAGCTCTTTTTAACAGTGGCTGTAAATGCCTTGCAATCTGTAACAATATTTAACTTGATACCAAGTAGATATACCCTCTACTTCTTAAGAGCCTCTATTATAGCCAAAACGTCCAGTTCGTATGAATGGTACTTTTCTTCATAAGGCCTGGTTTGTCTGCTCATGAACTGAACGGGGTGAAACTGCTGGTCTTCGAAATCATTTTGAAGGAGCATTGCCCCATACCCTAACCTACAAGCTTCCGTGTGGACTTCTGCTACAGCTTTGGCGTTGTACAACTTAAGCGCCGGTGCATTAGTAAGAGCCACTTTGATTTTATTAAATCCCTAAAGACAGCTACGATAATTCTAGAGAATACTGCCGGGGAGTTTGTTATTCCGAAAGGAACGAAAAGAAACTCATACTGGCCGTCAAATGTTACAAAAGAAGTGTATTTCTGCGAATCTGGTTCCACAGGTAAGTGAAAAAATCCGTCACGTAGATCAAGCGTCGTAAATACGCTGAAGCCTTCTAATCCTTCTATGACGTCGTCGGTCAACGGCAGGAAATTGTCCCGCACAGTTCTCTCGTTGAGTCTCCTGTAGTCGCACCACAATCTTTTCGTTCCATCCTTTTTGGTCACCAACACAACGGGTGACGCAAATTCCGAAAAACTGGGCTTGATAATGCCCTTCCACAGCCTTTTTTTACGGGCGATATTCTACTTAGTCGCCCATAGAGCGGACTCTCATCTTTCAGTAAAATTTGCATCGTTACCGGCGACTCGTTTCGCCGCATAGGCTTATAAGAACATATTAATGTACGGATTTGCGTTGCTTGCGCGGTTTTTAAGTGCTTAAAAAGTGGAGAAAATCGTTACAACAAATATCTTTAGTTAATTATGTTGATATTTGTTGGAACGAATTTCCGTGATCTCTTGTCAAGTTTTGTTTGGAGACAAACCGCTTTCGTCGTTGTGCCATCTTCAGTGTCAATTTTCGTTCTGTTCAATGTAGGTCTGTTGGTCCGTATTTTTTTCGTTTTTTTGGTCTAGCAGGTATTGGTGCATAATCGTCAATGTTAACAAATGTTTAGTGTGCAGAGTATAGGTATCTGTAGTCTCGCGCGGTTAGAATCCAAAAGGTATATTTTATCTCGAATCAGCATTCGCGGTAAGAACAGGTAGAAAGTCAGTAATTTTAGTCCGTTTGGGTATTGTAAGTTTGTTTTGTATGCTGGTATCTATCATTTTACCTACGTCTTTGCTTTGTTTTTTTGTAAACACGCCTTAATGGTGCAAATATTACATCAGAGTTGCTGTTTATTTGTTCGTTTATTATCCTCCTATCAAATGTTTTTAGTTTATATATAGTCCCTTATGTGTTCACGAAACCTTATTCTTACTTTACGTTCTGTTTGTCCTATATAGCTATATTGACACTCACAGCTCAGTTTGTACGCGCCTTGTTTGTTTAATGGGTCTTCTTCATTCGTGCTGCTTTTAAGTATCCTTCCCTGGTTGTTTCAATTTTTGAACACCGTGTGGATATTACATTTTCGGAAAATATTTGCAAGTTTTTATGTCATTTTTACTGTCCAAGTTTTTTCGTCTAGCTCTCTGTCGCTTCTTTTTTGAATTGCATACATTTTTCTGAATTTATCCACGAGCTCCTTTTTAAATCCGTTGTTTGTTGCTATGTTGTATATTGTGTTTAGGTACCATTTCTCCTATTTCACCTGCGAAACAAAGATTAGTGTATGAAGGATTGGACATAATGCTAAGTATGGGAGTAATAGACTTAAAGGACGCGTTCTGGCAAATTCCCCTAGAGAAAAAAATCAAGAGAGATTACTACTTTTACAGTGCCAGGGAGACCTGTTTACCAATTTACGGTAATGACATTCGGGCTCTGCAATGCAGCGCAGAGAATGTGTCGACTGATGGACAAAGCTATACCTGCTTCGTTGCGTAAGTCTGTGTTTGTCTACCTTGATGATTTGTTAGTGTGTTCTGAAGATTTTCTATCTCATATATGTTTGTTAAAAAAGGTCGATCGGTGCTTACCCGTAGCAAAGTTAACGATAAATGTGGAGAAGAGCAAGTTTTGCTTCTAAGAGGTTCGATATTTTGGGTACGTTATGGGTGAAGATGTTGAACCTGAATCCCCAATCAATGATGATGGACGTGATGTACCATCACCCGACCATGACGAAATTCGGAAAGCGATAGCACGGCTGAAGAACAACAAAGCCCCCGGGGCTGTCGGGTTACCAGCTGAGTTATTTATGTACGGCGGAGAGGAGCTGATTAAGTGCATGCACGAGCTCATCTCTAGAATATGGTCGCAAGAACGCGTGCCTACTGATTGGAACTTAAGTGTGCTCTGCCCAATCCACAAAAAGGGTGATCCTGTAGTCTGTGCCAATTATAGCGACTTAATCCCACCGTCAACGAACTGATTGGACCTTATCAGTGTGGCTTTAGACCTGGCAAATCCACCACCGACCAGATATTCACAATACGCCAGATCTTAGAAAAGACCCGAGAAAGAAAAATCGACACACACCATCTTTTTGTCGACTTCAAAGCCACCTTCGACAGCACGAAAAGAAGTTGCCTTTATGCCGTAATGTCCGAATTTGGTATCCCCGCAAAACTTATACGGCTATGTAAAATGACGTTGAGCAACACCACCAGCTCCGTCAGAATTGCGGAGAACTTCTCCGAGCCGTTTGATACCAAACGAGGTTTCAGACAGGGTGACTCTTTGTCGTGCGATTTCTTTAACCTGATGCTGGAGAAGATAATTCGAGCCGCAGAACTAAATCGGTCAGGCACCATCTTTTATAAGAGTGTGCAACTGCTGGCGTACACCGATTGCATTGACATCATCAGCCTTAACAACCGCGCAGTTAGTTCTGCCTTCTCCAAACTGGATAGGGTAGCGAAGCGGGTCTGGAGGTGAACGAGGGCAAGACGAAGTATCTCCTGTCATCAAATAGACAGTCGGCACATTCACGACTGGGATCACAAATCACTGTTGACAGTTATAACTTTGCAAAAGTAGAGAACTTCGTTTACTTAGGAACCAGCATTAACACCAATAACAGCGGCAGCCTTGAAATCCAACGCAGAATCTCTCTTGCCAACAAGTGCTACTTCGGACTGAGTAGGCAATTGCACAGTAAAATCCTCTCTCGACGGACAAAAACCATACTCTATAAGTCTCTCATCATGCCCGTCCTTTTGTATGGCGCAGAAGCATGGACGATGACAACATCAGATGAGAGGGCTCTTAGAGTGTTCGAGAGAAAGATTCTTCGAAAGATTTATAGACCTTTGCGTCTTTGCGACGGCGAATACCGCGTTCGATGGAACGATGAGCTGTACGAGCTGTACAATGACGTAGATCAAGTGCAGCGGATTAAGAATCAGCGGCTCCGCTGGCTAGGTCACATCGTTCGAATGGATGAAATAGCTCCAGCCCTGAAGGTTTTTGACGCAGTACCCGCGGGTGGTAGCAGAGGAAAAGGAAGACCTCCTCTGCGTTGGAAAGACCAAGTGGAAAAAAACTTGCCTATACTTGGGATTTCCAATTGGCGCCAGTTAGCACGTATAGGGACAGCTGGCGTGCTTGTTGACCTCGGCCAAAATCGCTTAGGCGGTTAATGCGCCAATTAAGTAGGTAAGTATGGGTGAAGGCTGGATTCGGACAGGTGCCCGAGCAAAAAACTTCTAAACAGTTGCGACGGTTCCTGGGCATGGCGGGCTGGTACCGACGCTTCATTCAAGATTCCGCGACCATTGCAGTACTACTGCACGACTGCATCACAAAAAATATAAAATCAGAAAATTTAATATGACTGGTTGGTTGGTTGGTAACCTTTGAGGTACTTAGGCAAAGCCTAATATCGGCAACCGTACTTGCACACCCGCACTTCAACAAACGATTTTACATTCAATGTGAGGCATCGACTGACTCGCGAGGTGGAGCCTAAAATTGCAGGGTTTCGATTTTATTATCAAACATTGCAAAGGCTCTCAAAATGTTGCACCTGAAAGAGTAGTTGATGTTTCCCTAGAATCGCCGTGTTCAGAATCTGACCAATACATAGAACTTATGAAAGCAGTAACAGAAAACAAGGACAAGCTACCTGATTTATGCGTATCTGACGGCTACGTATACAAAATAACACATTTTGACAGGGGGCTTAGACTTCATGCGGAGCAGACCTGGAAGCTTTGGGTTCCGTCGGAGATACGACCCGGACTGGTAGTTTCGTCTTACAGGTCATGGAGGCATTCATAAGACTTTCTCGCGAATACGCTAAAAGTATTACTGGCCTGGCATGGTATCAGATGTGCATACATGTAGGTAATAAAAAGTCGCTGTACGTTCTACATAGCTTGGTTTCCGATTTTATTATACATTTATTATACGAAAATTCAGTTTAGATTACAAAATTTATTTTAGAAATGAAGTTTAATTATTAGTAAAACGTTAAAAGGAAATAAATCCGACACACCGCGCACTACGGTAATTAGTAGTTACGTCCTGTCCATGTCGACTTGTCAACCGATCCTACATTCGGCCATCCAGCAGATTTATTCGCCCCGAATGACCAAGGCTTCATAAATTCTGCTACGGTAGACGTTTGGCCCGGACCCTCGTTGTCTCCAATTTTCACGACCTCGTAACGACCGTGCCCTAAGCATTTAGTGACTTTATAGGGCCCCATGACCTTTGGCTTTAACTTCAGTCCCGACCCAAATTGCTTATGTCTTATTGCTACTAACGACCCGACCTCGTAAATTATTTCTTTCTTTCTATCTGCGTTAAAAGTTTTCCTATTCTCTTGTTGGAGCTTTTGGATATTATCTCTTGCGTCGCTACACACTCCCTCTCATTCAGTAGCTAATTCTTGAAAGTTGACTTCGTCAACTAACTCCCTAAGTTCGGGGTTTTCAGATACACGTATTTCGATGCCCGTTAAGGTCTGAAACGGCGAATACTTGCTACTGCGAGACGGAGTATTGTTGATTGTTCTTTGCACTGTTTCTACGTATTTATACCAATTATTATCCGAAAATAGCTTCGCTATCATCGGAATCGCAATTTTATGCACCCTCTCTACTTGCCCCTGGGGACACCTGTTGTAATGAAGAGATGCTGTATACGTTCTTCTTCACAATAACTTTGAAAAATACAGGCGGTAAACGCCGTGCCGCGATCCGTAATAATTCTCTTCGGATTTCCGAAAACTTTTTCGGCGCCTATGCTTTTGGTCGGATACAACCGCGTAAATCTCGAAACAGCATATGTATGTATCCTTATGAGTTCACTCAATGGGCCCTACATGATCGACGTGGTATGTCGCCAACGGTGTGTCCTCTTTGCCGATTGGCGACAGAAACCCCTCTGTTTCCCTTCTTGCAGTCGGTGATAATGCACTCGATGCAGTTCCTAACGACCTTTTAAGCCTTTGCTGCTAACTTCGGAATGAAGTATGACTTTTCGACCATCTTTATTGTTTTCTTAGCCGAAAAGTGGCCCTGGCGGTGCGCTGTAGTAATTATCTTCTCTTCCATTGGTTCCGGTATGACGATTAATTGTCTAGCGACATCTTTAAACAGAATGTCGTTTTACAACAATCTTCATAACCTTCGCTTTGCACAATCATCGAATTTTCCTTTACTAAACACGCAACTCTACTCAGCGCGTCAACTTGCCTCATTTTCGTGCCTTGCCTATGCAAGAAGTCGTATTCCTGTAGAAATAGGGTCCATCTTGCGATTCGTGCCGGTACATAGCGCTTTTTAACAGTGGCTGTAAATGCCTTGCAATCTGTAACAATATTTAACTTGATACCAAGTAGATATACCCTCTACTTCTCTCTATTATAGCCAAAACGTCCAGTTCGTATGAATGGTACTTTTCTTCATAAGGCCTGGTTTGTCTACTCATGAACTGAACGGGGTGAAACTGCTGGTCTTCGAAATCATTTTGCAGGAGCATTGCCCCATACCCTAACATACAAGCGTCCGTGTGGACTTCTGCTACAGTTTTGGAGTTGTACAACTTAAGCGCCGGTGCATTAGTAAGAGCCACTTTGATTTTATTAAATCCCTAAAGAGAGCTACGATAATTCTAGAGAATACTGACGGGGAGTTTGTTATTCCGAAAGGAACGAAAAGAAACTCATACTGGCCGTCAAATGTTACAAAAGAAGTGTATTTCTGCCAATTTGGTTCCACAGGTAAGTGAAAAAATCTGTCACGTAGATCAAGCGTCGTAAATACGCTGAAGCCGTCGAATTCTTCTATGACGTCGTCGGTCAACGGCAGGAAATTGTCCCGCACAATTCTCTCGTTGAGTCTCCTGTAGTCGCACCACAACCTTTTCGTTCCATCCTTTTTGGTCACCAACACAACGGGTGACGCAAATTCCGAAAAACTGGGCTTGATAATGCCCTTCCACAGCCATTTCTCACGGGCGATATCCTACGTAGTCGCCCATAGAGCGGACTCTCATCTTTCAGTAAAATTTGCATCGTTACCGGCGACTCGTTTCGCCGCATAGGCTTATAAGAACATATTAATGTACGGATTTGCGTTGCTTGCGCGGTTTTTAAGTGCTTAAAAAGTGAAGAAAATCGTTACAACAAATATCTTTAGTTAATTATGTTGATATTTGTTGGAACGAATTTCCGTGATCTCTTGTCAAGTTTAGTTTGGAGACAAACCGCTTTCGTCGTTGTGCCATCTTCAGTGTCAATTTTCGTTCTGTTCAATTTAGGTCCGTGTTCCGTATTTTTTTCGTTTTTTTGGTCTAGCAGGTATTGGTGCATAATCGTCAATAACAAATGTTTAGTGGCCAGAGTATAGGTATCTGAAGTCTCGCGCGGTTAGAAACCAAAAGGTATATTTTATCTCGAATCAGCATTCGCGGTAAGAACAGGTAGAAAGTCAGTAATTTTAGTCCGTTTGGGTATTGTAAGTTTGTTTTGTATGCTGGTATCTATCATTTTACCTACGTCTTTGCTTTGTTTTTTTGTAAACACGCCTTAATGGTGCAAATATTACATCAGAGTTGCTGTTTATTTGTTCGTTTATTATCCTCCTATCAAATGTTTTTAGTTTATATATAGTCCCTTATGTGTTCACGAAACCTTGTTCTTACTTTACGTTCTGTTTGTCCTATATAGCTATATTGACACTCACAGCTCAGTTTGTACGCGCCTTGTTTGTTTAATGGGTCTTCTTCATTCGTGCTGCTTTTAAGTATCCTTCCCTGGTTGTTTCAATTTTTGAACACCGTGTGGATATTACATTTTCGGAAAATATTTGCAAGTTTTTATGTCATTTTTACTGTCCAAGTTTTTTCGTCTAGCTCTCTGTCGCTTCTTTTTTGAATTGCATACATTTTTCTGAATTTATCCACGAGCTACTTTTTAAATCCGTTGTTTGTTGCTATGTTGTATATTGTGTTTAGGTACCATTTCTCCTATTTCACCTGCGAAACAAAGATTAGTGTATGAAGGATTGGACATAATGCTAAGTATGGGAGTAATAGACTTAAAGGACGCGTTCTGGCAAATTCCCCTAGAGAAAAAAATCAAGAGAGATTACTACTTTTACAGTGGGCATGGCGGGATGGTACCGACGCTTCATTCAAGATTACGTGACCACTGCAGTACCACTGCACGACTGCATCAAAAAAAACATAAAATCAGAAAATTTAATATGACTGGTTGGTTGGTTGGTAACCTTTGAGGTACTTAGGCAAAGCCTAATATCGGCACCCGTACTTGCACACCCGCACTTCAACAAACGATTTTACATTCAATGTGAGGCATCTAATGACTCGCGAGGTGGAGCCTAAAGTTGCAGGGTTTCGATTTTATTATCGAACATTGCAAAGGCTCTCAAAATGTTGTACCTTAAAGAGTAGTTGATGTTTGCCTAGAATCGACATATTGAGAATCTGACCAATACATATACGGGGTGTAATGGGGTGCAGTGGTGCTTCTGGGTATGCGGTTACAGTTGCACGGCTGTACTCAATCCCTACTCTAACGTCCACGTTCGTGCACCCTGGGCAACGTGAGCAACCCATGTGCGAGATACGGTAACCAACCCGTGTGGAGCCATGGGTCACGGCTAATAGAGAGGGAGCTTTAGCGGAGCCACTCCGACATATTCGGTTTAAGGGTCCACTAAAGTCCGCAGCGTCTGTCCACCAGGAGGTGCGGCTGCAAGCGGGCGTCTGTCTTGGAGCAAGCGGCTCGCTATATAAACGAACTTAAAATTTTCACCCCCAGCAATGGGTTGTGCGCAGGGCTTGGAACCCGCTACGTAAAAAACAACTTCCAATGAATAGAACAACAAAGCCTCGGATGAGACCCCCCTTTTTTGATGACGACCACAGCAAACGTTTAAAGGACAATGATTTGAGGGCATGCACCTGGAATGTCCGAACCCTTAATTGGGAAGGTGCCTCTGCCCGGCTGGTTGATGTCCTCAGCAGAGCAAAGGCTGACATCACCGCCATCCAAGAGATGCGATGGACGGGGCAAGGGAAACAAGTGATAGGCCCTTGCGACATCTACTACAGCTGCCATGTAAAGGAGCGCAAATTTGGTGTCGGATTTGTGGTGGGAGAGAGACTGCGCCGTAAAGTACTGTCGTTCACTCCGGTGGACGAGCGTCTCGCCACAATCCGCATCAAGGCGAGATTCTTCAACATCTCCCTAATTTGCGCCCACGCCCCGACGGAAGAGAAGGACGATGGGACTAAAGATCGCTTCTACGATCTCCTTGGCCGCACGTATGAGCGGTGCCCCCACCACGATATAAAAATCGTGCTTGGCGACTTCAATGCCAAGGTGGGCAAGGAGGGCATCTTTGGTTCCACAGTCGGAAAATTCAGTCTCCACGACGAAACGTCCGATAACGGATTGAGACTGATCGACTTCGCCGGGGCCCGAAACATGGTAGTCTGTAGTACCAGGTTCCAGCATAAGAAGATCCACCAGGCTACGTGGCTGTCTCCAGATGGTAAAACACGAAACCAAATCGACCACGTTGTGATAGACGGAAGGCATGCTTCCAGTGTCCTAAATGTGCGCACGAACCGAGGAGCCAACATCGACTCGGATCATTTTCTTGTGGCAGCTAAGATCCGCACGCGCCTCTGTGCAGCAAAAAGCGCGCGCAAATGGACACAAGGAAAGCTCGACGTCGGAAAGCTGCAATCGCAACAGACAGCTACCCACTTCGCCACTCGACTTGCACTCCTGCTCTCTGAGAGCAATAACCAACAGAACGATATTTCCGAACAGTGGAACCATATTTCTCGTTGTCTAAATACCGCCGCTGAAGAATCCATCGGATTTCAGCGAGCCCGAAAGAACAACTGGTATGACGAGGAATGTCGCGCCGCTACGGAACGTAAAGACGCTGCCTACAGGGCCACACTGCGATCGGGCGCAACGCGAGCTGTGCGGGAGCGTTATCGTGAGCTGAAGAAGGAAGCAAGACGCATTTTTCGTGAGAAAAAGAGAGAGGCCGAAATGCGTGAGTGCGAAGAGCTTGAGATGCTGGCCGACAGGAAAAGCGCCCGAAAATTTTTTCAAAAAGTTCGACGGCTTACAGAAGGTTTTAAGACCGGGGCGAATTCCTGTAAGAATGAAAACGGCGACCTGGTGACTGATGTCCACAGCATACTTAAATTATGGAGGGAGCACTTCTCCACACTGCTTAATGGAAGCAACTGCAACCCTGGAGATGTTGAACCCGAATCCCCAATCAATGATGATGGACGCGATGTACCATCACCCGACTGTGACGAAATTCGGAAAGCGATAGCACGGCTGAAGAACAACAAAGCCCCCGGGGCCGATGGGTTACCAGCTGAGTTATTTAAGTACGGCGGAGAGGAGCTGGTTAAGTGCATGCACGAGCTCATATCTAGAATATGGTCGGAAGAACGCATGCCTACTGATTGGAACTTAAGTGTGCTCTGCCCAATCCACAAAAAGGGTGATCCTGCAGTTTGCGCCAACTATCGCGGGATTAGTCTTCTTAACATCGCATATAAGGTTCTGTCGAGTGTATTGTGTGAAAGACTTAAGCCCACCGTCAATGAACTGATTGGACCTTATCAGTGCGGCTTTAGACCTGGTAAATCTACCACCGACCAGATATTCACAATACGCCAGATCTTGGAAAAGACCCGAGAAAGAAGAATCGACACACACCATCTTTTTGTCGACTTCAAAGCCGCCTTCGACAGCACGACAAGAAGTTTCCTATATGCCGCAATGTCTGAATTTGGTATCCCGGCAAAACTTATACGGCTGTGTAAAATGACGTTGAGCAACACCACCAGCTCCGTCAGAATCGGGAAGGACCTCTCCGAGCCGTTTGATACCAAACGAGGTTCCAGACAAGGCGACTCTTTGTCGTGCGATTTCTTTAACCTGATGCTGGAGAAGATAATTCGAGCCGCAGAACTTAATCGGTCAGGCACCATCTTTTATAAGAGTGTGCAATTGCTGGCGTACGCCGATGACATTGACATCATCGGCCTTAACAACCGCGCAGTTAGTTCTGCCTTCTCCAAACTGGATAGAGAAGCGAAGCGAATGGGTCTGGAGGTGAACGAGGGCAAGACGAAGTATCTCCTGTCATCAAATAGACAGTCGGCACATTCACGACTGGGATCACAAATCACTGTTGACAGTTATAACTTTGAAAAAGTTGAGAACTTCGTTTACTTAGGAACCAGCATTAACACCAATAACAGCGTCAGCCTTGAAATCCAACGGAGAATCTCTCTTGCCAACAAGTGCTACTTCGGACTGAGTAGGCAATTGCACAGTAAAGTCCTCTCTCGACGGACAAAAACCATACTCTATAAGTCTCTCATCATGCCCGTCCTATTGTATGGCGCAGAATCATGGACTATGACAACATCAGATGAGAGAGCTCTTGGGGTGTTCGAGAGAAAGATTCTTCGAAAGATTTATGGACCTTTGCGTCTTTGCGACGGCGAATACCGTGTACGATGGAACGATGAGCTGTACGAGCTTTACAATGACGTAGATATAGTGCAGCGGATTAAGAATCAGCGGCTCCGCTGGCTAGGTCACGTCGTTCGAATGGATGAAATAGCTCCAGCCCTGAAGGTTTTTGACGCGGTACCCGCGGGTGGTAGCCGAGGAAAAGGAAGACCTCCTCTGCGTTGGAAAGACCAAGTGGAAAAAGACTTGGCTATACTTGGGATTTCCAATTGGCGCCAGTTAGCAAAAGATAGGGACAGCTGGCGTGCTTTGTTGACCTCGGCCAAAATCGCTTAGGCGGTTGTTGCGCCAATTAAGTAAGTAAGTATGAAAGCAGTAACAGAAAAAAAGGACAAGCTTCCTGATTTATGCGTATCAGACGGCTACGTATACAAAAGAACACATTTTGACAGGGGGCTTAGACTTCATGCGGAGCAGACCTGGAAGCTTTGGGTTCCGTCGGAGATACGACCCGGACTGGTAGTTTCGTCTTACAGGTCATGGAGGCATGCATAAGACTTTCTCGCGAATACGCTAAAAGTATTACTGGCCTGGCATGGTATCAGATGTGCATACATGTAGGTAATAAAAAGTCGCTGTACGTTCTACATAGCTTGGCTTCCGATTTTATTATACATTTATTATACGAAAATTCAGTTTAGATTACAAAATTTATTTTAGAAATGAAGTTTAGTTATTAGTAAAACGTTAAAAGGAAATAAATCCGACACACCGCGCACTACTGCCTTCTCTGCTACTTTTCTCTCAGTCCTTTTTTATTTGTTCCCTTATCTTAGCTTCACTCCCTCAATCTATTCCCTTCCAGTCTCTCAATCGGTTATTCCCCTTTTATTACACTGTTGCAATTTTAGATTGTAGGTTCGTAAGTAGTTTTACGTGTGCGGTAATTAGTAGTTACGCCCTGTCCGTGTCGACTTGTCAACTGATCCTACATTCGGCCATCCAACAGATTCATTCGCCCCGAATGACCAAGGCTTCATAAACTCTGCTACGGTAGACGTTTGACCCGGACCCTCGTGGTCTCCAACTTTCACGACCTCGTAACGACCGTGCTCTAAGCATTTAGTGACTTTATAAGGCCCCATGAACTTTGCCTTTAACTTCATTCCCGACCCAAATGGCGTATGTTTTATGGCTACTAACGACCCGACCTCGTAAATTCTTTCTTTCTTTCTAACTGCGTTAAAAGTTTTCCTATTTTCTTGTTGCAGCTTTTGGATATTATCTCTTGCTTCGCTACACACTCCCTTATGTTCAACAGCTAACTCTTGAAAGTTGTATTCGTCAACTAACACCCTAAGTTGGGGGTTTTCAGATACACGCATTTTGATGCCCGTTAAAATCTTAAAAGGCGAATACTTGGTACTGCGAAGCGGAGTATTGTTGATTGTTCTTTGCACTGTTTCTACGTATTTATACCAATTATTATCAGAAAATAACTTCGCAAACATCGGAATTGCAATTTTATGCACCCTCTCTACTTGTTCGTTGCCCCTGGGGACACCTGCTGTAATGAATGGATGCTGTATATGTTCTTCTTCACAATAACTTTGAAAAATACAGGCGGTAAACTCCGTGCCCCTATCCGTAATAATTCTCTTCGGATTTCCGAACACTGCAGATTGCCCGCGCAATCTGTTAACTACTTCTTCGACCCCTGTGCGTTTGGTTGGATACAACCACGTAAATTTCGAAACAGCATGTGTTTGTATCTCTTATGTGTCGACTCAATGGGCCCTACATGATCAACGTGGTATGTCGCCAACGGTCTGTCTTCTTTATCGATTGGCGACAGAAACCCCTCCCTTTTCCCCTTCTTTCGTGGCTTGCCCATGCACGAAGTCGTATTCCAGTAGAAATAGGGTCCATCTTGCGATTCGTGCTGGTACATAGCACTTTTTAACAGTGGCTGTAAATGCCTTGCAATCTGTAACAATCTTTAACTTGATACCTAGTAGATATACCCTCCACTTTTTAAGAGCCTCTATTATAGCCAAAACTTCCAGTTCGTATGAATGGTACTTTTCTGTATAAGGTCTGGTTCGACTACTCATAAACTGAACGTGTTGACACTGCTGGTCTTCGAAATCCTTTTGAAGGAGCATCGCCCCATACCCTAACATACAAGCGTCCGTGTGGCCTTCTGTTACAGCTTTGGCGTTGTACAACTTAAGCGCCGGTGCATTAGTAAGAGCCACTTTGAGTTGCTGGAAGGCAGCCAACTTTTCATCGTTCATTTTGAATGGCGTGTTCTTTTTAATAAATTCGATAACCGTTAAGCTACTAGGGCGTACTCCTCAATGAACCTTCGAAAATATGACGTCAAACCGAGAAATGCTATACTGCTTTGACGCTTGTCGGCGTCAGGAAGTTACAAATCGCGCTCACTTTTTCGTTTGATGGTCTTATCGTCCAATTCTCTATAATATAGCCTAACAACTTTATTTTCCTTTGTAGTACATGACACTTACTCCATTTAATTTGCAACCCGCGGGCTTTCGCCACTTCTAAAACTTTTCGCAATTTGTTGATTCCATCTATCGCATCATGGGAAGGGATGACTATATCATCCATATAGATTACTACTGTTCCCGATTGTATTAAGTTCCTAAAGACAGCTACGATAAACCTAGAGAACACTACCGGGGAGTTTGTTATTCCGAAAGGAACGAAAAAAAACTCATACTGGCCGACAAATGTTACAAAAGAAGTGTATTTCTGCCAATTTGGTTCCACAAGTACGTGAAAAATTCCGTCACGTAGATCAAGCATCGTAAATACGCTGAAGCCTTCTAATCTTTCTATGACGTCGTCGATCAACGGTAGGAAATTTTCCCGCACAATTCTCTCGTTGAGTCTCCTGTAGTCACCTTTTCGTTCCATTCTTTTTGGTCACCAACACAACGGGTGACGCAAATTCCGAAAAACTGTGCTTGATAATCCCCTCCCACAGCCATTTTCTCACCTCCGACATCCTACGTAGTCGCTCATAGAGCGGACTATCATATTTCAGCAAAATTTGCATCGTGTCCGCCGCCTCGTTTCCCCACATAGGCTTATAAGAACATATTAATGTACGGATTTGCGTTGCTTGCGCGGTTTATATGTGCTTAAGGTC
This sequence comes from Philophylla caesio, assembly GCA_963971545.1. Classification (NCBI taxonomy): domain Eukaryota; kingdom Metazoa; phylum Arthropoda; class Insecta; order Diptera; family Tephritidae; genus Philophylla; species Philophylla caesio. The sequence continues at coordinate 88,331,377 of OZ020607.1, forward strand.
CGGTTCTGTTTTGCCTATATCTACTTCTATTCTGCAGAGCTCCCTTATTTTTTCACTCAATAAATCGGTTTTGGTCTCTGCCACAATCCTTTTTTCGTTGTAGACCAACCTTATTCGCTTATCTTCCTCAATATTAAATTCGAACTACTTATTCGGCTGTTTAAGTTCGAGATGTCACGTAATATTTTACATATACGATAAATACAATAAATTTTACATATACGAGAAACACATTAATACAAAAAATAAACACCAAAGAAATAAGATACAATTTGGCAACAATGACTTATTTTAATTTTCTTAATGTTGTCTGCTACAGTTTCCAACTCTGCAGCCATCCCGTTTGACGTTCGAAACGAATTATGTGCTTACGGCTACGTACTCCTTTTGTACAAAGGGACGGGCACCTGCTATAATCCTCTGTTGACTGTCGTAACAATTATACGTAAAATATTCTTCTTAACGATGTACTGCTTATGCACAACTTTAGCACATTTTGTATTCGCACGCAGATTCTTATTTATATTTGCGGCTATATCTCCTACTGCTTCTTTTTGTTTGCAGCCAAAACCAACTGGCTTTCAACGCACGTTAAATCGCAACCTTTGTTTGTTTGTACGGACTGCCAATGTATAAAACACTACTTGCAGCCAACTTGCTGCCGACAGAAACCCAACCCCAATCAACCTCCGGCTTGTTTATTTGCAGCCAACTTGCTGCTGCTACGTTCGTTTGCAACCAACGAACCGCCAACTACATGTGTTTGGCAGCCAACTTGCTGCCGTTTATCGACCGAGTTGGTTTGCAACCACGAACCTCCGACAATGTTTGTTTGTAGCCAACTTGCTACCGACGATCAACCACGTTCGTTCTCAGTATAAGCACACCGTTAGAAAGGGAAAAGAATAAACTTTTCCATAAGTCCCCTCTGGTATCTCTAGACCCTCTGTTCGGTCCTAGGGAAGCCTCTAAAAATTGACAAAAATCAACGTTTTCCATACAAATTCGAGACAAAGTTACCCAGCAAACATTTTTTGTTAAACTCTAGACAAAATGTGGATGCATTACATATGTTCAATCGCGCGATTTTTTATTACAAATTTAAAAGATATTACGAAATATTTATATATTTGTGAAAAGCGCCGCAGGCGAAAATTTATTTTCAATTTATTACAAGGTATTGATTTAGTTAAGAAAACCGCCACATGCCTTAATTGTGTATTGCAGAACTCTTTTCCGCGTACTTTTAGGTTACTGGGTTATATCAATTTGCTTTGTTTTCTCTTTCGCTCGTTGTTTTTCAGTAGTTTGACAGATGCATTTGGCATTATATTTAGTTTTTTGTGCAGGGCTTAAATATGCAATTTTTTATTTAATAATTGCGAAGTATTTAAGCATTTGTTGATTCTAAAAACGTTGAAAATTGATAGCACAATGTATTAATAATATGTGTGTGCCAAAATGAATGGATTAGTGGCTCTATATTAAGTGCAGTGAATGAAAATGAAAAAAAAATCAAACACTCTATATGTGAAAAATGCCAAAAAAAGAGCATTTTCAAAGTTAAATTCTGATAAAATTTGTTGACGGATTTTTGCAAAATGATAGTTTATTTATTTAGCATCCCCGGAATTGGAAAACAAGGGGTGATGGGGGTGTAGAGGGGGACCTCCTGATCACAAATATATAGTTTTTAGCTGCCGCTGACGTATAGTTTTCAAGATATTTATACTTAAAGTTGAAAAAATGCCCCCTTTTATATTGGTTATTTCATTTAATATTACACTAAATACACATAACTTCCGTTTGTAAAAGGCAAATAATTAACATTTCCAAGCGCGCACAAGTAAGAAAATTAATATTTAAACGTTATATTAATAAATATTAAATAAATAAAATGAAAATAATCGTGCACTTGCATACACGCAAAATGGTTGACAATAACATTAGATGAGTGTGTTGCCATATCGGTGATGTGCATAAAAGAATAAGAAAAATAGTCATAGTCGCCTTTGATTGCATTCCAAGCGAATTGTGTAAGTTAAATTGTAACTGAGGAAATAGCGCCGCAGCCGAAAATTTTTAATAAAAAATCGCGCGATTTTTTATTAAACATTTTCACAAAAAGTCAGTATAAAATAACATATTTAGAAGACATATTTTTCGTATTTTATGCACATCACAAATATGGCAACACACTCATCTAATGTTTGTGCCGACCATTTTGCGTGAATGCAATTAGGTTATTTTTATTTACTTAATATTTATTAACAAAACGATTAAATATTAACTTTCTTAATTGTGCGGGCTCGGAAATGTTAATTATTTTTTAATTATACAAAGGAAGTTATGTGTATTTAGTGTAATATTCAATGAAATAACCAATATAAAAGGGGGCATTTTTTCAACTTTAAGTATAAATATCTCGAAAACTATAAGTCAGCGGCTGCTAAAAACTATATATTTGGATCAGGAGTCCCCCTCTACCCCCCCATCACCCCTTGTTTTCCAATTCCGGGGATGCTAAACTAAATCCTAGCCACAAGGGGGGTTGGGGGGTTAAGGCGGACCTCCTGACCACGAGATATTAAAACTTAAAGTTAAAAAAATGCACACTTTAATATTGGTTATTCCAATGAATATTACACTATATACACTGAACTACCGTTTGTAAAATAAAATGATTAACATTTCCGAGGCCGCACAATTAAGCAAATTAATATTTAATCGTTTTATTAATAAATATTAAATAAATTAAAATAACCTAATTGCATTCACGCAAAATGTCGGCACAAATATTAGATGAGTGTGTTGCCATATTTGTGATGTGAATAAAATACGAAAAATATGTCTTCTTAATAGGGGTGGGTAACACAGTATGGCGCCGCACCATTGCGCTGATACCGAGAGTTGAGTTACGAGTGCTGATACCGATTTTGACAACTCTGTAACGCAATGGCGCCAGCAAACACCGGAACACTGGCAACACCACCAACCAACCAAACCATGCAAAGCTTGCATTGCAAGCAACTCATGAACCAACAATTGCTTGTATAGGTTGTGTGATGTGTATACGCAAAATGCAACAATGCAGATGTGTTTGATGTCATCGTATTCCTTTTCAACTTCACATTCGTTATCGTTCTTAGGAAAATGTAAAATGCTGCGAAGTTGTTTTTAGTTTTAAATATTTTCGCTAATTGAAATAAAAACTTTGCATACTTTGCTAAACATTTTTTGGTGCTTAGAGTTTTGTTAATTTTTCAAACCAAACTTAAAATTTTTAACAACTTGTGCACCAGGAAGCAAAATTGTTGAAATTCGAAGTAATATGTTCTTAAAATCCGTGTAAAACAAATTTATTTGAGCGTCGCTCGCGGGAAACAAATGAAAAAGCGTTAATTTGAAAAAATCAATGTGTTGCCCTGTAATGGCGCAATTGCGCTGACACACTGTTCTGATTCCGACCGTGGCGCTGGCGCCAGTGTGTCAGCGCCAAACCATTTGCGCCATTACCCACCACTACTTCTTAATATATTATTTTATACTGACTTCAAAATATTGAAAACAGAGTTCAACTTGCACTGAAAAACTGGCCATTAGACTGCTTAATTTAAGAATAGGGTATAGCGCCGATTAAGTTTGGTTTACTGTAGCTAAGCACGTAAACGAAATTGAAAAATTTGAAATGCACTTAGATGAACAACAAAATAAACTATCCTTTTGCAAAAATCCGTCCACAAATTATATCAGAATTTAACTTTAAAAATATCTTTTTTTTATTGCATTTTTCACATATATGGTGTTTGATTTTTATTTACTGCTAAGGCTGTAAATGTAACGAAAAGTTTGGTACCCATATGTTTTCGTTACTAAAACACTCAGCACCCGTTACTTTTGTATCGTTACTCATTTCTTTTGATACAATCAAACACTGGTATGTTTCGCGAGCTGTAAAATCATCGATGTTTGCGTACATATATGGCCTTTGTAATTCCAAAGGATATTATCGTTTAACATCCTAATGAAAATGCAAAATTGTTAATTCGTTTAAATCTTTTAATTTAAATAGATTTAAAACTGTGGACATTGGTAGTTTTTGAAATAAATGTTTAAAAAATATGCATACCTATGTATATTTAGACGCAACGTATTTTTGTTACGATTCCAAAAAGTTCAAAATTGCGAATGCAACATTGCCGTGTTTGAGAAAGAAAGAACATAAACCTGTATATATGTAAATCCGCAAAAGCGATACATATATGGATGTATATACATATGTGATGATTTACTAAAGGCTTTTTCTTTTATAATAGAGGAGCATTGCAGAGCACGGTGGAAGTCACTTCGTGGCCAGTTCGTGCAGGAGGTGGAAGCAAATATATAATTCCCTTACCCACATTTTCCGCCTTGATATGTTTTTAAACATAATAAGGCTTCGTGGAGTGAAAGAACTAGTAACAACACTTCCATAATGTCCATAATTATGCCGAATGTATGTAAATATGTTTATAAAGTTCCGTGCGATTTTCACAACTCACAATAAACAAACGAAAAGTATGTATTGTCAAAGTTTTATTGTGGCATACCTTTTGCGTTTATCGCTTTTCTGACAAAGTTACAAATGTCACGTGAATCGAAGCAAGTCTTATGTGGCATGGCCTTAATGCATTAATTTTGGAACACATATTAACACATTGTGCTATCAATGTTCACCGTTTTTAGAATCAACAAATATTTAAATACTTCGCAATTATTAAATAAAAAGTTGCTTATTTAACCCTCTAGTGCCCAAGACCGCCTCTAGACGGGCAAACTTCAAAACACCCTAGTTCGCTTTCCGCATTCCTTTTTGAATTCGTTTTGCGTTTGTCTAATTCGGGGAAGTCCAAAAATTAATTTCGTTGCGTTTACAATACTTGCCAGTGCTTGCGTCAGCTGCTGCAGTCATTGAAGTTGAAATTTTTGTGAAAATCGGAAGCAATAATTATTTGCCAAAAAGTGCGAAATTAAAAAATAAAATAAAATTATTATAAAAAGTCGAAGCTAAAAAAAAAAAATAGTGACGTGTTGCTGATAGTGTCAAGGACGCAAAACACCGCTGTTGTAACAACAAAAAGTTTTCGTTAGCTTTTTATAGCTTCGACAAGGTACCCCGTCTAGAGGCGGCCTTGGGAAAATTCGGGGAAAAAAATTATAAGGTATGTTTGAAAGTAAAACAACTCAAAACATACATATTTAAGTTCAAATAATAGATTCAGTAGGCATGGAACGTCAACAAATGCATAAGCTATCAGCTCTTTGCGATGCGGAGATTGAGAAATTTTTGAATTCGATGGATTTTGACTTCGATACGGACGGAGAAGAAGAATTGGAGGACGATTTGACTGATGGTGTTTGCGAGGCATCGTTTCCTGTCAATGATGAAGATCAAGAAGCGATTGAAAGAGCGGTAAATATGTCAGATTCTATGTTGGCTTCACAGATTTGTGTAACTTCAAGCGGAAGTCCTGCTCCGTTGGCAAAACTGTTGTCACCCTCAACTTCCATTATATCGAATTCTCCTCAAGCACAGAAACGCAAACGCAAAGCGCCTGCTGAGCATGATCTTGCTCACGCTGAAGAAAGCACAATTACCGAATTTGTAGGGTCTGTTTTGGATATAGATCCAAAGTCACCGATTTTCAAAAAGATATTGTGGCGCCAAAAGGACTTAGTTTTGGATAAATCTGTGATTTCCTTTACTGAGCTTGACCTCGGAGATCTCAAAAAGCTTGATACGCCATTCAAGTGTTTTGAATACTTTTTGAATGGTACTATCATTGAGCATATAACTCAGCAAACAAATTTGTATGCTGTCCAAAAAGATATCAATACTTCGTTTGTAATAACCAATTTGGAAATTCGACAATTTATTGGCATTTTATTTTTTATGTCAGTTTTTCGCTACCCAAATGTTCGTTCATATTGGGGTGAGTATGCGTTTGCAACAGTTCAGATCACAATGTCAAAAAATCGCTTTGAACAAATACGAAGCAATTTGCATTTCAATGATAATAGTAAGTTGCCCTCCAAGGATTCTGCCGACCACGATCCTTTATATAAAATACGACCAATCGTGAATCACTTCAGTGAGAAGTTTCAGTCGGTTCCGATGACCCAACGCTTAAGTGTGGATGAACAAATGTGTGCAACGAAGATGAAGACCTTCCTTCGACAATATTTACCAGACAAACCACACAAATGGGGAGTGAAATTCTTCAACTTGTGTGACTCCTTTGGCTTTTGCTATAATTTTGAAATATACTGCGGCGCAGGAGACAACGGTGTGCAAACTGGCTCACCAGATCTTGGTGCGTCAGCAAATGTAGTAGTTCGATTGCCGAGCAATGTTCCGAATTTCAAAAACCAGATTATCTACTTCGACAATTATTATACTTCTTTGCCGCTTCTGGTATATCTAAAATCCCGCGGAATATTTTCTTTGGGAACCATTCGGTCGAATCGCATTCCAAATTGTAAGCTGCCAACTGACAGCGACCTCAAGAAACAAGTAGGTGGATATTCTACTGAATTCTGTGGAATTGCATTAGAAGTCGAAATGTCTTTGACGGTTTGGAAGGACAATAAGGCAGTGCGACTTGCTTCGACTTACGCGGGTATAAAGCCTTTCCTGAATGAAACGAATTCAAAAGGCCAGGTTTCACGTTTTGTTCGCTCTGAAAAAAAGTACGTTGACATAGATTGCCCCAATGTAATCCGCGAATATAACAGCAACATGGGTGGCATTGACTTAATGGATGGACTAATCGGTCGATATAAAATTCCAGTAAAGAGCAACAAGTACACAAATCGACTATTTACACATATGCTTGATTTAGCCATGGTAAACGCTTACATTTTGTTCCACAGAATCAACAAGCCCGACGCTAATAATGCAAAATATCAACTGCCAATCTTCCGATCAGAAGTCGCATATGTGCTTTGCATGCTACAAACTCCTTCTCTGTCAAAAGGACCAGGGCGCCCACGACAAGTTGCTGAAAAGGAAAAGAAATACACAGGGAAGAAAACTTTCCTACTGCCTAATGATGTACGTTATGATGGCGTCGAGCATTTTCCGATGTTTTTATCACGCGCTGACAAAAAAAAACCTGTAAGCTTCCTGGTTGCACTTCCGAAACACAAATTGTATGCCGTAAATGCAATATAAACCTGTGCCTTTCTCAGCAAAAAGACTGCTTCTACGATTTTCATCACAAATAAGTAAAGAAACTTTTTGTAACAAATATTTTGAATTTTTGTAAATTAAAGTTACTTTTTTTATGTATACGTGAGTTTTTTTTTAATTGTTATTTTTGAGTATTTCTTTTATAATAAAACGTGTACTCGTAAACAAACAAAATTTTTTACTGACATTTTTTTTGGCCTACTTTCCCAAAGCCGCCTCTAGGCGGTTCAAGGTTTTGGTCCAATAAAACCCGATCCGTTTAGAACTAAAATTTTTTCCAGAACAAACCTTGACTTTTAAGACATAATGAACCCAAAAATAATTTTTTTTCCATGAAAACAAATTTGGGCACTAGAGGGTTAAGCCCCTCACAAAAAACTAAATTGTCAAACTACTGAAAACAACGAGCGAAAGAGAAAGCAAAGGATAATTGATAAAACCCAGTCAGTTAAAATTACGCGGAGGAGTTCTGCTATACGTTTCAAAAGTAAATTAGATTAGATTGATTGAGGGAGGAATGCACTGCGACCGATGGGTCTATTGTGCCCTCCACGGCTCTGATCATAGCACCTCCGTCAGCCTCAGCATCTCCAGGAAACTCAGAATGGTGGCCGTCCTAGGGCAAGCCCCCTTCTGTGAGCCACCGCATCACACTCTAGGAGTAGATGCTGTGGTGTTTCTTTTCCTGCGTCGGAACAGCGACAAAGGTCACCTGACCAGATTCCTAGTCTGTGCAGGTGGCCCCTTAGTTTGCAGTGGCCTGTCAGGAAGCCTGTTATTATTCTTAGTTCCTCCTTGGGCAGATTTATCAACATCCTGTGTCTTCTCAGGTTGCATCCTCCAAAGAGGGACTTGGCCTGTTTGAGGCCTGCTAGCTTGCTTCAGTGTTGGCTCCTCAGTCTGATAGTCTCCTTCCTTAGCATCTCTTTAATCGTGCTTGAACCCACTGCCAGGATAGGCTCAGGTCCAACAGGCGCGGAGGCCGCCGCCGTCCTGACCAGCAGGTCAGCAGTTTTGTTGCCAGCCACCCCTTTGTGACCATAGGTGACCATTGGCCTCACTATCATGGTGTACATCCACCGCAGGATTTTGAGGCTGCACCCCCAGGATTTACCTGCAAGCCGTCTGCACATCATCAGTGCTCTCCTAGCCCTGGAGGTGGCCGCATCGACATGGGCCTTCCGCAGAAGCTTAGAATCTAGGATGAGACCCAGGTATTTCACTTCTGTGGTGACTTCGACCGCGACACCCCCCCCCCAGGGCTATGACTCTACTACCGAGTAGTTTTCTCTTCCTGGTAAAGGGGACGATAGCAGTTTTGGCAGGATTAATATTTAGTCCTACCTCTATGCACCATTTCCTTGCCAGGTTAAGCCCTCTTTGCACTATGTCAAAGAGAGTGCTCACGAACTTGCCTCTGGCAATTGTCACCAGGTCATCCGCATATCCCTGGCAGCGGATGCCGTTGTTGGTGAGAATGTGCAGGAGCTCGTCCACCACTAAGCTCCACAACAGCGGGGATGGTACCCCTCCTTGCGGGCATCCTTTGGTTGTCTGCAGTTGAACTGTGCCATCGCCAGTGTCAACTTCGGCTAATCTGCTCTCTAGCAGCCTCTTTATCGATTTACGAATAGTAGGCTGTACGTTTTTCTGCTCCAGTGCTCTGTCCAGGACTGCATGCGAGGTGTTGTCGATGTCTAGGAAGGCACAGAGCACTGTTTCGCCGCTCTCGAAAGCGTCCCGAATATCCGAGGTCAACGCATACAGAGCCGTTTCCGTTTCAAAAGTAAATACAACACAATTAAGGCCTGTGGCATTTTTCTTAATTAAATCAATACTTCGTAATAAATTTAAAATTTGTAATTAAAAATCGCGCAATTTTTTATAACAAATTTCCCCTGCGGCGCTTTTCACAAATCAATAAATATTTCGCTTTATATTGTAAATTTGTAATAAAAAATCGCGCGATTTAACATATGTAATGCATCCACATTTTGTCTAGAGTTTAACAAAAAATGTTTGCTGGGTAACTTTGTCTCGAATTTGTATGGAAAACGTTGATTTTTGTCAATTTTTAGAGGCTTCCCTAGGACCGAACAGAGGGTCTAGAGATACCAGAGGGGACTTATGGAAAAGTTTATTCTTTTCCCTTTCTAACGGTGTGCTTATACTGAGAACGAACGTGGTTGATCGTCGGTAGCAAGTTGGCTACAAACAAACATTGTCGGAGGTTCGTGGTTGCAAACCAACTCGGTCGATAAACGGCAGCAAGTTGGCTGCCAAACACATGTAGTTGGCGGTTCGTTGGTTGCAAACAAACGTAGCAGCAGCAAGTTGGCTGCAAACAAACAAGCCGGAGGTTGATTGGGGTTGGGTTTCTGTCGGCAGCAAGTTGGCTGCAAGTAGTGTTTTATACATTGGCAGTCCGTACAAACAAACAAAGGTTGCGATTTAACGTGCGTTGAAAGCCAGTTGGTTTTGGCTGCAAACAAAAAGAAGCAGTAGGAGATATAGCCGCAAATATAAATAAGAATCTGCGTGCAAATACAAAATGTGCTAAAGTTGTGCATCAGCAGTACATCGTTAAGAAGAATATTTTACGTATAATTGTTACGACAGTCAACAGAGGATTATAGCAGGTGCCCGTCCCTTTGTACAAAAGGAGTACGTAGCCGTAAGCACATAATTCGTTTCGAACGTCAAACGGGATGGCTGCAGAGTTGGAAACTGTAGCAGACAACATTAAGAAAATTAAAATAAGTCATTGTTGCCAAATTGTATCTTATTTCTTTGGTGTTTATTTTTTGTATTAATGTGTTTCTCGTATATGTAAAATTTATTGTATTTATCGTATATGTAAAATATTGCGTGACATCTCGAACTTAAACAGCCGAATAAGTAGTTCGAATTTAATATTGAGGAAGATAAGCGAATAAGGTTGGTCTACAACGAAAAAAGGATTGTGGCAGAGACCAAAACCGATTTATTGAGTGAAAAAATAAGGGAGCTCTGCAGAATAGAAGTAGATATAGGCAAAACAGAACCGGACCTTAAGCACATATAAACCGCGCAAGCAACGCAAATCCGTACATTAATATGTTCTTATAAGCCTATGTGGGGAAACGAGGCGGCGGACGCGATGCAAATTTTGCTGAAATATGATAGTCCGCTCTATGAGCGACTACGTAGGATGTCGGAGGTGAGAAAATGGCTGTGGGAGGGGATTATCAAGCACAGTTTTTCGGAATTTGCGTCACCCGTTGTGTTGGTGACCAAAAAGAATGGAACGAAAAGGTGACTACAGGAGACTCAACGAGAGAATTGTGCGGGACAATTTCCTACCGTTGATCGACGACGTCATAGAAAGATTAGAAGGCTTCAGCGTATTTACGATGCTTGATCTACGTGACGGAATTTTTCATGAAAATTTGAAAAGCGCCGCAAGCGAAATTTTGTAATAAAAAGTCGCGCAACTTATTACAAATTTTCAATATATAGCGATATATATACATATTTATTAGTGAAAAATGCCACAGGCCTTGATTGTGGTGTATACATATGTATGTCTTTCAGAACTCCTTTCCGCGTAAGTTTAGCTTACTGGGTTATATCAATTTTCCTTTTGTTTCTCCTTCCTTCGTTCGTTGTTTTCAGTGGTTTGACAGATGCATTTGGCAACTTTTTATTTAAGAAACGCAAATTATTTAAATAGTTCCTAAAAGCTGATAGCACAATGTGTTTATAATATGTGTGTGCCAAAATGAATGCATTAGTGGCTCGATATTAAGAGCAGTGAATGAAAATCAAACACCATATATGTGAAAAATGCAAAAAAACAGCAATTTTAAAGTAAAATTCGGATAAAATTTGTTGACGGATTTTTGCAAAACGATAGTTAAACAAAAGTTTATTTTATTGTTCATTTATGTGCATTTGAATTTTTCAATTTGGTTTACGCGTTTAGCCACAGTAAATGATTTGCCCGATTACAAATTTATAGTAATAGTATCAAAACGAGTTTTGGTGACATACCAAGTTTAGTGCAATCGACAAATGTAATGCACATTTTTATTGATGGTTTAAATTTGTATAAAAAACTGCAGTTTGTTTAAAATATCCCTGGTTCACCTTACACCAACTGCGACATCGTTGACTGCATTTACAGCAAAGAATCCATAGAAACAAAGCGCAATATTTCTAAATTCAAGGTGGGAAATATCGTATCGTGCTACTAGATTGCTTAAAATAAATTCATTGAAAATTATTAGTGCGGCAAATCCAAAAATCCAATAGCATTCTTTCGTCGCAAAAAATAAGACCATAAATAGAGATGCGGTGTAAATAACAGTTATACCGGATACAATATTATTGTATTTTATGTTACTCCACTGGACATACGATGAAATTAAGGCTAATATTAATGCTCCATGTAAAAAGGTATCTAAGGTGACGTTTAAAAGTTCGCTTGAATCTTTTATTACAAAGAGAGGAACTATGTTCAATTGCAAGATAATCACAAAATTCCAAAAAATCGGATTAGAAATGGTCCCATCATTAGGCTTTGTAAATGAAAGAAATCCTAAAATCCCAGATACCATTAGCACTGGAAATAATCCTCGATTAAAGGTTGCAGAACTCTCTAACCATTTCAAAGCCCATCCCGATATAATGATCACAACAAAATTTGCTGCACAAATTATAGGGTTACAACTCGAAGTACGTTTCTTCACAACCATAGTGATAAGCACAGTATATGTATACAGTATGCAACCTTTTCGATAATTTATCGGAAAAATTCACCTTCCAAAAGCACTTGGGTTTCGTGTTACTCTTTTTAACGAAAAAAATCTTTCAACAGGGTCTTGTGCAGCAAGGAACTACACAAATTTTATTTTATGCATTAATAAATAAAAAAAAAGCGCGTATAGAACAAACTCACAGCTTGTACTACTTCATTAAAGATATTTTATTATTGTAGTTGCTGAAGTGCAGACCACACACAAAGTTCGTGAATGTTAAATAAAGTTCGAAGCAATATCTTTACAAAAACCGTAGACGGTGCGAATTTACCAAATTAGTAGTCCCTAAACTAATATTCTGTTGCATATGAATTGTTTTATATTTTTAAATTTAAATTTAAATTAAATTTATCTTCAAATGTGCTTAAGGTCATATGCATGTTTTTTTCTTTTTTTTTTTGTCATAATTAGAATGAAAATTAATTATTAAAAATATTAACTGCTGGAATTTTAACTGGATATTTTAAACCGGCGCTTAGATAGCAATTCAGACTTAGATACATAGATATAAAGAGAGGTATGCACTGCGACCAAAGGGTCTATTGTGCCCTCGAAGCTCATCACAACAACTCAGCCAACCCCAGGACCTCCAGAAATCTGAGGATAGTCGCCGGGGTTAGGGATTGTATGAATTGATCTCCCGGCCATGGCCGACCCATGGTTGTCCCCCGTCTGCGTGCCACAGCCTCACACTCCGTAAGCAGGTGATGTGGGGTCTCTCCTGCCGAGTCACAGAAGCGACATAAGTCGCTCGACCAGATCCCCAGTTTATGTAGGTTACCTTTAGGTCTGCAGTGGCCCGTTAGAAAGCCTGTAAGGATTCTCAGCTTTTCCTTAGGAAGGTCCATAAGAAGCTTGAGCCTTCTTAGATTGTACCCCCCAAGGATGTTCTTGGACTGTTTGAGACCGGCGACGTTAAACCAGTGTAGGTTTCTCTGCGTTTTTGTCTCCCAGCAAGTTTTTCTCTTACCGTGTCCGGTCCTAATGCTATAAACGGCTCTGGTCCAATAGGAGTGGTGGCCGCCGCTTTCCTTGCTAGCAGGTCAGCTGCTTCGTTGCCTTCCACACCCATATGCCCCGGTACGCAAAGAAGTAGGATACGATTTCTCTCCGCCAGTGCGTTTAGTCTCATTATGCACTCAAGCACCAAAGAGGACTTCACCTCGTATGATGAGAGAGCTCTGAGCGCCCCCTGACTATCTCTAGAAATTAGTATTCTTTCGTTGCTATACTTCCTACTTCAGACTTACTCTCACACAGGTTGAGCTCAACATTAAGTGTAATATACTCATTAAATTATTTGTTTTAAAATATTTATTTAATTGTTTATGAAGTCAATGAACATAATATCTTACAGACTATACTTAAATTTTCATATTTCATTACCAAATGTTAATTCATACCTACCTAATAATTGCATGCAAAATATATAATACATTTTTCTTATATTTTTTATATATTTTCTGTTTTCAACCGGAAAAGAATGCAAACACATTTTCAAAGGAAACTTATCCCTGAAAAATAACTTATGATCCCCAGTATATATATCCTGTCACTATTTATATACTTTGCAGGCTGCGTGGTTCGAAATATATATAGACAATGGAACAAGAAAATAAAGTGTGTACATGTTTAGCTATAATACTTGCATTTTCATTAAATACAAAACAAGTAGAGAGAATGTACGGGAGAAGAAATTAGTCGCATCGACGAAAAAGAAATGCTTCAATATTTATTGACGGTATTGCGATCCATATCCATGGATTTAATTATTTTGCAATCCTTATTTTTATCCATAAATATTGCATGCTACACGATCAAGAAATAACACGATACTTGCATCACGTCATTAAATACTGAACGTGTGACAATGCCCAATGGTAGAAAACTGCTCGCAGCATCGTGATATGTGTGTATGTATATATTTATTTACGTTTTTACAAATATATGCACTTTTACATTTGTATTTTTGTACATATTAAGGAATCTTCACCATGAACATTGAGCTACAATAAAATCGATGTAAATTCTAAGGTCTTGAAGTATCAACAGTCGTTCGCAGATATTTTATTGGCCCTGAAATCATTAAAAATTAGTTTTATTTTTGATTATGCATGCACTCTTCTAGGAATACTCTGCTTCAATTTATAGATGTAGTTTCGCTTGCGCTCCATTCCAGGCAGTTATTTCCTTCAGTAAATGGAAAAATGTTCCAGTTATAAGAAAATGTATATATTTATTTGTAAAATTAACTGCTTTTGTTTACAAATTTAACCGAAACGAATGAATGAAATGAAGAAGAAAACTCACACCGAAAAGTTTACTACCCAGTGTTGCTTTTTTTATTGTACACGTTGGTTTTAGGAAAATTGTGGTGAGCCGTTGAATAATTATTCAAATATGCAAATAAAAACAGTCGTCACCTATTTTCGCTATAAATTTTTGGCTTTAAGTAATAATTGTAAAGTGTATCTTCATTGATTAATGCAAATATTTCACATTACGCAAAATTTTTGATGTGATTTTCAAAGTTTATTATGAAACATCATTGCATGCAACTCTGCTATAGTTTATTTTCATTATCCACCATGAATATATTTTTTATTTAGGTGTTTTATTTTACAATATTTATCAGGTTACAATATTTAAACTTATATTAATTATTAATAATTTCTTAATTGAAGTACAATTTATCAACATAAAATACCAAAGATAATAGCATAAAAATTGACTAATAACAGTTGGAAATAATCTTAATTAGACCACTTAAAATATTTACATTTTTAGTTTCAAGAAATATCATACTATACAAAACATTTCTTTTTACTTTTTACTTAACTCTTCTTTGATTTCATACATATCTACATATATAACTTATATGTATTTATCTATACAAAAGTCCAAATACGTATATAGGATGAGCGTGGGTGCCCTAAGGAACGTCATCCTTCAACCTGCAGAAGTCCATAACTATCCGGTATTTTGCTAAAAATATAAAAAAATTAAAAAAGTTATAAATCAAAAGTTGAGAATTTTTCTGCAAAATATTAATTTTTTTTAAAGAAAATACCATGAACAGAAAGATAATTGATTTTTCTTTCTAATAACATCCATTTTTATTTGAAATTTTTGAAAATTTTCAAAATATTTATACTTGACTTACAACTATGTACATATGTGAATTGCCGTACATGTACTGTGCACATGCAGTAAGGCAATTTTCAAAAATTGGAGAATTTCATAAAAATTATTTATTAAATTAAAAAAAAATATAATAGACTGAAAGATAATTGATTATTCTTTCTAATAGCGTACATTTTTATATGAAATTTTGGAAAATTTTTAAAATATTTATACTTGACTTACAACTATGTGCAATGCCGTATATCTACTGTGCACATTAGACTGCCACTTAGAAAAAATACGCTTGCGGAACCCACCCAAACAGGTTCCTTTTCCCAAAAAAATGATTGTGCCAAAATTGTATCCAACTCGGTTCGGGGGAAGTGGTGCCTCAAAGCCCCCAAAGTTTCGAAAAATCATAATTTTTTCAAAAAAGTTGACTTTGGCCTTGAATAACTCAGCTAATATCAATTACTCATAAAAATGAAATTTGAAAGAAATGAAGAAAATTCTACGCCAAGTAATTTTGCAATTGAAAGTTTTTGATTATCTTCAAGTATTTTCTATTTATACCCCTAGCAACAATATTTGCGCCTAGCAATTTATTAGTAGGCCTATATGTATATGTTTCTGGTTGTACCTATCTAAAGATGAATTTTATTACAAAAATTATTTTATATGCGCTAGTGATGGGAAATATCGTCAATTTTGCTTGTCGACAAATATCGATACTTCGGAAGAGCTTGCCGATATTTGTCGATACTATCGATACTTGGTGATAGTATCGACACTTGATGAAACTGGCGTAGTTGGAATTATCAGATGCTTCAAAGCATTGGATTTAATGAGCGATACTAAAAATTTCGATACTCTTGTGACTTAACGATACTAAACGATTATCGATACCTTATTGATACTATTATTGTTGTCGATACGTATCGAATACGGACCTTGTCGATACTTGTCGACAAGTATCGATACTTTTCCCATCACTAATATGCGCATTTTATTTCACAGCAACTAACAGATTTGATGTGTCTCCTTGTTGATGTTAATTTCCAAGAAATTATTTCGCAAGTTGTTGACTTTTTTTCGAGGATTCCTAGAATTTTTTATTCATATTTCTTTTGAAGCAAAATATTACAATATTTCTTTTCTAAAGTTTTCATCGGAAAAATAAGTGAAAATGTCTATGGTTTTACGTGAGCGTATTTATTTAATTGGAAACTATTCAAATAGATTGATGGGTAGTAAATTACCGTCTGCGAAAGCAGTTTTGAGAATTATATTTTTTAATGCGCGTGTTGTTAAGCTGAGCCTTAGGGAAAGTGCCCGTTTAACAATAAAAGAAGTGCAAATATTTTGGCAAAAAGCATGAATTCCAACTAGACAAGAGAACCACTGCATTGAAAAATTGGAAAAACTGTATATTTAATGGCGCAATCAGACAGTATTTACCAAAAAAATTGAAAACTTATTTGATATAGCTCATGCAAATGCATTGACTATTCTAAAAATTGAAGATAAAATATTTTTATTGAATCAAAGAAAAGAGGGAAGACCGTGATATATGCATGGCATCGATCGTGAACTTGAACAGTCAGAAAAACAAACAGAAGATAGGCAAAGAAAATTGTTGGAAAGGAGAAATAAAAGTACGCAAGAAGTTAACGATTTATTAAGAACTGTTCCAATAAACGATATTTCGTTGTCTGACCCGGAAAATTCAAATGTGAAGATAGTGCTTCTGACATGGAAATTGCAGAAGAGCCACCTTTAAAGAAAGCCAGGGGAAATACTAATTTAGTCACTCCAAAACTTGTGGCTGTTCTAGATGCTTGCAAAATAAGTGACAGAAATGCTGTTAAAATTATAGTTGCTGCTGCAGAAGCGTTTGGTCAATGCATAAACAATTTCATTTTAAATAAAAATTCAGTTCGTACTGCAAGACAAAAATTGCGGAAAGAACGCGTTGATGAAATCAAAGCCAATATGGAAAATAGTGATTTGGAAATTGTATGTGTGCATTGGGATGGAAAACTACTTTCAGGATTAGACCGGTTCCCTATAATAATATCCAATGGTCAATTAGAGCAATTACTCGAGGTTCCACCTTTAGACGCAAGCACTGGAAGAGCCTAAGCATTAGCTATTCGTAAAGCTGGTTACGAGTGGGGCCTGCAAGATAAAGTGAAAGCGTTAGTTTTTGATACAACAGCAGTAAACACCGGTCACAAGTGAAATAGAAATCATAATATCAAATTTAAACAAATTTTTAAATGAGAAACAGCCCCGTGCCGATTATATGGAATTTCTAGAACTTATAATAATATTCTTAGGAAAAACGCCGAGTCGTGGTGTAAAAATTAAAGCTCCAGGAGCTATGCATCATGTCAGATGGATGTCAAAGGCCATATACACTGCACATGCATTAAGGCAACTTTCAAAAGTTTGAAAATTTCATAAAAAGATTTATTAAATTTAAAAAAAATACAATGGACTAAAAGTAATTGATTATTCTTTCTAATAATATAACTTCTACCGCTTTGAGTATTGTTGTTTTTTCCTAATAATTTTCCAAATAAACCGATTGGCCTTAAAGCTCAAAAATATTTAAAAATAAAAAAAAGCATCCATTTTTATTTGAAATTTTCGAAAATTATCAAAATATTTATACTTGACTTATACTTACATATGTGAAATGCCGTATACATATGCATGTACTGTGCAAGTTAAGCAAGTCGTATTACTTAGTAATTAAAACACTTTACGTTTTTTAAATTAACTTTATTTAATTTAGTTGACCACTTGCCAGTTATGGCTTACAAAAGAGAACTAGCACTGATTTGCTACTCTAATGAAGCGGCCTTAAATACCTTTTCGCTTCAAGTGATGTTGTTTCTATTTGCACGCCTCATGTGCCTCACAGCACTGTTGTTGGAATACATGGCTAACCCACGCGCATGTGGAAACAGTTAGGTCAACGATGATCCCATGCGCCTAACCGGCCTGTTGTTGGGCTGCATGATTTGCCCAAGCGCATGGTGAAGGTGTTGTTGAGCAATCAATGATCCCGTGTGCTTGACAGTGCTGTTGCTAAGTTGCAACTCAAGCGCATGGCGAAGCTGTTGCTTGGCCGTTTGGCTAACCCAAGCGCATGGTGAAGATGTTGCTGGGCCGTTGTGGCTAACCTAAGCGCATGGTGAAGCTGTTGTTTGGCTGCATGGCTAACCCAAGCGCATGTTGAAACAGTTGCTGTGGCGCTATACTCTGGCACAATATGATAACTCCTCCCCCTCTTAAATTTGGGGCGTCCCTGATCCGACATAATTATGTAACCCTGATTAACATAATGACTTATAAATGATAAGTTATTTTCTACAATCGCATGTATGCATGAAAATATTTATATATGTATATATAAATTTTTATTCAAAGTTCTGAAGAAATATATGTTTGAAAATGATGTTCTCCGCATACATATGTACGTTAACAATAATAAGTTCACTTTCATTTTAACTTTTATGAAAAAAGAAAATTGACAAAAAATTATTGGTTTAAATAAAGTATTGTTAGTTTTTATTTAGAAACTTAGAAATACTTATATTTTTTATTTTACAACATTTTTCAATAATTCTCATCTTGAAAATGATGTGTTCCGTAAACATATGTACGTACTATAATCACTTTCATATGAATTAAGAAATTTTACAAAAAAACTAATACATTATTATGATTTAAGTTGTCGTTAACCCATTGATTTAGATAAAGTATTTGTTGTTTTTTTTTAAGTTTTAGAACTAGAGCATGTTATGTTTTTACAAAAAAAATTTTAATAGTTTTTGGCTTGAAAGTGATGCGCTCCGTATACATATGTATGTGTGGGTTTCCGCTTTGTACCTTATGTGGATTAATAAATCTCACATTTTTACAAACAACTAATATAACAATATCAATTCAATTTCGCTTAATCTAATAATATACAGTACCCACCTTTTCGATAATTTATCGGAAAAATTCACCTCCCAAAAGGACTTGGGTTTCGTGTTACTATTTTTAACGAAAAAGATCTTGCAACAGGGTTTTGTGCAGCCAGGAACTACACAAGTTTTATTTTATGCATTAATAAATAAAAAAAGCGCGTATAGAACAAACTCACAGCTTGTACTACTTCATTAAAGATATTTTATTATTGTAATTGCTGAAGTGCAGACCACACACAAAGTTCGTGAACGTTAAATAAAGTTCGAAGCAATATCTTTACAAAAACCGTTGACGGTGCGAGTTGAAAAAATTAGTAGTCCCTAAACTAATATTCTGTTGCATATGGTTTGTTTTAAATTTTCAATTTGTTTTCTTTAAATTTATCTTCAAATGTGCTAAAGGTCATATGCATGTTATTTTCTTTTTTTTTTGTCATAATTAGAATGAAAATTAATTCTTAAAAATATTAACTGCTGGAATTTTAACTGGATATTTTAAACCGGCGCTTAGATAGCAATTCAGACTTAGATACATAGATATAAAGAGAGGTATGCACTGCGACCAAAGGGTCTATTGTGCCCTCGAAGCTCATCACAACAACTCAGCCAACCCCAGGACCTCCAGAAATCTGAGGATAGTCGCCGGGTTTAGGGATTGTATGAATTGATCTCCTGGCCATGGCCCACCCAGGGTTGTCCCCCGTCTGCGTGCCACAGCCTCACACTCCGTAAGCAGGTGATGTGGGGTCTCTCCTGCCGAGTCACAGAAGCGACATAAGTCGCTCGACCAGATCCCCAGTTTATGTAGGTGACCTTTAAGTCTGCAGTGGCCCGTTAGAAAGCCAGTAAGGATTCTCAGTTTTTCCTTAGGAAGGTCCATAAGAAGCTTGAGCCTTCTTAGATTGTACCCCCAAGGATGTTCTTGGACTGTTTGAGACCGGCGACGTTAAACCAGTGTAGGTTTCTCTGCGTTTTTGTCTCCCAGCAAGTTTTTCTCTTACCGTGTCCGGTCCTAATGCTATAAACGGCTCTGGTCCAATAGGAGTGGTGGCCGCCGCTTTCCTTGCTAGCAGGTCAGCTGCTTCGTTGCCTTCCACACCCATATGCCCCGGTACCCAAAGAAGTAGGATACGATTTCTCTCCGCCAGTGCGTTTAGTCTCATTATGCACTCAAGCACCAAAGAGGACTTCACCTCGTATGATGAGAGAGCTCTGAGCGCCCCCTGACTATCTCTAGAAATTAGTATTCTTTCGTTGCTATACTTCCTACTTCAGACTTACTCTCACACAGGTTGAGTTCAACATTAAGTGTAATATATTCATTAAATTATTTGTTTTAAAATATTTTTTTAATTGTTTATGAAGTCAATGAACATAATATCTTACAGACTATACTTAAATTTTCATATTTCATGTTATTCATACCTACCTAATAATTGCATGCAAAATATATAATACATTTTTCGGTTATATTTATTATACAAGTATATATTTTAATACACGAATGCTTATCATTTTTTATATATTTTCTGTTCTGATTAAATTTTTCAACCGGAAAAGAATGCAAACACATTTTCAAAGGAAAATTATCCCTGAAAAATAACTTATGATCCCCAGTATATATATCCTGTCACTATTTATATACTTTGCAGGCTGCGTGGTTCGAAATATATATAGACAATGGAACAAGAAAATAAAGTGTGTACATGTTTAGCTATAATACATGCATTTTAATTAAATACAAAACAAGTAGAGAGAATGTACGGGAGTAGAAATTAGTCGCATCGACGAAAAAGAAGTGCTTCAATATTTATTGACGGTATTGCGATCCATATCCATGGATTTAATTATTTTGCAATCCTTTTTCTTATCCATAAATATTGCATGCTACACGGTCAAGAAATAACACGATACTTGCATCACGTCAATAAATACTGAACGTGTGACAATGCCCAATGGTAGAAAACTGCTCGCAGCATCGTGATATGTGATATTTACGTTTTTACAAATATATGCACTTTTAAATTTGTATTTTTGTACATATTAAGGAATCTTCACCATGAACATTGAGCTACAATAAAATCGATGTAAATTCTTAGGTCTTGAAGTATCAACAGTCGTTCGCAGATGTTTTATTGGCCCTGAAGTCATTAAAAATTAGTTTTATTTTTGATTATGCATGCACTATTCTAGGAATACTCTGCTTCAATTTATAGGTGTAGTTTCGCTAGCGCTCCATTCCAGGCAGTTATTTCCTTCAGTAAATGTAAAAATGTTCCAGTTATAAGAAAATGTATATATTTATTTGTAAAATTAACTGCTTTTGTTTACAAATTTAACCGAAAGGAATGAATGAAATGAAGAAGAAAACTCACACCGAAAAGTTTACTACCCAGTGTTGCTTTTTTTATTGTACACGTTGGTTATAGGAGAATTGTGGTGAGCCGTTAAATAATTATTCAAATATGCAAATAAAAACTGTCGTCACATATTTTCGCTATACATTTTTGGCTTTAAGAAATAATTGTAAAGTGTATCTTCATTGGTTGATGCAAATATTTCACATTCCGCAAAATTTTTGATGTGATTTTCAAAGTTTATTATGAAACATCATTGCATGCAACTCTGCTATAGTTTATTTTCATTATCCACCATGAAAACTCTTATGCCTGAGAAGGACTTCACCTCAGTTTTACTACTGTATATACTGTGCTCATAATCCCCTATTTTTAAACTTAGTTCGTCGGACATTACCAAAATTTAAATTCAAATAAGCATTTCCAAAACATTTAAAAAAGAGTTTCCGTCTTATAATAATAAGAATTTTAAAATATATTATTGCAAACTTTACATTAACCAAATAATCGGTAAAATAACCGAGTACTGTAATACTTTTCTCACATCTTGAACTTGTTGAGTGACAGCCTGCTGCGATCAAAGTTTCAAATTTCCATTCGCTGCAAGCCTATTGCTATAGTGCTCTAACACACTTGTTTTCTATGCTACGTCGTTAGGAATCTAGTCGTTCCTTCCAACACTCGGAAACCAGACAAAAATTAAATTGTGAATGTGTTGGTAACATCTGATAAGTTGTGATGGTATTTGTAAATTAAATTCGCCTTGGTTACCTCCGTCTTGCAGGGTAGTTAACTAATTTAAAAAAACAATATTTTTTTTTATTTAGGTGTTTTATTTTACAGTATTTATCAGGTTACAATATTTAAGCTTATATTAATTATTAATAATTTCTTAATTAAAGTACAATTTATCAACATAAAATACCAAAGATAATAGCATAAAAATTGACTAATAACAGTTGGAAATAATCTTAATTAGACCACTTAAAATATTTACATTTTTAGTTTCAAGAAATATCATACATATACAAAACATTTCTTTTTACTTTTTACTTAACTCTTATTTATCTTCATACATATCTACATATATAACTTATATGTATTTATCTATACAAAAGTCCAAATACGTATATAGGATGAGCGTTGGTGCCCTAAGGAACGTCATCCTTCAACCTGCAGAAGTCCATAACTATCCGGTATTTTGCTAAAAATATAAAAAAATTAAAAAAGTTATAAATCAAAAGTTGAGAATTTTTCTGCAAAATATTAATTTTTTTTAAAGAAAATACCATGAACAGAAAGATAATTGATTTTTCTTTCTAATAACATCCATTTTTATTTGAAATTTTTGAAAATTTTTAAAATATTTATACTTGACTTACAACTATGTACATATGTGAAATGCCGTACATGTACTGTGCACATGCAGTAAGGTAATTTTCAAAAATTGGAAAATTTCATAAAAATTATTTATTAAATTCAAAAAAAAATATAATAGACTGAAAGATAATTGATTATTCTTTCTAATAGCGTACATTTTTATTTGCAAATTTGGAAAATTTTTAAAATATTTATACTTGACTTACAACTATGTGCAATGCCGTATATCTACTGTGCACATTAGACTGCCACTTAGAAAAAATACACTTGCGGAACCCCCCCAAACTGGTTCCTTTTCCCAAAAAAATTATTGTGGCAAAATTTTATCCAACTCGGTTCGGGGGAAGTGGTGCCTCACAGCCCCCAAAGTTTCGAAAAATCATAATTTTTTCAAAAAAGTTGACTTTGGCCTTGAATAACTCAGCTAATATCAATTACTCATAAAAATGACATTTGAAAGAAATGAAGAAAATTCTACGCCAAGTAATTTTGCAATTGAAAGTTTTTGATTATCTTGAACTGTTTTCTATTTATACCCCTAGCAACAATATTTGCGCCTAGCAATTTATTAGTAGGCCTATATGTATATGTTTCTGGTTGTACCTATCTAAAGATGAATTTTATTACAAAAATTATTTTATATGCGCTAGTGATGGGAAATATCGTCAATTTTGCTTGTCGACAAATATCGATACTTCGGAAGAGCTTGCCGATATTTGTCGATACTATCGATACTTGGTGATAGTATCGACACTTGATGAAACTGGCGTAGTTGGAATTATCAGATGCTTCAAAGCATTGAATTTAATGAGCGATACTAAAAATTTCGATGCTCTTGTGACTTAACGATACTAAACGATTATCGATACCTTATTGATACTATTATTGTTGTCGATACGTATCGAATACGGACCTTGTCGATACTTGTCGACAAGTATCGATACTTTTCCCATCACTAATATGCGCATTTTATTTCCCAGCAACTAACAGATTTGATGTGTCTCCTTGTTGATGTTAATTTCCAAGAAATTATTTCGCAAGTTGTTGACTTTTTTTCGAGGATTCCTAAAACTTTTTTTTCATATTTCTTTTGAAGCAAAATATTACAATATTTCTTTGCTAAATTTTCAGTGCAAAATCGTCAATAAGAGTGTTAACATCGGAAAAATAAGTGAAAATGTCTATGGTTTTATGTGAGCGTATTTATTTAATTGGTAACTATTCAAATAGATTGATGGGTAGTAAATTACCGTCTGCGAAAGAAGTTTTGAGAATTATATTTTTTAATACGCGTGTTGTTAAGCTGAGTCTTAGGGAAAGTGCCCGTTTAACAATAAAAGAAGTGCAAATATTTTGGCAAAAAGCACGAATTCCAACTAGACAAGAGAACCACTGCATTGAAAAATTGGAAAAACTGTATATTTAATGGCGCAATCAGACAGTATTTACCAAAAAAATTGAAAACTTATTTGATATAGCTCATGCAAATGCATTGACTATTCTAAAAATTGAAGATAAAATATTTTTATTGAATCAAAGAAAAGAGGGAAGACCGTGATATATGCATGGCATCGATCGTGAACTTGAACAGTCAGAAAAACAAACAGAAGATAGGCAAAGAAAATTGTTGGAAAGGAGAAATAAAAGTACGCAAGAAGTTAACGATTTATTAAGAACTGTTCCAATAAACGATATTTCGTTGTCTGACCCGGAAAATTCAAATGTGAAGATAGTGCTTCTGACATGGAAATTGCAGAAGAGCCACCTTTAAAGAAAGCCAGGGGAAATACTAATTTAGTCACTCCAAAACTTGTGGCTGTTCTAGATGCTTGCAAAATAAGTGACAGAAATGCTGTTAAAATTATAGTTGCTGCTGCAGAAGCGTTTGGTCAATGCATAAACAATTTCATTTTAAATAAAAATTCAGTTCGTACTGCTAGACAAAAATTGCGGAAAGAACGCGTTGATGAAATCAAAGCCAATATGGAAAATAGTGATTTGGAAATTGTATGTTTGCATTGGGATGGAAAACTACTTCCAGGATTAGAAGGAAAAGAGAAAGTAGACCGGTTCCCTATAATAATATCCAATGGTAAATTAGAGCAATTACTCGAGGTTCCACCTTTAGACGCAAGCACTGGAAGAGCCTAAGCATTAGCTATTCGTAAAGCTGGTTACGAGTGGGGCCTGCAAGATAAAGTGAAAGCGTTAGTTTTTGATACAACAGCAGTAAACACCGGTCACAAGTGAAATAGAAATCATAATATCAAATTTAAACAAATTTTTAAATGAGAAACAGCCCCGTGCCGATTATATGGTATTTCTAGAACTTATAACAATATTCTTAGGAAAAACGCCGAGTCGTGGTGTAAAAATTAAAGCTCCAGGTGCTATGCATCATGTCAGATGGATGTCAATGGCCATATACACTGCACATGGATTAAGGCAACTTTCAAAAGTTCGAAAATTTCATAAAAAATATTTATTAAATTTAAAAAAAATATAATGGACTGAAAGTAATTGATTATTCTTTCTTATAATATAACTTCTACCGCTTTGAGTATTGTTGTTTTTTCCTAATAATTTTCCAAATAAACCGATTGGCCTTAAAGCTTAAAAATATTTAAAAATAAAAAAAGCATCCATTTTTATTTGAAATTTTCAAAATATTTATACTTGACTTATACTTACATATGTGAAATGCCGTATACATATGCATGTACTGTGCAAGTTAAGCAAGTCGTAATTAAAACACTTAACGTTTTTTAAATTAACTTTATTCAATTTAGTTGACCACTTGTCAGTTATGGCTTACAAAAGAGAACTAGCACTGATTTGCTACTCTAATGAAGCGGCCTTAAATACCTTTTCGCTTCAAGTGATGTTGATTCTATTTGCACGCCTCATGTGCCTCACAGCACTGTTGTTGGAATACATGGCTAACTCACGCGCATGTGGAAACAGTTAGGTCAACGATGATCCCATGCGCCTAACCGGCCTGTTGTTGGGCTGCATGATTTGCCCAAGCGCATGGTAAAGGTGTTGTTGGGCAATCAATGATCCCGTGTGCTTGACAGTGCTGTTGCTAAGTTGCAACTCAAGCGCATGGCGAAGCTGTTGCTGGGCCGTTTGGCTAACCCAAGCGCATGGTGAAGCTGTTGCTTGGCCGTTGTGGCTAACCTAAGCGCATGGTGAAGCTGTTGTTTGGCTGCATGGCTAACCCAAGCGCATGTTGAAACAGTTGCTGTGGCGCTATACTCTGGCGCAATATGATAACTCCTCCCTCTCTTAAATTCGGGGCGTCCCTGATCCGACGGTTTTTTTTTGTTTAACTTGCATAATTATGTAACCCTGATTAACATAATGACTTATAAATGATAAGTTATTTTCTACAATCGCATGTATGCATGAAAATATATATATGTATATGTATATATAAATTTTTATTCAAAGTTCTGAAGAAATATATGTTTGAAAATGATGTTTTCCGCATACATATGTACGTTAACAATAATAAGTTCACTTTCATTTTAACTTTTATGAAAAAAGAAAATTAACAAAAAATTATTGGTTTAAATAAAGTATTGTTAGTTTTTATTTAGAAACTTAGAAATACTTATATTTTTTGTTTTACAACATTTTTCAATAATTCTCATCTTGAAAATGATGTGTTCCGTATACATATGTACGTACTATAATCACTTTCATATGAATTAAGAAATTTTACAAAAAAACTAATACATTATTATGATTTAAGTTGTCGTTAACCCATTGGTTTAGATAAAGTATTTGTTTTTTTTTTTAAGTTTTAGAACTAGAGCATGTTATGTTTTTACAAAAACAATTTTAATAGTTTTTGGCTTGAAAGTGATGCGCTGCGTATACATATGTATGTGTGGGTTTCCGCTTTGTACCTTATGTGGATTAATAAATCTCACAATTTTACAAACAACTAATATAACAATATCAATTCAATTTCGCTTAATCTAATAATATACAGTACCCACCTTTTCGATAATTTATCGGAAAAATTCACCTCCCAAAAGGACTTGGGTTTCGTGTTACTATTTTTAACGAAAAAGATCTTGCAACAGGGTTTTATGCAGCCAGGAACTACACAAGTTTTATTTTATGCATTAATAAATAAAAAAAGCGCGTATAGAACAAACTTACAGCTTGTACTATTTCATTAAAGATATTTTATTATTGTAATTGCTGAAGTGCAGACCACACACAAAGTTCGTGAACGTTAAATAAAGTTCGAAGCAATATCTTTACAAAAACCGTTGACGGTGCGAGTTGAAAAAATTAGTAGTCCCTAAACTAATATTCTGTTGCATATGGTTTGTTTTAAATTTTCAATTTGTTTTCTTTAAATTTATCTTCAAATGTGCTAAAGGTCATATGCATGTTATTTTCTTTTTTTTTTGTCATAATTAGAATGAAAATTAATTCTTAAAAATATTAACTGCTGGAATTTTAACTGGATATTTTAAACCGGCGCTTAGATAGCAATTCAGACTTAGATACATAGATATAAAGAGAGGTATGCACTGCGACCAAAGGGTCTATTGTGCCCTCGAAGCTCATCACAACAACTCAGCCAACCCCAGGACCTCCAGAAATCTGAGGATAGTCGCCGGGGTTAGGGATTGGCAATATCACCGACAGCACCCAGTTTTCTTAAAAAGCAAGATGGAACCTGGACCGACTCTAGCGTTGAAACAGTTAACCTGCTTCTAGACAACCATTTCTCCGAGTACACCAATGATCTTGGAAATGAGTCAGAACAAAGGAATGTCAGACCGCAGCTTATAAACGAGATAATAAGCGACAGAAGTATATGCTGGGCCATAGACAAATTCGAACCCTACAAAAGTCCGGGGTCAGACAGTATTTACCCAGCTCAGCTACAACATACCATGGAGCGCACCAAACCTTGGTTAAAAACAATCTTTACCAGCTGCTTAAGACTCGCCTATATACCCATTTTATGGAGAGAAGTTAAGGTGGTGTTTATACCAAAAGCAGGTAGAGCCTCACACACCAAACCAAATGACTTTAGGCCTATAAGCCTTTCCTCTTTTCTACTCAAAACTTTCGAAAGACTAATTGAGATGTATATTAGGATCTCGATTAGTCCATCCCTATTGTCTAATGCGCAACATGCCTATACCAAAGGCAAGTCCACGGAGACAGCACTCCACTCACTGGTTTCCAAGCTTAAAAAATCCCTAGAAGAAAAAGAATTCGCACTTGTTGCAATTCTCGACATTGCGGGGGCATTCAACAATGTAACCCCTCGAGCGATTACCTCGACTCTCAGGGATCTGCGAATGGACAGCTCTCTAGTTGGACTCATTCACCAAATGCTCACCAGCAGGGTAGTGTGTTCGCAGCTGGGGGAAAGCACCGTTCGCAGACCCGTAAACAGAGGCACTCCACAAGGAGGAGTTCTATCTCCACTTTTATGGGTGGTAACTGTAAGTAAGCTCTTGCGACGCATGGAAGGAAATGGTTATGAGGTGATCGCGTACGCCGACGATGTAGCGGTAATTGTGAGAGGAAAATTTCCTCAGACGCTATGCGAACTCATGGAAACAACTCTCACTTCACTTGTCACCTGGACCAAAGACAGTGGTCTAGAAGTGAATCCTGATAAAACAGAACTAGTGCTATTCACCAGAAGGTATAAGATACCCACTCTCACACTACCGAAACTTGATGGCAAAAGCCTAATTCTTAAAAGTATCGCGAAGTACCTGGGTCTGATTTTAGGCAATAAGCTGTACTGGAAAGACAACACAAGGGAGCGAATAAGGAAAGCCACTACGGCGCTTTTCACTTGCAAAAAAGCTATTGGTGTGAAATGGGGGTTCTCCCCTAAGATAGTACACTGGATCTATACAGCCATCGCCCGCCCAATCCTATTATACGGAGCCTGGTGGCCCACTCTAAAAAAATCAACAACGCTTAAACAACTGCAGAGAGTACAAAGAAGCGCGGAGCTCTGAATAAGTGGAGCCCTAAGCTTCTCACCCACTGAGGCTCTAAACGCCATACTACACCTGCCACCTCTTGACGTAGTAGCTCAAGAGGTAGCCGCTATCACAGCTTTAAGACTTAGAGAAGCTGGGTTCTGGACCCAGAGCACACTTGGCCACACAGAAATTCTAAGAAAAATGGCTCCAATTCAAATACCAACAAATACGGACTACTGTACACCATCAGCTTCCTTTAAAAAGGACTATGAAGTCATCGTACCAACCCGACAGGATTGGTACACAAGACCACACCATATGCCTAAGGCCATCAACATTTACACTGATGGCTCCAAACTCAACGGAAAAGTCGGGGGAGGTGTATTCTCCCCTGAACTAAAACTTGAAAAATCGTTCAGACTCCCCGACCTCTGTAGCGTGTAGCAAGCGGAAGTGTTGGCTATCCGGAGGCTACACAGCACCTAATCAAAAACCCTAAAGAAAGCAAACAGGTCTTTATCTTTTCTGACAGCCAAGCTGCACTGAAGGCGCTAGACTCCTGTATAGACAATACGAAGTCTCTCACTGAATGCCGCAAATCTCTAAACGAGATGGCTCAGCATTATAGAATTCAACTCATATGGGTGCCTGGACACCGCGATATCGAGGGCAACTGCAAAGCGGATGAACTGGCAAGGAATGGTACGACCACCCCGATCCTTCCGAGTAGGAACAGGTTAGGTATACCACTTGCCACTTTTAAACTACAAATCAAGCATAACCCCATAAAGGTGGCGAATGAACGTTGGGGTAGTCACCCACACTGCGAAATCTCCAAACTCACGTGGCCGTCTTACGATAAAAGGCGCACATCAAACCTTCTGGGGCTAAAAAGAAGCGAAGTCTCTACCTTAACAAGAACCCTCACAGGGCACTGTCTAATCCGTACTCACGCGAAAAGACTAGGAGTAAATGCTCCGGAGCACTGTCGCAGTTGCGACGAAGAAGAAGAAAACGTGGAACACCTACTTTGCCAATGTCCAGCTTTAAGCAGAAGAAGACTTCGCACGCTTGGCAGACCAACTCTACAAAGCCTCGCGGAGATAGCGCTAATAAACCCAAAAGCACTGTCGAAATTTATCAAGTCAACAAAATGGTTTAAACCCGATGTGCAGGAGAATTGAGAAGCGAACTCGCATATGGCAGTACAATGGGCCACGCTAGGCCTAAGTGCAAGGGAGGGTTCTCTTCCCAGCCATTCCAACCTAACCTAACCTAGGGATTGTATGAATTGATCTCCCGGCCATGGCCGACCCAGGGTTGTCCCCCGTCTGCGTGCCACAGCCTCACACTCCGTAAGCAGGTGATGTGGGGTCTCTCCTGCCGAGTCACAGAAGCGACATAAGTCGCTCGACCAGATCCCCAGTTTATGTAGGTGACCTTTAAGTCTGCAGTGGCCCGTTAGAAAGCCTGTAAGGATTCTCAGTTTTTCCTTAGGAAGGTTCATAAGAAGCTTGAGCCTTCTTAGATTGTACCCCCCAAGGATGTTCTTGGACTGTTTGAGACCGGCGACGTTAAACCAGTGTAGGTTTCTCTGCCTTTTTGTTTCCCAGCAAGTTTTTCTCTTGCCGTGTCCGGTCCTAATGCTATAAACGGCTCTGGTCCAATAGGAGTGGTGGCCGCCGCTTTCCTTGCTAGCAGGTCCGCTGCTTCGTTGCCTTCCACACCCATATACCCCGGTACCCAAAGAAGTAGGATACGATTTCTCTCCGCCAGTGCGTTTAGTCTCATTATGCACTCAAGCAACAAAGAGGACTTCACCTCGTATGATGAGAGAGCTCTGAGCGCCGCCTGACTATCGCTAGAAATTAGTATTCTTTCGTTGCTATACTTCCTACTTCAGACTTACTCTCACACAGGTTGAGTTCAACATTAAGTGTAATATATTCATTAAATTATTTGTTTTAAAATATTTATTTAATTGTTTATGAAGTCAATGAACATAATATCTTACAGACTATACTTAAATTTTCATATTTCATTAACATTTAAAAGCGTTATTCATACCTACCTAATAATTGCATGCAAAATATATAATAAATTTTTCGGTGATATTTATTATACAAGTATATACTTTAATACACGAATGCTTATCATTTTTTATATATTTTCTGTTTTCAACCGGAAAAGAATGCAAACACATTTTCAAAGGAAAATTATCCCTGAAAAATAACTTATGATCCCCAGTATATATATCCTGTCACTATTTATATACTTTGCAGGCTGCATGGTTCGAAATATATATAGACAATGGAACAAGAAAATAAAGTGTGTACATGTTTAGCTATAATACTTGCATTTTAATTAAATACAAAACAAGTAGAGAGAATGTACGGGAGTAGAAATTAGTCGCATCGACGAAAAACAAATTCTTCAATATTTATTGACGGTATTGCGATCCATATCCATGGATTTAATTATTTTGCAATCCTTTTTCTTATCCATAAATATTGCATGCTACACGGTCAAGAAATAACACGATACTTGCATCACGTCAATAAATACTGAACGAGTGACAATGCCCAATGGTAGAAAACTGCTCGCAGCATCGTGATAAGTGTGTATGTATATACTTATTTACGTTTTTACAAATATATGCACTTTTAAATTTGTATTTTTGTACATATTAAGGAATCTTCACCATGAACATTGAGCTACAATAAAATCGATGTAAATTCTAAGTCTTGAAGTATCAACAGTCGTTCGCAGATGTTTTATTGGCCCTGAAATCATTAAAAATTAGTTTTATTTTTGATTATGCATGCAGTTTCGCTTGCGCTTCATTCCAGGCAGTTATTTCCTTCAGTAAATGGAAAAATGTTCCAGTTATAAGAAAATGTATATATTTATTTGTAAAATTAACTGCTTTTGTTTACAAATTTAACCGAAAGGAATGAATGAAATGAAGAAGAAAACTCACACCGAAAAGTTTACTACCCAGTGTTGCTTTTTTTATTGTACACGTTGGTTATAGGAAAATTGTGGTGAGCCGTTGAATAATTATTCAAATATGCAAATAAAAACAGTCGTCACATATTTTCGCTATAAATTTTTGGCTTTAAGTAATAATTGTAAAGTGTATCTTCATTGGTTAATGCAAATATTTCACATTCCGCAAAATTTTTGATGTGATTTTCAAAGTTTATTATGAAACATCATTGCATGCAACTCTGCTATAGTTTATTTTCATTATCCACCATGAATATTTTTTTTTATTTAGGTGTTTTATTTTACAATATTTATCAGGTTACAATATTTAAACTTATATTAATTATTAATAATTTCTTAATTAAAGTACAATTTATCAACATAAAATACCAAAGATAATAGCATAAAAATTGACTAATAACAGTTGGAAATAATCTTAATTATACCACTTAAAATATTTACATTTTTAGTTTCAAGAAATATCATACATATACAAAACATTTCTTTTTACTTTTTACTTAACTCTTATTTATTTTCATACATATCTTCATATATAACTTATATGTATTTATCTATACAAAAGTCCAAATACGTATATAGGATGAGCGTTGGTGCCCTAAGGAACGTCATCCCTCAACCTGCAGAAGTCCATAACTATCCGGTATTTTGCTAAAAATATAAAAAAATGAAAACAGTTATAAATCAAAAGTTGAGAATTTTTCTGCAAAATATTAATTTTTTTAAAGAAAATACCATGAACAGAAAGATAATTGATTTTTCTTTCTAATAACATCCATTTTTATTTGAAATTTTTGAAAATTTTTAAAATATTTATACTTGACTTACAACTATGTACATATGTGAAATGCCGTACATGTACTGTGCACATGCAGTAAGACAATTTTCAAAAATTGGAAAGTTTCATAAAAATTATTTATTAAATTCAAAAAAAATATAATAGACTGAAAGATAATTGATTATTCTTTCTAATAGCGTACATTTTTATTTGAAATTTTGGAAAATTTTTAAAATATTTATACTTGACTTACAACTATGTGCAATGCCGTATATCTACTGTACACATTAGACTGCCACTTAGAAAAAATACGCTTGCGGAACCCACCCAAACAGGTTCCTTTTCCCAAAAAAATGATTGTGCCAAAATTTTATCCAACTCGGTTCGGGGGAAGTGGTGCCTCAAAGCCCCCAAAGTTTCGAAAAATCATAATTTTTTCAAAAAAGTTGACTTTGGCCTTGAATAACTCAGCTAATATCAATTACTCATAAAAATGACATTTGAAAGAAATGAAGAAAATTCTACGCCAAGTAATTTTGCAATTGAAAGTTTTTGATTATTTTCAACTGTTTTCTATTTATACCCCTATACTATCGATACTTGGTGATAGTATCGACACTTGATGAAACTGGCGTAGTTGGAATTATCAGATGCTTCAAAGCATTGGATTTAATGAGCGATACTAAAAATTTCGATACTCTTGTGACTTAACGATACTAAACGATTATCGATACCTTATTGATACTATTATTGTTGTCGATACGTATCGAATACGGACCTTGTCGATAGTTGTCGACAAGTATCGATACTTTTCCCATCACTAATATGCGCATTTTATTTCACAGCAACTAACAGATTTGATGTGTCTCCTTGTTGATGTTAATTTCCAAGAAATTATTTCGCAAGTTGTTGACTTTTTTTCGAGGATTCCTAGAATTTTTTTTTCATATTTCTGTTGAAGCAAAATATTACAATATTTCTTTGCTAAAGCTTTCAGTGCAAAATCGTCAATAAGAGTGTTAACATCGGAAAAATAAGTGAAAATGTCTATGGTTTTATGTGAGCGTATTTATTTAATTGGAAACTATTCAAATAGCTTGATGGGTAGTAAATTACCGTCTGCGAAAGAAGTTTTGAGAATTATATTTTTTAATACGCGTGTTGTTAAGCTGAGTCTTAGGGAAAGTGCCCGTTTAACAATAAAAGAAGTGCAAATATTTTGGCAAAAAGCAAGAATTCCAACTAGAGAAGAGAACCACTGCATTGAAAAATTGGAAAAACTGTATATTTAATGGCGCAATCAGACAGTATTTACCAAAAAAATTGAAAACTTATTTGATATAGCTCATGCAAATGCATTGACTATTTTAAAAATTGAAGATAAAATATTTTTATTGAATCAAAGAATAGAGGGAAGACCGTGATATATGCATGGCATCGATCGTGAACTTGAACAGTCAGAAAAACAAACAGAAGATAGGCAAAGAAAATTGTTGGAAAGGAGAAATAAAAGTACGCAAGAAGTTAACGATTTATTAAGAACTGTTCCAATAAACGATATTTCGTTGTCTGACCCGGAAAATTCAAATGTGAAGATAGTGCTTCTGACATGGAAATTGCAGAAGAGCCACCTTTAAAGAAAGCCAGGGGAAATACTAATTTAGTCACTCCAAAACTTGTGGCTGTTCTAGATGCTTGCAAAATAAGTGACAGAAGTGCTGTTAAAATTATAGTTGCTGCTGCAGAAGCGTTTGGTCAATGCATAAACAATTTCATTTTAAATAAAAATTCAGTTCGTACTGCTAGACAAAAATTGCGGAAAGAACGCGTTGATGAAATCAAAGCCAATATGGAAAATAGTGATTTGGAAATTGTATGTTTGCATTGGGATGGAAAACTACTTCCAGGATTAGAAGGAAAAGAGAAAGTAGACCGGTTCCCTATAATAATATCCAATGGTCAATTAGAGCAATTACTACTACTCTAATGAAGCGGCCTTAAATACCTTTTCGCTTCAAGTGATGTTGTTTCTATTTGCACGCCTCATGTGCCTCACAGCACTGTTGTTGGAATACATGGCTAACCCACGCGCATGTGGAAACAGTTAGGTCAACGATGATCCCATGCGCCTAACCGGCCTGTTGTTGGGCTGCATGATTTGCCAAAGCGCATGGTAAAGGTGTTGTTGGGCAATCAATGATCCCGTGTGCTTGACAGTGCTGTTGCTAAGTTGCAACTCAAGCGCATGGCGAAGCTGTTGCTGGGCCGTTTGGCTAACCCAAGCGCATGGTGAAGCTGTTGCTGGGCAGGTGTGGCTAACCTAAGCGCATGGTGAAGCTGTTGTTTGGCTGCATGGCTAACCCAAGCGCATGTTGAAACAGTTGCTGTGGCGCTATACTCTGGCACAATATGATAACTCCTCCCCCTCTTAAATTCGGGGCGTCCTGATCCGACGGTTTTTTTTTGTTTAACTTGCATAATTATGTAACCCTGATTAACATAATGACTTATAAATGATAAATTATTTTCTACAATCGCATGTATGCATGAAAATATATATACATACATAAATTTTTATTTAAAGTTCTGAAGAAATATATGTTTGAAAATGATGTTTTCCGCATACATATGTACGTTAACAATAATAAGTTCACTTTCATTTTAACTTTTATGAAAAAAGAAAATTAACAAAAAATTATACATTATTATGATTTAAGCTGTCGTTAACCCATTGGTTTAGATAAAGTATTTGTTGTTTTTTTGTTTTTAAGTTTTACAACTAGAGCATGTTTTGTTTTTACAAAAAAAATTTTAATAGTTTTTGGCTTGAAAGTGATGCGCTCCGTATACATATGTATGTGTGGGTTTCCGCTTTGTAACTTATGTGGATTAATAAATCTCACAATTTTACAAACAACTAATATAACAATATCAATTCAATTTCGCTTAATCTAATAATATACAGTACCAACCTTTTCGATAATTTATCGGAAAAATTCACCTCCCAAAAGGACTTAGGTTTCGTGTTACTATTTTTAACGAAAAAGATCTTGCAACAGGGTTTTGTGCAGCCAGGAACTACACAAGTTTTATTTTATGCATTAATAAATAAAAAAAGCGCGTATAGAACAAACTCACAGCTTGTACTACTTCATTAAATTTTATTTTATTATTGTAATTGCTGAAGTGCAGACCACACACAAAGTTCGTGAACGTTAAATAAAGTTCGAAGCAATATCTTTACAAAAACCGTTGACGGTGCGAGTTGAGCAAATTAGTAGTCCCTAAACTAATATTCTGTTGCATATGGTTTGTTTTAAATTTTCAATTTGTTTTCTTTAAATTTATCTTCAAATGTGCTAAAGGTCATATGCATGTTATTTTCTTTTCTTTTTGTCATAATTAGAATGGAAATTAATTCTTAAAAATATTAACTGCTGGAATTTTAACTGGATATTTTAAACCGGCGCTTAGATAGCAATTCAGACTTAGATACATAGATATAAAGAGAGGTATGCACTGCGACCAAAGGGTCTATTGTGCCCTCGAAGCTCATCACAACAACTCAGCCAACCCCAGGACCTCCAGAAATCTGAGGATAGTCGCCGGGGTTAGGGATTGTATGAATTAATCTCCCGGCCATGGCCGACCCAGGGTTGTCCCCCGTCTGCGTGGCACAGCCTCACACTCCGTAAGCAGGTGATGTGGGGTCTCTCCTGCCGAGTCACAGAAGCGACATAAGTCGCTCGACCAGATCCCCAGTTTATGTAGGTGACCTTTAAGTCTGCAGTGGCCCGTTAGAAAGCCTGTAAGGATTCTCAGTTTTTCCTTAGGAAGGTCCATAAGAAGCTTGAGCCTTCTTAGATTGTACCCCCCAAGGATGTTCTTGGACTGTTTGAGACCGGCGACGTTAAACCAGTGTAGGTTTCTCTGCCGTTTTGTCTCCCAGCAAGTTTTTCTCTTACCGTGTCCGGTCCTAATGCTATAAACGGCTCTGGTCCAATAGGAGTGGTGGCCGCCGCTTTTCTTGCTAGCAGGTCCGCTGCTTCGTTGCCTTCCACACCCAAATACCCCGGTACCCAAAGAAGTAAAATACGATTTCTCTCCGCCAGTGCGTTTAGTCTCATTATGCACTCAAGCACCAAAGAGGACTTCACCTCGTATGATGAGAGAGCTCTGGGCGCCCCCTGAATATCGCTAGAAATTAGTATTCTTTCGTTGCTATACTTCCTACTTCAGACTTACTCTCACACAGGTTGAGTTCAACATTAAGTGTAATATATTCATTAATTTATTTGTTTTAAAATATTTATTTAATTGTTTATGAAGTCAATGCACATAATATCTTACAGACTATACTTAAATTTTCATATTTCATTAACATTTAAAAGCGTTATTCATACCTACCTAATAATTGCATGCAAAATATATAATAAATTTTTCGGTGATATTTATTATACAAGTATATATTTTAATACACGAATGCTTATCATTTTTTATATATTTTCTGTTCTGATTAAATTTTTCAACCGGAAAAGAATGCAAACACACTTTCAAAGGAAAATTATTATAATTTATATACTTTGCAGGCTGCGTGGTTCGAAATATATATAGACAATGGAACAAGAACATAAAGTGTGTACATGTTTAGCTATAATATTCGCATCGGCGAATAAGAAATGCTACAATATTTATTGACGGTATTGCGATCCATATCCATGGATTTAATTATTTTGCAATCCTTATTCTTATCCATAAATATTGCATGCTACACGGTCAAGAAATAACACGATACTTGCATCACGTCAATAAATACTGAACGTGTGACAATGCCCAATGGTAGAAAACTGCTCGCAGCATCGTGATATGTGTGTATGTATATATTTATTTACGTTTTTACAAATATATGCACTTTTAAATTTGTATTTTTGTACATATTAAGGAATCTTCACCATGAACATTGAGCTACAATAAAATCGATGTAAATTCTAAGGTCTTGAAGTATCAACAGTCGTTCGCAGATGTTTTATTGGCCCTGAAATCATTAAAAATTAGTTTTATTTTGGATTATGCATGCACTATTCTAGGAATACTGTGCTTCAATTTATAGATGTAGTTTCGCTTGCGCTCCATTCCAGGCAGTTATTTCCTTCAGTAAATGTAAAAATGTTCCAGTTATAAGAAAATGTATATATTTATTTGTAAAATTAACTGCTTTTGTTTACAAATTTAACCGAAAGGAATGAATGAAATGAAGAAGAAAACTCACACCGAAAAGTTTACTACCCAGTGTTGCTTTTTTTATTGTACACGTTGGTTATAGGAGAATTGTGGTGAGCCGTTAAATAATTATTCAAATATGCAAATAAAAACTGTCGTCACATATTTTCGCTATAAATTTGTGGCTTTAATTAATAATTGTAAAGTGTATCTTCATTGGTTGATGCAAATATTTCACATTCCGCAAAATTTTTGATGTGATTTTCAAAGTTTATTATGAAACATCATTGCATGCAACTCTGCTATAGTTTATTTTCATTATCCACCATGAAAACTCTTATGCCTGAGAAGGACTTCACCTCAGTTTTACTACTGTATATACTGTGCTCATAATCCCCTATTTTTAAACTTAGTTCGTCGGACATTACCAAAATTTAAATTCAAATAAGCATTTCCAAAACATTTAAAAAAGAGTTTCCGTCTTATAATAATAAGAATTTTAAAATATATTATTGCAAACTTTACATTAACCAAATAATCGGTAAAATAACCGAGTACTGTAATACTGTAATACACATCTTGAACTTGTTGAGTGACAGCCTGCTGCGATCGAAGTTTCAAATTTCCATTCGCTGCAAGCCTATTGCTATAGTGCTCTAACACACTTGTTTTCTATGCTACGTCGTTAGGAAACTAGTCGTTTTTTCCAACACTCGGAAACCAGACAAAAATTAAATTGTGAATGTGTTGGTAACATCTGATAAGTTGTGATTGTATTTGTAAATTAAATTCGCCTTGGTTACCTCCGTCTTGCAGGGTAGTTAACTAATTAAAAAAAATATATTTTTTTTTATTTAGGTGTTTTATTTTACAATATTTATCAGGTTACAATATTTAAACTTATATTAATTATTAATAATTTCTTAATTAAAGTACAATTTATCAACATAAAATACCAAAGATAATAGCATAAAAATTGACTAATAACAGTTGGAAATAATCTTAATTAGACCACTTAAATTATTTTCATTTTTAGTTTCAAGAAATATCATACATATACAAAACATTTCTTTTTACTTAATTCTTATTTATTTTCATACATATCTACATATATAACTTATATGTATTTATCTATACAAAAGTCCAAATACGTATATAGGATGAGCGTTGGTGCCCTAAGGAACGTCATCCCTCAACCTGCAGAAGTCCATAACTATCCGGTATTTTGCTAAAAATATAAAAAAATGAAAACAGTTATAAATCAAAAGTTGAGAATTTTTCTGCAAAATATTAATTTTTTTAAAGAAAATACCATGAACAGAAAGATAATTGATTTTTCTTTCTAATAACATCCATTTTTATTTGAAATTTTTGAAATTTTTTAAAATATTTATACTTGACTTACAACTATGTACATATGTGAAATGCCGTACATGTACTGTGCACATGCAGTAAGGCAATTTTCAAAAATTGGAAAATTTCATAAAAATTATTTATTAAATTCAAAAAAAATATAATAGACTGAAAGATAATTGATTATTCTTTCTAATAGCGTACATTTTTATTTGAAATTTTGGAAAATTTTTAAAATATTTATACTTGACTTACAACTATGTGCAATGCCGTATATCTACTGTACACATTAGACTGCCACTTAGAAAAAATACGCTTGCGGAACCCACCCAAACAGGTTCCTTTTCCCAAAAAAATGATTGTGCCAAAATTTTATCCAACTCGGTTCGGGGGAAGTGGTGCCTCAAAGCCCCCAAAGTTTCGAAAAATCATAATTTTTTCAAAAAAGTTGACTTTGGCCTTGAATAACTCAGCTAATATCAATTACTCATAAAAATGACATTTGAAAGAAATGAAGAAAATTCTACGCCAAGTAATTTTGCAATTGAAAGTTTTTGATTATTTTCAACTGTTTTCTATTTATACCCCTATACTATCGATACTTGGTGATAGTATCGACACTTGATGAAACTGGCGTAGTTGGAATTATCAGATGCTTCAAAGCATTGGATTTAATGAGCGATACTAAAAATTTCGATACTCTTGTGACTTAACGATACTAAACGATTATCGATACCTTATTGATACTATTATTGTTGTCGATACGTATCGAATACGGACCTTGTCGATACTTGTCGACAAGTATCGATACTTTTCCCATCACTAATATGCGCATTTTATTTCACAGCAACTAACAGATTTGATGTGTCTCCTTGTTGATGTTAATTTCCAAGAAATTATTTCGCAAGTTGTTGACTTTTTTTCGAGGATTCCTAGAATTTTTTTTTCATATTTCTGTTGAAGCAAAATATTACAATATTTCTTTGCTAAAGCTTTCAGTGCAAAATCGTCAATAAGAGTGTTAACATCGGAAAAATAAGTGAAAATGTCTATGGTTTTATGTGAGCGTATTTATTTAATTGGAAACTATTCAAATAGCTTGATGGGTAGTAAATTACCGTCTGCGAAAGAAGTTTTGAGAATTATATTTTTTAATACGCGTGTTGTTAAGCTGAGTCTTAGGGAAAGTGCCCGTTTAACAATAAAAGAAGTGCAAATATTTTGGCAAAAAGCAAGAATTCCAACTAGAGAAGAGAACCACTGCATTTAAAAATTGGAAAAACTGTGTATTTAATGGCGCAATCACACAGTATTTACCAAAAAAATTGAAAACTTATTTGATATACATAGCTCATGCAAATGCATTGACTATGTTCATACAAATGCATCCCTGCATATTCAGCAAACTTACCAATTGGCGAATGAAAGGAAAATGCAGGAAGGCACAACTCGGTCAATAGCAAGAATTCCGCACAGTTTTATAAAAACTCCGCACCCGCAAAAAACCCCGAGCGAACAACACAACAACAATCAACACACCCAACATTTTTCTGAATATCAAACTAAATAAAAACAGGTTAATACAATCATATATATTAATATAAATTGTAATAAACACATTTAAGTCAATTTATATATTTATACATTTATATATTCGTATGTATATACACCCATACCAATTGTATAAATCAATTTAAATATACATACATATATGTACCTACGTTTTATAACGTTGAAACTAAAATCCTTTTTTTCTTTAACTTGAAAACCGGCGAAACTCAAACCTTGTCGACATACCCCGACATTTTGGTCCTTCGAGCCGTAAGAGGATTTTCAAAAAGAGAGGATTTTCTAATAAACTTACAAATTCGTCGTTGGATTCTCATAACAATTTGTCAAAACTCTATCAGCATTAAGCAGAAACACAAACAGGAACGAAGTGATATACATATGTATGTCCATCAAAAAGCAAAAAAACTTCCTACCAACAAAAAATACCCTTG
Source organism: Philophylla caesio (assembly GCA_963971545.1). Taxonomy (NCBI): domain Eukaryota; kingdom Metazoa; phylum Arthropoda; class Insecta; order Diptera; family Tephritidae; genus Philophylla; species Philophylla caesio. The sequence goes on from OZ020607.1 coordinate 88,372,591, forward strand.
GCGAAAAATATTGTGAGTACGACCAAATATTTCCCTATCAATTTATTATTAGTGCAAGTCGGAAATTTCGAAAGAGTGAATACGAAATTTTGAGCTTAACTTGAATTAAATTGAATTAAAACTATTTAACTTTGTATTCCGCTTTGCACTTTTAAATATCTACCCAAATCGGCGCAAATAACTAAGGGCCAGTTTTTCAGTGCAAGTTGAACTCTGTTTGTCGTTTAAACTAAGTTTAAACTCAGAATGCAGTTTTTCAGTCAACTTTAAACGGAGTTTAAACTAAGTTTAAACGGCCGATTGTGCTCGGTTAAACTTAGTTTAACTAATCAGCTGTTTGCTAACTATTTCGTTTTGGTTGCAACAAATTTATTTGGGCTCAAGGAAACTAAGTTTAAATTTAAAATGAGTTTAACTAAGCTTAGTTTAAACTGAGTTTAAACCAGCACTGAAAAACTGGCCCTAAGTACTTGCACACATAATTAATTTGCCGTCGGCAGTTGGCATATTTAGCACATCCATACATACATACGCAATATATCTTACGCATATGTATATATATACTTACATACCCACTGCGCCGTACCCTTTGTTGGTACAAACACCGACTGTTAACTCAGCAAGTGCAAGTGAATACCCAGCAGGAAAAATTAGCAAATACCCAATAGGAAAAATTTAAAAAAAACCCATAAATAAACAATTGCCTGATAAAAATTAATTAACCCTCTACAACCCAAAGTGCACTAAAAAAAAAAAAAAAAAAAAAAAACTAACAATAATCTTACTCACTCGAAACAATATTTGGCAAAGGAACTCACTCTTTAATAATAGTACTACTTTATATCGCAAAAAATGGAGGATTTTAAAATAACAACAGTCGATTTAAGGGAATTCGTTGAGGATTATCTCTCGAACCCAAACGAAGATGAGTCAATATACACCCTTGAAATTAAAAAAGTTGAAATAGATTCTCTTTATAATAAAGTTAAAAAATCTTATGATATCGTTCGAAGAACCCCTCAAAAACGCGGTGAAACTATTGATCTTATTGAAATCAAAGATCAATATAAAGAAGGCTATCAGTTATAATTGAACTGTCTAGCCTCGATTAATAAAACCATCGACGAATATAAAAATCCAACCCCATCTATTAAACAACGAGCCTCAGAGACACCAATGATAGATTTCTTGCCCATGGTTCATTTGCCACCATGCGACACCGACATATTTCACGGTGATTACGGAACATGGCCAACCTTTAGAGACATGTTCACTGCTCTCTATATCCATAACCCACGTATAAGTAATGTGGAAAAACTCTTTCACTTAAACCAAAAGACCCGAGGAGAAGCCCGTGAAATTATACGTAACGCACCCCTAACAAATGATGGTTTTATTCTAGCATGAAAAAATCTTGTAGATCAATACGAAAACAAGCGAATGCAGGTAAATACTCAGCTTAAAACGTTATTTAATTTACCCCAAGTGACTCATGAAACGGGAAGTTCTATCAAAACTCTTCAAAGAGCTATGAATAATTCTTTGACGAATCTCTCTAATCTCGGAATCGATATAAAAAGCTGGGATCCTATTTTAATTTACATCTGTAGCTCGAAACTTCCCAAAGAAACCCTAGAAGCGTTTGAATATACTTTATCCGACAACTCCACTATACCCTTATGGTCAACTTTTGACTCGTTTTTAACTCACAAATATAAAACGTTGGAGTCGGTGGGTAATTTTAAAGCCTCAAGAGTAAAGTCAGTTCCAACTCGTTACGAGGGAGTTCCAAACAGAGGAAATGATGAAATATACAATACATTTCATGTGAACGTATCTGAAACCCCAACACCCAGTACATCGAACCCTCGAAAGATCAACGACCCTAATTTCCCGAAAAGATCATTCAGTATCGAAAGCTGCAAAATATGCAAAAAACAACACTCAATTCGTGAATGCCCCAAGTTTTTAACAATGAGTGTTGAGACTCGAATAGCCACAATCAAAAAATATGGCTATTGCTATAATTGCTTAGCGCTATCTCATAGCTTCAGAGAATGCAAAAGTAAGTATTATTGTAGAACATGCAATAAAAAACATAATTCCCTCCTACACAGAAACTTAGAAACTCACACCCAACCCGCTCCGGAAGGTCCAAGAGTCCCTGGTTCGACTCTTGACGTAGACCATAGTTCCACCACACTCGATCAAAATCCAACCTTAAATCGACAAGCCTATACTAGCACCATACAGTCCACTGAATCGTTACCCGGAAATCCAATTGACTCAAGTAGGCAACAGATATTATTAGGTACCGCTATGGTGGAAATAGAATACAATGGTCAACGTTATAAAGCAAGGGCTCTTATCGATTCTGACTCTGAAGCCACGTTTATATCTGAAAAACTTCAACGAAATTTGGATATTCCCACCTCTTCTACATCAGCCCAAGTGACTGGCTTAAATAACGCGGTGTCAGCAACACCCACAAGACTATGTGAACTCACGCTCTGTTCGCAATTGAATAAAAGTTTTAAGATACGAACCCATGCATTTATTATTAAAAATTTAACTGATAACCTACCCACATACCCTATCGACCCTAAACTCTGCCTCACTCAACTCGGCTTCACTCTGGCAGACACTCAATTCTACAAACCCAGACCCGTTGATATTTTGATTGGTAGCGATCTCTATCCACAAATAGTACTTAGTGGTGTTCAAAGAAACATTTTAGGTTCGCTATTAGCTCAAGAGACAGAATTCGGTTGGATTTTATCAGGACCCATACCAAAACCCACAAATGAATAATAATATTATATTATAATATTGTTTCATTTTTTAATAAAATGACACCCGAGAATTTACTAGCCCGTTTTTGGGAAGTGGAAGAAGTTCCCCAAAAATCAATTGAAACAACCTCAGATCGGTTTTGCGAACAAAATTATAAGAAAACCACTCGTCGAAATTCCGATGGTCGCTATGTTGTATCTCTACCGTTCAAAGACCCCGAATATATAGAAACTCAAGGCACATAGCAATGGCACAATATATACGTAATGAAAAATCTTTAATCAAGAGACCCGACATTAAAAAGGAATATGATCAAGCAATCAATGAATATCTTGAGCTCGGTCATATGAAGAAAGTTGAATACAACCCGACAGAAAAATTTACCCCATATTATTTACCCCATCACGCGGTCATTAAACCTGACCGAGTTACCACAAAATTACGAGTGGTATTTAATGCGTCAAGCCCAACTTCAAATCGGAATGATGTTTTATATATCGGCCCTACTCTACAAAAGGATTTGGTCACCCTCATTATGAAATGGCGACTGTTTCGTTTTGTATTTAACGCGGACATACAAAAAATGTACCGACAAATACTAGTGGATTCTAAACATACCCAGTTTCAAAAAATCCTCTTTAGAAAATCTATTCATGACCCTATATCCGACTATGAGCTCCAAACAGATACGTTTGGCGTCAATTGCGCTCCGTATTTAGCAATACGTACCGTGATGCAATTAGCCGATGATATACAAGAAAGCCACCCATTAGCAACAAACATTCTGCGAAACGAGATGTACGTAGATGACGTTTTATCAGGAACTCACTTACCAATAGCCAAAAGAGCAAGAGATGAACTGATTTCAGCTTTGGAGTCCGCAGGATTTGCTCTACGCAAATGGACATCCAACGACTCAAAGATTTTAACAGGATTACCCAAAGAGTACATACTAGATTCAGAATTGTTAAGCTTATCGGATACCAATAGCACTAAAACCCTAGGTATCCGATGGAATGCCGGAAAAGACTCATTTTTCTTTCTCGTCAACCCAATTGAAAAAAAACCTTCATTCACCAAACGTGAAGTGTTGTCAACCATAGCGAAGTTATTCGACCCTGCAGGTTGGCTCAGCCCGATTATAATAACTGCAAAGATTATTATGCAACAAATATGGTTAGACAAATCCGACTGGGATGAAAGCCTAAAACCACTTACCCTTCACCGCTGGCTTAATTTCATAAAAGAATACGAAATCTTGAATAAACTTGAAATACCCCGTTGGACCCATTACACACCACTCGCCACTGTCGAATTCCACGGGTTTTCAGACGCGTCTGAGAAAGCATTTGCCGCATCTCTTTATATAAGAGTCGTCATGGGATTAAACATTTGGACCACCCTTTTGGTCTCGAAAATGAGAGTTGCCCCAATCAAAAGTTTGTCGCTACCCAGATTGGAGTTATGCGGAGCTGTTTTGTTAGCCAATCTTGTTAATTCTACCCTACCCCAACTGAATTTAACTCAATATCGCAATTACTTTTGGAGAGACTCGACTATAGTTTTGTCTTGGCTTAATAAACCCCCATGTTCTTGGAACACTTTCGTATCACACAGAGTAACCACAATTACAGAAAATGTAGGTGTCGATAATTGGTATCATGTAGAAAGTCATGATAATCCGGCGGATTTGGCAAGCCGCGGATGTTCACCCACAGAGTTATTGAAAAACGAGCTCTAGAGGCATGGACCCAAATGGTTAGCACTTGACCGAGAACATTGGCCAATAACCCGGAAATTTTTCAATACGAATCTTGAACTTAAAACACTCAAGACATTCGTAACGACGACACATGAAGATGTTTTAAAGAGATTTTCTTCTCTACCGAGAGCTATTCGCGCTATTTCCTACTTGTTTAGGTTTTGTTTAAATGCTTCACCCAGACGACATAACACACAATTTCAAAATCAAGAAATAACACCAAGCGATTTCAAATTCACTCGCACAAGGTTAATCATGCTATCCCCAAAAATGCATTTTTCGGAAGACTATATCGCTTTAACCCAAAACAACCCAATACCCAAAAAAGTTCCTTATTGACACTCAATCCAACAATTGACACAAACGGAATAATGCGTGCTGATGACCGATTAAGCAATTCAGCCGCATTATCGTACAATGAAAGACATCCAATCTTATTACCATACAACAGTCGTATGGCAAAGTTAATCACACAATTTACCCACTCAATCACCCTTCACGGCGGGAATCAATTAGTTCTACGACTCATACGATCGGAATTTTGGATACCCAAACTAAAAATCCTTATTAAAACTACAATTCATAACTGCAAAACTTGTCTTCTACACAAGAAGAATCAGCAAACACAAATCATGGCAGCACTTCCTGCTGAACGCACCACCCTAACTCGACCATTTGCAGCTACAGGAATTGATTTCGCCGGACCATACGACATTAAAAATTACACCGGAAGAGCATGTCTCATCACAAAGGGATATATTTGTATATTTGTTTGCTTCTCAACCAAAGCAATACATCTTGAGCCTGTAAGTTACCTCACGTCCCAGGCATTTATGGCAGCATTTGCACGTTTTTTCTCCAGGCGCGGATGTCCCGCCGATCTTTACTCGGACAACGGAACAAACTTCGTGGGTGCTTCGCAACTACTAGTTAAAGATCGACGAGAATTTATAAAAACACTAAAAACCCAAGTAACAGCTAGTTATGGACACGAGAACATCAACTGGCACTTTAACCCTCCTGGAGCTCCGCACATGGGTGGCCTATGGGAAGCAGGTGTAAAAAGTGTAAAAACCCACCTCAAAGAGATGTCACACACCCAGAAATTCACTTTCGAGGAACTAGCAACAATATTAACCCGTATAGAAAGTTGTTTGAATTCTCGTCCTCTCAGCTCCTCAAATGATGACCCAACAAACTTGGAACCCCTAACTCCAGGACATTTCCTTATAGGTACCCCAATACTAACACCCGCTGAACCCAACTTAGAGGATGCCAATCTAAGCGTTGCAAATCGATGGCAGAAACTAAGGCTACTTCATCAACATTTTTGTAAGAGATGGAAAGAAGAATATTTAAAAGAACTCCACAAACGCTATAAATGGAAATACCCTCAACGTAATATCGAAGTTGACGATTTAGTCGTTATTCGAAATGAAAATTTACCCCCTAATGAATGGAAATTAGGCCGAATTGAAAAAACTTACTCGGGTGTGGACAACAAAACTCGAGTAGTTGAAATTCGTACTGCTCAAGGCAAATTGACCCGCCCTATCACAAAGGTCGTGATCTTAAATACCAATTAAGTAATACAGTTTATTTCTTTACAGTGAAATGGCCCCTCGTTCATCAACACGGAAAACCGCTTCATCAGCCAGTGGCGCTCGACGAACAAACCTAACGCTTACTATACGCTCTCTAAGCGTGACCCGTAGCCTAACACCCTTATCGGATGGGGAAGCACGATCCATTCGAGCCCAACGCTTTCATGCAATTCTTTCTCCCATACGAGAAGAAAGAGAAAAGGGTCTTCATCGCACAGCTTTACCCGGAATAACTCACAACCCTCACAAGAAGTTCAATCCACACCGTCACGTAGCATGTGGCTTATGCAAACGGGATCATCGGTTGGTGACATGTTCCAAATACACGGAGACGAATATACACCAAAAATACGATGCAGTCACAAAAAATAATTACTGCATTAATTGCTCGACTCTACATGGGCACCCGAGGCTATACGCAAACACCTCTGACACGAAGGAAAAAGCGAAAGCAACACAAGCAGACCCTCATCCCCACAGCACTCATACGTATTAAACAAGGTGATGTATGGCACAAGGTACGTGCACTTATCAATCCGTCTCGCAAAATATCAGTTATTGCATATGACCTGGTAAAGAAATTGCGGCTACCAATTACGTATCTCAATGATTACCGTATATGCAGTATAAACATTGGATCACTCACGGATGATAAGTTCCGAATTGAGTGTAATACTATTATTACCCGAGATTTACCCACAAGACCCTATGAGCGAGACATAAGTGCCGATACGAATAAACGTTTCGATCACTTAGTCCTAGCTGACCCCCATTTTACGACTAGGAATACAATACTACTAGAACTCGGAGCAGATTTATATCCTCAAATTCTGAGACCCGGATTATTTAAACCTGAAAGTGGTATGATGGTAGCTCAAAATACCGCGTTCGGATGGACATTAACAGGCAACCCAAAAGAATTTACCATTATGAGTTTTCTGAATTGCCTATATCAAACTAATTAAAATTTATTCGCAGACACTGCAAGGCGGCCGGGATGTTCATACAAACGCATCCCTGCATATTCAGCAACCTTACCAACTGGCGAATGAAAGGAAAATGCAGGAAGGCACAACTCGGTCAATAGCAAGAATTCCGCACAGTTTTATAAAAACTCCGCACCCGCAAAAAACCCCGAGCGAACAACACAACAACAATCAACACACCCAACATTTTTCTGGATATCAAACTAAATAAAAACAGGTTAATACAATCATATATATTAATATAAATTGTAATAAACACATTTAAGTCAATTTATATATTTATACATTTATATATTCGTATGTATATACACCCATACCAATTGTATAAATCAATTTAAATATACATACATATATGTACCTACGTTTTATAACGTTGAAACTAAAATCCTTTTTTTCTTTAACTTGAAAACCGGCGAAACTCAAACCTTGTCGACATACCCCGACAGACTATTCTAAAAATTGAAGATAAAATATTTTTATTGAATCAAAGAAAAGAGGGAAGACCGTGATATATGCATGGCATCGATCGTGAACTTGAACAGTCAGAAAAACAAACAGAAGATAGGCAAAGAAAATTGTTGGAAAGGAGAAATAAAAGTACGCAAGAAGTTAACGATTTATTAAGAACTGTTCCAATAAACGATATTTCGTTGTCTGACCCGGAAAATTCAAATGTGAAGATAGTGCTTCTGACATGGAAATTGCAGAAGAGCCACCTTTAAAGAAAGCCAGGGGAAATACTAATTTAGTCACTCCAAAACTTGTGGCTGTTCTAGATGCTTGCAAAATAAGTGACAGAAATGCTGTTAAAATTATAGTTGCTGCTGCAGAAGCGTTTGGTCAATGCATAAACAATTTCATTTTAAATAAAAATTCAGTTCGTACTGCTAGACAAAAATTGCGGAAAGAACGCGTTGATGAAATCAAAGCCAATATGGAAAATAGTGATTTGGAAATTGTATGTTTGCATTGGGATGGAAAACTACTTCCAGGATTAGAAGGAAAAGAGAAAGTAGACCGGCTCCCTAAAATAATAATAAAATGGTCAATTAGAGCAATTACTCGAGGTTCCACCTTTAGACGCAAGCACTGGAAGAGCCTAAGCATTAGCTATTCGTAAAGCTGGTTACGAGTGGGGCTTGCAAGATAAAGTGAAAGCGTTAGTTTTTGATACAACAGCAGTAAACACCGGTCACAAGTGAAAGAGAAATCATAATATCAAATTTAAACAAATTTTTAAATGAGAAACAGCCCCGTGCCGATTATATGGAATTTCTAGAACTTATAATAATATTCTTAGGGAAAACGCCGAGTCGTGGTGTAAAAATTAAAGCTCCAGGAGCTATGCATCATGTCAGATGGATGTCAAAGGCCATATACACTGCACATGCATTAAGGCAACTTTCAAAAGTTTGAAAATTTCATAAAAAATATTTATTAAATTTAAAAAAAATATAATGGACTGAAAGTAATTGATTATTCTTTCTAATAATATAACTTCTACCGCTTTGAGTATTGTTGTTTTTTCCTAATAATTTTCCAAATAAGCCGATTGGCCTTAAAGCTCAAAAATATTTAAAAATAAAAAAAGCATCCATTTTTATTTGAAATTTTCGAAAATTATCAAAATATTTATACTTGACTTATACTTACATATGTGAAATGCCGTATACATATGCATGTACTGTGCAAGTTAAGCAAGTCGTATTACTTAGTAATTAAAACACTTTACGTTTTTTAAATTAACTTTATTCAATTTAGTTGACCACTTGCCAGTTATGGCTTACAAAAGAGAACTAGCACTGATTTGCTACTCTAATGAAGCGGCCTTAAATACCTTTTCGCTTCAAGTGATGTTGTTTCTATTTGCACGCCTCATGTGCCTCACAGCACTGTTGTTGGAATACATGGCTAACCCACGCGCATGTGGAAACAGTTAGGTCAACGATGATCCCATGCGCCTAACCGGCCTGTTGTTGGGCTGCATGATTTGCCCAAGCGCATGGTAAAGGTGTTGTTGGGCAATCAATGATCCCGTGTGCTTGACAGTGCTGTTGCTAAGTTGCAACTCAAGCGCATGGCGAAGCTGTTGCTGGGCCGTTTGGCTAACCCAAGCGCATGGTGAGGCTGTTGCTGGGCCGTTGTGGCTAACCTAAGCGCATGGTGAAGCTGTTGTTTGGCTGCATGGCTAACAAATGCGCATGTTGAAACAGTTGCTGTGGCGCTATACTCTGGCACAATATGATAACTCCTCCCCCTCTTTAATTCGGGGCGTCCCTGATCCGACGGTTTTTTTTTTTGTTTAACTTACATAATTATGTAACCCTGATTAACATAATGACTTATAAATGATAAGTTATTTTCTACAATCGCATGTATGCATGAAAATATATATATGTATATGTATATATAAATTTTTATTCAAAGTTCTGAAGAAATATATGTTTGAAAATGATGTTTTCCGCATACATATGTACGTTAACAATAATAAGTTCACTTCCATTTTAACTTTTATGAAAAAAGAAAATTTACAAAAAATTATTGGTTTAAATAAAGTATTTGTTGTTGGTTTTTATTTAGAAACTTAGAAATACTTATATTTTTTGTTTTACAACATTTTTCAATAATTCTCATCTTGAAAATAATTTTACAAACAACTAATATAACAATATCAATTCAATTTCGCTTAATCTAATAATATACAGTACCAACCAAGGCACATCAAATAGGTAGCCGCAGCAAACTTTTTTTTTTGAACTTTTTTCATATTTTATTTGAATTTGAATTGTCAAATTTTGAATTTCGTTGTGATAAGAATGCTTTCAGTACAATTCAAGGTAGTTGATAAAATATTTTTGAAATTTTAGATTTTAAAAGCAAAAACAAAATATACAGAGCTCAAATTTTTTTTTTTCAAATTTTCTACTGCTGCTACCTATTGAATGTGCCTTGGTACCAACCTTTTCGATAATTTATCGAAAAAATTCACCTCCCAAAAGGACTTGGGTTTCGTGTTACTATTTTTAACGAAAAAGATCTTGCAACAGGGTTTTGTGCAGCCAGGAACTACACACACAAGTTTTATTTTATGCATTAATAAATAAAAAAAAGCGCGTATAGAACAAACTCACAGCTTGCACTACTTCATTAAAGATATTTTATTATTGTAATTGCTGAAGTGCAGACCACACACAAAGTTCGTGAACGTTAAATAAAGTTCGAAGCAATATCTTTACAAAAACCGTTGACGGTGCGAGTTGAGTCCCCAAACTAATATTCTGTTGCATATGGTTTGTTTTAAATTTTCAATTTGTTTTCTTTAAATTTATCTTCAAATGTGCTAAAGGTCATATGCATGTTATTTTCTTTTTTTTTTGTCATAATTAGAATGAAAATTAATTCTTAAAAATATTAACTGCTACAATTTTAACTGGATATTTTAAACCGGCGCTTAGATAGCAATTCAGACTTAGATACATAGATATAAAGAGAGGTATGCACTGCGACCAAAGGGTCTATTGTGCCCTCGAAGCTCATCACAACAACTCAGCCAACCCCAGGACCTCCAGAAATCTGAGGATAGTCGCCGGGGTTAGGGATTGTATGAATTGATCTCCCGGCCATGGCGACCCAGGGTTGTCCCCCGTCTGCGTGCCACAGCCTCACACTCCGTAAGCAGGTGATGTGGGGTCTCTCCTGCCGAGTCACAGAAGCGACATAAGTCGCTCGACCAGATCCCCAGTTTATGTAGGTGACCTTTAAGTCTGCAGTGGCCCGTTAGAAAGCCTGTAAGGATTCTCAGTTTTTCCTTAGGAAGGTCCATAAGAAGCTTGAGCCTTCTTAGATTGTACCCCACAAGGATGTTCTTGGACTGTTTGAGACCGGCGATGTTAAACCAGTGTAGGTTTCTCTGTCTTTTTGTCTCCCAGCAAGTTTTTCTCTTACCGTGTCCGGTCCTAATGCTATAAACGGCTCTGGTCCAATAGGAGTGGTGGCCGCCGCTTTCCTTGCTAGCAGGTCAGCTGCTTCGTTGCCTTCCACACCCATATGCCCCGGTACCCAAAGAAGTAGGATACGATTTCTCTCCGCCAGTGCGTTTAGTCTCATTATGCACTCAAGCACCAAAGAGGACTTCGCCTCGTATGATGAGAGAGCTCTGAGCGCCGCCTGACTATCGCTAGAAATTAGTATTCTTTCGTCGCTATACTTCCTACTTCAGACTTACTCTCACACAGGTTGAGTTCAACATTAAGTGTAATATATTCATTAATTTATTTGTTTTAAAATATTTATTTAATTGTTTATGAAGTCAATGCACATAATATCTTACAGACTATACTTAAATTTTCATATTTCATTAATATTTAAAAGCGTTATTCATACCTACCTAATAATTGCATGAAAAATATATAATACATTTTTCGGTGATATTTATTATACAAGTATATATATTTTAATACACGAATGCTTATCATTTTTTATATATTTTCTGTTCTGATTAAATTTTTCAACCGGAAAAGAATGCAAACACATTTTCAAAGGAAAATTATTCCTGAAAAATAACTTATGATCCCCAGTATATGTATCCTGTCACTATTTATATACTTTGCATGCTGCGTGGTTCGAAATATATATAGACAATGGAACAAGAAAATAAAGTGTGTACATGTTTAGCTATAATACTTGCATTTTCATTAAAAACAAAACAAGTAGAGAGAATGTACGGAAGTAGAAATTAGTCGCATCGGCGAATAAGAAATGCTACAATATTTATTGACGGTATGGCGATCCATATCCATGGATTTAATTATTTTGTAATCCTTATTCTTATCCATAATTATTGCATGCTACACGGTCAAGAAATAACACGATACTTGCATCACGTCAATAAATACTGAACGTGTGACAATGCCCAATGGTAGAAAACTGCTCGCAGCATCGTGATATGTGATATTTACGTTTTTACAAATATATGCACTTTTAAATTTGTATTTTTGTACATATTAAGGAATCTTCACCATGAACATTGAGCTACAATAAAATCGATGTAAATTCTTAGGTCTTGAAGTATCAACAGTCGTTCGCAGATGTTTTATTGGCCCTGAAGTCATTAAAAATTAGTTTTATTTTTGATTATGCATGCACTATTCTAGGAATACTCTGCTTCAATTTATAGATGTAGTTTCGCTAGCGCTCCATTCCAGGCAGTTATTTCCTTCAGTAAATGTAAAAATGTTCCAGTTATAAGAAAATGTATATATTTATTTGTAAAATTAACTGCTTTTGTTTACAAATTTAACCGAAAGGAATGAATGAAATGAAGAAGAAAACTCACACCGAAAAGTTTACTACCCAGTGTTGCTTTTTTTATTGTACACGTTGGTTATAGGAGAATTGTGGTGAGCCGTTAAATAATTATTCAAATATGCAAATAAAAACTGTCGTCACATATTTTCGCTATAAATTTGTGGCTTTAATTAATAATTGTAAAGTGTATCTTCATTGGTTGATGCAAATATTTCACATTCCGCAAAATTTTTGATGTGATTTTCAAAGTTTATTATGAAACATCATTGCATGCAACTCTGCTATAGTTTATTTTCATTATCCACCATGAAAACTCTTATGCCTGAGAAGGACTTCACCTCAGTTTTACTACTGTATATACTGTGCTCATAATCCCCTATTTTTAAACTTAGTTCGTCGGACATTACCAAAATTTAAATTCAAATAAGCATTTCCAAAACATTTAAAAAAGAGTTTCCGTCTTATAATAATAAGAATTTTAAAATATATTATTGCAAACTTTACATTAACCAAATAATCGGTAAAATAACCGAGTACTGTAATACTGTAATACACATCTTGAACTTGTTGAGTGACAGCCTGCTGCGATCGAAGTTTCAAATTTCCATTCGCTGCAAGCCTATTGCTATAGTGCTCTAACACACTTGTTTTCTATGCTACGTCGTTAGGAATCTAGTCGTTTTTTCCAACACTCGGAAACCAGACAAAAATTAAATTGTGAATGTGTTGGTAACATCTGATAAGTTGTGATTGTATTTGTAAATTAAATTCGCCTTGGTTACCTCCGTCTTGCAGGGTAGTTAACTAATTAAAAAAAATATATTTTTTTTTATTTAGGTGTTTTATTTTACAATATTTATCAGGTTACAATATTTAAACTTATATTAATTATTAATAATTTCCTAATTAAAGTACAATTTATCAACATAAAATACCAAAGATAATAGCATAAAAATTGACTAATAACAGTTGGAAATAATCTTAATTAGACCACTTAAAATATTTACATTTTTAGTTTCAAGAAATATCATACATATACAAAACATTTCTTTTTATTTTTACTTAACTCTTATTTATTTTCATACATATCTACATATATAACTTATATGTATTTATCTATACAAAAGTCCAAATACGTATATAGGATGAGCGTTGGTGCCCTAAGGAACGTCATCCTTCAACCTGCAGAAGTCCATAACTATCCGGTATTTTGCTAAAAATATAAAAAAATGAAAAAAGTTATAAATCAAAAGTTGAGAATTTTTCTGCAAAATATTAATTTTTTTTAAAGAAAATACCATGAACAGAAAGATAATTGATTTTTCTTTCTAATAACATCCATTTTTATTTGAAATTTTTGAAAATTTTCAAAATATTTATACTTGACTTACAACTATGTACATATGTGAAATGCCGTACATGTACTGTGCACATGCAGTAAGGCAATTTCGAAAGAAATGAAGAAAATTCTACGCCAAGTAATTTTGCAATTGAAAGTTTTTGATTATCTTCAACTGTTTTCTATTTATACCCCTATACTATCGATACTTGGTGATAGTATCGACACTTGATGAAACTGGCGTAGTTGGAATTATCAGATGCTTCAAAGCATTGGATTTAATGAGCGATACTAAAAATTTCGATACTCTTGTGACTTAACGATACTAAACGATTATCGATACCTTATTGATACTATTATTGTTGTCGATACGTATCGAATACGGACCTTGTCGATACTTGTCGACAAGTATCGATACTTTTCCCATCACTAATATGCGCATTTTATTTCACAGCAACTAACAGATTTGATGTGTCTCCTTATTGATTTTAATTTCCAAAAAATTATTTCGCAAGTTGTTGACTTTTTTTCGAGGATTCCTAGAATTTTTTTTCATATTTCTTTTGAAGCGAAATATTACAATATTTCTTTGCTAAAGCTTTCAGTGCAAAATCGTCAATAAGAGTGTTAACATCGGAAAAATAAGTGAAAATGTCTATGGTTTTACGTGAGCGTATTTATTTAATTGGAAACTATTCAAATAGCTTGATGGGTAGTAAATTACCGTCTGCGAAAGAAGTTTTGAGAATTATATTTTTTAATACGCGTGTTGTTAAGCTGAGTCTTAGGGAAAGTGCCCGTTTAACAATAAAAGAAGTGCAAATATTTTGGCAAAAAGCAAGAATTCCAACTAGAGAAGAGAACCACTGCATTGAAAAATTGGAAAAACTGTATATTTAATGGCGCAATCAGACAGTATTTACCAAAAAAAATGATAATTTATTTGATATAGCTCATGCAAATGCATTGACTATTCTAAAAATTGAAGATAAAATATTTTTATTGAATCAAAGAAAAGAGGGAAGACCGTGATATTTGCATGGCATCGATCGTGAACTTGAACAGTCAGAAAAACAAACAGAAGATAGGCAAATAAAATTGTTGGAAAGGAGAAATAAAAGTACGCAAGAAGTTAACGATTTATTAAGAACTGTTCCAATAAACGATATTTCGTTGTCTGACCCGGAAAATTCAAATGTGAAGATAGTGCTTCTGACATGGAAATTGCAGAAGAGCCACCTTTAAAGAAAGCCAGGGGAAATACTAATTTAGTCACTCCAAAACTTGTGGCTGTTCTAGATGCTTGCAAAATAAGTGACAGAAATGCTGTTAAAATTATAGTTGCTGCTGCAGAAGCGTTTGGTCAATGCATAAACAATTTCACTTTAAATAAAAATTCAGTTCGTACTGCTAGACAAAAATTGCGGAAAGAACGCGTTGATGAAATCAAAGCCAATATGGAAAATAGTGATTTGGAAATTGTATGTTTGCATTGGGATGGAAAACTACTTCCAGGATTAGAAGGAAAAGAGAAAGTAGACCGGCTCCCTATAATAATATCCAATGGTCAATTAGAGCAATTACTCGAAGTTCCACCTTTAGACGCAAGCACTGGAAGAGCCTAAGCATTAGCTATTCGTAAAGCTGGTTACGAGTGGGGCTTGCAAGATAAAGTGAAAGCGTTAGTTTTTGATACAACAGCAGTAAACACCGGTCACAAGTGAAATAGAAATCGTAATATTAAATGTAAACAAATTTTTAAATGAGAAACAGCCCCGTGCCGATTATATGGAATTTCTAGAACTTATAATAATATTCTTAGGAAAAACGCCAAGTCGTGGTGTAAAAATTAAAGCTCCAGGAGCTATGCATCATGTCAGATGGATGTCAAAGGCCATATACACTGCACATGCATTAAGGCAACTTTCAAAAGTTTGAAAATTTCATAAAAAAGATTTATTAAATTTAAAAAAAATATAATGGACTGAAAGTAATTGATTATTCTTTCTAATAATATAACTTCTACCGCTTTGAGTATTGTTGTTTTTTCCTAATAATTTTCCAAATAAACCGATTGGCCTTAAAGCTCAAAAATATTTAAAAATAAAAAAAAGCATCCATTTTTATTTGAAATTTTCGAAAATTATCAAAATATTTATACTTGACTTATACTTACATATGTGAAATGCCGTATTCATATGCATGTACTGTGCAAGTTAAGCAAGTCGTATTACTTAGTAATTAAAACACTTTACGTTTTTTAAATTAACTTTATTCAATTTAGTTGACCACTTGCCAGTTATGGCTTACAAAAGAGAACTAGCACTGATTTGCTACTCTAATGAAGCGGCCTTAAATACCTTTTCGCTTCAAGTGATGTTGTTTCTATTTGCACGCCTCATGTGCCTCACAGCACTGTTGTTGGAATACATGGCTAACCCACTCGCAAGTTGAAACAGTTAGGTCAACGATGATCCCATGCGCCTAACCGGCCTGTTGTTGGGCTGCATGATTTGCCCAAGCGCATGGTAAAGGTGTTGTTGGGCAATCAATGATCCCGTGTGCTTGACAGTGCTGTTGCTAAGTTGCAACTCAAGCGCATGGCGAAGCTGTTGCTGGGCCGTTTGGCTAACCCAAGCGCATGGTGAAGCTGTTGCTGGGCCGTTGTGGCTAACCTAAGCGCATGGTGAAGCTGTTGTTTGGCTGCATGGCTAACAAATGCGCATGTTGAAACAGTTGCTGTGGCGCTATACTCTGGCACAATATGATAACTCCTCCCCCTCTTTAATTCGGGGCGTCCCTGATCCGACGGTTTTTTTTTGTTTAACTTACATAATTATGTAATCCTGATTAACATAATGACTTATAAATGAAAAGTTATTTTCTACAATCGCATGTACATATGTATGAAAATATATACATATAAATATATAAATTTTTATTAAAAGATCTGAAGAAATATATGTTTGAAAATGATGTTTTCCGCATACATATGTACGTTAACAATAATAAGTTCACTTTCATTTTAACTTTTATGAAAAAAGAAAATTTACAAAAAATTATTGGTTTAAATAAAGTATTTTTTGTTAGTTTTTATTTAGAAACTTAGAAATACTTATATTTTTTGTTTTACAACATTTTTCAATAATTCTCATCTTGAAAATGATGTGTTCCGTATTCATATGTACGTACTATAATCACTTTCATATGAATTAAGAAATTTTACAAAAAAATCTAATACATTATTATGATTTAAGCTGTCGTTAACCCATTGGTTTAGATAAAGTATTTGTTGTTTTTTTTTTAAGTTTTAGAACTAGAGCATGTTATGTTTTTACAAAAACAGTTTTAATAGTTTTTGGCTTGAAAGTGATGCGCTCCGTATACATATGTATGTGTGGGTTTCCGCTTTGTACCTTATGTGGATTAATAAATCTCACAATTTTACAAACAACTAATATAACAATATCAATTCAATTTCGCTTAATCTAATAATATACAGTACCAACCTTTTCGATAATTTATCGGAAAAATTCACCTCCCAAAAGGACTTGGGTTTCGTGTTACTATTTTTAACGAAAAAGATCTTGCAGCCAGGAACTACACAAGTTTTATTTTATTTATTAATAAATAAAAAAAGGCGCGTGTAGAACAAACTCACAGCTTGTACTACTTCATTTAAAATATTTTATATTTGTAATTGCTGAAGTGAGAACCCCACACAAAGCTCGTGAACGTTAAATTCAATACAATTATGTCGAGAATTTGTTCATGCTGTATTAAGTTCGAAGGAATATCTTTACAAAAACCGTTGACGGTGCGAGTAGTTCCTAAACTAATATTCTGTTGCATATGGTTTGTTTTAAATTTTCAATTTGATTTCTTTTAAATTGATCTTCAAATGGTGCTAAAGGTAATATGCATGTTATTTTCTTTTTTTTTTTGTCATAATTAGAATGAAAATTAATTCTTAAAAATATTAACTGCTGGAATTTTAACTGGATATTTAAAACCGGCTCTTAGATAGCAATTCAGACTTACTAGCACACTGGCTTAGTTCAACATTAAAAGTAATACATTCATTAATTTATTTGTTCTAATATATATATTTAATTGTTTATGAAGTCAATGAACATAAATTCCTACAGACTATACTTAAATTTTCAAATTTTATTAACATTTCAAGGCAAAGGATTTTCAACCTACCTCTAAATAGTTGCATGCATAATATACAATACATTTTTCGGTGATATTTATTATACAAGTATATACTTTAATACACGAATGCTTATCATTTTTTATATATTTTCTGTTCTGATTAAATTTTTCAACCGGAAAAGAATGCAAACTCATTTTCAAAGGAAAATTATGCCTGAAAAATAACTTATCTTAAGCTTCGCTACCATTAAGATAGCAACAAATAATTTAAACATGATTTACATAATTAACTTACCAGCAATAGACAATAAAAATTGCGAAAGATTACTTATTAAACCAATTAAGAAAAATGGTAGAATTATTAAACTAAATACCGAAAATGTAATTAAATGTGACAATGAAATTTATGAAATCAAAGAAGATTGTAAAGAATATAATAAGTTATGTATTTGCCCAAAACAGAATCTAGTTAACATAAGTGAATCAAATTGTATACCACCACTTTTATCAAGTAAAACTCATGATTGTGTGATCATAAATAATCAGCATATTGCCTCAATTCAAGAATTATATCCTGGAACAATATTGCTGAACCAATTTGAAGGTTTCATTAAAATCTCAAGCAACAAGACTAATGAATTGTCTGGAACCTATTTGTTACAGTTCCACAATGATACAGTTATCATTAAAGATAAAACTTTCGTCTCCAAAGAAATTTCAGGGTGGAAACCACTTCCTGCATTACTACAGCCAAACAATAACAACAAACCAATGGAAGAAGTTCTCTCATTAGAACTAATTAAAGACTTGCAAGCAAATAATATTGATAGTCTAAATCTGATATCAACCAAAGGAAAGGTTGTCTTCTCAATCAATTTAATCATTTCAATTATACTTATTATTTCCTTACTGGCAATTTCCTTAAAATTTTGGTCTAAAACAAAAAAGGGGCTTACTGTAAATAACATAATTAACGAAAGCATTCTGCCACAAACACCGAGTCACAGAGAGAACTCTGGTTCATTAGACCAACGTTGCGAGTTCCGCAGCATCAACGATCTCCCAATTTGTTAAACAATCGGGTCGATTCATTTTACACAGGGGGGAGTTAAGGCAACGTACTATTACGTTGACAAAGCAATATGTATTTTTAATTTAAACAAACAAAAGAATCATATTGCATTCGCTAAGTAGATGTAGTTTCGCTTGCGCTCCATTCCAGGCAGTTATTTCCTTCAGTAAATGTAAAAATGTTCCAGTTATAAGAAAATGTATATATTTATTTGTAAAATTAACTGCTTTTGTTTACAAATTTAACCGAAACGAATGAATGAAATGAAGAAGAAAACTCACACCGAAAAGTTTACTACCCAGTGTTGCTTTTTTTATTGTACACGTTGGTTATAGGAGAATTGTGGTGAGCCGTTGAATAATTATTCTAATATGCAAATAAAAACTGTCGTCACATATTTTCGCTATAAATTTTTGGCTTTAAGTAATAATTGTAAAGTGTATCTTCATTGGTTGATGCAAATATTTCACATTCCGCAAAATTTTTGATGTGATTTTCAAAGTTTATTATGAAACATCATTGCATGCAACTCTGCTATAGTTTATTTTCATTATCCACCATGAAAACTCTTATGCCTGAGAAGGACTTCACCTCAGTTTTACTACTGTATATACTGTGCTCATAATCCCCTATTTTTAAACTTAGTTCGTCGGACATTACCAAAATTTAAATTCAAATAAGCATTTCCAAAACATTTAAAAAAGAGTTTCCGTCTTATAATAATAAGAATTTTAAAATATATTATTGCAAACTTTACATTAACCAAATAATCGGTAAAATAACCGAGTACTGTAATACTTTTCTCACATCTTGAACTTGTTGAGTGACAGCCTGCTGCGATCAAAGTTTCAAATTTCCATTCGCTGCAAGCCTATTGCTATAGTGCTCTAACACACTTGTTTTCTATGCTACGTCGTTAGGAATCTAGTCGTTCCTTCCAACACTCGGAAACCAGACAAAAATTAAATTGTGAATGTGTTGGTAACATCTGATAAGTTGTGATGGTATTTGTAAATTAAATTCGCCTTGGTTACCTCCGTCTTGCAGGGTAGTTAACTAATTTAAAAAAACAATATTTTTTTTTATTTAGGTGTTTTATTTTACAGTATTTATCAGGTTACAATATTTAAGCTTATATTAATTATTAATAATTTCTTAATTAAAGTACAATTTATCAACATAAAATACCAAAGATAATAGCATAAAAATTGACTAATAACAGTTGGAAATAATCTTAATTAGACCACTTAAAATATTTACATTTTTAGTTTCAAGAAATATCATACATATACAAAACAATTCTTTTTACTTTTTACTTAACTCTTATTTATTTTCATACATATCTACATATATAACTTATATGTATTTATCTATACAAAAGTCCAAATACGTATATAGGATGAGCGTTGGTGCCCTAAGCAACGTCATCCTTCAACCTGCAGAAGTCCATAACTATCCGGTATTTTGCTAAAAATATAAAAAAATGAAAAAAGTTATAAATCAAAAGTTGAGAATTTTTCTGCAAAATATTAATTTTTTTTAAAGAAAATACCATGAACAGAAAGATAATTGATTTTTCTTTCTAATAACATCCATTTTTATTTGAAATTTTTGAAAATTTTCAAAATATTTATACTTGGCTTACAACTATGTACATATGTGAAATGCCGTACATGTACTGTGCACATGCAGTAAGGCAATTTTCAAAAATTGGAAAATTTCATAAAAATTATTTATTAAATTAAAAAAAAATATATAATGGACTGAAAGATAATTGATTATTCTTTCTAATAGCGTACATTTTTATTTGAAATTTTGGAAAATTTTTAAAATATTTATACTTGACTTACAACTATGTGCAATGCCGTATATCTACTGTGCACATTAGACTGCCACTTAGAAAAAATACACTTGCGGAACCCCCCCAAACAGGTTCCTTTTCCCAAAAAAATGATTGTGCCAAAATTTTATCCAACTCGGTTCGGGGGAAGTGGTGCCTCAAAGCCCCCAAAGTTTCGAAAAATCATAATTTTTTCAAAAAAGTTGACTTTGGCCTTGAATAACTCAGCTAATATCAATTACTCATAAAAATGACATTTGAAAGAAATGAAGAAAATTCTACGCCAAGTAATTTTGCAATTGAAAGTTTTTGATTATCTTCAACTGTTTTCTATTTATACCCCTAGCAACAATATTTGCGCCTAGCAATTTATTAGTAGGCCTATATGTATGTATATGTTTCTGGTTGTACCTATCTAAAGATGAATTTTATTACAAAAATTATTTTATATGCGCTAGTGATGGGAAATATCGTCAATTTTGCTTGTCGACAAATATCGATACTTCGGAAGAGCTTGCCGATATTTGTCGATACTATCGATACTTGGTGATAGTATCGACACTTGATGAAACTGTCGTAGTTGGAATTATCAGATGCTTCAAAGCATTGGATTTAATGAGCGATACTAAAATTTTCGATACTCCTGTGACTTAACGATACTAAACGATTATCGATACCTTATTGATACTATTATTGTTGTCGATACGTATCGAATACGGACCTTGTCGATACTTGTCGACAAGTATCGATACTTTTCCCATCACTAATATGCGCATTTTATTTCACAGCAACTAACAGATTTGATGTGTCTCCTTATTGATTTTAATTTCCAAGAAATTATTTCGCAAGTTGTTGACTTTTTTTTGAGGATTCCTAGAATTTTTTTTTCATATTTCTTTTGAAGCGAAATATTACAATATTTCTTTGCTAAAGTTTTCAGTGCAAAATCGTCAATAAGAGTGTTAACATCGGAAAAATAAATGAAAATGTCTATGGTTTTACGTGAGCGTATTTATTTAATTGGAAACTATTCAAATAGCTTGATGGGTAGTAAATTACCGTCTTCGAAAGAAGTTTTGAGAATTATATTTTTTAATACGCGTGTTGTTAAGCTGAGTCTTAGGGAAAGTGCCCGTTTAACAATAAAAGAAGTGCAAATATTTTGGCAAAAAGCAAGAATTCCAACTAGAGAAGAGAACCACTGCATTGAAAAATTGGAAAAACTGTATATTTAATGGCGCAATCAGACAGTATTTACCAAAAAAAAATGAAAATTTATTTGATATAGCTCATGCAAATGCATTGACTATTCTAAAAATTTAAGATAAAATATTTTTATTGAATCAAAGAAAAGAGGGAAGACCGTGATATTTGCATGGCATCGATCGTGAACTTGAACAGTCAGAAAAACAAACAGAAGATAGGCAAAGAAAATTGTTGGAAAGGAGAAATAAAAGTACGCAAGAAGTTAACGATTTATTAAGAACTGTTCCAATTGTTAACAACTTATTATCATTCTTTAACTTCTCTCGCCGGTTGCGACCCTGTGTGCGAATGCAACTCTGTTGTACCGGTTGCAACCCTGCGCGCGAATGCAACTCTGTTGGATAATAGCAACACTGCCTTTCTTACTCTTCTCGTTTGTTTGTTTTTTTATATACTTTTGACCGAGCAGAGGACACATTGTAAAAAATTCAACGTGTTTCTACAAGCACAATAAAAGGAAAACCCAAAACTAGTTATTCGCATTTACCCAGGAGGTTAAAGCTTCAGGTGTGGGGTGTAAGTACCCATTGCCATTCCCCAAAAGAATTTTCGTAAAATGCCGCAACGACTTACGAAGCAGTATCTCGCCGATGCGCTTATGGAGGCTGGCGTGAATTTCCCGACGACGGCCACAGTAGCCCAACATAAGCGCCTGTACGTCGAACACCGCGTCAGCCATTCGCCTTACGACGAGGACGAGGAAAACATATCCGACACGGAAGGCCCGGTGACCCTGGTCGACAACGCTACCTTGGCCAGGGCCTCGGGAATCGAAAAGCCTAGTACACGTGTCGAAGATACCGTTGCCGCCACCGGTACCATGAGCCCTAACGGAGGTACCGTTAACACTGCCGCTGCCCCCGGCGAACGCTCTGCCGCTTTTGACGCCACCACCGAATTTGTCGTCGCTTCGCACCCTGCCGCTGCTGGTGCTACCGTCGCCAGCAATTCTGCCGACGCCGCCACTAATATCACCGCTGCTACCAACATTGCCGCTGCCACTAATACTGCCGCCGTCGCTGCCACTAATTCTGCCGTCGCCACTACTACTAACTCTGCCGACGCCGCCGCCACTAATATTGTCGCTGCAACTGATACTGTTGCCGCCAATACCGAATACTCCACTGCCGCTGCGCGCAATGACGTGGACCAACAGCTTTGTGAACTTAGGAAGAAGCGCGAACTGTTGGAGCTACAGCGACAAATTTTTGAGTTGGAAAACATGATCAGCAGGCCTACCGAATGCAGAGCCTCGTTTGCAGATATCGAGCATGCGGTACCAAAATTTACTGGTGACAAGTCCACACGACGTCGGAAAGCTGCAATCGCAACAGACAGCTACCCACTTCGCCACTCGACTTGCACTCCTGCTCTCTGAGAGCAATAATCAACATAACGATATTTCCGAGCAGTGGAACCATATTTCTCGCTGTCTACATACCGCCGCTGAAGAATCCATCGGATTTCAGCGAGCCCGAAAGAACAACTGGTATGACGAGGAATGCCGCGCAGCTACGGAACGTAAAGACGCTGCCTACAGGGCCACACTGCGATCGGGCGCAACGCGAGCTGTGCGGGAGCGTTATCGTGAGCTAAAGAAGGAAGCAAGACGCATTTTTCGTGAGAAAAAGAGAGAGGCCGAAATGCGTGAGTGCGAAGAGCTTGAGATGCTGGCCGACAGGAAAAGCGCCCGAAAATTTTTTCAAAAAGTTCGACGGCTTACAGAAGGTTTTAAGACCGGGGCGAATTCCTGTAAGAATGAAAACGGCGACCTGGTGACTGATGTCCACAGCATACTTAAATTATGGAGGGAGCACTTCTCCACACTGCTTAATGGAAGAAACTGCAACCCTGGAGATGTTGAACCCGAATCCCCAATCAATGATGATGGACGCGATGTACCATCACCCGACTGTGACGAAATTCGGAAAGCGATAGCACGGCTGAAGAACAACAAAGCCCCTGGGGCCGATGGGTTACCAGCTGAGTTATTTAAGTACGGCGGAGAGGAGCTGGTTAAGTGCATGCACGAGCTCATCTCTAGAATATGGTCGGAAGAACGCATGCCTACTGATTGGAACTTAAGTGTGCTCTGCCCAATCCACAAAAAGGGTGATCCTGCAGTTTGCGCCAACTATCGCGGGATTAGTCTTCTTAACATCGCATATAAGGTTCTGTCGAGTGTATTGTGTGAAAGACTTAAGCCCACCGTCAATGAACTGATTGGACCTTATCAGTGCGGCTTTAGACCTGGTAAATCTACCACCGACCAGATATTCACAATACGCCAGATCTTGGAAAAGACCCGAGAAAGAAGAATCGACACACACCATCTTTTTGTCGACTTCAAAGCCGCCTTCGACAGCACGACAAGAAGTTTCCTATATGCCGCAATGTCTGAATTTGGTATCCCGGCAAAACTTATACGGCTATGTAAAATGACGTTGAGCAACACCACCAGCTCCGTCAGAATCGGGAAGGACCTCTCCGAGCCGTTTGATACCAAACGAGGTTTCAGACAGGGTGACTCTTTGTCGTGCGATTTCTTTAACCTGATGCTGGAGAAGATAATTCGAGCCGCAGAACTTAATCGGTCAGGCACCATCTTTTATAAGAGTGTGCAATTGCTGGCGTACGCCGATGACATTGACATCATCGGTCTTAACAACCGCGCAGTTAGTTCTGCCTTCTCCAAACTGGATAGAGAAGCGAAGCGAATGGGTCTGGAGGTGAACGAGGGCAAGACGAAGTATCTCCTGTCATCAAATAGACAGTCGGCACATTCACGACTGGGATCAAACATCACTGTTGACAGTTATAAATTCGAAAAAGTAGAGGACTTCGTTTACTTAGGAACCAGCATTAACACCAATAACAGCGTCAGCCTTGAAATCCAACGCAGAATCTCTCTTGCCAACAAGTGCTACTTCGGACTGAGTAGGCAATTGCACAGTAAAGTCCTCTCTCGGCGGACAAAAACCATACTCTATAAGTCTCTCATCATGCCCGTCCTCTTATATGGCGCAGAGGCATGGACGATGACAACATCAGATGAGAGAGCTCTTGGAGTGTTCGAGAGAAAGATTCTTCGAAAGATTTATGGACCTTTGCGTCTTTGCGACGGCGAATACCGTGTACGATGGAACGATGAGCTGTACGAGCTGTACAATGACGTAGATATAGTGCAGCGGATTAAGAACCAGCGGCTCCGCTGGCTAGGCCACGTCGTACGAATGGATGAAATAGCTCCAGCCCTGAAGGTTTTTGACGCGGTACCCGCTGGTGGTAGCAGAGGAAAAGGAAGACCTCCTCTGCGTTGGAAAGACCAAGTGGAAAAAGACTTGGCTATACTTGGGATTTCCAATTGGCGCCAGTTAGCAAAAGATAGGGACAGCTGGCGTGCTTTGTTGACCTCGGCCAAAATCGCTTAGGCGGTTGTTGCGCCAATTAAGTAAGTAAGTAAGTCCACACGAACAGTGCACCATTTCTTTGAGGATTTCGAAGAAATTATGCGTACTGTCAATGCAGACGACCAATTCAGGTTGCTAAGCCTACGCCGCTCTCTACACGGTACTGCTCGAGTATTTTTAACAACGACGTCTGCGCTTAACTATCGAGATTTAAAGAAGGCAATCATCGATGAATTCGATAGTGCAGTCAGTCGTCAGGACGTATATCGAACACTGACTGAGCGGAAGTGGAAGCAACAAGAGGAGTTCCTGCATTGATATATTTTGACTATGCAGGCTTTGGCAAGGCAGGGAGGCATCCGGGAAACTGACGTTATCGATCTAATTCTGGACGGGATGAGCTGAAGAGGCTGGTGAACCGCTACTATGTAAAGTACCTTAAGCCAAGCTCCAGCATTACCCGACGAATAACGCCTGCCGTCGCCGTTAAACCATCCACTGGAGGAAGGATAAGCAACGAAGCTGGAAAGAGCAGCCAACCGCTCTGCTTCAATTGTTCTATGAGGGGGCATATAAAGCCAAACTGCCCGTATCCGATGCGCCCAGCGGCTCTTGTATCCGTTACTGGAAAATGGGACACGACCACTACTCATGCACTTATCCAAGGAAAATTTTTGAAGCCGATTGCCGATCAAGAAGTTGCTGCCGTTCTAGAAGATGAACTCAAAGAGTTGAAATCACTAAACTTTGTAAGTATTGCTTTTAAGACCAATCCGCGGGAGAGTGCAGATTTTAACAAATTCATTTCTCTTTCTGACACGG
Source organism: Philophylla caesio (assembly GCA_963971545.1). NCBI lineage: Eukaryota > Metazoa > Arthropoda > Insecta > Diptera > Tephritidae > Philophylla > Philophylla caesio. The sequence goes on from OZ020607.1 coordinate 88,398,950, forward strand.
GTAGTCCAACTAGCTCTATGAAGCAATCTTGTGTGCCGCGCAACTTAGTATCGTTAAGCAATCTGCAACATAACTATCGCAGCATTGGTGGACTCAAGATAAATATACTTTGTGAAATACCATGTTTTGTAAAATTTAAAAATGAAATAAAAAACATTAAAATTAATATTTTTCCAGATAATGATATGCTAGTGCCCGTTATTTTTGGACGAGATTTCTTAAAGTTGTTTAACATACGACTAACTAAAATAAAAAATAAATATAGCAAAAGTGATCTAGTATCCTGTGGAAACAAAATTTCCTGCACTCCCCTGTCGAACGATTTGGTTAAAATCTTAAATAGGTTTAGCCTCTTAGCCACTTAACAACATTGTAAGTAGGAGCATTCTAAGCGAGGGTGTTAGTGCCGGCTGTAGTGCCTCTGCCGAAATACCGGATATATTCAATATCGAAATTGCCGGCCTAAACGAAGAGTTAGATATAGATTTTATATTACTTCCCAGTCAACGCGCGGAACTAAATAGACTGACCGAAAATTATTATTTACATCCGAAAGACCCCAGAGTAAAACCAATGGATTATAAAATGAAAATACACCTAACCACTGACGTGCCGTTTCATTGCTCGCCTAGACGTTTATCCTACGCCGAACGAACCATAGTTCAAAATATATTAAGAGATCTCGAGTCTGATGGAATCATACGTCCGAGTAATTCTCCATATGCTTCCCCTATAGTCCTTGTAAAGAAAAGGAATGGCCAAAGGCGCCTGTGTGTAGATTATAGGGGTTTGAACAAAATAACTGTACGGGATAACTACCCTTTGCCTTTAATAGAAGATTGTATAGAATATCTTGGGAGCAAAAAGGTGTTTTCGGTTTTGGATCTTAAAAATGGTTTCCACCAAGTTAAAATGTCACCAGAATCCGTTCCGTATACTGCATTCGTGACGCCCTCTGGACAATATGAATATCTAAAAATGCCGTTCGGACTCAAGAATGCCCCGGCCGTCTTCCATAGATTTATAAATGATATATTTAGAGACTTAGTCGAAGCAAGGAAAGTAATTATTTACATGGACGATATAGTTATAGCGACTGCTACTTTTGAAGAACATATGACATTACTGCAGACACTACTCGAGCGAATTAGTAAACGAGGTTTGAAGTTAAATTTGTCGAAATGCAAATTAGGTTATGCCCAGATAGAATATCTTGGATATTCGGTATCCCCGCGCGGAATCACCTTAAGTAAATCACACGAGCAAGATATACAGAGATACCCAATACCAACTAACCAAAGACAGCTACACTCCTGCATAGGTCTGTTCTCTTATTTTCGACGCTTTGTCCCGTCCTTCTCTACAATTGCAAGACCACTGCTTAACTTGTTGAAAAGAAACACTGATTTTAATTTTGATGAACAGTGCCTTGCCGCATTTAAACAACTTAAAGCCAAGCTGGTAGAACCTCCAATCCTAGCCATATATAACCCCACAAGAGAGACGGAACTTCACTGTGATGCCAGCACAACTGGCTTTGGCGCAGTCTTACTGCAACGACAACAGGACGGAAAACTCCACCCAATATCATACTTTTCCAAGAGTACCTCTCCGCTGAAGCCAGATATCATAGCTTCGAATTAGAGACATTAGCTTTAATTTATGCCTTACGAAGATTAAGGGTTTACTTGAAGGGAATCCCATTCAAAATAGCTACAGACTGCAATTCCCTTGCCATGACCTTAGAGAGGAAACAAGTTAATCCGCGAATAGCGAGATGGGCTCTCGAGCTCGAAGCATACGATTACAAGATAGTACACCGTAGCGGTGCTTTGATGGGGCATGCGGACGCATTGAGTCGCTGCCAAGTGGGGGCGACTTTCGACATTGACGAAATAGAACTCCAGGTACAAATCGCTCAGGAACGAGACGAGAGGATCAAAGCCATACGAGACCAGTTACAGGAAGCAGAGGTAAAGGGATTCGAACTAGAGAATGGCCTTGTCCTTAGAGTTAGGCGCGATGGTCGCAAGGTTCTGTATATACCGCGTGAGATGGAAGACAATATAATAAGAGTGGCACATGAAAAAATCGGTCACCAGGCGGTGGATAAAACCCTTTGACACGTTGCATATAGATCATTTCGGGCCGTTACCATCACTAAAGTCCAAAAGAAAGCACATTTGGTTGTAATTGATAGCTTCACGAAGTTTGTGAAACTATATCCGACGAACTCAACGAGTACGAGGGAAGTAACCGCCGCGCTAGGGAAATACTTCAGCTATTACAGTAGGCCGAGGCGAATTATATCTGATAGAGGATCTTGTGACGACGCAATAAGTACGTCTCGCACATAACATTAATAGCCATGTAAGCATATTAGACAGATAACACAACTAGTTTATAACAACCCAAGGAAGAACAGCTGATCGCTAACTACGGTGAGATGGCACACAAAGCGCAAAGCAGTGCCAATGCAAGGAAGAACAGCTGATCGCTAACTACGGGCGGTGGCGCGCATGAGTTAGTTGTCATCGAGCCGGCGAAGGCTCAACAAGGCGCAGTGCAGTAGTAAGGCGAGTGTGGTGAAACCCCCGGTAGTATAGTAGTGCAGTAGTACAGTATACGTGGTGCAGTCGGTAGTCAGTTTCTGCCAGCGGCCACAGCCTAGTACAGTATACGTGGTGCAGTCGGTAGCCAGTTTCTGCCAGCGGCCACAGCCTAGTACAGTATACGTGGTGCAGTCGGTAGCCAGTTATCTGCCAGCGGCCACAGATTAGCGGTATACGTGGTGCAGTCGGTAGTCAGTTTCTGCCAGCGGCCACAGATTAGCGGTATACGTGGTGCAGTCGGTAGTCAATTTCTGCCAGCGGCCACAGCCTAGTACAGTATACGTGGTGCAGTCGGTAGTCAGTTTCTGCCAGCGGCCACAGCCTAGTACAGTACACGTGGTGCAGTCGGTGGTAAGCCGATCAACGACCACAGTAGAACCAAGTAATCCTCTGCCCCGACAGGATAGCCAGGAGTGCACGCAAGTCAGGACAGCACATAACCAAAGTCAGCAGCACCGCGTAGACATCGCCGTTATTCCCAGAGAGACCACGTCATCACGCATAAGATCGCCGTTAGCGTGCGCAAGTCGACGCCGTACATTACAAAAGTCAGCATCGCCACGTAAACATCGCCGTTATTGCCAGAGAGACCACGTCATCACGCCTAAGATCGCCGTAAGCAAGCACAAGTCGACGCTGTACATAACAAAAGTCAGCATCGCCACGTAGACATCGCCGTTATTACCAGAGAGACCACGTCATCACGCCTAAGATCGCCGTTAGCGAGCACAAGTCGACGCTGTACATAACCAAAGTCAGCATCGCCACGTAGACATCGTCACCGTTAGCATACACGAGGCGGCAATGTACATAACCAAAGTCAGCATCGCCACGTAGACATCGTCGCTATTCCCAGAGAGACCACGTCATAACGCCTAAGATCGGCGTTAGCAAACACGAGGCGGCACTGTACATAACGAAGGTCAGCATCACCACGGAGAGATCACCGCTAGGCCTCACGAGGCAGTACAAGTAATGAAATTTGAGTAAATGTATAGATATAAATAATACACTTTTGTTTGAAAATAAAGCTTTTGAAATAAGACTCTAGCTTTTGCTGGTTTTTCTGTAACGACCAGTAAAAGAACCCTGGATCCGGCGAGTCATACCCCGGCTGGAAAAAACAACGTTACAATCTGCATTCACTTCTTTAGAATTTGGGGAATTTCTACTTAAGCGGAATGTTGTTCATGTAAAGGTCGCAGTGGCTTCGCCGCAAGCCAACGGACAGGTCGAAAGAGTTAATCGAGTTATTAAAACCATGTTGGGAAAACTGAGTGACCCAATCGATCATGCTGATTGGTCAAATAGGCTCCTACAGATAGAATATACATTAAATAATTCGGTTCACGGTACCACAAAATGTTCTCCCAGTAAGCTCTTGTTTGGGGTAGAGCAAAAAGGAGAAACAATAGATGAATTTACGGAATACTTTGAGGATAAACTTGGTCCTCGGAAAGAACGCGATTTGCTCATTCTCCGGCGCGATGCTGATGCAGCAATCCAAAGCTCCCAAATGCGAAGTCAGGAATATCACTCGAAGCATTGCGGGAAAGCCAAAAAGTACGAAGTAGGCGATTTCGTCGTAGTTAGAAACGTAGACACTACCGCTGGCACTAACAAAAAACTTTTCCCTAAATACAAGGGGCCCTACGTCGTACACAAAAACATCGGAAACGATAGATACGTTATAAGGGACTTGGAGAATTGCCAATTAACTCAGATCCCTTATGACGGTGTGGTTGAGGCAAATAGAATGCGTAAGTGGCTTGAGCAAAATATGGAGGCTGAATCTGTCGAGGAGCAAAGCAATACCTTAACTTAAGTTAAGACATATTAATTATGTGATATTTATATTATTGTTTAACTAGTATTATCTTAAGTAAACCAACATGTAAAATTAAGCTTATGACCGAGGTCGATCAAATGTCAGATTGGCCGAGTTGTTAACAACTTATTATCATTCTTTAACTTCTCTCGCCGGTTGCGACCCTGTGTGCGAATGCAACTCTGTTGTGCCGCTTGCAACCCTGCGTGCGAATGCAACTCTGTTGGATAATAGCAACACTGCCTTTCTTACTCTTCTCGTTTGTTCGTTTTTTAATATACTTTTGACCGAGCAGAGGACACATTGTAAAAAATCCAACGTGCTTCTACAAGCAAAATAAAAGGAAAACCCAAAACTAGTTATTCGCATTTACCCAGGAGGTAAAACAATAAACGATATTTCGTTGTCTGACCCGGAAAATTCAAATGTGAAGATAGTGCTTCTGACATGGAAATTGCAGAAGAGCCACCTTTAAAGAAAGCCAGGGGAAATACTTATTTAGTCACTCCAAAACTTGTGGCTGTTCTAGATGCTTGCAAAATAAGTGACAGAAATGCTGTTAAAAGTATAGTTGCTGCTGCAGAAGCGTTTGGTCAATGCATAAACAATTTCATTTTAAATAAAAATTCAGTTCGTACTGCTAGACAAAAATTGCGGAAAGAACGCAGTTACACTGATATTGTCACTAACAAACACAAGATCTAGAATTCTGCCAAGTATATTTACAAAGCTATTAATTTCTACTAGACTTAAACTTAACATATTATCAAACACATTAGATGCAATTGTTGTTGAGACATTAGTTGCAATAAGATTATAACTTGAAAAATTATTTGACCAAAAACGCAAACTTGATTATCAGCAACCTTATTATGGAGTAAGGAAACAATATTATCTGTATGCGCTTTATAAAGTTTAAAATTACTGCAAGGTGGAATATAAGAAACAATTAGGAATAAAGAATTAAGTCCATTTGCTCCTCGGACGCAAACGCACAATTGATCCAGAATGGGGTCGTCGTTCTGAAGGGTAGTTATGTAGATATGCTCGTAGATTAGAAAAAAGAAAATAGCAAAACACAAAAGCCTAGAAAACTTCACAAAAGAACTAAATCCCAAATCCTCAACTAGGTCCCTTTGGAGACTCTTACAGGAACATTAATGCCAACTAGCATTCCATCCATAATTTATCACAATTCATCGGTCTCTGACCGATTCGACATAACGCTCGAGTTTGCTCAATAGTTCTCTAACACCTTAACCCTTTCGATCCGAAAAGGCCCGAAAGTAAATATAACCTATTTTACATCATTAATCAAGACAATAGACGTAGAATAAACGTTTTATCCATAAAAAAAGAAATTTAGATAATTAGGGGAGGGGTTGTTTCAAATATGTCCCGTCAGGATTTTTGGATGGGACATATTTATCCCGATCAGTATGTTATGCTCCCAAACCAGACATATTATTACATCCTGTTTTGATAGGAAATCTATTTTTATTTCTAATCCAATTAACATTTTCGATAAACACAAAAGAGATACATACTTCAAAAAAGATTATAAAATAAAAAAAAATCCAAAACAAAAGAATAATTTTAAAAAATGAGTATTTATTTGTGGTATGGTGGAAAACAATCCTTGCAGACAGGAATTTGGCATTCTTCGCATATTGTTTTCGTTCGTCTCTCTTTTTCTGTTCTGCGCAACTAGCACAACGTCTTCGGTTGGAAATTTGTAAAGGAAAGTGCCCTGCGACTATTTTTCTCTTTCTCCCAGATAACCCACTGCGACGAACAGTTGCTCTTCTTTTTCCTTCTGCAATCATGTTTTCGGCCAAAAGGATCATGAAGTCAATAGTGTCTAATAGATGGCAGACGATTATATGACATAATGATCATACAGCCAATAACAATCTTTATTTCTCCAACATATGTTAGTTTTGTATTTTTGTGCGACGGTTTAGATTTGCGTAAAATTTCAATGTGTTCGTTGGTACATTGAGTAATGCGCATAAAAAGGCTTTCCGGAAAAACTTTCATGAATACACCGTAAGGATTTTCAGTCCTTTCAAAGCGTTGGTATATATCTGGAATTCGATGGCTACTCACAGTTTTTCTTGGAACAAAAGCCGCATTGGGTGCAGACCATATAGTTGAGGTATTTTGAAAACTGGCTGCAGAGTTTATTTCTTCGAAGTTTTCCTCTGTATCCTCCTCTTGATGATCATTATTGGCCTTTTCCATAGAGCTTTTATCAGAAGATACGTCACTCGTAGTTATCACTACTACCACTCGAAAAGTCTTGATCCTCATCTGAAGACTCTAAAATATCAGCTATTGTGTCACGATCAAGTGGTTTCAGCATTGTGAGTCTATACAAAAACTATAAGGTGAATTTATGAATAATAATAATATGCAAGCATTATAAAATGTTTGCAGAAAATGAGTATGATAGATCCGGACTGGGACACTTTTAGCCCAACAAGAATACTGATGGGACACCTATGTCCCGGCAAGATAAATATACCAATAATACAAAACATACATCAAACAATTGGTACTTACCGACTTCAGAAGATAACGAGAACACTAGCACAATCGATTACAAAACTTTCAGTCGATTTGAAACTTGTAAAATAACAATTATTCACAAAATTCACTACCTCTTAAGGTGGAGGTCCAATGGCAGCTGACTTTGCTTACCTTGCTTGCTTTTATTTGCTTTGCTTGACTTTGAAAGCTTCTATGGCCAAATGGGGGCTTTAAAAGCTGTCAAAGTTATTGATTGTCGTTTACAAAATGTTGACTAGAAGTGCTGAAAAAGTGTTAAGAATTTTCCTAATTTTAGCGAAAATTTCCAAGTTAAAAGGACGGGTGAAACCAAATCGCCGATTCTGGGTTCGGAAGCTGTATTTAACTCGACAAAAATATGGATTGTTTGAAAGTTCATTAAGAACCTTGGCTGCGGACGTGGAGCAATTTCACAAGACACTGAGAATGCCGTATTTGTTATTTAATGTGCTCCACGAATTTTTGAAGGATTCACTAACAAAATATTCGATCAGGACACCTATATCGAGCCGCTGCAGATTATTCATTACCCTGATGTAAGAGCACTTCGTTTTAACTATACGCACAATTTTCCATATATGTATGTCATATCTGATTTCCTTTTTTTTCTTTCAGATATTTGGCTCACGGTGGCACTCGGCAATTTCACACACTAGTTCACAGGATCGGACTGACAACCCTTAGGAGGATCACGTTAGAAACGTGTAAGGTTTTGTGGGATATGTTAGCTGACCTTTATGTGGCGATTCCGTCGGAAACGGAATGGGTACGTATTTGTAACGAATTCGAGACGCTATGGAATATGCCTAACTGCATCGGTGCCATTGACGGAAAGCACATCAATATTACATGTCCTTCAAATTCTGGTTCGATGTACTATAACTACAAAGGCAATTATAGTATTGTGCTTTTAGCAGTATGTGACGCGGACTATACATTTACGTGCGTTGACATCGGATCATATGGAAGTCAAAGTGATGGTGGTGTGTACCACTTTTCAAAAATGGCAGATGCTATTGAAAGCAATCGTCTCGAAATTCCATATGATCAGCCTCTGCCGGGAGAAATCGATCCATTTCCACACTATTTAGTTGGGGATGCAGCTTTTCCATTAAGGCGTTACTTAATGCGACCATACCCCGGTAGGGGTATTCCTGAAGACCAAGAGTATTTCAATAAAAGACTCTCTCGTGCAAGAAGAATTATTGAAAATGCGTTTGGGATACTCACGGGCAAATGGAGAAATTTAAGAACGACGCTATGCATGGCCCCGCAAAATGCAGAGCACATAGTGAAAGCTTGTATTGTTTTACATAATTTTATTAAGCTTTCGACTTCAAATTACGTAGCAAGGGATTTCGTTGATCGCTACGAAGGGGAAACTACCATCGCTGGTACATGGCGTAATGAGGTGATTCCATTTCCATCAATAAGTAGGGTCTCATCAAACCGATGTAGTTCAAATAGCTACGATTTAAGAAATACTTTGAAAACATATATTTTCAACAATAAAATTTAATACATAAACTTTATATTCAATCATTTCCACTCTTTTATTTAATTTGTTTATTGTTAAGGTACATAAGTATTCCAGGTAAGACCTAAATATTCAGTCTTTTATATTAATTCTACGTTATATGTGCATGCACATGGTACATATTTATTTACATTCGTTTTTTTAAGGTACATAGGTGCGGCATATTTAAAAATACTCATTAAACTCAAGTACATATACTTGAATTCATTCAAAAATTGGTTTTTACAATTTCTTAAATTGACCATGGACATACAAAAGTACGTCCATTTTAAAATCCAGTCGCCTCTCTTCTGGCACCTTGTCAAAGACTGCGCCAATCGCACCCAAAAAATGGTCGTCCGTCTTTGTTTTTTGTGTCTCCAAAAATGTGCTCACATCGCTGACTAGATCGTTTAAGGCGGCATTATCATCGGCTTTTTTTTCTGCCGCTTAGCCGGGGTTGGTGCAATGGCTTCCGGCTCGGTTATTTCTATGGCTCCACTGTCGCTAATTGCGAACCCAAACGAAGCGTCGAGAGTGTCGTGCTGCTCGTTCCAAACGTCTGGCGGTACTAGAGTTATATTTGTGGTCGTCCTGGAAGTATGTGCATATAAATTAGAATTGCAAACCATAGCTGGGGGATAAAGATTATTAATCGGAATGATTATTAATAAGTTTATTTTCCTTGTTACACCAAAATAACTGATTACTTTCAATTAATTGAAATTTTCAACATTAATAATTGGTAGTAGTTTAATCAATTAATTGTACATTTATTAGGAAACAATTTTCAGAACTAAACTATTATTTCTAAACAAAATTTCGTAGCTATGTTGCAAACAAACAGCGACGGAAAAATATATAGGGACACTACAGTTTGACAAGTTCGAACTATTTTCAGTTTGCTTGTTAAATGTTTTTAATAAATATTTTTAATATAGCTCATTAGCTAACGAGAACCAATAAAATCCAAATCTCAAAGTTATTCCAAAAACTTTTTAAGAACAATTTTAAGTAAAAATGTTAGTATGCACTTTTGTTCCATTAAATTAAAGTACAACAAAGACCAAGTTTGTAAGATAACGAAGTATATTTTAGGAAAAATATAATAAACACCCAACAGGCAAACTAAAATAGTCCGAACTTGTCAAAATGTAGTGTCCCTATATATTTTTCCGCCTCTGTAAATCACGAAATTATTATGCACATGAAAGAATACTTACTGTCTGGGAGTAACCGTGGCTTTTAAAAATGACATGGCATCAAAGTACGCCCAGCCTCGCTTATGGGTCGCAGCACTACCGCTTGGCTGATGTTGCACCTTTAGCTAAATCCCGTACCGGTCCCTTAGCGATTTCCATCGCTTTCGGCAGTTTTCCTCTATGAAGGAAAGGTAAAAATGTAGCGGTTAAAACATTTATAATAAACAAATAAATGAAATTAATGTAGGTAAACTACCGCCTGATAACTAAAAAGCACTATACTAACCACACTCTCCAACAACAGCAGCTATATTCCGCCAAGCTAAATCCTTCTTCACTCGATCGCGGTAGCACAGCTCTCTCTTGTCCCACAAGCAGGTGTGCTTTTCTATTTCGCCAATCAATCCTTCCTCAAACATTTTGGGGAATTGCGGGAAAGGGAAACTATTTATTTTCACAAAAACTGTTGGAAAATGTTTAATTATTTATAAATAATGTTTAAATAATATGTATATTACCTCAACTACTGGATTACGGCCGACGGAAGCGAACGAAATGTTGGTGGTACACAAGAGCACACAATTGTGCAACTACGTCCGAGCGGGAACGGGAAACTATTTATTTTCACAAAAACTGTTGGAAAATGTTTAATTATTTATAAATAATGTTTAAATAATATGTATATTACCTCAACTACTGGATTACGGCCGACGGAAGCGAACGAAATGTTGGTGGTACACAAGAGCACACAATTGAGCAACTACGTCCGAGCGGGAACGGGGAACTATTTATTTTAACAAAAACTGTTGGAAAATGTTTAATTATTTATAAATAATGTTTAAATAATATGTATATTACCAAAAATAGGCTGGAATACTGCAAAATCGACACCAAAAGAAAATACCAATCGCCGCGAGAAAATCGAAGTGTCAAATGTCAAACGCGCTGGGAGAAATCGAAATGTCAAATGCTTTCAAAGCGCTGGCAAATAGAACATGGGGCTATTCACAACTTTGAAGAACTTTATGCGCTTGTAGCAAAGTTGACACTAGGCCAACTTTCATACATTTTCTTACATTTCTAATTGTTTTTGACGGTTGTGCAAGCAAGGTAAGCAAAGTAAGCTACCATTGGGCCTCCACCTTTACGAAACTCACGTCCAACCCTGAGCTCGCTTTTGATAAATGAACACGTGTTTTCTTCTTAAAACGACACGAATGGAAATAAATACCATTAAAAATTGTAAAGGCTACGAAATGGGATTAATTTGTAATCTGTAAAACCCCTACAGCAACCAATAACAAGCAGCCACATTCACAGAAAAGGTCATTAATTTTTGAAAAATCGCAAGCCGAAAAATTTAAAGTAAGCCTCTCCTCAAGCTTAGAAGTTGTGAATTCTTAAAACTGAACTTCAACACTAAGGGCCGGTTTCTTAAAGACTGGTTAAATTAAATTTAATCAGCGGTTGATTTATCGCTGATTTCTTAAAATGACAATTTCGTTTTCACCAATGTCTGATTAGCTTACCTCTGATCAGGTTGATCATTGTGAATAATTTAGCAAAAAGTTCACAAAAAAGGCATTGTGAATAGACAAAAGCAGACCACACAGCTGATTTTTGATATTTTGGTTTATGTTGATTTTTTTTCAATTTTATTGTTAATTTGCAAAAACTAGTGTAAATGGAAGCAAATAAAAGAAAAAGTCGCCTGCCAAACTTCACCAGCGCAGAGGAGGATTTGTTGTTATCTTTGGCTGAGCAGCACGCCACGGTCATAGAAAATAAGCGAACTGATGCTGTATTCTGCGAGGATAAAAAAAAAGGTGTGGGAGGCAATCGATACTGCGTTCCAGGTCCAGATAGGTGTTAAAAGAGGGCCGAAGAACTTACGGGAGAAGTATGAGAATTTGAAAAGGAAAGCGAGAAAGTCCCTGGCCGAAGAGAGAAGGGAAATGTACAAAACGGGGGGTGGTGATTTCCGAAGTTTTACTGACGCCAATACAAACAGGCTAGCAGCATTAATGGGCCAGTCAGCAACCGGCTTGTCCAATAGTTTCGATAGTGATGGTAAGATTTTGTGTGTGTTTACTTGTGATTGTTATTTATACGATGTATTTCAGTTATTACATACGAAATAGAGCCGATAGAAGAAAATGATTCCGTTCCCGAAATTTTGGAGGAATCCATGAGAAGCTATACAGTGGAGCCTGTACTTGAAGCAACTGAGGCCGTAGAAAACGTATATTATATTATATTTCGAATTTCATTTTCTTAACAAATGTAACATTTTTTAGGACACATCAGATTGGAGCGCATGGAACCCAACACTGCTTAGAAAGAAAAAATCAGAAAAACTAGCGACGAAAAGTGTAAAGGGAAAGCAAGTAGTTGATCATCAGCAAGTTTTCTGGGAAAAGGAGAACAAGAGGGCAGCCGAAAGACATCAGTGGGCTAAACAAAAGCACGAGTTAGAGATTGCGGAAGTAGAGATGAAGTTAAAACTCCTAGAAATCGATATAAGTTCTAAAAAGCGGAAAAGTGAGAGAGATTGTACATATACAAATAAGTAAACATGTAAACATGTATTTCTCATTATCCGATAAGTTTCCCCTTCGTTCCATTTATGTACATATATGAAAGAAATATTACAGCATTAGATAAAATAAAATATAAATAAAAATTAGCACTTCGACTGAACTCAAAACTATAGGACTTTATTTTTGGCTAAATTTTCAAACTACGTCTGAATATACACATACTTATGTACATACGAGTACATGTCGCCACCGTTTCTAGCGAGTTCATGTGTAGAGCTTATTCCTTTATAACCTGAAAACAAAAGAAAGAATGATTGTTGTACGTGCCTAAACAAGTTAACTTATAAATTAACCTTGCCAAAAACTCTCTGATTAAACTCGACCTCATAAAAGAGACTGAAGGTGTTTCGGTCGTGTATTCATCTTCCTCCATTGCGTTTGCAGTGATATCTTCAGCATTAAAATCCTCTTCGACGGACGGGTCTGCATCTCTATTTTGCCGAGCGATGTTATGTAAAACACCACAGGCAACAAGAATTGCCATAGTAGTGTTTAGCGAAACCCTTAATCCTGTTGAAAGCACTGGAAAGCGACGCTTCCATACGCCGAAGCACCTCTCAATGCAATTTCTGGTTCGTATTTGAGACTCGTTATATAACCGTTCTGCAGCAGTATTGGGGTGTAGAAGTGGAGTCATCATGTAACTACTGACACCATACCCACTATCGCCTAATAAAAAGCAGTCTTTGAATTCCTTTAATTCAAAACGATGCTTCATACGGCTATTATTAAAAATGTTGGCGTCATGAGCTGAACCAGGCCATCGACATACAAGATCAGTTATCTCAAGATTTGCATTGCAGACTGCTTGAACATTGTAGGAAAAGTACCCTTTCCGATTTCGGAATATTTCGGCACTTTCTCCACCAGGTGATTGTATCTTCACATGGGTACAGTCTATACACCCGACAACTTTTGGGAAATTCGCAATGCGGTGGAAACTTCGATTCACAGTTTCCAATTCTGCACTGTTTTTTGACATTTTAATAAATTGTGCCGAAAGTCCTGCAATTGCATAGGAAACTCTTTTTACTATGTGGCTTGCAGTGGGCACACTTACTCCCCAGAAATCTGCCACCGTTATTAAAAAGCTTCCTGATGCATAGAAACGCAACGCTGGCAATAACATTTCCGATGGGATAAGAGCGTGATTTCTGTTAAACGAATTTTTTTAATACAAACGATATGATTATATATAAACATATAATCACAAACCTTTCAGTGTAATTTCGAATATTTAATTCAATTTTTTCCAAAATGTTCAGAGTACTTTTTTTCGAAAAACGAAACCTTTGAATAAAAGTATTCTCGTCGTATTTTTCAAAGAAATTTTCTCTTTCTCTATATTCCCTTGGTTTTCTTACTGAACGCCTCGAACCCAAATTGGAGATAGCAGAAAGCCCCATATATTCCATTACTATTTTTAAAAATTTTCTTGCAAATTTGAATTAATTAATTTTCGCTATTTTCACAACTGTCAGATAGATGTCAAATTTTATTCGGTTAGCAGCTAATCGGTGGGCCATTGCCTAGTTAACTTAATCGGTTGTTAACCGACAAATTTGTGCTAACCGGACATTGAAGAAAGACTTTTTCACCAAAATTCCGTTAAACTTCCGCTTAAGCACTAATCAGTCTTTAAGAAACCGGCCCTTAAAGGGACATGGTACTTGTCTGAAGTTAAAATCGGCGAAAAACACTGGGAAATAGTTACACTGATATTGTCACTAACAAACACAAGATCTAGAATTCTGCCAAGTATATTTACAAAGCTATTAATTTCTACTAGACTTAAACTTAACATATTATCAAAAACATAAGATGCAATTGTTGTTGAGACATTAGTTGCAATAAGATTATAACTTGAAAAATTATTTGACCAAAAACGCAAACTTGATTATCAGCAACCTTATTATGGAGTAAGGAAACAATATTATCTGTATGCGTTTTATAAAGTTCAAAATTACTGCAAGGTGGAATATAAGAAACAATTAGGAATAAAGAATTAAGTCCATTTGCTCCTCGGACGCAAACGCACAATTGATCCAGAATGGGGTCGTCGTTCTGAAGGGTAGTTAGATATGCTCGTAGATTAGAAAAAAGAAAATAGCAAAACGCAAAAGTCTAGAAAACTTCACAAAAGAACTAAATCCAAAATCCTCAACTAGGTCCTTTTGGAGACTCTTACAGGAACATTAATGCCAACTAGCATTCCATCCATAACACTATGTAACACGGCGTTAGGCCTTATAAAACTAAGAAAAACTGTATACTTGAAATTTGCGAAACACCCCCAAAATCTCATTTTAGGGCCAAAAAACTGTTTTTGAGGTCCTTCGCTAGTCAATCATCAATATCTTTGCGAATTTTCATCCGATTCAAAAGTTGTTTATATATTTTGAAAGGTGACAAATCACTATTTTAATGGCGTATAACTCATCAAAATCAAACGAGAACTGACGAAGCTACAGAGAAAAAAAATCGTAACTTAATAAAAAAAAATTAATTTTGAAACTTTGACTACGATTTTACGATAGTCTTAATTCAGAAAGGAATCTATCAAAGACAATATTATTAAAGTGAATTTAGTACTGCGTCGATTAAGCTATTTCAATCGAAAATCGGTTGGAAATTTAAATTATTTTAGATGATGACCATATTTAAAAATTCATACATTTTGATTATCTTTCAACTTCAATTATCGCTGTTTTTTTTCGAGTCGTTTAACAAACTGTTTCATGTACCCCAATTTTAAATGCAATGGCGACAAAATTATATCATCAGGCTTAACTAATGCAATATTGAGAACATTATTTTTGCCAATTTGAAACTTTCTCGGTGGCCATATGTTACACTTGTAATGATTTTTGGCACGACTGTCCCATTCACAAAAGTAACAAGGATATTTAGTGTAGCCACCTTGCATTCCAAGTAGAATTGTCAGGACTTTAAGGTCCGAGACAATCTGCCAGCGAAATTTGTTGTATTTAAGCAATCGTAGAATTTTTTCCATCGTTTGATAAGTCTCTTTCATATCAGTAGCGTATGCCACTGGAACTGATGGCAATTCATTTCTGTTGTGCAGCAATACTGCTTTCAGACCTACGATGTTAGTCAATTGAAAATGAATTGATAAATTGTATTCAAATTTAGTTCTCTCACACTCATAACACATTAAATACTTACTTTTGCAAGAACCGTCTAGAAATAATCGCCAATCTTGTGGACAGTGCACGTGATCGAGTGCAGCAAACAATTCCTCCACATCAACGCAATAAACTAGTTTGTTATTGGTGTCATCAGCTTTACCTCATTAGAAGATTTGTGGCTTGAATCAGGAAATGTAGCTGGATTTTTGTTTTTAGTTCGCTGATCTTGTTTTCCTCTTGGAATCGGTTTCGATACAGTCAACACATTGGCATATTCTATGAGGTGGCGACTTTTACAGTGGTGACCAGTGATTTTTGTTTGGCAAAAGTAGCAATCCTCCGGCTTGTGATATATTTGATAATGCCAAGCCATAGGAGTCACAAACGGCAGACGCCGGTCATCGCGTTTACCGGTTTTCCATTGTTTTAATGTTGTACAGCACATCGAACAAATATATTCGGGTTCATACCAAGCACTTTCCACGTATGAGCAACTGAAAAAGAGGTTGAACGCTTCAACCACAGCTTTATTTGTTCTTAAATCGAACCGATATTTCTTATCAACAAATAGACCGCAGGCGTAACAAAATTTGTTGCGCCTATCACACATTTTACCACACTTATGTATTACACAATATAATTGCGAAGCGGTCGCAAGGTTGAATTGACGGCGTAAATTTATTAGATGACCACTCAAAATTTTTGGAAATGAATGTGTTTAAAATAATTCCTCATACTTGCTATGTTTCTAGTAAAATAACGCAATGATATGCGGTCAAAGTAGAAAAATTAAAAAAAAAAAAACTTTTCGCAAGGTAAATTTATTTAATAGCAGAAAAAATTTAATAGCTTCGTAAATTTTTGTCCGATTTCATTGCATGAGCACTCAAAATTTGTGGACATGAATGTACTTTCAAAATATTTCCTCATACTTGCTATATTTTTAGTAAAATACTGCATTAAAATGCGATCAAAGTAGAAAAATTTGAAGAAAAAACAAATTTTCCAAGTTTACCCGATGAAAACTTACAACACGCTAGCTCAAAAAATAGATCTTTATATCTCAATTTAAAGGTATAATCCTTACCTTTCCAAAACATATTTCATATTGAAAATCGGTAAAGAAATGGCCAAGTAATGAAAAGATTAGCGCGTACACTTCCGAAGAACGGTTTTTTAACGGTAAAGCAAGATTTTGAGGGTGTTACAAATTTTCCAAAAACCGTTTTGAGTTATATTCGACCAGGTGAACAATTTCCAATATGTCACCTTAAAAGTTCATTCAATTTTTTCCATTTTGTAACACTGTGTAATTTATCACAATTCATCGGTCTCTGACCGATTCGACATAACGCTCGAGTTTGCTCAATAGTTCTCTAACACCTTAACCCTTTCGATCCGAAAAGGCCCGAAAGTAAATATAACCTATTTTACATCATTAATCGTGACAATAGACGTAGAATAAACGTTTTATCCATAAAAAAAAGAAATTTAGATAATTAGGGGAGGGGTTGTTTCAAATATGTCCCGTCAGGATTTTTGGATGGGACATATTTATCCCGATCAGTATGTTATGCTCCCAAACCAGACATATTATTACATCCTGTTTTGATATGAAATCTATTTTTATTTCTAATCCAATGAACATTTTCGATAAACACAAAAGAGATACATACTTCAAAAAAGATTATAAAATAAAAAAAAATCCAAAACAAAAGAATAATTTTAAAAAATGAGTATTTATTTGTGGTATGGTGGAAAACAATCCTTGCAGACAGGAATTTGGCATTCTTCGCATATTGTTTTCGTTCGTCTCTCTTTTTCTGTTCTGCGCAACTAGCACAACGTCTTCGGTTGGAAATTTGTAAAGGAAAGTGCCCTGCGACTATTTTTCTCTTTCTCCCAGATAACCCACTGCGACGAACAGTTGCTCTTCTTTTTCCTTCTGCAATCATGTTTTCGGCCAAAACGATCATGAAGTGAATAGTGTCTAATAGATGGCAGACGATTATATGACATAATGATCATACAGCCAATAACAATCTTTATTTCTCCAACATATGTTAGCTTTGTATTTTTGTGCGACGGTTTAGATTTGCGTAAAATTTCAATGTGTTCGTTGGTACATTGAGTAATGCGCATAAAAAGGCTTTCCGGAAAAACTTTCATGAATACACCGTAAGGATTTTCAGTCCTTTCAAAGCGTTGGTATATATCTGGAATTCGATGGCTACTCACAGTTTTTCTTGGAACAAAACCCGCATTGGGCGCAGACCATATAGTTGAGGTATTTTGAAAACTGGTTGCAGAGTTTATTTCTTCGAAGTTTTCCTCTGTATCCTCCTCTTGATGATCATTATTGGCCTCTTCCATAGAGCTTTACTCAGAAGATACGTCACTCGTAGTTATCACTACTACCACTCGAAAAGTCTTCATCCTCATCTGAAGACTCTAAAATATCAGCTATTGTGTCACGATCAAGTGGTTTCAGCATTGTGAGTCTATACAAAAACTATAAGGTGAATTTATGAATAATAATAATATGCAAGCATTATAAAATGTTGGCAGAAAATTAGTATGATAGATCCGGACTGGGACACTTTTAGCCCAACAAGAATACTGATGGGACACCTACATATGTCGCGGCAAGATAAATATACCAATAATATAAAACATACATCAAACAATTGGTACTTACCGACTTCAGGAGATAACGAGAACACTAGCACAATCGATTACAAAACTTTCAGTCGATTTGAAACTTGTAAAATAACAATTATTCACAAAATTCACTACCTCTTAAGGTGGAGGTCCAATGGCAGCTGACTTTGCTTACCTTGCTTGCTTTTACTTGCTTTGCTTGACTTTGAAAGCTTCTATGGCCAAATGGGGGCTTTAAAAGCTGTCAAAGTTATTGATTGACGTTTACAAAATGTTGACTAGAAGTGCTGAAAAAGTGTTAAGAATTTTCCTAATTTTAGCGAAAATTTCCAAGTTAAAAGGACGGGTGAAACCAAATCGCCGATTCTGGGTTCGGAAGCTGTATTTAACTCGACAAAAATATGGATTGTTTGAAAGTTCATTAAGAACCTTGGCTGCGGACGTGGAGCAATTTCACAAGACACTGAGAATGCCGTATTTGTTATTTAATGTGCTCCACGAATTTTTGAAGGATTCACTAACAAAATATTCGATCAGGACACCTATATCGAGTCGCTGCAGATTATTCATTACCCTGATGTAAGAGCACTTCGTTTTAACTATACGCACAATTTTCCATATATGTATGTTGTGAGGACCATGGATCCTATGACCCTGAGCCCTCACAACAGTTTAGATATATATATAACATACACAATAAACATAAGAAAACCAAACATGAATTATATTAGTTAAAACACACACACATATAAGCATGTAAATTTAATTATCTACACACACACACACGTATCTACACATGTACATACACACACCCTTAACTTGAATTATTACTTTGTACATACAACATACATATATAGTTATTACTTTTCACACAATATATGAAATTGTTATTATAAGGATAACTGTCTGCCTACGGGCAAAACAGTATAAAAGGAGCAATATGAATATCAAATGGGCAGTCGTTAGGCATACATGACACGCGTCGCAACGTGAGTCATACGAGTAGTTAAAGAGGGATCAAACCTCTGAGACTATTAATTTATATTCGAGGTGGGCTTAAACCACTGAGACGGGTGCTAGCTTTAGGGCTTAAAACCTACTATAGCTCTACGCTTACGAGGTAGCATCACGAAGAATTAATAAAGATAGCGAAGCAAAGCGAAGGTGTATTGATTTACCAGAGGAGATAGGGTTAATTTCTTTACAGATACCCTGGACAACCGAGAGCTACACCCAGCACCCCGGAAAGTCCGTTACAATTGGCGCCCGAGCAGGGACTTAAAAAGAAAGTAACCGAACACAACATAAAGAAGAAAAAAAAAACACAAGGAAGGGAAACTAATCCCGCGAAGGAAATAGCGTGATAAATAATATGGTGAGGCGAAGGTGGGTGCATTTCCTCAACCGAGAGGAACTGCTGACATATCTGGCAGAGTTCGGCTTGGAACAAAGCGGTACCGTCGAGGAGTTACGAAAACGATTTTCAACGTTCCTACAGGAAGAGAGCGACAATGAAGAATACCATACGCGATTTGAAGAATTGGAGGCGAGGCACAGCGATAGGCAAGCACCGATGAACGAGGGTGCGGTACCAGAGGTCGAAGCACCAGAGCCACACGTAGCGTGTCAAACGCCATCACTAGCCACCATCATGGACCGAGTCCGTAAGTGGGGTTTCAAATACGACGGCGGACGAGATCCTCTCAGCTTCATTGAGCGCGTGGAAGAGTTGGCAGAAGCGTACGAAGTGAACCGGGACTTATTGCCGCGAGCGATGCCGGAGCTTCTTAAAGAGAAGGCCCTAACATGGTTCCGCAGCAATCATAAGAACTGGCGACAATGGGAAGACTTCAAAAGGGACTTCCTGAGGTTCTTCCTAAACTCTCGCTATCACGAAAGACTAGATGACGAGATCAGGCATCGTGTTCAACAGCCGAACGAGAAATTTAAGTACTACGTCTTGGTCCTCCAAAGTCTGATGCGTCATGCAAACTACTCCTTCGGAGAGAAGCTAACGCGAATCTACAAGAACTCTCGAAGCGAGTATCAATGGTACGTCAAACGTACCGAGTTCACCACGCTGGAAGAGCTAGTGAGTCTGGCTGAGGATTTGGAAAATATCGCCCCGGTAAAAGACACACCCAGGGCCACAGTGCGAACAATTCCACGAACCATGGAGAGGTACCAACACATGCGCGAGCTGCCTAGGAGAAGCGAAACAGCGAACACACAACGCCAACCCGTACCGCGCAACAACACTCCGGCGCCCCAGGCGGAGTACGTGAATCCGTGGACGGCGTGTAGACACTGTGGGGAAGAAGGCCATTTGGCACGCGACTGTAGAGCAGCGCGGAGGGAATTTTGCTGGACATGTGGCCGATGCAACATCCCAACTCGAAATTGCTGCCGTAACACATCGGGAAATGGTCTGAGGCCTCATTCGCAGCGAGGGGTGGGGTCTCGAGTGGATCAATCTCGCACAGACTAAATAACGTTTTAAACCAAGTGAAAGGGCGGATTATGGCTACGATCAAAGTAAACGTAAACGAGATCCATGTAGTAGCCTCAGTGGATACAGGAGCAACCAGAAGTTTTCTGAGCGAAGCCATGTCGGGAAAGCTAGAGTCAGGGATGTCCAAACGCATAACGACGCAAGTTATAATGGGCGATGGCAGATCCAAGACCGTGCGGGAGGCAGTAACTGCAAGAGTGAAATTGGGGAACCAGACCCACGAGATGGACCTTTTGATACTACCAGGTTTGATGGACGATGTGGTCCTCGGAACGGATTATATGTCAAAGGCAAGCATTCGACTGAGTTGTGGAGACCAGAACGTCACGTTCCGGGAAGAGAGTCACGATGAAGGAAGCGAGAAACTCACGGCGATACGGCAGGAAGACACCGAGAGACCGGATAAAGGCGACGAACCGTCTTCAAATCCTACGTCGACTGAAGCCGCAACTACTGATGAAGTAAAGGAATTCTTAAAACAAGAGTTGTGCATATTTGAGAAGATGTCGGGAGTCGCTAACATCGCCACTCACCGAATCGTCATGAAGGACGATCGACCAATCAAACAACGGTATTGCCCAAAGAATCCGAAGATGCAGGAAATTATTAACGCGGAGATCGACGACCTCATAGAGAAAGGGTGCATTGAACCTTCACACAGCCCACACAGCGCCCCCATAGTGTTGGCAAAGAAGAAGAACGGAAAGTGGAGACTCTGTGTAGATTATCGGCAGCTGAACGAGCGTTCAGTGTCTGACGCGTACCCTCTACCGAGGATCCAACATATCCTCGACCGTCTAAAAAGTGCGCGTTACATCAGCAGCCTAGATCTGAAAAACGGCTATTGGCAAATCCCGATGGAAGAGAAGAGCAAGCAATACACGGCATTCACAGTACCAGGATGCGGCCTTTTTCAATGGCGTGTAATGCCGTTTGGGCTACACTCCGCCCCGGCGACGTTTCAGCGTGCGTTGGACCAGGTCATCGGTCCAGAGCTAGAGCCACATGCATTTGCCTACCTAGATGATATTATTATTACCAGTACAACACTGCAGGAACACGTCCAACACCTGTCGATAGTTTTCCAGCGACTAAGACGCGCGAATCTCAGGATCAACCCAGAGAAGTGTGAATTTTTCAAGAAGCGGCTGAAGTATCTGGGTCACGTTGTAAGCGAAGAAGGCATCCACACAGACCCTGAGAAGGTCGCGGCCATCAAAAATCTCACGCCACCGACCGGTATACGAGAGTTGCGCCGATTTCTAGGTATAGCTTCTTGGTACCGTAGGTTCGTCCCCGACTTCTCCAAAGTGGCACATGCGTTGACATCCATGTTGAAGAAGGGCCACAAGTGGAAATGGAATAGCGAACAACAGACAGCATTTGAGGCACTGAAGAACGCGCTAACCGAGGCGCCAGTGTTGGCTTGTCCCGATTTTACAAAGAAGTTCACTCTTCAAACAGACGCGAGCGATTTCGGGCTGGGAGCTGTTCTGACTCAGGAAATCGACGGCGTCGAACGAGTAATAGCGTATGCGAGTCGCCGGCTCAACAAAGCTGAACTCAACTATTCCCCTACTGAGAAAGAGTGTTTGGCAATAGTGTGGGCGATCAGGAAAATGAGACCGTATCTGGAGGGATATACCTTCACTGTCATCACCGATCATCTAGCACTTCAGTGGCTTAGCAAGATCGAGAGTCCGTCTGGTCGAATCGCAAGGTGGGCGCTAGAACTGCAGCAGTACTCATTTGACGTCCAGTACCGCAAGGGAAAACTGAATGTAGTGGCTGACGCACTTTCCCGTCAACCTCAGGAAACGAAGCTAGGTTCGATGACGGCAAGAGTTGTCGCAGCCGGGTGTAAATGGCTCAAAGAGAAAATGGCAGAGGTGGAGAGGTGTCCAGAAAAATTTCCTGATTTCATCATCGAAAATGGTGAACTGTACCGGCGAATATCTGGTCAAATGGATGGCGACGATGCGCTGCCATGGAAATTGTGCGTTCCCACAACGGAAAGACAAAGAGTTTTAAAGGAGATACACGACGTTCCCAGTGCAGGCCATATGGGAATCCGTAAAACTATCGCGTGGGCAACTGCTCGATACTATTAGCCCGGAATGTTTCGCGACATAAAGAAATACGTGCGACAGTGTGAGACATGCCAGCTATACAAACCGAGCCAACAGCAAGCAGCCGGTAAGATGCTGACGCAGCTTGCCGAAGAACCCTGGGTGACGGTGTGCGCAGACTTCGTGGGACCTCTCCCGCGGTCTAAACATGGAAATACTATGGCGCTGGTAATATTGGATCGTTTCTCGAGATGGGTCGAGATTGTAGCAATGCGGAGGGCAACAGCAGAAGGACTAATTCGGGCAGTCAGAGAGCGAATCATTGGCAAATTCGGCGTCCCAAAAATCCTAATCACGGATAATGGAGCGCAATTTATTAGCTCAAAATTTAAGCAATTCCTAGAGGAGATGGGGATAAGGCACCAATTTACTGCGCCATACAGACCTCAGCAAAACCCGACAGAGAGAGCTAACCGCAACATTAAACGACTTATGGCACAGTTCACAACTAAGGACCAAAGATACTGGGATGAATTGCTACCAGAGATGACTCTGGCACTAAATTCCAGCGTGTGTGAAGCAACCGGTTACAGCCCAGCCTTTGTAATCCAGGGTCGAGAACCGAGGCTACCGAACGCATTGTATGACGAACATACAGTGGGAACCGGTCAGACCCCAACAACACCGCACGTTAAGGCAACAAAAATGAAGGAGGTCTTCGAATTTGTACGACACAATCAACAGAAGGCTTCAGCAGAGCAAGCAAGGCACTACAATCTGCGGAAAAGATCGTGGCAACCGGTCGTGGGAGATAAGGTTCTAGTAAGAGAGCACTACCTCTCCAGGGCCGTAGACAACTTTGCGGCTAAACTGGCACCGAAATACGGAGGGCCGCATCGCGTGTTAAACTTTATTTCACCCGTAATCGTCGAACTCGACAAAATTTACAAAGGAAAAAGAAGAACGGCGCACGTGAGCGATCTTAAACCATACTACGAGGCGACCATTAACAATTGCCTCGTGACGCTACCGAAGCTTACCGCCAAACAACGAACAGATAAGTTTCAACGTATGTGAAGTGTGTGAACTCGGCAATCACCAACAGGAGAGTTGTTATCATGGCAGAAGAGACCTGGAAGGGGATAAGTGACAAAAAAGAAGTTACAAGAGGGCGTCTGGAAATAAACGAGGGCAAAAATTCGGCACATAACACCCGAAGGGTATATAAACCGAGAGCGAAAAGAGTAAAAACTTAACAATAATGAGAAGATAGAAAAAAAATAGAAAAAAAAAGAAAGAAAAAATAAATATATATATTTTTTTTTTAGAGTATTCAGAGAGAAACAATAATACCTTAATAATGTTGTAAACAAGTAGTTCTTACATTAATAATTAATATTAATCTCAAGATTTTATCATATTGTCAATGCTGGCAACACCGAAGCGGCAGTAGCAAAAGATTTGGCACTACTGAATTATGTTGCTGTAGATGGGCATCACTGATTTACAGCTGAGAAAACAAATAAAAAGTGAGACGGCAGCAAATAACAGAAATTTTGCTGGAAAGGTGCCGAAAATTGAAGAAAATACAGTTGGTCGCGCAATGACTACTGCTCGCATAAAAAGGATGTGCCACGGACGCCCAGGCACAAGTGAAAAAAGTGCGCGCAAGGATGAGCAGACACCAGCATCAACCAACAAGTTTCTTGGCCGAACCAGCGCGAGATGGCACTTTAAGGGTGCGTATCAAGCGCCTGACGGAGAAGGAGATCCGGCACCATATCGAAGGCAAGGGGGGAGTTGAAGATCGGAGCGACGAGGAGCAGCAGCAAGAACCCGGTGACAACGAGAGCCTGGCAAGTACGCAACCATTTGTGCCACCACAAAATGACGCGGACGATGCAGAGGATATGGCAAACGTTTGGGGTGCAGCATACTTATCCAACAATACGCCACTAGCGACGAGCGATGAGGAGGAGATGGAAAATGAACCATCACACATCAGTATTTACTCCGATGATGACGAGCAAGTAGGTTACGATATTGAGCGAGCGACGACACCAATGACCATATCATCCGAAGAAGAAGAAGAAGAAGAAGAGCAGCCAAAGAGGCGAGGCGAATTTTCACTGGCGACAGAGGACCACAGAGGAGATTGGGATAAGGCACCAATTTACTGCGCCATACAGACCTCAGCAAAACCCGACAGAGAGAGCTAACCGCAACATTAAACGACTTATGGCACAGTTCACAACTAAGGACCAAAGATACTGGGATGAATTGCTACCAGAGATGACTCTGGCACTAAATTCCAGCGTGTGTGAAGCAACCGGTTACAGCCCAGCCTTTGTAATCCAGGGTCGAGAACCGAGGCTACCGAACGCATTGTATGACGAACATACAGTGGGAACCGGTCAGACCCCAACAACACCGCACGTTAAGGCAACAAAAATGAAGGAGGTCTTCGAATTTGTACGACACAATCAACAGAAGGCTTCAGCAGAGCAAGCAAGGCACTACAATCTGCGGAAAAGATCGTGGCAACCGGTCGTGGGAGATAAGGTTCTAGTAAGAGAGCACTACCTCTCCAGGGCCGTAGACAACTTTGCGGCTAAACTGGCACCGAAATACGGAGGGCCGCATCGCGTGTTAAACTTTATTTCACCCGTAATCGTCGAACTCGACAAAATTTACAAAGGAAAAAGAAGAACGGCGCACGTGAGCGATCTTAAACCATACTACGAGGCGACCATTAACAATTGCCTCGTGACGCTACCGAAGCTTACCGCCAAACAACGAACAGATAAGTTTCAACGTATGTGAAGTGTGTGAACTCGGCAATCACCAACAGGAGAGTTGTTATCATGGCAGAAGAGACCTGGAAGGGGATAAGTGACAAAAAAGAAGTTACAAGAGGGCGTCTGGAAATAAACGAGGGCAAAAATTCGGCACATAACACCCGAAGGGTATATAAACCGAGAGCGAAAAGAGTAAAAACTTAACAATAATGAGAAGATAGAAAAAAAATAGAAAAAAAAAGAAAGAAAAAATAAATATATATATTTTTTTTTTAGAGTATTCAGAGAGAAACAATAATACCTTAATAATGTTGTAAACAAGTAGTTCTTACATTAATAATTAATATTAATCTCAAGATTTTATCATATTGTCAATGCTGGCAACACCGAAGCGGCAGTAGCAAAAGATTTGGCACTACTGAATTATGTTGCTGTAGATGGGCATCACTGATTTACAGCTGAGAAAACAAATAAAAAGTGAGACGGCAGCAAATAACAGAAATTTTGCTGGAAAAGTGCCGAAAATTGAAGAAAATACAGTTGGTCGCGCAATGACTACTGCTCGCATAAAAAGGATGTGCCACGGACGCCCAGGCACAAGTGAAAAAAGTGCGCGCAAGGATGAGCAGACACCAGCATCAACCAACAAGTTTCTTGGCCGAACCAGCGCGAGATGGCACTTTAAGGGTGCGTATCAAGCGCCTGACGGAGAAGGAGATCCGGCACCATATCGAAGGCAAGGGGGGAGTTGAAGATCGGAGCGACGAGGAGCAGCAGCAAGAACCCGGTGACAACGAGAGCCTGGCAAGTACGCAACCATTTGTGCCACCACAAAATGACGCGGACGATGCAGAGGATATGGCAAACGTTTGGGGTGCAGCATACTTATCCAACAATACGCCACTAGCGACGAGCGATGAGGAGGAGATGGAAAATGAACCATCACACATCAGTATTTACTCCGATGATGACGAGCAAGTAGGTTACGATATTGAGCGAGCGACGACACCAATGACCATATCATCCGAAGAAGAAGAAGAAGAAGAAGAGCAGCCAAAGAGGCGAGGCGAATTTTCACTGGCGACAGAGGACCACAAACATATCGGCAACGGGTACGTCGACTATGTACGCCATGTGGACATGCGCCTACGGTTATACGGACCGGAGACATCCGGAGAGCCACGCCCGCCACTGCAAGGTCTACCTATGGGAGAGGGAATGGTTCCGGCAAGTAACAAAGAAGGCGCTGACCAAGGTGACTGGCTGGATGAAGCATTGCTGGAAGCAGAACTAAACCTGTCAGCAGAGACGGATTTGGTGGCCGACATCGAGCGTTGGCTACAAGAAGGTGAGCCGAGTGTGCCAGCAGATTGGCAGGTCCATCCGGATATAGGCGTTTTACTTGAGGAGTTGGTAGCAGAAATAAAATCACACGTAAGCTACCAACGTCAGAGCCGTACGCGACAATCCTTTAAACGTGCCATTCACGGTCAGGCGTACAGGGTGCGTATTACGAAGACGGGAAAGGTGGCCGTAAGCTTCGCTGCCGGGAGTAAGGAGGGAGTGTGAGGACCATGGATCCTATGACCCTGAGCCCTCACAACAGTTTAGATATATATATAACATACACAATAAACATAAGAAAACCAAACATGAATTATATTAGTTAAAACACACACACATATAAGCATGTAAATTTAATTATCTACACACACACGTATCTACACATGTACATACACACACCCTTAACTTGAATTATTACTTTGTACATACAACATACATATATAGTTATTACTTTTCACACAATATATGAAATTGTTATTATAAGGATAACTGTCTGCCTACGGGCAAAACAGTATAAAAGGAGCAATATGAATATCAAATGGGCAGTCGTTAGGCATACATGACACGCGTCGCAACGTGAGTCATACGAGTAGTTAAAGAGGGATCAAACCTCTGAGACTATTAATTTATATTCGAGGTGGGCTTAAACCACTGAGACGGGTGCTAGCTGTAGGGCTTAAAACCTACTATAGCTCTACGCTTACGAGGTAGCATCACGAAGAATTAATAAAGATAGCGAAGCAAAGCGAAGGTGTATTGATTTACCAGAGGAGATAGGGTTAATTTCTTTACAGATACCCTGGACAACCGAGAGCTACACCCAGCACCCCGGAAAGTCCGTTACAATGTCATATCTGATTTCCTTTTTTTTCTTTCAGATATTTGGCTCACGGTGGCACTCGGCAATTTCACACACTAGTTCACAGGATCGGACTGACAACCCTTAGGAGGATCACGTTAGAAACGTGTAAGGTTTTGTGGGATATGTTAGCTGACCTTTATGTGGCGATTCCGTCGGAAACGGAATGGGTACGTATTTGTAACGAATTCGAGACGCTATGGAATATGCCTAACTGCATCGGTGCCATTGACGGAAAGCACATCAATATTACATGTCCTTCAAATTCTGGTTCGATGTACTATAACTACAAAGGCAATTATAGTATTGTGCTTTTAGCAGTATGTGACGCGGACTATACATTTACGTGCGTTGACATCGGAGCATATGGAAGTCAAAGTAATGGTGGTGTGTACCACTTTTCAAAAATGGCAGATGCTATTGAAAGCAATCGTCTCGAAATTCCATATGATCAGCCTCTGCCGGGAGAAATCGATCCATTTCCACACTATTTAGTTGGGGATGCAGCTTTTCCATTAAGGCGTTACTTAATGCGACCATACCCCGGTAGGGGTATTCCTGAAGACCAAGAGTATTTCAATAAAAGACTCTCTCGTGCAAGAAGAATTATTGAAAATGCGTTTGGGATACTCACGGCCAAATGGAGAAATTTAAGAACGACGCTATGCATGGCCCCGCAAAATGCAGAGCACATAGTGAAAGCTTGTATTGTTTTACATAATTTTATTAAGCTTTCGACTTCAAATTACGTAGCAAGGGATTTCGTTGATCGCTACGAAGGGGAAACTACCATCGCTGGTACATGGCGTAATGAGGTGATTCCATTTCCATCAATAAGTAGGGTCTCATCAAACCGATGTAGTTCAAATAGCTACGATTTAAGAAATACTTTGAAAACATATATTTTCAACAATAAAATTTAATACATAAACTTTATATTCAATCATTTCCACTCTTTTATTTAATTTGTTTATTGTTAAGGTACATAAGTATTCCAGGTAAGACCTAAATATTCAGTCTTTTATATTAATTCTACGTTATATGTGCATGCACATGGTACATATTTATTTACATTCGTTTTTTTAAGGTACATAGGTGTGGCATATTTAAAAAATACTCATTAAACTCAAGTACATATACTTGAATTCATTCAAAAATTGGTTTTTACAATTTCTTAAATTGACCATGGACATACAAAAGTACGTCCATTTTAAAATCCAGTCGCCTTTCTCCTGGCACCTTGTCAAAGACTTCGCCAATCGCACCCAAAAAATGGTCGTCCGTCTTTGTTTTTTGTGTCTCCAAAAATGTGCTCACATCGCTGACTAGATCGTTTAAGGCGGCATTATCATCGGCTTTTTTTTCTGCCGCTTAGCCGGGGTTGGTGCAATGGCTTCCGGCTCGGTTATTTCTATGGCTCCACTGTCGCTAATTGCGAACCCAAACGAAGCGTCGAGAGTGTCGTGCTGCTCGTTCCAAACGTCTGGCGTTACTAGAGTTATATTTGTGGTCGTCCTGGAAGTATGTGCATATAAATTAGAATTGCAAACCATAGCTGGGGGATAAAGATTATTAATCGGAATGATTATTAATAAGTTTAGTTTCCTTGTTACACCAAAATAACTGATTAGTTTCAATTAATTGAAATTTTCAACATTAATAATTGGTAATAGTTTAATCAATTAATTGTACATTTATTAGGAAACAATTTTCAGAACTAAACTATTATTTCTAAACAAAATTTCGTAGCTATGTTGCAAACAAACAGCGACGGAAAAATATATAGGGACACTACAGTTTGACAAGTTCGAACTATTTTCAGTTTGCTTGTTAAATGTTTTTAATAAATATTTTTAATATAGCTCATTAGCTAACGAGAACCAATAAAATCCAAATCTCAAAGTTATTCCAAAAACTTTTTAAGAACAATTTTAAGTAAAAATGTTAGTATGCACTTTTGTTCCATTAAATTAAAGTACAACAAAGACCAAGTTTGTAAGATAACGAAGTATATTTTAAGAAAAATATAATAAACACCCAACATGCAAACTAAAATAGTCCGAACTTGTCAAAATGTAGTGTCCCTATATATTTTTCCGCCTCTGTAAATCACGAAATTATTATGCACATGAAAGAATACTTACTGTCTGGGAGTAACCGTGGCTTTTAAAAATGACATGGCATCAAAGTACGCCCAGCCTCGCTTATGGGTCGCAGCACTACCGCTTGGCTGATGTTGCACCTTTAGCTCAATCCCGTACCGGTCCCTTAGCGATTTCCATCGCTTTCGGCAGTTTTCCTCTATGAAGGAAAGGTAAAAATGTAGCGGTTAAAACATTTATAATAAACAAATAAATGAAATTAATGTAGGTAAACTACCGCCTGATAACTAAAAAGCACTATACTAACCACACTCTCCAACAACAGCAGCTATATTCCGCCAAGCTAAATCCTTCTTCACTCGATCGCGGTAGCACAGCTCTCTCTTGTCCCACAAGCAGGTGTGCTTTTCTATTTCGCCAATCAATACTTCCTCAAACATTTTGGGGAATTGCGGGAACGGGAACGGGAAACTATTTATTTTCACAAAAACTGTTGGAAAATGTTTAATTATTTATAAATAATGTTTAAATAATATGTATATTACCTCAACTACTGGATTACGGCCGACGGAAGCGAACGAAATGTTGGTGGTACACAAGAGCACACAATTGTGCAACTACGTCCGAGCGGGAACGGGAAACTATTTATTTTCACAAAAACTGTTGGAAAATGTTTAATTATTTATAAATAATGTTTAAATAATATGTATATTACCTCAACTACTGGATTACGGCCGACGGAAGCAAACGAAATGTTGGTGGTACACAAGAGCACACAATTGAGCAACTACGTCCGAGCGGGAACGGGAAACTATTTATTTTAACAAAAACTGTTGGAAAATGTTTAATTATTTATAAATAATGTTTAAATAATATGTATATTACCAAAAATAGGCTGGAATACTGCAAAATCGACACCAAAAGAAAATACCAATCGCCGCGAGAAAATCGAAGTGTCAAATGTCAAACGCGCTAGGAGAAATCGAAATGTCAAATGCTTTCAAAGCGCTGTCAAATAGAACATGGGGCTATTCACAACTTTGAAGAACTTTATGCGCTTGTAGCAAAGTTGACACTAGGCCAACTTTCATACATTTGTAAGATAACGAAGTATATTTTAAGAAAAATATAATAAACACCCAACATGCAAACTAAAATAGTCCGAACTTGTCAAAATGTAGTGTCCCTATATATTTTTCCGCCTCTGTAAATCACGAAATTATTATGCACATGAAAGAATACTTACTGTCTGGGAGTAACCGTGGCTTTTAAAAATGACATGGCATCAAAGTACGCCCAGCCTCGCTTATGGGTCGCAGCACTACCGCTTGGCTGATGTTGCACCTTTAGCTCAATCCCGTACCGGTCCCTTAGCGATTTTCATCGCTTTCGGCAGTTTTCCTCTATGAAGGAAAGGTAAAAATGTAGCGGTTAAAACATTTATAATAAACAAATAAATGAAATTAATGTAGGTAAACTACCGCCTGATAACTAAAAAGCACTATACTAACCACACTCTCCAACAACAGCAGCTATATTCCGCCAAGCTAAATCCTTCTTCACTCGATCGCGGTAGCACAGCTCTCTCTTGTCCCACAAGCAGGTGTGCTTTTCTATTTCGCCAATCAATACTTCCTCAAACATTTTGGGGAATTGCGGGAACGGGAACGGGAAACTATTTATTTTCACAAAAACTGTTGGAAAATGTTTAATTATTTATAAATAATGTTTAAATAATATGTATATTACCTCAACTACTGGATTACGGCCGACGGAAGCGAACGAAATGTTGGTGGTACACAAGAGCACACAATTGTGCAACTACGTCCGAGCGGGAACGGGAAACTATTTATTTTCACAAAAACTGTTGGAAAATGTTTAATTATTTATAAATAATGTTTAAATAATATGTATATTACCTCAACTACTGGATTACGGCCGACGGAAGCAAACGAAATGTTGGTGGTACACAAGAGCACACAATTGAGCAACTACGTCCGAGCGGGAACGGGAAACTATTTATTTTAACAAAAACTGTTGGAAAATGTTTAATTATTTATAAATAATGTTTAAATAATATGTATATTACCAAAAATAGGCTGGAATACTGCAAAATCGACACCAAAAGAAAATACCAATCGCCGCGAGAAAATCGAAGTGTCAAACGTCAAACGCGCTGGGAGAAATCGAAATGTCAAATGCTTTCAAAGCGCTGTCAAATAGAACATGGGGCTATTCACAACTTTGAAGAACTTTATGCGCTTGTAGCAAAGTTGACACTAGGCCAACTTTCATACATTTTCTTACCTTTCTAATTGTTTTTGACGGTTGTGCAAGCAAGGTAAGCAAAGTTCCGTTCCGTTTCTATTGCTTTGGTTGGAAGGTACGGTTCGTCATTTACCTCATTAGAAGATTTGTGGCTTGAATCAGGAAATGTTGCTGGATTTTTGTTTTTAGTTCGCTGATCTTGTTTTCCTCTTGGAATCGGTTTCGATACAGTCAACACATTGGCATATTCTATGAGGTGGCGACTTTTATAGTGGTGACCAGTGATTTTTGTTTGGCAAAAGTGGCAATCCTCCGGCTTGTGATATATTTGATAATGCCAAGCCATAGGAGTCACAAACGGCAGACGCTGGTCATCGCATTTACCGGTTTTCCATTGTTTTAATGTTGTACAGCACATCGAACAAATATATTCGGGTTCATACCAAGCACTTTCCACGTATGAGCAACTGAAAAAGAGGTTGAACGCTTCAACCACAGCTTTATTTGTTCTTAAATCGAACCGATATTTCTTATCAACAAATAGACCGCAGGCGTAACAAAATTTGTTGCGCCTATCACACATTTTACCACACTTATTACACAATATAATTGCGAAGCGGTCGCAAGGTTGAATTGACGGCGTAAATTTATTAGATGACCACTCAAAATTTTTGGAAATGAATGTGTTTAAAATAATTCCTCATACTTGCTATGTTTCTAGTAAAATAACGCAATGAAATGCGGTCAAAGTAGAAAAATTCAAAAAAAAAAAAACTTTTCGCAAGGTAAATTTATTTAATAGCAGAAAAAATTTAATAGCTTCGTAAATTTTTGTCCGATTTCATTGCATGAGCACTCAAACTTTTTGGACATGAATGTACTTTCAAAATAATTCCTCATACTTGATATATTTTTAGTAAAATACTGCAATAAAATGCGGTCAAAGTAGAAAAATTTGAAGAAAAAACAAATTTTCCAAGTTTACCCGATGAAAACTTACAACACGCTAAAGAAATGGTCAAGTAATGAAAAGATTAGCGCGTACACTTCCGAAGAACGGTTTTTTAACGGTAAAGCAAGATTTTGAGGGTGTTACAAATTTTCCAAAAACCGTTTTGAGTTATATTCGACCAGGTGAACAATTTCCAATATGTCACTTTAAAAGTTCATTCAATTTTTTCCATTTTGTAACACTGTGTAATTTATCACAATTCATCGGTCTCTGACCGATTCGACATAACGCTCGAGTTTGCTCAATAGTTCTCTAACACCTTAACCCTTTCGATCCGAAAAGGCCCGAAAGTAAATATAACCTATTTTACATCATTAATCGTGACAATAGACGTAGAATAAACGTTTTATCCATAAAAAAAGAAATTTAGATAATTAGGGGAGGGGTTGTTTCAAATATGTCCCGTCAGGATTTTTGGATGGGACATATTTATCCCGATCAGTATGTTATGCTCCCAAACCAGACATATTATTACATCCTGTTTTGATATGAAATCTATTTTTATTTCTAATCCAATGAACATTTTCGATAAACACAAAAGAGATACATACTTCAAAAAAGATAATAAAATAAAAAAAAATCCAAAACAAAAGAATAATTTTAAAAAATTAGTATTTATTTGTGATATTGTGGAAAACAATCCTTGCAGACAGGAATTTGGCATTCTTCGCATATTGTTTTCGTTCGTCTCTCTTTTTCTGTTCTGCGCAACTAGCACAACGTCTTCGGTTGGAAATTTGTAAAGGAAAGTGCCCTGCGACTATTTTTCTCTTTCTCCCAGATAACCCACTGCGACGAACAGTTGCTCTTCTTTTTCCTTCTGCAATCATGTTTTCGGCCAAAACGATCATGAAGTGAATAGTGTCTAATAGATGGCAGACGATTATATGACATAATGATCATACAGCCAATAACAATCTTTATTTCTCCAACATATGTTAGCTTTGTATTTTTGTGCGACGGTTTAGATTTGCGTAAAATTTCAATGTGTTCGTTGGTACATTGAGTAATGCGCATAAAAAGGCTTTCCGGAAAAACTTTCATGAATACACCGTAAGGATTTTCAGTCCTTTCAAAGCGTTGGTATATATCTGGAATTCGATGGCTACTCACAGTTTTTCTTGGAACAAAACCCGCATTGGGCGCAGACCATATAGTTGAGGTATTTTGAAAACTGGTTGCAGAGTTTATTTCTTCGAAGTTTTCCTCTGTATCCTCCTCTTGATGATCATTATTGGCCTCTTCCATAGAGCTTTACTCAGAAGATACGTCACTCGTAGTTATCACTACTACCACTCGAAAAGTCTTGATCCTCATCTGAAGACTCTAAAATATCAGCTATTGTGTCACGATCAAGTGGTTTCAGCATTGTGAGTCTATACAAAAACTATAAGGTGAATTTATGAATAATAATAATATGCAAGCATTATAAAATGTTGGCAGAAAATTAGTATGATAGATCCGGACTGGGACACTTTTAGCCCAACAAGAATACTGATGGGACACCTACATATGTCCCGGCAAGATAAATATACCAATAATATAAAACATACATCAAACAATTGGTACTTACCGACTTCAGGAGATAACGAGAACACTAGCACAATCGATTACAAAACTTTCAGTCGATTTGAAACTTGTAAAATAACAATTATTCACAAAATTCACTACCTCTTAAGGTGGAGGTCCAATGGCAGCTGACTTTGCTTACCTTGCTTGCTTTTACTTGCTTTGCTTGACTTTGAAAGCTTCTATGGCCAAATGGGGGCTTTAAAAGCTGTCAAAGTTATTGATTGACGTTTACAAAATGTTGACTAGAAGTGCTGAAAAAGTGTTAAGAATTTTCCTAATTTTAGCGAAAATTTACAAGTTAAAAGGACGGGTGAAACCAAATCGCCGATTCTGGGTTCGGAAGCTGTATTTAACTCGACAAAAATATGGATTGTTTGAAAGTTCATTAAGAACCTTGGCTGCGGACGTGGGGCAATTTCACAAGACACTGAGAATGCCGTATTTGTTATTTAATGTGCTCCACGAATTTTTGAAGGATTCACTAACAAAATATTCGATCAGGACACCTATATCGAGTCGCTGCAGATTATTCATTACCCTGATGTAAGAGCACTTCGTTTTAACTATACGCACAATTTTCCATATATGTATGTCATATCTGATTTCCTTTTTTTTCTTTCAGATATTTGGCTCACGGTGGCACTCGGCAATTTCACACACTAGTTCACAGGATCGGACTGACAACCCTTAGGAGGATCACGTTAGAAACGTGTAAGGTTTTGTGGGATATGTTAGCTGACCTTTATGTGGCGATTCCGTCGGAAACGGAATGGGTACGTATTTGTAACGAATTCGAGACGCTATGGAATATGCCTAACTGCATCGGTGCCATTGACGGAAAGCACATCAATATTACATGTCCTTCAAATTCTGGTTCGATGTACTATAACTACAAAGGCAATTATAGTATTGTGCTTTTAGCAGTATGTGACGCGGACTATACATTTACGTGCGTTGACATCGGAGCATATGGAAGTCAAAGTAATGGTGGTGTGTACCACTTTTCAAAAATGGCAGATGCTATTGAAAGCAATCGTCTCGAAATTCCATATGATCAGCCTCTGCCGGGAGAAATCGATCCATTTCCACACTATTTAGTTGGGGATGCAGCTTTTCCATTAAGGCGTTACTTAATGCGACCATACCCCGGTAGGGGTATTCCTGAAGACCAAGAGTATTTCAATAAAAGACTCTCTCGTGCAAGAAGAATTATTGAAAATGCGTTTGGGATACTCACGGCCAAATGGAGAAATTTAAGAACGACGCTATGCA
The DNA here is from genome assembly GCA_963971545.1 of Philophylla caesio. NCBI lineage: Eukaryota > Metazoa > Arthropoda > Insecta > Diptera > Tephritidae > Philophylla > Philophylla caesio. The sequence goes on from OZ020607.1 coordinate 88,434,897, forward strand.
TGGCCCCGCAAAATGCAGAGCACATAGTGAAAGCTTGTATTGTTTTACATAATTTTATTAAGCTTTCGACTTCAAATTACGTAGCAAGGGATTTCGTTGATCGCTACGAAGGGGAAACTACCATCGCTGGTACATGGCGTAATGAGGTGATTCCATTTCCATCAATAAGTAGGGTCTCATCAAACCGATGTAGTTCAAATAGCTACGATTTAAGAAATACTTTGAAAACATATATTTTCAACAATAAAATTTAATACATAAACTTTATATTCAATCATTTCCACTCTTTTATTTAATTTGTTTATTGTTAAGGTACATAAGTATTCCAGGTAAGACCTAAATATTCAGTCTTTTATATTAATTCTACGTTATATGTGCATGCACATGGTACATATTTATTTACATTCGTTTTTTTAAGGTACATAGGTGTGGCATATTTAAAAAATACTCATTAAACTCAAGTACATATACTTGAATTCATTCAAAAATTGGTTTTTACAATTTCTTAAATTGACCATGGACATACAAAAGTACGTCCATTTTAAAATCCAGTCGCCTCTCTTCTGGCACCTTGTCAAAGACTTCGCCAATCGCACCCAAAAAATGGTCGTCCGTCTTTGTTTTTTGTGTCTCCAAAAATGTGCTCACATCGCTGACTAGATCGTTTAAGGCGGCATTATCATCGGCTTTTTTTTCTGCCGCTTAGCCGGGGTTGGTGCAATGGCTTCCGGCTCGGTTATTTCTATGGCTCCACTGTCGCTAATTGCGAACCCAAACGAAGCGTCGAGAGTGTCGTGCTGCTCGTTCCAAACGTCTGGCGTTACTAGAGTTATATTTGTGGTCGTCCTGGAAGTATGTGCATATAAATTAGAATTGCAAACCATAGCTGGGGGATAAAGATTATTAATCGGAATGATTATTAATAAGTTTAGTTTCCTTGTTACACCAAAATAACTGATTAGTTTCAATTAATTGAAATTTTCAACATTAATAATTGGTAGTAGTTTAATCAATTAATTGTACATTTATTAGGAAACAATTTTCAGAACTAAACTATTATTTCTAAACAAAATTTCGTAGCTATGTTGCAAACAAACAGCAACGGAAAAATATATAGGGACACTACAGTTTGACAAGTTCGAACTATTTTCAGTTTGCTTGTTAAATGTTTTTAATAAATATTTTTAATATAGCTCATTAGCTAACGAGAACCAATAAAATCCAAATCTCAAAGTTATTCCAAAAACTTTTTAAGAACAATTTTAAGTAAAAATGTTAGTATGCACTTTTGTTCCATTAAATTAAAGTACAACAAAGACCAAGTTTGTAAGATAACGAAGTATATTTTAAGAAAAATATAATAAACACCCAACATGCAAACTAAAATAGTCCGAACTTGTCAAAATGTAGTGTCCCTATATATTTTTCCGCCTCTGTAAATCACGAAATTATTATGCACATGAAAGAATACTTACTGTCTGGGAGTAACCGTGGCTTTTAAAAATGACATGGCATCAAAGTACGCCCAGCCTCGCTTATGGGTCGCAGCACTACCGCTTGGCTGATGTTGCACCTTTAGCTCAATCCCGTACCGGTCCCTTAGCGATTTCCATCGCTTTCGGCAGTTTTCCTCTATGAAGGAAAGGTAAAAATGTAGCGGTTAAAACATTTATAATAAACAAATAAATGAAATTAATGTAGGTAAACTACCGCCTGATAACTAAAAAGCACTATACTAACCACACTCTCCAACAACAGCAGCTATATTCCGCCAAGCTAAATCCTTCTTCACTCGATCGCGGTAGCACAGCTCTCTCTTGTCCCACAAGCAGGTGTGCTTTTCTATTTCGCCAATCAATACTTCCTCAAACATTTTGGGGAATTGCGGGAACGGGAAACTATTTATTTTCACAAAAACTGTTGGAAAATGTTTAATTATTTATAAATAATGTTTAAATAATATGTATATTACCTCAACTACTGGATTACGGCCGACGGAAGCGAACGAAATGTTGGTGGTACACAAGAGCACACAATTGTGCAACTACGTCCGAGCGGGAACGGGAAACTATTTATTTTCACAAAAACTGTTGGAAAATGTTTAATTATTTATAAATAATGTTTAAATAATATGTATATTACCTCAACTACTGGATTACGGCCGACGGAAGCGAACGAAATGTTGGTGGTACACAAGAGCACACAATTTTGCAACTACGTCCGAGCGGGAACGGGAAACTATTTATTTTCACAAAAACTGTTGGAAAATGTTTAATTATTTTTAAATACAGTCATCGACTAGCCTTTAATCTACTCAGACGTGTGTGCCTCCGAGTGTTCTTAGTCCACTAACTAGTAAAACCGAACAGCAGTTTTTCCATTCTCGCCTTACACTGTTTTTCGTGTCGGGTGATCTTTTTCTTTTCATACTAAAGACAAATAGATACTAAACAGAATACATAAACAAACCGTTACAATATACTAGATAGCAACAAAATGCCGTCGCCACCAGAACCGTCGGATAAATCAAGAAATAGATTTGCTTTACTGAGCGAATTTGACGACTACAACTCCAAATATTCTTTTCCTACTCTCACATACAAACCAGCGCCACTCAATCAGCCAAAGTACATAATTATTAAATCTGCCAACGACGAACTGAAAAACTTGAGTCCTTTTATCATCAAAAAAGCAATAGACGCAATATCTACTCAAATCGAGAACATAAAACAGCTCAAAGACGGATCATTACTAATACTAACACGCAATTCCAAAATTGCCGAAAAATTCCTCAAAATAAAAACGATCGCTAGTCTTTGTCAAGTTACAGTAAAATACCACGACAATTTAAATACAATCAAAGGAGTTATCTATGCTCCTTGTTTAAATTATGTTAGCGATGAAGAAATTGTTCAGGAACTAAAAAGCCAAGGTGTAACAAGCATATACAAGTTTACCCGTACGATTGAAGGCAAACCGATTCCCACTGGAAAAATTGCTTTATCTTTCGACGTCTACCACCTACCAAAGTCCATTGACATAGCTTGGTACAAAGTCAAAGTTGCACCTTATTATCCAACACCTATGCGTTGCAAAAATTGCCAGTTGTTAGGGCATACTAAAACGCGCTGCACCAACCCTGCCACATGCGAAGGCTGCAATCTCCCACCCCACTCACCCTCCGACTGCTCACGCAAACAATGTGCAAACTGCGGTAGTGATCATGCGTCGACAGACAGAGAATGCCCAAGATTTAAACAAACACAAGAAATATTAAAAATAAAAACCGTTGAAAAATGCTCCATGGGAGAAGCACGCCAAAAATACAACGAACACAATAAACCTACTGTTAATCAAAAAAATACATACTCAAGCATCACCAAAGCAAACCAAACTACACCCATCATCAGCCTACCATCTTCACCAACACCAACAACCTCGACCATGGGAAAACGTCCCGCCTCGTCCCCAGCATTAAAATCTAACACAACAAAACTGCAAAAAACGCAGACATCTCTCCAAACCAAGAGCAATACCAGTAACAAAACAAACTCACTCACTCAAAACACAGAAGTGAATCAACAAAAAAACTCAACCAACAAATTATCCCAGCAAACCAAAAGAATATCAAATGATTTTTCTACTCTTTCACCTTGCAGTAAATTAACCCAAGAACTATTAAATAAAAACGAATATTTCTTGCCTGTTTCCGAATCCGACGAAGAACCAACACTATAAAAAAAAAAAAAAACAATAAATAAATAAACTAATAAAAAGTTACAAATAAAAAAAAAACAAAAAAAAAAAGTTATACTCATATACACACATATATAATTTCTATTCTTTATGAACTTTAATATTATGCAATGGAACATAAAAGGATTCTTAAACAATATCAGTGAACTCAAACTTTTAATAAAAGAAAAAAACCCAGATTTTGTTTCACTACAAGAAACGCATTGCCAACACAACTTCAGCCCTTATCCTCCAAACGGTTACGTAGGCTATTTTCAAAACTCATCAGCGAATACCACCTACAAACAAGGAATAGGTGTGCTCATTAGAGCCAATATTCCACATAAATTAATTTCTTTAAACACGGATTCACAAATCTTAGCTGTAGAAATAAACTCCAACATAAAATTCACAGTAATTTCTTACTATTTTCCTCCACTACAACAAATTCCATCCAAAGAAATCACAGATCTACTTGTATCCACACAAACTCCAATCGTTTTCTTAGGTGATTGCAACAGCTGGAATCCTCTGTGGGGTTCACCAACGTGCAACAAAAGAGGTAAAGCAGTGGAGTACATAATCAATCAATCAGATCTTTCAATCTTAAATGATGGTAGGCCGACCCATTTTTCAACCCATGGAACACTCACCCATGTGGATATCACATGCTGCTCTCCAAGCCTACTTCCCATGACCACATGGAACATATTAGACGATCTCTTCAACAGTGACCATTTTCCCATTATCACAAAAATTACCTTAGCCCAGGAAAAGAAAAAACACCACTTTGAAAAAAAGTTCTTACTCAACCTCGCCGATTGAAAAAAGTTCAACGAAACTATTGAAGAAGAGCTGTCAAAGAGACCGTATTCAAAAAACATCAACAATGAAGCCAATAACATAGCAACATGCATCCGTGTAGCAGCTAACACTTCTATTCCACAATCTTCCAGTAAAATAAAGAAACACGTGCCTTGGTGGAATAAAACATTAGCGAACCTCCGCAATCAAAAAATGACGTCCTGGCATACTTTCCAAAAATCTCCTACTCAACAAAATCTCCTCGAATATAAAAAGCGTAACGCCATCTTTCGAAGGGAAATGAAACGCACAAAAAAAACGACTTTTGAAGATTTTGCCAGTTCGATCAACATAAATTCAACTTCACAAGAACTATGGAGCATGGTACGGAGACTAACTAATCGTAATAAACAATCATCGATATACGCAATAAAAACAAGTCAAGGGACAACAACCGAATCGGGGCCTATATCTAACCTTCTCGCTCACTACTGGTCTGAAAGTTCCAATGACTCAAATTTCGATAGACAATTCATTCAAGCAAAAAACTCTCAAATAACACTAAATAAAGCAACTAACCCAGCAGCCGAAAAAATGGAAACCCCTATTTCAATGGAGGAACTAATTACAACTTAAAAAAAAACTAAAGGAAAAACGCCAGGCTTTGACCGAATCTCATACACGATGATTAAGCAACTAAATGTATCTGCAAAGACAAGACTTCTTACTTTGTACAACAACATCTTTAATACGGGCACTATGCCTCAAAACTGGAAATGTGCAACCATCGTCCCCATCGCAAAGCCACAAAAAGAGCCAAACCTGCTCGAATCCTATCGACCGATCTCGCTAATCTCGTGCCTCTCGAAACTAGTGGAGAAAATAGTCGCGACACGTCTACTGTGGTTTATTCAATTTAAAAGGCTCATTTCATCTAACCAGGTCGGATTCCGACCAGGAAGAGGATGTACAGATGCTCTGTTACATATCGACTACCATGCAGCAAAAGCTTTATCTACACACAACCACATCTCCATACTCTCGTTAGACTTCGAAAAGGCGTTTGACAGAGTAGGAGCACACGTAATTTTAGGGAAACTTCATAAGTGGGGAGTTGGACCAAAAATATTCAACTTTATAAAATCATTTCTCCTTAACCGTAGAATCCGAATCAGAGTTAATGGTGTTTACTCGAATCTTTATCCACTGAGCAATGGAATACCTCAAGGGTCTCCACTTTCAGTTTTACTCTTCTCAATTGCCTATAGTGAAATTAGCAATGTTATTAAAAAACATAAACTAGTCAACCACTGCGCCTATGCTGACGACATATATATATTATGTAACGTTAAAGATGCCAAAGATTCTAACGAGGTCCTTGAAAAAGTGCTAATAGATATTGACAACTGGACATTAAAATCCGGGGCAAAAATCTCGCTGCAGAAAACCAAAAAGCTCCATATTTGCAGAAAGATTAAATGCTGTTCCCACAACTTTTCAATCACACTGAGACAACATAGCATCGAAAACGTCGATGAACTGCGAGTACTGGGTCTTATGTTCACAAAAAACTACACGTGGAAGCGACACCTATTAAAATTAAAAAAGGATTTACTCCCTAGAATCAATTTAATATCATATTTATCTTACAAGGGATATGTTCACATAAATACACTCATACACCTCACGAAAACATTAATTCTTAGCAGAATCGATTACGGACTCTACTTATATGGCTCCACATCCAAAACTACACTTAACATCATAAAACCCATTTACCACAAAGCCATCAGAACTAGTCTATTCGCTTTTCGCACCACACCAATAAAAAACCTTTTAATTGAATCGGGCTTACCCACAGTGGAAGAACGAATACACGAGATAAATTCTAAACTAATTCTAAAAATCTTATTCCCAAATACTTCCGTAATTAGAAAAGACATACAAAAACTTCTCCCATCCAAACGAAAATTCAACGTCACTCCAGCTCTGCTCAAAATTATAAAACTTCTCCGCAATTTCGACCTAGAAGAAAAACCACACATACCCCGAAAACATAGTCCGACTTGGAATATAAACATCGACTCATGCGATACTTCTTTACATATCTACCAAAAAGACAACACTCCAAATCTAATGTTTGAACAACTGTTTCTTGAGAGGGTCAATACGTATAACAATAACGGCTGGTCGATCGTATTTACCGACGGTTCAAAAATACAAAACAATACTGCATACAGTATAACTTCAGAAAATGGCGACTATATTAGTTTAAAATCCATGTTCGCATATTCATCAATATTCTCAGCAGAAGCAGCAGCAATACACGAAGCCTTGGTATTTGCCCTCCCTAAGGCAAAAACCATAATATGCTCAGACAGCCTATCAGCCATCCAAGCAATTCGAAATCCAACCTGCAACACCTGGGAAACCATTAACGAAATAAGGGAATTACTGATAAGAAACAGCAGGGCACTCATGCTACTATGGTGCCCAGGGCACGTAGGAATAGAGGGAAACACCTATGCTGACAATGCCGCGAAATTCGCATGCAACGCTCCAACAATAACCAGCCCAAGAATAGAAAAACTTGACGTAAAAAGACATATAAATTTACGCATAACAGAAGAGAGACGAGAAGCACAAAAAACCTATAAACACTCGCACTACTCCGCCATCAATAACGAATATAGCCCTCCTCAATACCCAACAAATGTACATGGCTTCAGAGCCAGAATATTTTCACGACTTCGTCTTGGGCATACAACGGAAACACACCAGTACATTTTAATGAAAAAAAATCAACCCATTTGCACCGTCTGTAACACTAACCAAACACTACACCACATCTTAAATGAGTGTCAAAAACACGCAATTGCAAGGAAGGATATCCTTAATTCCGAAAATATAAACAACATCTTAGCAACCCCCAGTCAGTCAAACATTGAAAAAATTGCCAAATTCATTAAAACAATAGAAATTACAATATAAACATAAAAGAAAAAGTGCAAAATTTACGATCAACCTAGAGCTGATGGCCTCAGTAGCCAGTGCTCAAACAAAACATTTCTTAGTACTGGTATTTATACTAGTATCTAAATAATAATAATAATAATAATATTTATAAATAATGTTTAAATAATATGTATATTACCTCAACTACTGGATTACGGCCGACGGAAGCGAACGAAATGTTGGTGGTACACAAGAGCACACAATTGTGCAACTACGTCCGAGCGGGAACGGGAAACTATTTATTTTCACAAAAACTGTTGGAAAATGTTTAATTATTTATAAATAATGTTTAAATAATATGTATATTACCTCAACTACTGGATTACGGCCGACGGAAGCAAACGAAATGTTGGTGGTACACAAGAGCACACAATTGTGCAACTACGTCCGAGCGGTAACGGGAAACTATTTATTTTCACAAAAACTGTTGGAAAATGATTAATTATTTATAAATAATGTTTAAATAATATGTATATTACCTCAACTACTGGATTACGGCCGACGGAAGCAAACGAAATGTTGGTGGTACACAAGAGCACACAATTGAGCAACTACGTCCGAGCGGGAACGGGAAACTATTTATTTTAACAAAAACTGTTGGAAAATGTTTAATTATTTATAAATAATGTTTAAATAATATGTATATTACCAAAAATAGGCTGGAATACTGCAAAATCGACACCAAAAGAAAATACCAATCGCCGCGAGAAAATCGAAGTGTCAAATGTCAAACGCGCTGGGAGAAATCGAAATGTCAAATGCTTTCAAAGCGCTGTCAAATAGAACATGGGGCTATTCACAACTTTGAAGAACTTTATGCGCTTGTAGCAAAGTTGACACTAGGCCAACTTTCATACATTTTCTTACCTTTCTAATTGTTTTTGACGGTTGTGCAAGCAAGGTAAGCAAAGTTCCGTTCCGTTTCTATTGCTTTGGTTGGAAGGTACGGTTCGTCATTTACCTCATTAGAAGATTTGTGGCTTGAATCAGGAAATGTTGCTGGATTTTTGTTTTTAGTTCGCTGATCTTGTTTTCCTCTTGGAATCGGTTTCGATACAGTCAACACATTGGCATATTCTATGAGGTGGCGACTTTTATAGTGGTGACCAGTGATTTTTGTTTGGCAAAAGTAGCAATCCTCCGGCTTGTGATATATTTGATAATGCCAAGCCATAGGAGTCACAAACGGCAGACGCTGGTCATCGCATTTACCGGTTTTCTATTGTTTTAATGTTGTACAGCACATCGAACAAATATATTCGGGTTCATACCAAGCACTTTCCACGTATGAGCAACTGAAAAAGAGGTTGAACGCTTCAACCACAGCTTTATTTGTTCTTAAATCGAACCGATATTTCTTATCAACAAATAGACCGCAGGCGTAACAAAATTTGTTGCGCCTATCACACATTTTACCACACTTATGTATTACACAATATAATTGCGAAGCGGTCGCAAGGTTGAATTGACGGCGTAAATTTATTAGATGACCACTCAAAATTTTTGGAAATGAATGTGTTTAAAATAATTCCTCATACTTGCTATGTTTCTAGTAAAATAACGCAATGAAATGCGGTCAAAGTAGAAAAATTAAAAAAAAAAAAAACTTTTCGCAAGGTAAATTTATTTAATAGCAGAAAAAATTTAATAGCTTCGTAAATTTTTGTCCGATTTCATTGCTCGAGCACTCAAAATTTTTGGACATGAATGTACTTTCAAAATAATTCCTCATACTTGATATATTTTTAGTAAAATACTGCAATAAAATGCGGTCAAAGTAGAAAAATTTGAAGAAAAAACAAATTTTCCAAGTTTACCCGATGAAAACTTACAACACGCTAAAGAAATGGCCAAGTAATGAAAAGATTAGCGCGTACACTTCCGAAGAACGGTTTTTTAACGGTAAAGCAAGATTTTGAGGGTGTTACAAATTTTCCAAAAACCGTTTTGAGTTATATTCGACCATGTGAACAATTTCCAATATGTCACTTTAAAAGTTCATTCAATTTTTTCCATTTTGTAACACTGTGTAATTTATCACAATTCATCGGTCTCTGACCGATTCGACATAACGCTCGAGTTTGCTCAATAGTTCTCTAACACCTTAACCCTTTCGATCCGAAAAGGCCCGAAAGTAAATATAACCTATTTTACATCATTAATCGTGACAATAGACGTAGAATAAACGTTTTATCCATAAAAAAAGAAATTTAGATAATTAGGGGAGGGGTTGTTTCAAATATGTCCCGTCAGGATTTTTGGATGGGACATATTTATCCCGATCAGTATGTTATGCTCCCAAACCAGACATATTATTACATCCTGTTTTGATATGAAATCTATTTTTATTTCTAATCCAATGAACATTTTCGATAAACACAAAAGAGATACATACTTCAAAAAAGATTATAAAATAAAAAAAAATCCAAAACAAAAGAATAATTTTAAAAAATGAGTATTTATTTGTGATATGGTGGAAAACAATCCTTGCAGACAGGAATTTGGCATTCTTCGCATATTGTTTTCGTTCGTCTCTCTTTTTCTGTTCTGCGCAACTAGCACAACGTCTTCGGTTGGAAATTTGTAAAGGAAAGTGCCCTGCGACTATTTTTCTCTTTCTCCCAGATAACCCACTGCGACGAACAGTTGCTCTTCTTTTTCCTTCTGCAATCATGTTTTCGGCCAAAACGATCATGAAGTCAATAGTGTATAATAGATGGCAGACGATTATATGACATAATGATCATACAGCCAATAACAATCTTTATTTCTCCAACATATGTTAGCTTTGTATTTTTGTGCGACGGTTTAGGTTTGCGTAAAATTTCAATGTGTTCGTTGGTACATTGAGTAATGCGCCTAAAAAGGCTTTCCGGAAAAACTTTCATGAATACACCGTAAGGATTTTCAGTCCTTTCAAAGCGTTGGTATATATCTGGAATTCGATGGCTACTCACAGTTTTTCTTGGAACAAAACCCGCATTGGGCGCAGACCATATAGTTGAGGTATTTTGAAAACTGGTTGCAGAGTTTATTTCTTCGAAGTTTTTCTCTGTATCCTCCTCTTGATGATCATTATTGGCCTCTTCCATAGAGCTTTTATCAGAAGATACGTCACTCGTAGTTATCACTACTACCACTCGAAAAGTCTTGATCCTCATCTGAAGACTCTAAAATATCAGCTATTGTGTCACGATCAAGTGGTTTCAGCATTGTGAGTCTATACAAAAACTATAAGGTGAATTTATGAATAATAATAATATGCAAGCATTATAAAATGTTGGCAGAAAATTAGTATGATAGATCCGGACTGGGACACTTTTAGCCCAACAAGAATACTGATGGGACACCTATGTCCCGGCAAGATAAATATACCAATAATATAAAACATACATCAAACAATTGGTACTTACCGACTTCAGGAGATAACGAGAACACTAGCACAATCGATTACAAAACTTTCAGTCGATTTGAAACTTGTAAAATAACAATTATTCACAAAATTCACTACCTCTTACGAAACTAACGTCCAACCATGAGCTCGCTTTTGATAAATGAACACGTGTTTTCTTCTTAAAACGACACGAATGGAAATAAATACCATTAATAATTGTAAAGGCTACGAAATGGGAGTAATTTGTAATCTGTAAAACCCCTACAGCAACCAATTAAAAGCAGCCACATTCACAGAATACCCAAACCAAAGAAGTAAATATAACAGATTTCGACCTACCTGCGCAACCAAGGCGCCAATATGTAAACAAGTGATTAGGGAATTAACTAGAACAACTACCTGTAGAACCCAATAAACCAGAACGGTCGAACAGTAACTTGACTATTAATACTGACCATCAAACAGAAATTATTCAGAACGCAAAATGACACTGGAGATGGCACATCGCCGAAACCGGTTTGTCTGCAAACCAAACTTGACAAGGGATGACGGAAATAAATTATATTATACATATATATATATAAATATTTTTCATTCAATTTAAGGAATTTTAAGTATTAACCCCTATGACTTAGCCGATAGCCCTCGTAGCTTGTGCTTAAATGTTATATTGTAATTTTAATTACTAATAACAATAAAAAAATAATAATAATTTATGCACACTTGATCGTAACTACGACTCGCTTTCCGTGTTTTTGGAGAAGTTAATAAAATTGACATTCCAGGAACTTTACGTAAATTACCCAGTAAAATGATGAGCATGTGAGTGTCTGAAGCTTTAACGATAACTTTTAAATTGGATGCCAATTTTGATATGTGAAACATAATTCTTGTATCCGCTTCTTCATGCTGGAATTCGCAGTTACTCTCTACCTCTTTGATTACACGCTTATTTAAAACTGAGAACTAAAAACAATGGTCATCAACTGTTGTGAATACTTTATTGTCATGTAAAATTGGAGCCGTTTCATCATTCGCCCAGTGAGTGGCTACAAAATGTACCAAAGACTCTTTTAAACAATGCTTTTCAACATCTTTTATTGAAGGCTGGAAGTATCGTACGAAAATGAGATAAATTTCTTTTAAAAAAGTGCTGCAAACTTTTTGCAGGATGGACTAAACTACTTTTCCGAATGTCTGAGGAAGGGTCGCTCCAAGCTGATACAATAAGAAAAAACCGTCAATCACGTCTACATCGGCACGCTTTGACGCGAGATCGCAAAATGTTTGTTAGCATATCTCCGGAATATTGAAATAAAGCTGGTGGTACCGGAACAAGTGGAAAAGTGAGGCAAAACTCAATGTCTACTTTCTGTACAACAGCTCTCCCCAAAAGCCTACCAAAAATATCTCTCTCTCCATTTTGAGCAAAGCTTTCTTATTCCGTTTGATAGGGTTTTCGAAACTGCCAATTTTTGTATTAACATTTTCCATGAAAATTCATTTCTGATTTTTTCCCAGAGCAGTGGAACCATATTTCTCGCTGTCTACATACCGCCGCTGAAGAATCCATCGGATTTCAGCGAGCCCGAAAGAACAACTGAAATGACGAGGAATGTCGCGCTGCTACGGAACATAAAGACGCTGCCTACAGCGCCACACTGCGATCGGGCGCAACTCGAGCTGTGCGGGCGCGTTATCGTGGGTTGAAGAAGAAAGCAAGACGCATTTTTTGTGAGAAAAATAGAGACGCTGAAATGCGTGAGTGCGAAGAGCTTGAGATGCTGGCCGACAGGAAAAGCGCCCGAAAATGTTTTCAAAAAGTTCGACGGCTAACAGAAGGTTTTAAGACCGGGGCGAATTCATGTAAGAATGAAAATGGCGACCTGGTGACTAATGTCCACAGCATACTTAAATTATTGAGGGAGCACTTCTCCACACTGCTTAATGGAAGCAACTGCAACAACCTTGGAGAAGATGTTGAACCTGAATCTCCAATCAATGATGATGGACGCGATGGACCATCACCCGACTATGACGATATTCGGAAAGCGATAGCATGGCTGAAGATCAACAAAGCCCCCGGGGCCGACGGGTTACCAGTTGAGTTATGTAAGTACGGCGGAGAGAAGCTAGTTAAGTGCATGCACGAGCTCATTTCTAGAATATGGTCGGAAGAACGCAAGCCTACTGATTGGAACTTAAGTGTGCTCTGCCCAATCCACAAAAAGGGTGATCCTGCAGTTTGCGCCAATTATCGCGGGATTAGTCTTATTAACATCGCGTATAAGGTTCTATCGAGTGTGTTGTGTGAAAGACTTAAGCCCACCGGCAATGAACAGATTTGACCTTATCAGTGTGGCTTTAGACCTGGCAAATCTGCCACGGACCAGATATTTACAATACGCAAGAACTTGGAAAGACCCGAGAAAGAAAAATCGACACACACCGTCTTTTTGTCGACTTCAAAGCCGCCTTCGACAGCACGAGAAGAAGTTTCCTATATGCCGCAATGTCTGAGTTTGGTATCCCGGCAAAACTTATAGGGCTATTCAAAATGGCGTTGAGCAACACCACCAGTTCCGTCAGAATTGGGAAGGACCTCTCCGAGCCGTTTGATACCAAACGAGGTTTTCGATAGGGTGACTCTTTGTCGTGCAATTTCTTTAACCTGATGCTGGAGAATATAATTCGAGCCGCAGAACTAAATCGGTCAGGCACCATCTTTTATAAGAGCGTGCAATTGCTGGCGTACGCCGATGACATTGACATCATCGGTCTTAACAACCGCGCAATTAGTTCTACCTTCTCCAAACTGGATAGAGAAGTGAGGCGAATGGGTCTGGAGGTGAACGAGGGCAAGACGAAGTATCTCCTGTCATCAAATAGACAGTTGGTTCATTCACGACTGGGATTAAACATCACTGTTGACAGTTATAACTTTGAAAAGTATAGGACTTCGTTTACTTAGGAACCCGCATTAACACCAATAACAGCGTCAGCCTTGAAATCCAACGCAGAATCTCTCTTGCCAACAAGTGCTACTTCGGACTAAGTAGGCAATTGCACAGTAAAGTCCTCTCTCGACGGACAAAAACGTTACTCTATTAGTCTCTTATCATGCCCTTCCTATTGTATGGCGCAGAAGCATGGACGATGACAACGTCCGATGAGAGGGCTCTTGGAGTGTTCGAGAGAAAAATTCTTCGAAAGATGTATGGACCTTTGCGTCTTTGCGACGGCGAATACCGCGTACGATGAAACGATGAGCTGTGCGAGCTATTCAATTACGTAGACATAAGTGCAGCGGATTAAAAACCAGCGGCTACGCTGGCTAGGTCACGTCGTACGAATGGATGAAATAGATTCAGCCCTGAAGGTTTTTAACGAGGTACCCGCGGGTGGTAGCAGAGGAAAAGGAAGATCTTCTCTGCGTTGGAAAGACCAAGTGGAAAAAGACTTGGCCATACTTGGGATTTCCAATTGGCGCCAGTGAGCAAAAGATAGGGATAGGTGACGTGCTTTGTTGACCTCGGCCCAAATCGCTTAGGCGGTTGATGCGCCAATTAAGTAAGTAAGTAAGTAATATATAAAGTATCAATTTAGTTCTCTTTGCGTGACTCACAGCCCATCATTGTCTTGCTGATATTAAGTTTGTAAATAAAGATATTCCAGTCAGAGTGTTTGCTCAAGAGTTAGATCTACTGGTGGTCGAGCTAGATTGCAATTTGTGCGCTTAGCACCAAACGCTCCACGCTTAAGTTCTTTAATAAGAGGTGAATTATTTTCTTTCAAACGTAGCAAATTACTCAAGTAATACACACTCCATCGAGCGTAAATAGGTTGATCCAGAGCAAGAAATAAGTTGCACATTTCGTCAATGCTGACAATGTACATATCCATGTCACAACAACGAATGCTTCTTTAAAATAGCACTAACCAAGTAAGCTTCTGCAGTTAGAGGATGAATCCCTTTGCATCGATTGAAATCTTTCCCATCTTAAAACGTGTTCATAGACCCGCCTGCTAATACCTTAGCGTGCACTAAAATTTCTACCGGAACCATCGATGTATTTTCCTAGCGCCTTGAAGTACGCCATCTGCTCGTGAAATTGCCCCGTGTTTATGAAATTGTTATCCAATGTAGATTTATCACTCTTCTGAATTCCCCACGCAATTTTTGCCATCGCCAAATCGTATGTAACCATTTGCTTTCCTGCCCTCATTCTTCGGCTACTTCGGAAGCAATACGGAGAGTCCCACGAACAACCGCATAGGAGGTAGGCCAGGTATTGATGGGCGGTAGATAGTCTATGCATTGAACTGTGCTAGTATCTACTTTAACGTGGCAGCCAGGTCTTCTAGTTGTGTTATACAACACAGGAAAAGGTCGGATCTTGCTTTTCATATCCAATTATAATAACACTTCGGCATGCCGCTTTCTGCAAACAGTTGAGTGTGTTTCGACCATTTTTTGCATATTTGAAGGTATACCACGAGAGTCTTTTCCAAATTTTGTGACCATGAGAAATGTTTCCTGAGGATCCGTTGTATTATGATGCGCCTTGCACTGTTTGCGTTGAAAAAGCAAAATGTAGAAACGCGTAGGTACACTTTGTTTACATTTAGAATTTTCAAACTCGTGAAATTTGATATCTCTATTTTGAAGGGTGATGGACCACAACAAATCACAAAATATACCCCAGGGTTGCATTTTCTCTAATGCTGCTACCTTTTTAATGTGCCTTGCTCAAAACAATTAAAATTATTTTGGCAGACATTCATAATAACATACATATGTATCGAAAAAGTGGCAGCTACAGATGCATATAGTTATCGGATAGGAACACCTTTAATTTTTTTACATTTAAAATGATCCTGCTCTCTGATCCTTTGAGGTAAGCATGGCTTGTCGGAGAGAGTGACGACTCTAGCGATTGTCATCGAGAGGCACATCCGCATAGGTCCCCGCACAAACGTCGACCCCAAGACCGTCACGCCCTTCCAATTCATGCGTTCCGTTTATGTCTGTTGTTCTTTATTTATTTCGTTTTTTGGTCAAGCAGGCATTGGTGTATAATCGTAAATGTTAACAAATGTTAAGTGTCCTGAGTATAGGTATCTGAAGTCTCGTTCGGTTAGAGTCCAAAAGGGTATATTTTATCTCGAATCTGACTTCGCGGTAAGAACAGGTATATAGTCATTAATTTTAGTCCGTTGGGTATTGCAGGTTTATTTTGTATGTTGCTATCTGTCATTTTACCTACGTATAATGAGTCATGTTCATGTGTTATAATGAGTCCATTTCGCCATTCAATTGTACATGACGATAGTGAGTCTGACGGCGTTGACGCTAAACATCATCTTGAAAAAACCTGATCCCTTCAATCATCACAGCGTTCAGCATCGTCTGCAGATGCTACGGTTTGCCCATCATCGTCACAAAATGATGGATCTACGCCTTCCAGGGACTCCATTGAGCAGCCTGTGAAGTCCGATATGACTTGTACATTTTGCGGTGTGATTCGTAAAAAGCTTGAAACGAAGCGATATAATGCGATTGATTGTATTTCGAAATCAGTAATTTATTGGAACCTGGAGGCCGAGTAAAATATTGCTGACACAACTATTGTTGCGAAAATCGAGAATGCGAGCACTGTCGCGTATCATCATAATTGTCTTCGCTCGTTCATATATAATAACAAGCGATTGTCCAAAAATGAGGAGCCTAAAACAGAAAGTCAGTTGCATCACAATCGAAAAATTCATAACTTAGCCTTTGAGTCACTTTCTTGTTTAATAAATACTTGTTTAATAAATACTGACAGCAGATTTATTGTCTATAAAAATTATTAGTTCATAAATATATGTAGTTAAAAGAAGTTAAAATGGACACAAAAAATAAAAATAAAAACCGTTATTACCTTAACTTCAGCGGTCTCAAATCCGGGCATGAAATCAAAATACTTTCCTGATTTTTGAGCTTATTGATCGAGTTCTTTAATGTATTTGTTGTTATTGTTAACTTAGGCTATTCGATCTAATTTCTTTTGTGCAAGAAAAAACAATTTCTCCACTTTTTACCCGACGTTTCGCTAACTACCTTAGCATCTTCAGGGGTGATTTCTTTATTCAACTATATAAACATAAAAACAAACAAACAAAAACAAAAGAGTTAAATAAATATATATATATGTGTGTG
Source organism: Philophylla caesio (assembly GCA_963971545.1). Taxonomy (NCBI): domain Eukaryota; kingdom Metazoa; phylum Arthropoda; class Insecta; order Diptera; family Tephritidae; genus Philophylla; species Philophylla caesio. The sequence continues at coordinate 88,452,047 of OZ020607.1, forward strand.
TAAACAATACAAGTAAAAGACATTTAGTCACTTACATGTAGTTTAGGACATTTGACACAGATCTTAAATAGTTGAACACAGCAAAAATTAAATAAAATCAAATAGAATTATTAAACACATTGAACATTAAAAACATTAAACATTAAAAACATTAAACATTTTTTGTATATAATGCGTCAAGCCCAACTTCAAATCGGAATGATGTTTTATATATCGGCCCTACTCTACAAAAGGATTTGGTCACCCTCATTATGAAATGGCGACTGTTTCGTTTTGTATTTAACGCGGACATACAAAAAATGTACCGACAAATACTAGTGGATTCTAAACATACCCAGTTTCAAAAAATCCTCTTTAGAAAATCTATTCATGACCCTATATCCGACTATGAGCTCCAAACAGATACGTTTGGCGTCAATTGCGCTCCGTATTTAGCAATACGTACCGTGATGCAATTAGCCGATGATATACAAGAAAGCCACCCATTAGCAACAAACATTCTGCGAAACGAGATGTACGTAGATGACGTTTTATCAGGAACTCACTTACCAATAGCCAAAAGAGCAAGAGATGAACTGATTTCAGCTTTGGAGTCCGCAGGATTTGCTCTACGCAAATGGACATCCAACGACTCAAAGATTTTAACAGGATTACCCAAAGAGTACATACTAGATTCAGAATTGTTAAGCTTATCGGATACCAATAGCACTAAAACCCTAGGTATCCGATGGAATGCCGGAAAAGACTCATTTTTCTTTCTCGTCAACCCAATTGAAAAAAAACCTTCATTCACCAAACGTGAAGTGTTGTCAACCATAGCGAAGTTATTCGACCCTGCAGGTTGGCTCAGCCCGATTATAATAACTGCAAAGATTATTATGCAACAAATATGGTTAGACAAATCCGACTGGGATGAAAGCCTAAAACCACTTACCCTTCACCGCTGGCTTAATTTCATAAAAGAATACGAAATCTTGAATAAACTTGAAATACCCCGTTGGACCCATTACACACCACTCGCCACTGTCGAATTCCACGGGTTTTCAGACGCGTCTGAGAAAGCATTTGCCGCATCTCTTTATATAAGAGTCGTCATGGGATTAAACATTTGGACCACCCTTTTGGTCTCGAAAATGAGAGTTGCCCCAATCAAAAGTTTGTCGCTACCCAGATTGGAGTTATGCGGAGCTGTTTTGTTAGCCAATCTTGTTAATTCTACCCTACCCCAACTGAATTTAACTCAATATCGCAATTACTTTTGGAGAGACTCGACTATAGTTTTGTCTTGGCTTAATAAACCCCCATGTTCTTGGAACACTTTCGTATCACACAGAGTAACCACAATTACAGAAAATGTAGGTGTCGATAATTGGTATCATGTAGAAAGTCATGATAATCCGGCGGATTTGGCAAGCCGCGGATGTTCACCCACAGAGTTATTGAAAAACGAGCTCTAGAGGCATGGACCCAAATGGTTAGCACTTGACCGAGAACATTGGCCAATAACCCGGAAATTTTTCAATACGAATCTTGAACTTAAAACACTCAAGACATTCGTAACGACGACACATGAAGATGTTTTAAAGAGATTTTCTTCTCTACCGAGAGCTATTCGCGCTATTTCCTACTTGTTTAGGTTTTGTTTAAATGCTTCACCCAGACGACATAACACACAATTTCAAAATCAAGAAATAACACCAAGCGATTTCAAATTCACTCGCACAAGGTTAATCATGCTATCCCAAAAAATGCATTTTTCGGAAGACTATATCGCTTTAACCCAAAACAACCCAATACCCAAAAAAGTTCCTTATTGACACTCAATCCAACAATTGACACAAACGGAATAATGCGTGCTGATGACCGATTAAGCAATTCAGCCGCATTATCGTACAATGAAAGACATCCAATCTTATTACCATACAACAGTCGTATGGCAAAGTTAATCACACAATTTACCCACTCAATCACCCTTCACGGCGGGAATCAATTAGTTCTACGACTCATACGATCGGAATTTTGGATACCCAAACTAAAAATCCTTATTAAAACTACAATTCATAACTGCAAAACTTGTCTTCTACACAAGAAGAATCAGCAAACACAAATCATGGCAGCACTTCCTGCTGAACGCACCACCCTAACTCGACCATTTGCAGCTACAGGAATTGATTTCGCCGGACCATACGACATTAAAAATTACACCGGAAGAGCATGTCTCATCACAAAGGGATATATTTGTATATTTGTTTGCTTCTCAACCAAAGCAATACATCTTGAGCCTGTAAGTTACCTCACGTCCCAGGCATTTATGGCAGCATTTGCACGTTTTTTCTCCAGGCGCGGATGTCCCGCCGATCTTTACTCGGACAACGGAACAAACTTCGTGGGTGCTTCGCAACTACTAGTTAAAGATCGACGAGAATTTATAAAAACACTAAAAACCCAAGTAACAGCTAGTTATGGACACGAGAACATCAACTGGCACTTTAACCCTCCTGGAGCTCCGCACATGGGTGGCCTATGGGAAGCAGGTGTAAAAAGTGTAAAAACCCACCTCAAAGAGATGTCACACACCCAGAAATTCACTTTCGAGGAACTAGCAACAATATTAACCCGTATAGAAAGTTGTTTGAATTCTCGTCCTCTCAGCTCCTCAAATGATGACCCAACAAACTTGGAACCCCTAACTCCAGGACATTTCCTTATAGGTACCCCAATACTAACACCCGCTGAACCCAACTTAGAGGATGCCAATCTAAGCGTTGCAAATCGATGGCAGAAACTAAGGCTACTTCATCAACATTTTTGTAAGAGATGGAAAGAAGAATATTTAAAAGAACTCCACAAACGCTATAAATGGAAATACCCTCAACGTAATATCGAAGTTGACGATTTAGTCGTTATTCGAAATGAAAATTTACCCCCTAATGAATGGAAATTAGGCCGAATTGAAAAAACTTACTCGGGTGTGGACAACAAAACTCGAGTAGTTGAAATTCGTACTGCTCAAGGCAAATTGACCCGCCCTATCACAAAGGTCGTGATCTTAAATACCAATTAAGTAATACAGTTTATTTCTTTACAGTGAAATGGCCCCTCGTTCATCAACACGGAAAACCGCTTCATCAGCCAGTGGCGCTCGACGAACAAACCTAACGCTTACTATACGCTCTCTAAGCGTGACCCGTAGCCTAACACCCTTATCGGATGGGGAAGCACGATCCATTCGAGCCCAACGCTTTCATGCAATTCTTTCTCCCATACGAGAAGAAAGAGAAAAGGGTCTTCATCGCACAGCTTTACCCGGAATAACTCACAACCCTCACAAGAAGTTCAATCCACACCGTCACGTAGCATGTGGCTTATGCAAACGGGATCATCGGTTGGTGACATGTTCCAAATACACGGAGACGAATATACACCAAAAATACGATGCAGTCACAAAAAATAATTACTGCATTAATTGCTCGACTCTACATGGGCACCCGAGGCTATACGCAAACACCTCTGACACGAAGGAAAAAGCGAAAGCAACACAAGCAGACCCTCATCCCCACAGCACTCATACGTATTAAACAAGGTGATGTATGGCACAAGGTACGTGCACTTATCAATCCGTCTCGCAAAATATCAGTTATTGCATATGATCTGGTAAAGAAATTGCGGCTACCAATTACGTATCTCAATGATTACCGTATATGCAGTATAAACATTGGATCACTCACGGATGATAAGTTCCGAATTGAGTGTAATACTATTATTACCCGAGATTTACCCACAAGACCCTATGAGCGAGACATAAGTGCCGATACGAATAAACGTTTCGATCACTTAGTCCTAGCTGACCCCCATTTTACGACTAGGAATACAATACTACTAGAACTCGGAGCAGATTTATATCCTCAAATTCTGAGACCCGGATTATTTAAACCTGAAAGTGGTATGATGGTAGCTCAAAATACCGCGTTCGGATGGACATTAACAGGCAACCCAAAAGAATTTACCATTATGAGTTTTCTGAATTGCCTATATCAAACTAATTAAAATTTATTCGCAGACACTGCAAGGCGGCCGGGATGTTCATACAAACGCATCCCTGCATATTCAGCAACCTTACCAACTGGCGAATGAAAGGAAAATGCAGGAAGGCACAACTCGGTCAATAGCAAGAATTCCGCACAGTTTTATAAAAACTCCGCACCCGCAAAAAACCCCGAGCGAACAACACAACAACAATCAACACACCCAACATTTTTCTGGATATCAAACTAAATAAAAACAGGTTAATACAATCATATATATTAATATAAATTGTAATAAACACATTTAAGTCAATTTATATATTTATACATTTATATATTCGTATGTATATACACCCATACCAATTGTATAAATCAATTTAAATATACATACATATATGTACCTACGTTTTATAACGTTGAAACTAAAATCCTTTTTTTCTTTAACTTGAAAACCGGCGAAACTCAAACCTTGTCGACATACCCCGACAGACTATTCTAAAAATTGAAGATAAAATATTTTTATTGAATCAAAGAAAAGAGGGAAGACCGTGATATATGCATGGCATCGATCGTGAACTTGAACAGTCAGAAAAACAAACAGAAGATAGGCAAAGAAAATTGTTGGAAAGGAGAAATAAAAGTACGCAAGAAGTTAACGATTTATTAAGAACTGTTCCAATAAACGATATTTCGTTGTCTGACCCGGAAAATTCAAATGTGAAGATAGTGCTTCTGACATGGAAATTGCAGAAGAGCCACCTTTAAAGAAAGCCAGGGGAAATACTAATTTAGTCACTCCAAAACTTGTGGCTGTTCTAGATGCTTGCAAAATAAGTGACAGAAATGCTGTTAAAATTATAGTTGCTGCTGCAGAAGCGTTTGGTCAATGCATAAACAATTTCATTTTAAATAAAAATTCAGTTCGTACTGCTAGACAAAAATTGCGGAAAGAACGCGTTGATGAAATCAAAGCCAATATGGAAAATAGTGATTTGGAAATTGTATGTTTGCATTGGGATGGAAAACTACTTCCAGGATTAGAAGGAAAAGAGAAAGTAGACCGGCTCCCTAAAATAATAATAAAATGGTCAATTAGAGCAATTACTCGAGGTTCCACCTTTAGACGCAAGCACTGGAAGAGCCTAAGCATTAGCTATTCGTAAAGCTGGTTACGAGTGGGGCTTGCAAGATAAAGTGAAAGCGTTAGTTTTTGATACAACAGCAGTAAACACCGGTCACAAGTGAAAGAGAAATCATAATATCAAATTTAAACAAATTTTTAAATGAGAAACAGCCCCGTGCCGATTATATGGAATTTCTAGAACTTATAATAATATTCTTAGGGAAAACGCCGAGTCGTGGTGTAAAAATTAAAGCTCCAGGAGCTATGCATCATGTCAGATGGATGTCAAAGGCCATATACACTGCACATGCATTAAGGCAACTTTCAAAAGTTTGAAAATTTCATAAAAAATATTTATTAAATTTAAAAAAAATATAATGGACTGAAAGTAATTGATTATTCTTTCTAATAATATAACTTCTACCGCTTTGAGTATTGTTGTTTTTTCCTAATAATTTTCCAAATAAGCCGATTGGCCTTAAAGCTCAAAAATATTTAAAAATAAAAAAAGCATCCATTTTTATTTGAAATTTTCGAAAATTATCAAAATATTTATACTTGACTTATACTTACATATGTGAAATGCCGTATACATATGCATGTACTGTGCAAGTTAAGCAAGTCGTATTACTTAGTAATTAAAACACTTTACGTTTTTTAAATTAACTTTATTCAATTTAGTTGACCACTTGCCAGTTATGGCTTACAAAAGAGAACTAGCACTGATTTGCTACTCTAATGAAGCGGCCTTAAATACCTTTTCGCTTCAAGTGATGTTGTTTCTATTTGCACGCCTCATGTGCCTCACAGCACTGTTGTTGGAATACATGGCTAACCCACGCGCATGTGGAAACAGTTAGGTCAACGATGATCCCATGCGCCTAACCGGCCTGTTGTTGGGCTGCATGATTTGCCCAAGCGCATGGTAAAGGTGTTGTTGGGCAATCAATGATCCCGTGTGCTTGACAGTGCTGTTGCTAAGTTGCAACTCAAGCGCATGGCGAAGCTGTTGCTGGGCCGTTTGGCTAACCCAAGCGCATGGTGAGGCTGTTGCTGGGCCGTTGTGGCTAACCTAAGCGCATGGTGAAGCTGTTGTTTGGCTGCATGGCTAACAAATGCGCATGTTGAAACAGTTGCTGTGGCGCTATACTCTGGCACAATATGATAACTCCTCCCCCTCTTTAATTCGGGGCGTCCCTGATCCGACGGTTTTTTTTTTTGTTTAACTTACATAATTATGTAACCCTGATTAACATAATGACTTATAAATGATAAGTTATTTTCTACAATCGCATGTATGCATGAAAATATATATATGTATATGTATATATAAATTTTTATTCAAAGTTCTGAAGAAATATATGTTTGAAAATGATGTTTTCCGCATACATATGTACGTTAACAATAATAAGTTCACTTCCATTTTAACTTTTATGAAAAAAGAAAATTTACAAAAAATTATTGGTTTAAATAAAGTATTTGTTGTTGGTTTTTATTTAGAAACTTAGAAATACTTATATTTTTTGTTTTACAACATTTTTCAATAATTCTCATCTTGAAAATAATTTTACAAACAACTAATATAACAATATCAATTCAATTTCGCTTAATCTAATAATATACAGTACCAACCAAGGCACATCAAATAGGTAGCCGCAGCAAACTTTTTTTTTTGAACTTTTTTCATATTTTATTTGAATTTGAATTGTCAAATTTTGAATTTCGTTGTGATAAGAATGCTTTCAGTACAATTCAAGGTAGTTGATAAAATATTTTTGAAATTTTAGATTTTAAAAGCAAAAACAAAATATACAGAGCTCAAATTTTTTTTTTCAAATTTTCTACTGCTGCTACCTATTGAATGTGCCTTGGTACCAACCTTTTCGATAATTTATCGAAAAAATTCACCTCCCAAAAGGACTTGGGTTTCGTGTTACTATTTTTAACGAAAAAGATCTTGCAACAGGGTTTTGTGCAGCCAGGAACTACACACACAAGTTTTATTTTATGCATTAATAAATAAAAAAAAGCGCGTATAGAACAAACTCACAGCTTGCACTACTTCATTAAAGATATTTTATTATTGTAATTGCTGAAGTGCAGACCACACACAAAGTTCGTGAACGTTAAATAAAGTTCGAAGCAATATCTTTACAAAAACCGTTGACGGTGCGAGTTGAGTCCCCAAACTAATATTCTGTTGCATATGGTTTGTTTTAAATTTTCAATTTGTTTTCTTTAAATTTATCTTCAAATGTGCTAAAGGTCATATGCATGTTATTTTCTTTTTTTTTTGTCATAATTAGAATGAAAATTAATTCTTAAAAATATTAACTGCTACAATTTTAACTGGATATTTTAAACCGGCGCTTAGATAGCAATTCAGACTTAGATACATAGATATAAAGAGAGGTATGCACTGCGACCAAAGGGTCTATTGTGCCCTCGAAGCTCATCACAACAACTCAGCCAACCCCAGGACCTCCAGAAATCTGAGGATAGTCGCCGGGGTTAGGGATTGTATGAATTGATCTCCCGGCCATGGCGACCCAGGGTTGTCCCCCGTCTGCGTGCCACAGCCTCACACTCCGTAAGCAGGTGATGTGGGGTCTCTCCTGCCGAGTCACAGAAGCGACATAAGTCGCTCGACCAGATCCCCAGTTTATGTAGGTGACCTTTAAGTCTGCAGTGGCCCGTTAGAAAGCCTGTAAGGATTCTCAGTTTTTCCTTAGGAAGGTCCATAAGAAGCTTGAGCCTTCTTAGATTGTACCCCACAAGGATGTTCTTGGACTGTTTGAGACCGGCGACGTTAAACCAGTGTAGGTTTCTCTGTCTTTTTGTCTCCCAGCAAGTTTTTCTCTTACCGTGTCCGGTCCTAATGCTATAAACGGCTCTGGTCCAATAGGAGTGGTGGCCGCCGCTTTCCTTGCTAGCAGGTCAGCTGCTTCGTTGCCTTCCACACCCATATGCCCCGGTACCCAAAGAAGTAGGATACGATTTCTCTCCGCCAGTGCGTTTAGTCTCATTATGCACTCAAGCACCAAAGAGGACTTCGCCTCGTATGATGAGAGAGCTCTGAGCGCCGCCTGACTATCGCTAGAAATTAGTATTCTTTCGTCGCTATACTTCCTACTTCAGACTTACTCTCACACAGGTTGAGTTCAACATTAAGTGTAATATATTCATTAATTTATTTGTTTTAAAATATTTATTTAATTGTTTATGAAGTCAATGCACATAATATCTTACAGACTATACTTAAATTTTCATATTTCATTAATATTTAAAAGCGTTATTCATACCTACCTAATAATTGCATGAAAAATATATAATACATTTTTCGGTGATATTTATTATACAAGTATATATATTTTAATACACGAATGCTTATCATTTTTTATATATTTTCTGTTCTGATTAAATTTTTCAACCGGAAAAGAATGCAAACACATTTTCAAAGGAAAATTATTCCTGAAAAATAACTTATGATCCCCAGTATATGTATCCTGTCACTATTTATATACTTTGCATGCTGCGTGGTTCGAAATATATATAGACAATGGAACAAGAAAATAAAGTGTGTACATGTTTAGCTATAATACTTGCATTTTCATTAAAAACAAAACAAGTAGAGAGAATGTACGGAAGTAGAAATTAGTCGCATCGGCGAATAAGAAATGCTACAATATTTATTGACGGTATGGCGATCCATATCCATGGATTTAATTATTTTGTAATCCTTATTCTTATCCATAATTATTGCATGCTACACGATCAAGAAATAACACGATACTTGCATCACGTCAATAAATACTGAACGTGTGACAATGCCCAATGGTAGAAAACTGCTCGCAGCATCGTGATATGTGATATTTACGTTTTTACAAATATATGCACTTTTAAATTTGTATTTTTGTACATATTAAGGAATCTTCACCATGAACATTGAGCTACAATAAAATCGATGTAAATTCTTAGGTCTTGAAGTATCAACAGTCGTTCGCAGATGTTTTATTGGCCCTGAAGTCATTAAAAATTAGTTTTATTTTTGATTATGCATGCACTATTCTAGGAATACTCTGCTTCAATTTATAGATGTAGTTTCGCTAGCGCTCCATTCCAGGCAGTTATTTCCTTCAGTAAATGTAAAAATGTTCCAGTTATAAGAAAATGTATATATTTATTTGTAAAATTAACTGCTTTTGTTTACAAATTTAACCGAAAGGAATGAATGAAATGAAGAAGAAAACTCACACCGAAAAGTTTACTACCCAGTGTTGCTTTTTTTATTGTACACGTTGGTTATAGGAGAATTGTGGTGAGCCGTTAAATAATTATTCAAATATGCAAATAAAAACTGTCGTCACATATTTTCGCTATAAATTTGTGGCTTTAATTAATAATTGTAAAGTGTATCTTCATTGGTTGATGCAAATATTTCACATTCCGCAAAATTTTTGATGTGATTTTCAAAGTTTATTATGAAACATCATTGCATGCAACTCTGCTATAGTTTATTTTCATTATCCACCATGAAAACTCTTATGCCTGAGAAGGACTTCACCTCAGTTTTACTACTGTATATACTGTGCTCATAATCCCCTATTTTTAAACTTAGTTCGTCGGACATTACCAAAATTTAAATTCAAATAAGCATTTCCAAAACATTTAAAAAAGAGTTTCCGTCTTATAATAATAAGAATTTTAAAATATATTATTGCAAACTTTACATTAACCAAATAATCGGTAAAATAACCGAGTACTGTAATACTGTAATACACATCTTGAACTTGTTGAGTGACAGCCTGCTGCGATCGAAGTTTCAAATTTCCATTCGCTGCAAGCCTATTGCTATAGTGCTCTAACACACTTGTTTTCTATGCTACGTCGTTAGGAATCTAGTCGTTTTTTCCAACACTCGGAAACCAGACAAAAATTAAATTGTGAATGTGTTGGTAACATCTGATAAGTTGTGATTGTATTTGTAAATTAAATTCGCCTTGGTTACCTCCGTCTTGCAGGGTAGTTAACTAATTAAAAAAAATATATTTTTTTTTATTTAGGTGTTTTATTTTACAATATTTATCAGGTTACAATATTTAAACTTATATTAATTATTAATAATTTCCTAATTAAAGTACAATTTATCAACATAAAATACCAAAGATAATAGCATAAAAATTGACTAATAACAGTTGGAAATAATCTTAATTAGACCACTTAAAATATTTACATTTTTAGTTTCAAGAAATATCATACATATACAAAACATTTCTTTTTATTTTTACTTAACTCTTATTTATTTTCATACATATCTACATATATAACTTATATGTATTTATCTATACAAAAGTCCAAATACGTATATAGGATGAGCGTTGGTGCCCTAAGGAACGTCATCCTTCAACCTGCAGAAGTCCATAACTATCCGGTATTTTGCTAAAAATATAAAAAAATGAAAAAAGTTATAAATCAAAAGTTGAGAATTTTTCTGCAAAATATTAATTTTTTTTAAAGAAAATACCATGAACAGAAAGATAATTGATTTTTCTTTCTAATAACATCCATTTTTATTTGAAATTTTTGAAAATTTTCAAAATATTTATACTTGACTTACAACTATGTACATATGTGAAATGCCGTACATGTACTGTGCACATGCAGTAAGGCAATTTCGAAAGAAATGAAGAAAATTCTACGCCAAGTAATTTTGCAATTGAAAGTTTTTGATTATCTTCAACTGTTTTCTATTTATACCCCTATACTATCGATACTTGGTGATAGTATCGACACTTGATGAAACTGGCGTAGTTGGAATTATCAGATGCTTCAAAGCATTGGATTTAATGAGCGATACTAAAAATTTCGATACTCTTGTGACTTAACGATACTAAACGATTATCGATACCTTATTGATACTATTATTGTTGTCGATACGTATCGAATACGGACCTTGTCGATACTTGTCGACAAGTATCGATACTTTTCCCATCACTAATATGCGCATTTTATTTCACAGCAACTAACAGATTTGATGTGTCTCCTTATTGATTTTAATTTCCAAAAAATTATTTCGCAAGTTGTTGACTTTTTTTCGAGGATTCCTAGAATTTTTTTTCATATTTCTTTTGAAGCGAAATATTACAATATTTCTTTGCTAAAGCTTTCAGTGCAAAATCGTCAATAAGAGTGTTAACATCGGAAAAATAAGTGAAAATGTCTATGGTTTTACGTGAGCGTATTTATTTAATTGGAAACTATTCAAATAGCTTGATGGGTAGTAAATTACCGTCTGCGAAAGAAGTTTTGAGAATTATATTTTTTAATACGCGTGTTGTTAAGCTGAGTCTTAGGGAAAGTGCCCGTTTAACAATAAAAGAAGTGCAAATATTTTGGCAAAAAGCAAGAATTCCAACTAGAGAAGAGAACCACTGCATTGAAAAATTGGAAAAACTGTATATTTAATGGCGCAATCAGACAGTATTTACCAAAAAAAATGATAATTTATTTGATATAGCTCATGCAAATGCATTGACTATTCTAAAAATTGAAGATAAAATATTTTTATTGAATCAAAGAAAAGAGGGAAGACCGTGATATTTGCATGGCATCGATCGTGAACTTGAACAGTCAGAAAAACAAACAGAAGATAGGCAAATAAAATTGTTGGAAAGGAGAAATAAAAGTACGCAAGAAGTTAACGATTTATTAAGAACTGTTCCAATAAACGATATTTCGTTGTCTGACCCGGAAAATTCAAATGTGAAGATAGTGCTTCTGACATGGAAATTGCAGAAGAGCCACCTTTAAAGAAAGCCAGGGGAAATACTAATTTAGTCACTCCAAAACTTGTGGCTGTTCTAGATGCTTGCAAAATAAGTGACAGAAATGCTGTTAAAATTATAGTTGCTGCTGCAGAAGCGTTTGGTCAATGCATAAACAATTTCACTTTAAATAAAAATTCAGTTCGTACTGCTAGACAAAAATTGCGGAAAGAACGCGTTGATGAAATCAAAGCCAATATGGAAAATAGTGATTTGGAAATTGTATGTTTGCATTGGGATGGAAAACTACTTCCAGGATTAGAAGGAAAAGAGAAAGTAGACCGGCTCCCTATAATAATATCCAATGGTCAATTAGAGCAATTACTCGAAGTTCCACCTTTAGACGCAAGCACTGGAAGAGCCTAAGCATTAGCTATTCGTAAAGCTGGTTACGAGTGGGGCTTGCAAGATAAAGTGAAAGCGTTAGTTTTTGATACAACAGCAGTAAACACCGGTCACAAGTGGAATAGAAATCATAATATTAAATGTAAACAAATTTTTAAATGAGAAACAGCCCCGTGCCGATTATATGGAATTTCTAGAACTTATAATAATATTCTTAGGAAAAACGCCAAGTCGTGGTGTAAAAATTAAAGCTCCAGGAGCTATGCATCATGTCAGATGGATGTCAAAGGCCATATACACTGCACATGCATTAAGGCAACTTTCAAAAGTTTGAAAATTTCATAAAAAAGATTTATTAAATTTAAAAAAAATATAATGGACTGAAAGTAATTGATTATTCTTTCTAATAATATAACTTCTACCGCTTTGAGTATTGTTGTTTTTTCCTAATAATTTTCCAAATAAACCGATTGGCCTTAAAGCTCAAAAATATTTAAAAATAAAAAAAAGCATCCATTTTTATTTGAAATTTTCGAAAATTATCAAAATATTTATACTTGACTTATACTTACATATGTGAAATGCCGTATTCATATGCATGTACTGTGCAAGTTAAGCAAGTCGTATTACTTAGTAATTAAAACACTTTACGTTTTTTAAATTAACTTTATTCAATTTAGTTGACCACTTGCCAGTTATGGCTTACAAAAGAGAACTAGCACTGATTTGCTACTCTAATGAAGCGGCCTTAAATACCTTTTCGCTTCAAGTGATGTTGTTTCTATTTGCACGCCTCATGTGCCTCACAGCACTGTTGTTGGAATACATGGCTAACCCACTCGCAAGTTGAAACAGTTAGGTCAACGATGATCCCATGCGCCTAACCGGCCTGTTGTTGGGCTGCATGATTTGCCCAAGCGCATGGTAAAGGTGTTGTTGGGCAATCAATGATCCCGTGTGCTTGACAGTGCTGTTGCTAAGTTGCAACTCAAGCGCATGGCGAAGCTGTTGCTGGGCCGTTTGGCTAACCCAAGCGCATGGTGAAGCTGTTGCTGGGCCGTTGTGGCTAACCTAAGCGCATGGTGAAGCTGTTGTTTGGCTGCATGGCTAACAAATGCGCATGTTGAAACAGTTGCTGTGGCGCTATACTCTGGCACAATATGATAACTCCTCCCCCTCTTTAATTCGGGGCGTCCCTGATCCGACGGTTTTTTTTTGTTTAACTTACATAATTATGTAATCCTGATTAACATAATGACTTATAAATGAAAAGTTATTTTCTACAATCGCATGTACATATGTATGAAAATATATACATATAAATATATAAATTTTTATTAAAAGATCTGAAGAAATATATGTTTGAAAATGATGTTTTCCGCATACATATGTACGTTAACAATAATAAGTTCACTTTCATTTTAACTTTTATGAAAAAAGAAAATTTACAAAAAATTATTGGTTTAAATAAAGTATTTTTTGTTAGTTTTTATTTAGAAACTTAGAAATACTTATATTTTTTGTTTTACAACATTTTTCAATAATTCTCATCTTGAAAATGATGTGTTCCGTATTCATATGTACGTACTATAATCACTTTCATATGAATTAAGAAATTTTACAAAAAAATCTAATACATTATTATGATTTAAGCTGTCGTTAACCCATTGGTTTAGATAAAGTATTTGTTGTTTTTTTTTTAAGTTTTAGAACTAGAGCATGTTATGTTTTTACAAAAACAGTTTTAATAGTTTTTGGCTTGAAAGTGATGCGCTCCGTATACATATGTATGTGTGGGTTTCCGCTTTGTACCTTATGTGGATTAATAAATCTCACAATTTTACAAACAACTAATATAACAATATCAATTCAATTTCGCTTAATCTAATAATATACAGTACCAACCTTTTCGATAATTTATCGGAAAAATTCACCTCCCAAAAGGACTTGGGTTTCGTGTTACTATTTTTAACGAAAAAGATCTTGCAGCCAGGAACTACACAAGTTTTATTTTATTTATTAATAAATAAAAAAAGGCGCGTGTAGAACAAACTCACAGCTTGTACTACTTCATTTAAAATATTTTATATTTGTAATTGCTGAAGTGAGAACCCCACACAAAGCTCGTGAACGTTAAATTCAATACAATTATGTCGAGAATTTGTTCATGCTGTATTAAGTTCGAAGGAATATCTTTACAAAAACCGTTGACGGTGCGAGTAGTTCCTAAACTAATATTCTGTTGCATATGGTTTGTTTTAAATTTTCAATTTGATTTCTTTTAAATTGATCTTCAAATGGTGCTAAAGGTAATATGCATGTTATTTTCTTTTTTTTTTTGTCATAATTAGAATGAAAATTAATTCTTAAAAATATTAACTGCTGGAATTTTAACTGGATATTTAAAACCGGCTCTTAGATAGCAATTCAGACTTACTAGCACACTGGCTTAGTTCAACATTAAAAGTAATACATTCATTAATTTATTTGTTCTAATATATATATTTAATTGTTTATGAAGTCAATGAACATAAATTCCTACAGACTATACTTAAATTTTCAAATTTTATTAACATTTCAAGGCAAAGGATTTTCAACCTACCTCTAAATAGTTGCATGCATAATATACAATACATTTTTCGGTGATATTTATTATACAAGTATATACTTTAATACACGAATGCTTATCATTTTTTATATATTTTCTGTTCTGATTAAATTTTTCAACCGGAAAAGAATGCAAACTCATTTTCAAAGGAAAATTATGCCTGAAAAATAACTTATCTTAAGCTTCGCTACCATTAAGATAGCAACAAATAATTTAAACATGATTTACATAATTAACTTACCAGCAATAGACAATAAAAATTGCGAAAGATTACTTATTAAACCAATTAAGAAAAATGGTAGAATTATTAAACTAAATACCGAAAATGTAATTAAATGTGACAATGAAATTTATGAAATCAAAGAAGATTGTAAAGAATATAATAAGTTATGTATTTGCCCAAAACAGAATCTAGTTAACATAAGTGAATCAAATTGTATACCACCACTTTTATCAAGTAAAACTCATGATTGTGTGATCATAAATAATCAGCATATTGCCTCAATTCAAGAATTATATCCTGGAACAATATTGCTGAACCAATTTGAAGGTTTCATTAAAATCTCAAGCAACAAGACTAATGAATTGTCTGGAACCTATTTGTTACAGTTCCACAATGATACAGTTATCATTAAAGATAAAACTTTCGTCTCCAAAGAAATTTCAGGGTGGAAACCACTTCCTGCATTACTACAGCCAAACAATAACAACAAACCAATGGAAGAAGTTCTCTCATTAGAACTAATTAAAGACTTGCAAGCAAATAATATTGATAGTCTAAATCTGATATCAACCAAAGGAAAGGTTGTCTTCTCAATCAATTTAATCATTTCAATTATACTTATTATTTCCTTACTGGCAATTTCCTTAAAATTTTGGTCTAAAACAAAAAAGGGGCTTACTGTAAATAACATAATTAACGAAAGCATTCTGCCACAAACACCGAGTCACAGAGAGAACTCTGGTTCATTAGACCAACGTTGCGAGTTCCGCAGCATCAACGATCTCCCAATTTGTTAAACAATCGGGTCGATTCATTTTACACAGGGGGGAGTTAAGGCAACGTACTATTACGTTGACAAAGCAATATGTATTTTTAATTTAAACAAACAAAAGAATCATATTGCATTCGCTAAGTAGATGTAGTTTCGCTTGCGCTCCATTCCAGGCAGTTATTTCCTTCAGTAAATGTAAAAATGTTCCAGTTATAAGAAAATGTATATATTTATTTGTAAAATTAACTGCTTTTGTTATAAATTTAACCGAAACGAATGAATGAAATGAAGAAGAAAACTCACACCGAAAAGTTTACTACCCAGTGTTGCTTTTTTTATTGTACACGTTGGTTATAGGAGAATTGTGGTGAGCCGTTGAATAATTATTCTAATATGCAAATAAAAACTGTCGTCACATATTTTCGCTATAAATTTTTGGCTTTAAGTAATAATTGTAAAGTGTATCTTCATTGGTTGATGCAAATATTTCACATTCCGCAAAATTTTTGATGTGATTTTCAAAGTTTATTATGAAACATCATTGCATGCAACTCTGCTATAGTTTATTTTCATTATCCACCATGAAAACTCTTATGCCTGAGAAGGACTTCACCTCAGTTTTACTACTGTATATACTGTGCTCATAATCCCCTCTTTTTAAACTTAGTTCGTCGGACATTACCAAAATTTAAATTCAAATAAGCATTTCCAAAACATTTAAAAAAGAGTTTCCGTCTTATAATAATAAGAATTTTAAAATATATTATTGCAAACTTTACATTAACCAAATAATCGGTAAAATAACCGAGTACTGTAATACTTTTCTCACATCTTGAACTTGTTGAGTGACAGCCTGCTGCGATCAAAGTTTCAAATTTCCATTCGCTGCAAGCCTATTGCTATAGTGCTCTAACACACTTGTTTTCTATGCTACGTCGTTAGGAATCTAGTCGTTCCTTCCAACACTCGGAAACCAGACAAAAATTAAATTGTGAATGTGTTGGTAACATCTGATAAGTTGTGATGGTATTTGTAAATTAAATTCGCCTTGGTTACCTCCGTCTTGCAGGGTAGTTAACTAATTTAAAAAAACAATATTTTTTTTTATTTAGGTGTTTTATTTTACAGTATTTATCAGGTTACAATATTTAAGCTTATATTAATTATTAATAATTTCTTAATTAAAGTACAATTTATCAACATAAAATACCAAAGATAATAGCATAAAAATTGACTAATAACAGTTGGAAATAATCTTAATTAGACCACTTAAAATATTTACATTTTTAGTTTCAAGAAATATCATACATATACAAAACAATTCTTTTTACTTTTTACTTAACTCTTATTTATTTTCATACATATCTACATATATAACTTATATGTATTTATCTATACAAAAGTCCAAATACGTATATAGGATGAGCGTTGGTGCCCTAAGCAACGTCATCCTTCAACCTGCAGAAGTCCATAACTATCCGGTATTTTGCTAAAAATATAAAAAAATGAAAAAAGTTATAAATCAAAAGTTGAGAATTTTTCTGCAAAATATTAATTTTTTTTAAAGAAAATACCATGAACAGAAAGATAATTGATTTTTCTTTCTAATAACATCCATTTTTATTTGAAATTTTTGAAAATTTTCAAAATATTTATACTTGGCTTACAACTATGTACATATGTGAAATGCCGTACATGTACTGTGCACATGCAGTAAGGCAATTTTAAAAAATTGGAAAATTTCATAAAAATTATTTATTAAATTAAAAAAAAATATATAATGGACTGAAAGATAATTGATTATTCTTTCTAATAGCGTACATTTTTATTTGAAATTTTGGAAAATTTTTAAAATATTTATACTTGACTTACAACTATGTGCAATGCCGTATATCTACTGTGCACATTAGACTGCCACTTAGAAAAAATACACTTGCGGAACCCCCCCAAACAGGTTCCTTTTCCCAAAAAAATGATTGTGCCAAAATTTTATCCAACTCGGTTCGGGGGAAGTGGTGCCTCAAAGCCCCCAAAGTTTCGAAAAATCATAATTTTTTCAAAAAAGTTGACTTTGGCCTTGAATAACTCAGCTAATATCAATTACTCATAAAAATGACATTTGAAAGAAATGAAGAAAATTCTACGCCAAGTAATTTTGCAATTGAAAGTTTTTGATTATCTTCAACTGTTTTCTATTTATACCCCTAGCAACAATATTTGCGCCTAGCAATTTATTAGTAGGCCTATATGTATGTATATGTTTCTGGTTGTACCTATCTAAAGATGAATTTTATTACAAAAATTATTTTATATGCGCTAGTGATGGGAAATATCGTCAATTTTGCTTGTCGACAAATATCGATACTTCGGAAGAGCTTGCCGATATTTGTCGATACTATCGATACTTGGTGATAGTATCGACACTTGATGAAACTGTCGTAGTTGGAATTATCAGATGCTTCAAAGCATTGGATTTAATGAGCGATACTAAAATTTTCGATACTCCTGTGACTTAACGATACTAAACGATTATCGATACCTTATTGATACTATTATTGTTGTCGATACGTATCGAATACGGACCTTGTCGATACTTGTCGACAAGTATCGATACTTTTCCCATCACTAATATGCGCATTTTATTTCACAGCAACTAACAGATTTGATGTGTCTCCTTATTGATTTT
The DNA here is from genome assembly GCA_963971545.1 of Philophylla caesio. NCBI lineage: Eukaryota > Metazoa > Arthropoda > Insecta > Diptera > Tephritidae > Philophylla > Philophylla caesio. The sequence goes on from OZ020607.1 coordinate 88,470,653, forward strand.
AATTTCCAAGAAATTATTTCGCAAGTTGTTGACTTTTTTTTGAGGATTCCTAGAATTTTTTTTTCATATTTCTTTTGAAGCGAAATATTACAATATTTCTTTGCTAAAGTTTTCAGTGCAAAATCGTCAATAAGAGTGTTAACATCGGAAAAATAAATGAAAATGTCTATGGTTTTACGTGAGCGTATTTATTTAATTGGAAACTATTCAAATAGCTTGATGGGTAGTAAATTACCGTCTTCGAAAGAAGTTTTGAGAATTATATTTTTTAATACGCGTGTTGTTAAGCTGAGTCTTAGGGAAAGTGCCCGTTTAACAATAAAAGAAGTGCAAATATTTTGGCAAAAAGCAAGAATTCCAACTAGAGAAGAGAACCACTGCATTGAAAAATTGGAAAAACTGTATATTTAATGGCGCAATCAGACAGTATTTACCAAAAAAAAATGAAAATTTATTTGATATAGCTCATGCAAATGCATTGACTATTCTAAAAATTTAAGATAAAATATTTTTATTGAATCAAAGAAAAGAGGGAAGACCGTGATATTTGCATGGCATCGATCGTGAACTTGAACAGTCAGAAAAACAAACAGAAGATAGGCAAAGAAAATTGTTGGAAAGGAGAAATAAAAGTACGCAAGAAGTTAACGATTTATTAAGAACTGTTCCAATTGTTAACAACTTATTATCATTCTTTAACTTCTCTCGCCGGTTGCGACCCTGTGTGCGAATGCAACTCTGTTGTACCGGTTGCAACCCTGCGCGCGAATGCAACTCTGTTGGATAATAGCAACACTGCCTTTCTTACTCTTCTCGTTTGTTTGTTTTTTTATATACTTTTGACCGAGCAGAGGACACATTGTAAAAAATTCAACGTGTTTCTACAAGCACAATAAAAGGAAAACCCAAAACTAGTTATTCGCATTTACCCAGGAGGTTAAAGCTTCAGGTGTGGGGTGTAAGTACCCATTGCCATTCCCCAAAAGAATTTTCGTAAAATGCCGCAACGACTTACGAAGCAGTATCTCGCCGATGCGCTTATGGAGGCTGGCGTGAATTTCCCGACGACGGCCACAGTAGCCCAACATAAGCGCCTGTACGTCGAACACCGCGTCAGCCATTCGCCTTACGACGAGGACGAGGAAAACATATCCGACACGGAAGGCCCGGTGACCCTGGTCGACAACGCTACCTTGGCCAGGGCCTCGGGAATCGAAAAGCCTAGTACACGTGTCGAAGATACCGTTGCCGCCACCGGTACCATGAGCCCTAACGGAGGTACCGTTAACACTGCCGCTGCCCCCGGCGAACGCTCTGCCGCTTTTGACGCCACCACCGAATTTGTCGTCGCTTCGCACCCTGCCGCTGCTGGTGCTACCGTCGCCAGCAATTCTGCCGACGCCGCCACTAATATCACCGCTGCTACCAACATTGCCGCTGCCACTAATACTGCCGCCGTCGCTGCCACTAATTCTGCCGTCGCCACTACTACTAACTCTGCCGACGCCGCCGCCACTAATATTGTCGCTGCAACTGATACTGTTGCCGCCAATACCGAATACTCCACTGCCGCTGCGCGCAATGACGTGGACCAACAGCTTTGTGAACTTAGGAAGAAGCGCGAACTGTTGGAGCTACAGCGACAAATTTTTGAGTTGGAAAACATGATCAGCAGGCCTACCGAATGCAGAGCCTCGTTTGCAGATATCGAGCATGCGGTACCAAAATTTACTGGTGACAAGTCCACACGACGTCGGAAAGCTGCAATCGCAACAGACAGCTACCCACTTCGCCACTCGACTTGCACTCCTGCTCTCTGAGAGCAATAATCAACATAACGATATTTCCGAGCAGTGGAACCATATTTCTCGCTGTCTACATACCGCCGCTGAAGAATCCATCGGATTTCAGCGAGCCCGAAAGAACAACTGGTATGACGAGGAATGCCGCGCAGCTACGGAACGTAAAGACGCTGCCTACAGGGCCACACTGCGATCGGGCGCAACGCGAGCTGTGCGGGAGCGTTATCGTGAGCTAAAGAAGGAAGCAAGACGCATTTTTCGTGAGAAAAAGAGAGAGGCCGAAATGCGTGAGTGCGAAGAGCTTGAGATGCTGGCCGACAGGAAAAGCGCCCGAAAATTTTTTCAAAAAGTTCGACGGCTTACAGAAGGTTTTAAGACCGGGGCGAATTCCTGTAAGAATGAAAACGGCGACCTGGTGACTGATGTCCACAGCATACTTAAATTATGGAGGGAGCACTTCTCCACACTGCTTAATGGAAGAAACTGCAACCCTGGAGATGTTGAACCCGAATCCCCAATCAATGATGATGGACGCGATGTACCATCACCCGACTGTGACGAAATTCGGAAAGCGATAGCACGGCTGAAGAACAACAAAGCCCCTGGGGCCGATGGGTTACCAGCTGAGTTATTTAAGTACGGCGGAGAGGAGCTGGTTAAGTGCATGCACGAGCTCATCTCTAGAATATGGTCGGAAGAACGCATGCCTACTGATTGGAACTTAAGTGTGCTCTGCCCAATCCACAAAAAGGGTGATCCTGCAGTTTGCGCCAACTATCGCGGGATTAGTCTTCTTAACATCGCATATAAGGTTCTGTCGAGTGTATTGTGTGAAAGACTTAAGCCCACCGTCAATGAACTGATTGGACCTTATCAGTGCGGCTTTAGACCTGGTAAATCTACCACCGACCAGATATTCACAATACGCCAGATCTTGGAAAAGACCCGAGAAAGAAGAATCGACACACACCATCTTTTTGTCGACTTCAAAGCCGCCTTCGACAGCACGACAAGAAGTTTCCTATATGCCGCAATGTCTGAATTTGGTATCCCGGCAAAACTTATACGGCTATGTAAAATGACGTTGAGCAACACCACCAGCTCCGTCAGAATCGGGAAGGACCTCTCCGAGCCGTTTGATACCAAACGAGGTTTCAGACAGGGTGACTCTTTGTCGTGCGATTTCTTTAACCTGATGCTGGAGAAGATAATTCGAGCCGCAGAACTTAATCGGTCAGGCACCATCTTTTATAAGAGTGTGCAATTGCTGGCGTACGCCGATGACATTGACATCATCGGTCTTAACAACCGCGCAGTTAGTTCTGCCTTCTCCAAACTGGATAGAGAAGCGAAGCGAATGGGTCTGGAGGTGAACGAGGGCAAGACGAAGTATCTCCTGTCATCAAATAGACAGTCGGCACATTCACGACTGGGATCAAACATCACTGTTGACAGTTATAAATTCGAAAAAGTAGAGGACTTCGTTTACTTAGGAACCAGCATTAACACCAATAACAGCGTCAGCCTTGAAATCCAACGCAGAATCTCTCTTGCCAACAAGTGCTACTTCGGACTGAGTAGGCAATTGCACAGTAAAGTCCTCTCTCGGCGGACAAAAACCATACTCTATAAGTCTCTCATCATGCCCGTCCTCTTATATGGCGCAGAGGCATGGACGATGACAACATCAGATGAGAGAGCTCTTGGAGTGTTCGAGAGAAAGATTCTTCGAAAGATTTATGGACCTTTGCGTCTTTGCGACGGCGAATACCGTGTACGATGGAACGATGAGCTGTACGAGCTGTACAATGACGTAGATATAGTGCAGCGGATTAAGAACCAGCGGCTCCGCTGGCTAGGCCACGTCGTACGAATGGATGAAATAGCTCCAGCCCTGAAGGTTTTTGACGCGGTACCCGCTGGTGGTAGCAGAGGAAAAGGAAGACCTCCTCTGCGTTGGAAAGACCAAGTGGAAAAAGACTTGGCTATACTTGGGATTTCCAATTGGCGCCAGTTAGCAAAAGATAGGGACAGCTGGCGTGCTTTGTTGACCTCGGCCAAAATCGCTTAGGCGGTTGTTGCGCCAATTAAGTAAGTAAGTAAGTCCACACGAACAGTGCACCATTTCTTTGAGGATTTCGAAGAAATTATGCGTACTGTCAATGCAGACGACCAATTCAGGTTGCTAAGCCTACGCCGCTCTCTACACGGTACTGCTCGAGTATTTTTAACAACGACGTCTGCGCTTAACTATCGAGATTTAAAGAAGGCAATCATCGATGAATTCGATAGTGCAGTCAGTCGTCAGGACGTATATCGAACACTGACTGAGCGGAAGTGGAAGCAACAAGAGGAGTTCCTGCATTGATATATTTTGACTATGCAGGCTTTGGCAAGGCAGGGAGGCATCCGGGAAACTGACGTTATCGATCTAATTCTGGACGGGATGAGCTGAAGAGGCTGGTGAACCGCTACTATGTAAAGTACCTTAAGCCAAGCTCCAGCATTACCCGACGAATAACGCCTGCCGTCGCCGTTAAACCATCCACTGGAGGAAGGATAAGCAACGAAGCTGGAAAGAGCAGCCAACCGCTCTGCTTCAATTGTTCTATGAGGGGGCATATAAAGCCAAACTGCCCGTATCCGATGCGCCCAGCGGCTCTTGTATCCGTTACTGGAAAATGGGACACGACCACTACTCATGCACTTATCCAAGGAAAATTTTTGAAGCCGATTGCCGATCAAGAAGTTGCTGCCGTTCTAGAAGATGAACTCAAAGAGTTGAAATCACTAAACTTTGTAAGTATTGCTTTTAAGACCAATCCGCGGGAGAGTGCAGATTTTAACAAATTCATTTCTCTTTCTGACACGGGTAGTCCAACTAGCTCTATGAAGCAATCTTGTGTGCCGCGCAACTTAGTATCGTTAAGCAATCTGCAACATAACTATCGCAGCATTGGTGGACTCAAGATAAATATACTTTGTGAAATACCATGTTTTGTAAAATTTAAAAATGAAATAAAAAACATTAAAATTAATATTTTTCCAGATAATGATATGCTAGTGCCCGTTATTTTTGGACGAGATTTCTTAAAGTTGTTTAACATACGACTAACTAAAATAAAAAATAAATATAGCAAAAGTGATCTAGTATCCTGTGGAAACAAAATTTCCTGCACTCCCCTGTCGAACGATTTGGTTAAAATCTTAAATAGGTTTAGCCTCTTAGCCACTTAACAACATTGTAAGTAGGAGCATTCTAAGCGAGGGTGTTAGTGCCGGCTGTAGTGCCTCTGCCGAAATACCGGATATATTCAATATCGAAATTGCCGGCCTAAACGAAGAGTTAGATATAGATTTTATATTACTTCCCAGTCAACGCGCGGAACTAAATAGACTGACCGAAAATTATTATTTACATCCGAAAGACCCCAGAGTAAAACCAATGGATTATAAAATGAAAATACACCTAACCACTGACGTGCCGTTTCATTGCTCGCCTAGACGTTTATCCTACGCCGAACGAACCATAGTTCAAAATATATTAAGAGATCTCGAGTCTGATGGAATCATACGTCCGAGTAATTCTCCATATGCTTCCCCTATAGTCCTTGTAAAGAAAAGGAATGGCCAAAGGCGCCTGTGTGTAGATTATAGGGGTTTGAACAAAATAACTGTACGGGATAACTACCCTTTGCCTTTAATAGAAGATTGTATAGAATATCTTGGGAGCAAAAAGGTGTTTTCGGTTTTGGATCTTAAAAATGGTTTCCACCAAGTTAAAATGTCACCAGAATCCGTTCCGTATACTGCATTCGTGACGCCCTCTGGACAATATGAATATCTAAAAATGCCGTTCGGACTCAAGAATGCCCCGGCCGTCTTCCATAGATTTATAAATGATATATTTAGAGACTTAGTCGAAGCAAGGAAAGTAATTATTTACATGGACGATATAGTTATAGCGACTGCTACTTTTGAAGAACATATGACATTACTGCAGACACTACTCGAGCGAATTAGTAAACGAGGTTTGAAGTTAAATTTGTCGAAATGCAAATTAGGTTATGCCCAGATAGAATATCTTGGATATTCGGTATCCCCGCGCGGAATCACCTTAAGTAAATCACACGAGCAAGATATACAGAGATACCCAATACCAACTAACCAAAGACAGCTACACTCCTGCATAGGTCTGTTCTCTTATTTTCGACGCTTTGTCCCGTCCTTCTCTACAATTGCAAGACCACTGCTTAACTTGTTGAAAAGAAACACTGATTTTAATTTTGATGAACAGTGCCTTGCCGCATTTAAACAACTTAAAGCCAAGCTGGTAGAACCTCCAATCCTAGCCATATATAACCCCACAAGAGAGACGGAACTTCACTGTGATGCCAGCACAACTGGCTTTGGCGCAGTCTTACTGCAACGACAACAGGACGGAAAACTCCACCCAATATCATACTTTTCCAAGAGTACCTCTCCGCTGAAGCCAGATATCATAGCTTCGAATTAGAGACATTAGCTTTAATTTATGCCTTACGAAGATTAAGGGTTTACTTGAAGGGAATCCCATTCAAAATAGCTACAGACTGCAATTCCCTTGCCATGACCTTAGAGAGGAAACAAGTTAATCCGCGAATAGCGAGATGGGCTCTCGAGCTCGAAGCATACGATTACAAGATAGTACACCGTAGCGGTGCTTTGATGGGGCATGCGGACGCATTGAGTCGCTGCCAAGTGGGGGCGACTTTCGACATTGACGAAATAGAACTCCAGGTACAAATCGCTCAGGAACGAGACGAGAGGATCAAAGCCATACGAGACCAGTTACAGGAAGCAGAGGTAAAGGGATTCGAACTAGAGAATGGCCTTGTCCTTAGAGTTAGGCGCGATGGTCGCAAGGTTCTGTATATACCGCGTGAGATGGAAGACAATATAATAAGAGTGGCACATGAAAAAATCGGTCACCAGGCGGTGGATAAAACCCTTTGACACGTTGCATATAGATCATTTCGGGCCGTTACCATCACTAAAGTCCAAAAGAAAGCACATTTGGTTGTAATTGATAGCTTCACGAAGTTTGTGAAACTATATCCGACGAACTCAACGAGTACGAGGGAAGTAACCGCCGCGCTAGGGAAATACTTCAGCTATTACAGTAGGCCGAGGCGAATTATATCTGATAGAGGATCTTGTGACGACGCAATAAGTACGTCTCGCACATAACATTAATAGCCATGTAAGCATATTAGACAGATAACACAACTAGTTTATAACAACCCAAGGAAGAACAGCTGATCGCTAACTACGGTGAGATGGCACACAAAGCGCAAAGCAGTGCCAATGCAAGGAAGAACAGCTGATCGCTAACTACGGGCGGTGGCGCGCATGAGTTAGTTGTCATCGAGCCGGCGAAGGCTCAACAAGGCGCAGTGCAGTAGTAAGGCGAGTGTGGTGAAACCCCCGGTAGTATAGTAGTGCAGTAGTACAGTATACGTGGTGCAGTCGGTAGTCAGTTTCTGCCAGCGGCCACAGCCTAGTACAGTATACGTGGTGCAGTCGGTAGCCAGTTTCTGCCAGCGGCCACAGCCTAGTACAGTATACGTGGTGCAGTCGGTAGCCAGTCATCTGCCAGCGGCCACAGATTAGCGGTATACGTGGTGCAGTCGGTAGTCAGTTTCTGCCAGCGGCCACAGATTAGCGGTATACGTGGTGCAGTCGGTAGTCAATTTCTGCCAGCGGCCACAGCCTAGTACAGTATACGTGGTGCAGTCGGTAGTCAGTTTCTGCCAGCGGCCACAGCCTAGTACAGTACACGTGGTGCAGTCGGTGGTAAGCCGATCAACGACCACAGTAGAACCAAGTAATCCTCTGCCCCGACAGGATAGCCAGGAGTGCACGCAAGTCAGGACAGCACATAACCAAAGTCAGCAGCACCGCGTAGACATCGCCGTTATTCCCAGAGAGACCACGTCATCACGCATAAGATCGCCGTTAGCGTGCGCAAGTCGACGCCGTACATTACAAAAGTCAGCATCGCCACGTAAACATCGCCGTTATTGCCAGAGAGACCACGTCATCACGCCTAAGATCGCCGTAAGCAAGCACAAGTCGACGCTGTACATAACAAAAGTCAGCATCGCCACGTAGACATCGCCGTTATTACCAGAGAGACCACGTCATCACGCCTAAGATCGCCGTTAGCGAGCACAAGTCGACGCTGTACATAACCAAAGTCAGCATCGCCACGTAGACATCGTCACCGTTAGCATACACGAGGCGGCAATGTACATAACCAAAGTCAGCATCGCCACGTAGACATCGTCGCTATTCCCAGAGAGACCACGTCATAACGCCTAAGATCGGCGTTAGCAAACACGAGGCGGCACTGTACATAACGAAGGTCAGCATCACCACGGAGAGATCACCGCTAGGCCTCACGAGGCAGTACAAGTAATGAAATTTGAGTAAATGTATAGATATAAATAATACACTTTTGTTTGAAAATAAAGCTTTTGAAATAAGACTCTAGCTTTTGCTGGTTTTTCTGTAACGACCAGTAAAAGAACCCTGGATCCGGCGAGTCATACCCCGGCTGGAAAAAACAACGTTACAATCTGCATTCACTTCTTTAGAATTTGGGGAATTTCTACTTAAGCGGAATGTTGTTCATGTAAAGGTCGCAGTGGCTTCGCCGCAAGCCAACGGACAGGTCGAAAGAGTTAATCGAGTTATTAAAACCATGTTGGGAAAACTGAGTGACCCAATCGATCATGCTGATTGGTCAAATAGGCTCCTACAGATAGAATATACATTAAATAATTCGGTTCACGGTACCACAAAATGTTCTCCCAGTAAGCTCTTGTTTGGGGTAGAGCAAAAAGGAGAAACAATAGATGAATTTACGGAATACTTTGAGGATAAACTTGGTCCTCGGAAAGAACGCGATTTGCTCATTCTCCGGCGCGATGCTGATGCAGCAATCCAAAGCTCCCAAATGCGAAGTCAGGAATATCACTCGAAGCATTGCGGGAAAGCCAAAAAGTACGAAGTAGGCGATTTCGTCGTAGTTAGAAACGTAGACACTACCGCTGGCACTAACAAAAAACTTTTCCCTAAATACAAGGGGCCCTACGTCGTACACAAAAACATCGGAAACGATAGATACGTTATAAGGGACTTGGAGAATTGCCAATTAACTCAGATCCCTTATGACGGTGTGGTTGAGGCAAATAGAATGCGTAAGTGGCTTGAGCAAAATATGGAGGCTGAATCTGTCGAGGAGCAAAGCAATACCTTAACTTAAGTTAAGACATATTAATTATGTGATATTTATATTATTGTTTAACTAGTATTATCTTAAGTAAACCAACATGTAAAATTAAGCTTATGACCGAGGTCGATCAAATGTCAGATTGGCCGAGTTGTTAACAACTTATTATCATTCTTTAACTTCTCTCGCCGGTTGCGACCCTGTGTGCGAATGCAACTCTGTTGTGCCGCTTGCAACCCTGCGTGCGAATGCAACTCTGTTGGATAATAGCAACACTGCCTTTCTTACTCTTCTCGTTTGTTCGTTTTTTAATATACTTTTGACCGAGCAGAGGACACATTGTAAAAAATCCAACGTGCTTCTACAAGCAAAATAAAAGGAAAACCCAAAACTAGTTATTCGCATTTACCCAGGAGGTAAAACAATAAACGATATTTCGTTGTCTGACCCGGAAAATTCAAATGTGAAGATAGTGCTTCTGACATGGAAATTGCAGAAGAGCCACCTTTAAAGAAAGCCAGGGGAAATACTTATTTAGTCACTCCAAAACTTGTGGCTGTTCTAGATGCTTGCAAAATAAGTGACAGAAATGCTGTTAAAAGTATAGTTGCTGCTGCAGAAGCGTTTGGTCAATGCATAAACAATTTCATTTTAAATAAAAATTCAGTTCGTACTGCTAGACAAAAATTGCGGAAAGAACGCAGTTACACTGATATTGTCACTAACAAACACAAGATCTAGAATTCTGCCAAGTATATTTACAAAGCTATTAATTTCTACTAGACTTAAACTTAACATATTATCAAACACATTAGATGCAATTGTTGTTGAGACATTAGTTGCAATAAGATTATAACTTGAAAAATTATTTGACCAAAAACGCAAACTTGATTATCAGCAACCTTATTATGGAGTAAGGAAACAATATTATCTGTATGCGCTTTATAAAGTTTAAAATTACTGCAAGGTGGAATATAAGAAACAATTAGGAATAAAGAATTAAGTCCATTTGCTCCTCGGACGCAAACGCACAATTGATCCAGAATGGGGTCGTCGTTCTGAAGGGTAGTTATGTAGATATGCTCGTAGATTAGAAAAAAGAAAATAGCAAAACACAAAAGCCTAGAAAACTTCACAAAAGAACTAAATCCCAAATCCTCAACTAGGTCCCTTTGGAGACTCTTACAGGAACATTAATGCCAACTAGCATTCCATCCATAATTTATCACAATTCATCGGTCTCTGACCGATTCGACATAACGCTCGAGTTTGCTCAATAGTTCTCTAACACCTTAACCCTTTCGATCCGAAAAGGCCCGAAAGTAAATATAACCTATTTTACATCATTAATCAAGACAATAGACGTAGAATAAACGTTTTATCCATAAAAAAAGAAATTTAGATAATTAGGGGAGGGGTTGTTTCAAATATGTCCCGTCAGGATTTTTGGATGGGACATATTTATCCCGATCAGTATGTTATGCTCCCAAACCAGACATATTATTACATCCTGTTTTGATAGGAAATCTATTTTTATTTCTAATCCAATTAACATTTTCGATAAACACAAAAGAGATACATACTTCAAAAAAGATTATAAAATAAAAAAAAATCCAAAACAAAAGAATAATTTTAAAAAATGAGTATTTATTTGTGGTATGGTGGAAAACAATCCTTGCAGACAGGAATTTGGCATTCTTCGCATATTGTTTTCGTTCGTCTCTCTTTTTCTGTTCTGCGCAACTAGCACAACGTCTTCGGTTGGAAATTTGTAAAGGAAAGTGCCCTGCGACTATTTTTCTCTTTCTCCCAGATAACCCACTGCGACGAACAGTTGCTCTTCTTTTTCCTTCTGCAATCATGTTTTCGGCCAAAAGGATCATGAAGTCAATAGTGTCTAATAGATGGCAGACGATTATATGACATAATGATCATACAGCCAATAACAATCTTTATTTCTCCAACATATGTTAGTTTTGTATTTTTGTGCGACGGTTTAGATTTGCGTAAAATTTCAATGTGTTCGTTGGTACATTGAGTAATGCGCATAAAAAGGCTTTCCGGAAAAACTTTCATGAATACACCGTAAGGATTTTCAGTCCTTTCAAAGCGTTGGTATATATCTGGAATTCGATGGCTACTCACAGTTTTTCTTGGAACAAAAGCCGCATTGGGTGCAGACCATATAGTTGAGGTATTTTGAAAACTGGCTGCAGAGTTTATTTCTTCGAAGTTTTCCTCTGTATCCTCCTCTTGATGATCATTATTGGCCTTTTCCATAGAGCTTTTATCAGAAGATACGTCACTCGTAGTTATCACTACTACCACTCGAAAAGTCTTGATCCTCATCTGAAGACTCTAAAATATCAGCTATTGTGTCACGATCAAGTGGTTTCAGCATTGTGAGTCTATACAAAAACTATAAGGTGAATTTATGAATAATAATAATATGCAAGCATTATAAAATGTTTGCAGAAAATGAGTATGATAGATCCGGACTGGGACACTTTTAGCCCAACAAGAATACTGATGGGACACCTATGTCCCGGCAAGATAAATATACCAATATTACAAAACATACATCAAACAATTGGTACTTACCGACTTCAGAAGATAACGAGAACACTAGCACAATCGATTACAAAACTTTCAGTCGATTTGAAACTTGTAAAATAACAATTATTCACAAAATTCACTACCTCTTAAGGTGGAGGTCCAATGGCAGCTGACTTTGCTTACCTTGCTTGCTTTTATTTGCTTTGCTTGACTTTGAAAGCTTCTATGGCCAAATGGGGGCTTTAAAAGCTGTCAAAGTTATTGATTGTCGTTTACAAAATGTTGACTAGAAGTGCTGAAAAAGTGTTAAGAATTTTCCTAATTTTAGCGAAAATTTCCAAGTTAAAAGGACGGGTGAAACCAAATCGCCGATTCTGGGTTCGGAAGCTGTATTTAACTCGACAAAAATATGGATTGTTTGAAAGTTCATTAAGAACCTTGGCTGCGGACGTGGAGCAATTTCACAAGACACTGAGAATGCCGTATTTGTTATTTAATGTGCTCCACGAATTTTTGAAGGATTCACTAACAAAATATTCGATCAGGACACCTATATCGAGCCGCTGCAGATTATTCATTACCCTGATGTAAGAGCACTTCGTTTTAACTATACGCACAATTTTCCATATATGTATGTCATATCTGATTTCCTTTTTTTTCTTTCAGATATTTGGCTCACGGTGGCACTCGGCAATTTCACACACTAGTTCACAGGATCGGACTGACAACCCTTAGGAGGATCACGTTAGAAACGTGTAAGGTTTTGTGGGATATGTTAGCTGACCTTTATGTGGCGATTCCGTCGGAAACGGAATGGGTACGTATTTGTAACGAATTCGAGACGCTATGGAATATGCCTAACTGCATCGGTGCCATTGACGGAAAGCACATCAATATTACATGTCCTTCAAATTCTGGTTCGATGTACTATAACTACAAAGGCAATTATAGTATTGTGCTTTTAGCAGTATGTGACGCGGACTATACATTTACGTGCGTTGACATCGGATCATATGGAAGTCAAAGTGATGGTGGTGTGTACCACTTTTCAAAAATGGCAGATGCTATTGAAAGCAATCGTCTCGAAATTCCATATGATCAGCCTCTGCCGGGAGAAATCGATCCATTTCCACACTATTTAGTTGGGGATGCAGCTTTTCCATTAAGGCGTTACTTAATGCGACCATACCCCGGTAGGGGTATTCCTGAAGACCAAGAGTATTTCAATAAAAGACTCTCTCGTGCAAGAAGAATTATTGAAAATGCGTTTGGGATACTCACGGGCAAATGGAGAAATTTAAGAACGACGCTATGCATGGCCCCGCAAAATGCAGAGCACATAGTGAAAGCTTGTATTGTTTTACATAATTTTATTAAGCTTTCGACTTCAAATTACGTAGCAAGGGATTTCGTTGATCGCTACGAAGGGGAAACTACCATCGCTGGTACATGGCGTAATGAGGTGATTCCATTTCCATCAATAAGTAGGGTCTCATCAAACCGATGTAGTTCAAATAGCTACGATTTAAGAAATACTTTGAAAACATATATTTTCAACAATAAAATTTAATACATAAACTTTATATTCAATCATTTCCACTCTTTTATTTAATTTGTTTATTGTTAAGGTACATAAGTATTCCAGGTAAGACCTAAATATTCAGTCTTTTATATTAATTCTACGTTATATGTGCATGCACATGGTACATATTTATTTACATTCGTTTTTTTAAGGTACATAGGTGCGGCATATTTAAAAATACTCATTAAACTCAAGTACATATACTTGAATTCATTCAAAAATTGGTTTTTACAATTTCTTAAATTGACCATGGACATACAAAAGTACGTCCATTTTAAAATCCAGTCGCCTCTCTTCTGGCACCTTGTCAAAGACTGCGCCAATCGCACCCAAAAAATGGTCGTCCGTCTTTGTTTTTTGTGTCTCCAAAAATGTGCTCACATCGCTGACTAGATCGTTTAAGGCGGCATTATCATCGGCTTTTTTTTCTGCCGCTTAGCCGGGGTTGGTGCAATGGCTTCCGGCTCGGTTATTTCTATGGCTCCACTGTCGCTAATTGCGAACCCAAACGAAGCGTCGAGAGTGTCGTGCTGCTCGTTCCAAACGTCTGGCGGTACTAGAGTTATATTTGTGGTCGTCCTGGAAGTATGTGCATATAAATTAGAATTGCAAACCATAGCTGGGGGATAAAGATTATTAATCGGAATGATTATTAATAAGTTTATTTTCCTTGTTACACCAAAATAACTGATTACTTTCAATTAATTGAAATTTTCAACATTAATAATTGGTAGTAGTTTAATCAATTAATTGTACATTTATTAGGAAACAATTTTCAGAACTAAACTATTATTTCTAAACAAAATTTCGTAGCTATGTTGCAAACAAACAGCGACGGAAAAATATATAGGGACACTACAGTTTGACAAGTTCGAACTATTTTCAGTTTGCTTGTTAAATGTTTTTAATAAATATTTTTAATATAGCTCATTAGCTAACGAGAACCAATAAAATCCAAATCTCAAAGTTATTCCAAAAACTTTTTAAGAACAATTTTAAGTAAAAATGTTAGTATGCACTTTTGTTCCATTAAATTAAAGTACAACAAAGACCAAGTTTGTAAGATAACGAAGTATATTTTAGGAAAAATATAATAAACACCCAACAGGCAAACTAAAATAGTCCGAACTTGTCAAAATGTAGTGTCCCTATATATTTTTCCGCCTCTGTAAATCACGAAATTATTATGCACATGAAAGAATACTTACTGTCTGGGAGTAACCGTGGCTTTTAAAAATGACATGGCATCAAAGTACGCCCAGCCTCGCTTATGGGTCGCAGCACTACCGCTTGGCTGATGTTGCACCTTTAGCTAAATCCCGTACCGGTCCCTTAGCGATTTCCATCGCTTTCGGCAGTTTTCCTCTATGAAGGAAAGGTAAAAATGTAGCGGTTAAAACATTTATAATAAACAAATAAATGAAATTAATGTAGGTAAACTACCGCCTGATAACTAAAAAGCACTATACTAACCACACTCTCCAACAACAGCAGCTATATTCCGCCAAGCTAAATCCTTCTTCACTCGATCGCGGTAGCACAGCTCTCTCTTGTCCCACAAGCAGGTGTGCTTTTCTATTTCGCCAATCAATCCTTCCTCAAACATTTTGGGGAATTGCGGGAAAGGGAAACTATTTATTTTCACAAAAACTGTTGGAAAATGTTTAATTATTTATAAATAATGTTTAAATAATATGTATATTACCTCAACTACTGGATTACGGCCGACGGAAGCGAACGAAATGTTGGTGGTACACAAGAGCACACAATTGTGCAACTACGTCCGAGCGGGAACGGGAAACTATTTATTTTCACAAAAACTGTTGGAAAATGTTTAATTATTTATAAATAATGTTTAAATAATATGTATATTACCTCAACTACTGGATTACGGCCGACGGAAGCGAACGAAATGTTGGTGGTACACAAGAGCACACAATTGAGCAACTACGTCCGAGCGGGAACGGGGAACTATTTATTTTAACAAAAACTGTTGGAAAATGTTTAATTATTTATAAATAATGTTTAAATAATATGTATATTACCAAAAATAGGCTGGAATACTGCAAAATCGACACCAAAAGAAAATACCAATCGCCGCGAGAAAATCGAAGTGTCAAATGTCAAACGCGCTGGGAGAAATCGAAATGTCAAATGCTTTCAAAGCGCTGGCAAATAGAACATGGGGCTATTCACAACTTTGAAGAACTTTATGCGCTTGTAGCAAAGTTGACACTAGGCCAACTTTCATACAATATATAGGGACACTACAGTTTGACAAGTTCGAACTATTTTCAGTTTGCTTGTTAAATGTTTTTAATAAATATTTTTAATATAGCTCATTAGCTAACGAGAACCAATAAAATCCAAATCTCAAAGTTATTCCAAAAACTTTTTAAGAACAATTTTAAGTAAAAATGTTAGTATGCACTTTTGTTCCATTAAATTAAAGTACAACAAAGACCAAGTTTGTAAGATAACGAAGTATATTTTAGGAAAAATATAATAAACACCCAACAGGCAAACTAAAATAGTCCGAACTTGTCAAAATGTAGTGTCCCTATATATTTTTCCGCCTCTGTAAATCACGAAATTATTATGCACATGAAAGAATACTTACTGTCTGGGAGTAACCGTGGCTTTTAAAAATGACATGGCATCAAAGTACGCCCAGCCTCGCTTATGGGTCGCAGCACTACCGCTTGGCTGATGTTGCACCTTTAGCTAAATCCCGTACCGGTCCCTTAGCGATTTCCATCGCTTTCGGCAGTTTTCCTCTATGAAGGAAAGGTAAAAATGTAGCGGTTAAAACATTTATAATAAACAAATAAATGAAATTAATGTAGGTAAACTACCGCCTGATAACTAAAAAGCACTATACTAACCACACTCTCCAACAACAGCAGCTATATTCCGCCAAGCTAAATCCTTCTTCACTCGATCGCGGTAGCACAGCTCTCTCTTGTCCCACAAGCAGGTGTGCTTTTCTATTTCGCCAATCAATCCTTCCTCAAACATTTTGGGGAATTGCGGGAAAGGGAAACTATTTATTTTCACAAAAACTGTTGGAAAATGTTTAATTATTTATAAATAATGTTTAAATAATATGTATATTACCTCAACTACTGGATTACGGCCGACGGAAGCGAACGAAATGTTGGTGGTACACAAGAGCACACAATTGTGCAACTACGTCCGAGCGGGAACGGGAAACTATTTATTTTCACAAAAACTGTTGGAAAATGTTTAATTATTTATAAATAATGTTTAAATAATATGTATATTACCTCAACTACTGGATTACGGCCGACGGAAGCGAACGAAATGTTGGTGGTACACAAGAGCACACAATTGAGCAACTACGTCCGAGCGGGAACGGGGAACTATTTATTTTAACAAAAACTGTTGGAAAATGTTTAATTATTTATAAATAATGTTTAAATAATATGTATATTACCAAAAATAGGCTGGAATACTGCAAAATCGACACCAAAAGAAAATACCAATCGCCGCGAGAAAATCGAAGTGTCAAATGTCAAACGCGCTGGGAGAAATCGAAATGTCAAATGCTTTCAAAGCGCTGGCAAATAGAACATGGGGCTATTCACAACTTTGAAGAACTTTATGCGCTTGTAGCAAAGTTGACACTAGGCCAACTTTCATACATTTTCTTACATTTCTAATTGTTTTTGACGGTTGTGCAAGCAAGGTAAGCAAAGTAAGCTACCATTGGGCCTCCACCTTTACGAAACTCACGTCCAACCCTGAGCTCGCTTTTGATAAATGAACACGTGTTTTCTTCTTAAAACGACACGAATGGAAATAAATACCATTAAAAATTGTAAAGGCTACGAAATGGGATTAATTTGTAATCTGTAAAACCCCTACAGCAACCAATAACAAGCAGCCACATTCACAGAAAAGGTCATTAATTTTTGAAAAATCGCAAGCCGAAAAATTTAAAGTAAGCCTCTCCTCAAGCTTAGAAGTTGTGAATTCTTAAAACTGAACTTCAACACTAAGGGCCGGTTTCTTAAAGACTGGTTAAATTAAATTTAATCAGCGGTTGATTTATCGCTGATTTCTTAAAATGACAATTTCGTTTTCACCAATGTCTGATTAGCTTACCTCTGATCAGGTTGATCATTGTGAATAATTTAGCAAAAAGTTCACAAAAAAGGCATTGTGAATAGACAAAAGCAGACCACACAGCTGATTTTTGATATTTTGGTTTATGTTGATTTTTTTTCAATTTTATTGTTAATTTGCAAAAACTAGTGTAAATGGAAGCAAATAAAAGAAAAAGTCGCCTGCCAAACTTCACCAGCGCAGAGGAGGATTTGTTGTTATCTTTGGCTGAGCAGCACGCCACGGTCATAGAAAATAAGCGAACTGATGCTGTATTCTGCGAGGATAAAAAAAAAGGTGTGGGAGGCAATCGATACTGCGTTCCAGGTCCAGATAGGTGTTAAAAGAGGGCCGAAGAACTTACGGGAGAAGTATGAGAATTTGAAAAGGAAAGCGAGAAAGTCCCTGGCCGAAGAGAGAAGGGAAATGTACAAAACGGGGGGTGGTGATTTCCGAAGTTTTACTGACGCCAATACAAACAGGCTAGCAGCATTAATGGGCCAGTCAGCAACCGGCTTGTCCAATAGTTTCGATAGTGATGGTAAGATTTTGTGTGTGTTTACTTGTGATTGTTATTTATACGATGTATTTCAGTTATTACATACGAAATAGAGCCGATAGAAGAAAATGATTCCGTTCCCGAAATTTTGGAGGAATCCATGAGAAGCTATACAGTGGAGCCTGTACTTGAAGCAACTGAGGCCGTAGAAAACGTATATTATATTATATTTCGAATTTCATTTTCTTAACAAATGTAACATTTTTTAGGACACATCAGATTGGAGCGCATGGAACCCAACACTGCTTAGAAAGAAAAAATCAGAAAAACTAGCGACGAAAAGTGTAAAGGGAAAGCAAGTAGTTGATCATCAGCAAGTTTTCTGGGAAAAGGAGAACAAGAGGGCAGCCGAAAGACATCAGTGGGCTAAACAAAAGCACGAGTTAGAGATTGCGGAAGTAGAGATGAAGTTAAAACTCCTAGAAATCGATATAAGTTCTAAAAAGCGGAAAAGTGAGAGAGATTGTACATATACAAATAAGTAAACATGTAAACATGTATTTCTCATTATCCGATAAGTTTCCCCTTCGTTCCATTTATGTACATATATGAAAGAAATATTACAGCATTAGATAAAATAAAATATAAATAAAAATTAGCACTTCGACTGAACTCAAAACTATAGGACTTTATTTTTGGCTAAATTTTCAAACTACGTCTGAATATACACATACTTATGTACATACGAGTACATGTCGCCACCGTTTCTAGCGAGTTCATGTGTAGAGCTTATTCCTTTATAACCTGAAAACAAAAGAAAGAATGATTGTTGTACGTGCCTAAACAAGTTAACTTATAAATTAACCTTGCCAAAAACTCTCTGATTAAACTCGACCTCATAAAAGAGACTGAAGGTGTTTCGGTCGTGTATTCATCTTCCTCCATTGCGTTTGCAGTGATATCTTCAGCATTAAAATCCTCTTCGACGGACGGGTCTGCATCTCTATTTTGCCGAGCGATGTTATGTAAAACACCACAGGCAACAAGAATTGCCATAGTAGTGTTTAGCGAAACCCTTAATCCTGTTGAAAGCACTGGAAAGCGACGCTTCCATACGCCGAAGCACCTCTCAATGCAATTTCTGGTTCGTATTTGAGACTCGTTATATAACCGTTCTGCAGCAGTATTGGGGTGTAGAAGTGGAGTCATCATGTAACTACTGACACCATACCCACTATCGCCTAATAAAAAGCAGTCTTTGAATTCCTTTAATTCAAAACGATGCTTCATACGGCTATTATTAAAAATGTTGGCGTCATGAGCTGAACCAGGCCATCGACATACAAGATCAGTTATCTCAAGATTTGCATTGCAGACTGCTTGAACATTGTAGGAAAAGTACCCTTTCCGATTTCGGAATATTTCGGCACTTTCTCCACCAGGTGATTGTATCTTCACATGGGTACAGTCTATACACCCGACAACTTTTGGGAAATTCGCAATGCGGTGGAAACTTCGATTCACAGTTTCCAATTCTGCACTGTTTTTTGACATTTTAATAAATTGTGCCGAAAGTCCTGCAATTGCATAGGAAACTCTTTTTACTATGTGGCTTGCAGTGGGC
The DNA here is from genome assembly GCA_963971545.1 of Philophylla caesio. NCBI lineage: Eukaryota > Metazoa > Arthropoda > Insecta > Diptera > Tephritidae > Philophylla > Philophylla caesio. The sequence goes on from OZ020607.1 coordinate 88,490,120, forward strand.
ACACTTACTCCCCAGAAATCTGCCACCGTTATTAAAAAGCTTCCTGATGCATAGAAACGCAACGCTGGCAATAACATTTCCGATGGGATAAGAGCGTGATTTCTGTTAAACGAATTTTTTTAATACAAACGATATGATTATATATAAACATATAATCACAAACCTTTCAGTGTAATTTCGAATATTTAATTCAATTTTTTCCAAAATGTTCAGAGTACTTTTTTTCGAAAAACGAAACCTTTGAATAAAAGTATTCTCGTCGTATTTTTCAAAGAAATTTTCTCTTTCTCTATATTCCCTTGGTTTTCTTACTGAACGCCTCGAACCCAAATTGGAGATAGCAGAAAGCCCCATATATTCCATTACTATTTTTAAAAATTTTCTTGCAAATTTGAATTAATTAATTTTCGCTATTTTCACAACTGTCAGATAGATGTCAAATTTTATTCGGTTAGCAGCTAATCGGTGGGCCATTGCCTAGTTAACTTAATCGGTTGTTAACCGACAAATTTGTGCTAACCGGACATTGAAGAAAGACTTTTTCACCAAAATTCCGTTAAACTTCCGCTTAAGCACTAATCAGTCTTTAAGAAACCGGCCCTTAAAGGGACATGGTACTTGTCTGAAGTTAAAATCGGCGAAAAACACTGGGAAATAGTTACACTGATATTGTCACTAACAAACACAAGATCTAGAATTCTGCCAAGTATATTTACAAAGCTATTAATTTCTACTAGACTTAAACTTAACATATTATCAAAAACATAAGATGCAATTGTTGTTGAGACATTAGTTGCAATAAGATTATAACTTGAAAAATTATTTGACCAAAAACGCAAACTTGATTATCAGCAACCTTATTATGGAGTAAGGAAACAATATTATCTGTATGCGTTTTATAAAGTTCAAAATTACTGCAAGGTGGAATATAAGAAACAATTAGGAATAAAGAATTAAGTCCATTTGCTCCTCGGACGCAAACGCACAATTGATCCAGAATGGGGTCGTCGTTCTGAAGGGTAGTTAGATATGCTCGTAGATTAGAAAAAAGAAAATAGCAAAACGCAAAAGTCTAGAAAACTTCACAAAAGAACTAAATCCAAAATCCTCAACTAGGTCCTTTTGGAGACTCTTACAGGAACATTAATGCCAACTAGCATTCCATCCATAACACTATGTAACACGGCGTTAGGCCTTATAAAACTAAGAAAAACTGTATACTTGAAATTTGCGAAACACCCCCAAAATCTCATTTTAGGGCCAAAAAACTGTTTTTGAGGTCCTTCGCTAGTCAATCATCAATATCTTTGCGAATTTTCATCCGATTCAAAAGTTGTTTATATATTTTGAAAGGTGACAAATCACTATTTTAATGGCGTATAACTCATCAAAATCAAACGAGAACTGACGAAGCTACAGAGAAAAAAAATCGTAACTTAATAAAAAAAAATTAATTTTGAAACTTTGACTACGATTTTACGATAGTCTTAATTCAGAAAGGAATCTATCAAAGACAATATTATTAAAGTGAATTTAGTACTGCGTCGATTAAGCTATTTCAATCGAAAATCGGTTGGAAATTTAAATTATTTTAGATGATGACCATATTTAAAAATTCATACATTTTGATTATCTTTCAACTTCAATTATCGCTGTTTTTTTTCGAGTCGTTTAACAAACTGTTTCATGTACCCCAATTTTAAATGCAATGGCGACAAAATTATATCATCAGGCTTAACTAATGCAATATTGAGAACATTATTTTTGCCAATTTGAAACTTTCTCGGTGGCCATATGTTACACTTGTAATGATTTTTGGCACGACTGTCCCATTCACAAAAGTAACAAGGATATTTAGTGTAGCCACCTTGCATTCCAAGTAGAATTGTCAGGACTTTAAGGTCCGAGACAATCTGCCAGCGAAATTTGTTGTATTTAAGCAATCGTAGAATTTTTTCCATCGTTTGATAAGTCTCTTTCATATCAGTAGCGTATGCCACTGGAACTGATGGCAATTCATTTCTGTTGTGCAGCAATACTGCTTTCAGACCTACGATGTTAGTCAATTGAAAATGAATTGATAAATTGTATTCAAATTTAGTTCTCTCACACTCATAACACATTAAATACTTACTTTTGCAAGAACCGTCTAGAAATAATCGCCAATCTTGTGGACAGTGCACGTGATCGAGTGCAGCAAACAATTCCTCCACATCAACGCAATAAACTAGTTTGTTATTGGTGTCATCAGCTTTACCTCATTAGAAGATTTGTGGCTTGAATCAGGAAATGTAGCTGGATTTTTGTTTTTAGTTCGCTGATCTTGTTTTCCTCTTGGAATCGGTTTCGATACAGTCAACACATTGGCATATTCTATGAGGTGGCGACTTTTACAGTGGTGACCAGTGATTTTTGTTTGGCAAAAGTAGCAATCCTCCGGCTTGTGATATATTTGATAATGCCAAGCCATAGGAGTCACAAACGGCAGACGCCGGTCATCGCGTTTACCGGTTTTCCATTGTTTTAATGTTGTACAGCACATCGAACAAATATATTCGGGTTCATACCAAGCACTTTCCACGTATGAGCAACTGAAAAAGAGGTTGAACGCTTCAACCACAGCTTTATTTGTTCTTAAATCGAACCGATATTTCTTATCAACAAATAGACCGCAGGCGTAACAAAATTTGTTGCGCCTATCACACATTTTACCACACTTATGTATTACACAATATAATTGCGAAGCGGTCGCAAGGTTGAATTGACGGCGTAAATTTATTAGATGACCACTCAAAATTTTTGGAAATGAATGTGTTTAAAATAATTCCTCATACTTGCTATGTTTCTAGTAAAATAACGCAATGATATGCGGTCAAAGTAGAAAAATTAAAAAAAAAAAAACTTTTCGCAAGGTAAATTTATTTAATAGCAGAAAAAATTTAATAGCTTCGTAAATTTTTGTCCGATTTCATTGCATGAGCACTCAAAATTTGTGGACATGAATGTACTTTCAAAATATTTCCTCATACTTGCTATATTTTTAGTAAAATACTGCATTAAAATGCGATCAAAGTAGAAAAATTTGAAGAAAAAACAAATTTTCCAAGTTTACCCGATGAAAACTTACAACACGCTAGCTCAAAAAATAGATCTTTATATCTCAATTTAAAGGTATAATCCTTACCTTTCCAAAACATATTTCATATTGAAAATCGGTAAAGAAATGGCCAAGTAATGAAAAGATTAGCGCGTACACTTCCGAAGAACGGTTTTTTAACGGTAAAGCAAGATTTTGAGGGTGTTACAAATTTTCCAAAAACCGTTTTGAGTTATATTCGACCAGGTGAACAATTTCCAATATGTCACCTTAAAAGTTCATTCAATTTTTTCCATTTTGTAACACTGTGTAATTTATCACAATTCATCGGTCTCTGACCGATTCGACATAACGCTCGAGTTTGCTCAATAGTTCTCTAACACCTTAACCCTTTCGATCCGAAAAGGCCCGAAAGTAAATATAACCTATTTTACATCATTAATCGTGACAATAGACGTAGAATAAACGTTTTATCCATAAAAAAAAGAAATTTAGATAATTAGGGGAGGGGTTGTTTCAAATATGTCCCGTCAGGATTTTTGGATGGGACATATTTATCCCGATCAGTATGTTATGCTCCCAAACCAGACATATTATTACATCCTGTTTTGATATGAAATCTATTTTTATTTCTAATCCAATGAACATTTTCGATAAACACAAAAGAGATACATACTTCAAAAAAGATTATAAAATAAAAAAAAATCCAAAACAAAAGAATAATTTTAAAAAATGAGTATTTATTTGTGGTATGGTGGAAAACAATCCTTGCAGACAGGAATTTGGCATTCTTCGCATATTGTTTTCGTTCGTCTCTCTTTTTCTGTTCTGCGCAACTAGCACAACGTCTTCGGTTGGAAATTTGTAAAGGAAAGTGCCCTGCGACTATTTTTCTCTTTCTCCCAGATAACCCACTGCGACGAACAGTTGCTCTTCTTTTTCCTTCTGCAATCATGTTTTCGGCCAAAACGATCATGAAGTGAATAGTGTCTAATAGATGGCAGACGATTATATGACATAATGATCATACAGCCAATAACAATCTTTATTTCTCCAACATATGTTAGCTTTGTATTTTTGTGCGACGGTTTAGATTTGCGTAAAATTTCAATGTGTTCGTTGGTACATTGAGTAATGCGCATAAAAAGGCTTTCCGGAAAAACTTTCATGAATACACCGTAAGGATTTTCAGTCCTTTCAAAGCGTTGGTATATATCTGGAATTCGATGGCTACTCACAGTTTTTCTTGGAACAAAACCCGCATTGGGCGCAGACCATATAGTTGAGGTATTTTGAAAACTGGTTGCAGAGTTTATTTCTTCGAAGTTTTCCTCTGTATCCTCCTCTTGATGATCATTATTGGCCTCTTCCATAGAGCTTTACTCAGAAGATACGTCACTCGTAGTTATCACTACTACCACTCGAAAAGTCTTGATCCTCATCTGAAGACTCTAAAATATCAGCTATTGTGTCACGATCAAGTGGTTTCAGCATTGTGAGTCTATACAAAAACTATAAGGTGAATTTATGAATAATAATAATATGCAAGCATTATAAAATGTTGGCAGAAAATTAGTATGATAGATCCGGACTGGGACACTTTTAGCCCAACAAGAATACTGATGGGACACCTACATATGTCGCGGCAAGATAAATATACCAATAATATAAAACATACATCAAACAATTGGTACTTACCGACTTCAGGAGATAACGAGAACACTAGCACAATCGATTACAAAACTTTCAGTCGATTTGAAACTTGTAAAATAACAATTATTCACAAAATTCACTACCTCTTAAGGTGGAGGTCCAATGGCAGCTGACTTTGCTTACCTTGCTTGCTTTTACTTGCTTTGCTTGACTTTGAAAGCTTCTATGGCCAAATGGGGGCTTTAAAAGCTGTCAAAGTTATTGATTGACGTTTACAAAATGTTGACTAGAAGTGCTGAAAAAGTGTTAAGAATTTTCCTAATTTTAGCGAAAATTTCCAAGTTAAAAGGACGGGTGAAACCAAATCGCCGATTCTGGGTTCGGAAGCTGTATTTAACTCGACAAAAATATGGATTGTTTGAAAGTTCATTAAGAACCTTGGCTGCGGACGTGGAGCAATTTCACAAGACACTGAGAATGCCGTATTTGTTATTTAATGTGCTCCACGAATTTTTGAAGGATTCACTAACAAAATATTCGATCAGGACACCTATATCGAGTCGCTGCAGATTATTCATTACCCTGATGTAAGAGCACTTCGTTTTAACTATACGCACAATTTTCCATATATGTATGTTGTGAGGACCATGGATCCTATGACCCTGAGCCCTCACAACAGTTTAGATATATATATAACATACACAATAAACATAAGAAAACCAAACATGAATTATATTAGTTAAAACACACACACATATAAGCATGTAAATTTAATTATCTACACACACACACACGTATCTACACATGTACATACACACACCCTTAACTTGAATTATTACTTTGTACATACAACATACATATATAGTTATTACTTTTCACACAATATATGAAATTGTTATTATAAGGATAACTGTCTGCCTACGGGCAAAACAGTATAAAAGGAGCAATATGAATATCAAATGGGCAGTCGTTAGGCATACATGACACGCGTCGCAACGTGAGTCATACGAGTAGTTAAAGAGGGATCAAACCTCTGAGACTATTAATTTATATTCGAGGTGGGCTTAAACCACTGAGACGGGTGCTAGCTTTAGGGCTTAAAACCTACTATAGCTCTACGCTTACGAGGTAGCATCACGAAGAATTAATAAAGATAGCGAAGCAAAGCGAAGGTGTATTGATTTACCAGAGGAGATAGGGTTAATTTCTTTACAGATACCCTGGACAACCGAGAGCTACACCCAGCACCCCGGAAAGTCCGTTACAATTGGCGCCCGAGCAGGGACTTAAAAAGAAAGTAACCGAACACAACATAAAGAAGAAAAAAAAAACACAAGGAAGGGAAACTAATCCCGCGAAGGAAATAGCGTGATAAATAATATGGTGAGGCGAAGGTGGGTGCATTTCCTCAACCGAGAGGAACTGCTGACATATCTGGCAGAGTTCGGCTTGGAACAAAGCGGTACCGTCGAGGAGTTACGAAAACGATTTTCAACGTTCCTACAGGAAGAGAGCGACAATGAAGAATACCATACGCGATTTGAAGAATTGGAGGCGAGGCACAGCGATAGGCAAGCACCGATGAACGAGGGTGCGGTACCAGAGGTCGAAGCACCAGAGCCACACGTAGCGTGTCAAACGCCATCACTAGCCACCATCATGGACCGAGTCCGTAAGTGGGGTTTCAAATACGACGGCGGACGAGATCCTCTCAGCTTCATTGAGCGCGTGGAAGAGTTGGCAGAAGCGTACGAAGTGAACCGGGACTTATTGCCGCGAGCGATGCCGGAGCTTCTTAAAGAGAAGGCCCTAACATGGTTCCGCAGCAATCATAAGAACTGGCGACAATGGGAAGACTTCAAAAGGGACTTCCTGAGGTTCTTCCTAAACTCTCGCTATCACGAAAGACTAGATGACGAGATCAGGCATCGTGTTCAACAGCCGAACGAGAAATTTAAGTACTACGTCTTGGTCCTCCAAAGTCTGATGCGTCATGCAAACTACTCCTTCGGAGAGAAGCTAACGCGAATCTACAAGAACTCTCGAAGCGAGTATCAATGGTACGTCAAACGTACCGAGTTCACCACGCTGGAAGAGCTAGTGAGTCTGGCTGAGGATTTGGAAAATATCGCCCCGGTAAAAGACACACCCAGGGCCACAGTGCGAACAATTCCACGAACCATGGAGAGGTACCAACACATGCGCGAGCTGCCTAGGAGAAGCGAAACAGCGAACACACAACGCCAACCCGTACCGCGCAACAACACTCCGGCGCCCCAGGCGGAGTACGTGAATCCGTGGACGGCGTGTAGACACTGTGGGGAAGAAGGCCATTTGGCACGCGACTGTAGAGCAGCGCGGAGGGAATTTTGCTGGACATGTGGCCGATGCAACATCCCAACTCGAAATTGCTGCCGTAACACATCGGGAAATGGTCTGAGGCCTCATTCGCAGCGAGGGGTGGGGTCTCGAGTGGATCAATCTCGCACAGACTAAATAACGTTTTAAACCAAGTGAAAGGGCGGATTATGGCTACGATCAAACGTAAACGAGATCCATGTAGTAGCCTCAGTGGATACAGGAGCAACCAGAAGTTTTCTGAGCGAAGCCATGTCGGGAAAGCTAGAGTCAGGGATGTCCAAACGCATAACGACGCAAGTTATAATGGGCGATGGCAGATCCAAGACCGTGCGGGAGGCAGTAACTGCAAGAGTGAAATTGGGGAACCAGACCCACGAGATGGACCTTTTGATACTACCAGGTTTGATGGACGATGTGGTCCTCGGAACGGATTATATGTCAAAGGCAAGCATTCGACTGAGTTGTGGAGACCAGAACGTCACGTTCCGGGAAGAGAGTCACGATGAAGGAAGCGAGAAACTCACGGCGATACGGCAGGAAGACACCGAGAGACCGGATAAAGGCGACGAACCGTCTTCAAATCCTACGTCGACTGAAGCCGCAACTACTGATGAAGTAAAGGAATTCTTAAAACAAGAGTTGTGCATATTTGAGAAGATGTCGGGAGTCGCTAACATCGCCACTCACCGAATCGTCATGAAGGACGATCGACCAATCAAACAACGGTATTGCCCAAAGAATCCGAAGATGCAGGAAATTATTAACGCGGAGATCGACGACCTCATAGAGAAAGGGTGCATTGAACCTTCACACAGCCCACACAGCGCCCCCATAGTGTTGGCAAAGAAGAAGAACGGAAAGTGGAGACTCTGTGTAGATTATCGGCAGCTGAACGAGCGTTCAGTGTCTGACGCGTACCCTCTACCGAGGATCCAACATATCCTCGACCGTCTAAAAAGTGCGCGTTACATCAGCAGCCTAGATCTGAAAAACGGCTATTGGCAAATCCCGATGGAAGAGAAGAGCAAGCAATACACGGCATTCACAGTACCAGGACGCGGCCTTTTTCAATGGCGTGTAATGCCGTTTGGGCTACACTCCGCCCCGGCGACGTTTCAGCGTGCGTTGGACCAGGTCATCGGTCCAGAGCTAGAGCCACATGCATTTGCCTACCTAGATGATATTATTATTACCAGTACAACACTGCAGGAACACGTCCAACACCTGTCGATAGTTTTCCAGCGACTAAGACGCGCGAATCTCAGGATCAACCCAGAGAAGTGTGAATTTTTCAAGAAGCGGCTGAAGTATCTGGGTCACGTTGTAAGCGAAGAAGGCATCCACACAGACCCTGAGAAGGTCGCGGCCATCAAAAATCTCACGCCACCGACCGGTATACGAGAGTTGCGCCGATTTCTAGGTATAGCTTCTTGGTACCGTAGGTTCGTCCCCGACTTCTCCAAAGTGGCACATGCGTTGACATCCATGTTGAAGAAGGGCCACAAGTGGAAATGGAATAGCGAACAACAGACAGCATTTGAGGCACTGAAGAACGCGCTAACCGAGGCGCCAGTGTTGGCTTGTCCCGATTTTACAAAGAAGTTCACTCTTCAAACAGACGCGAGCGATTTCGGGCTGGGAGCTGTTCTGACTCAGGAAATCGACGGCGTCGAACGAGTAATAGCGTATGCGAGTCGCCGGCTCAACAAAGCTGAACTCAACTATTCCCCTACTGAGAAAGAGTGTTTGGCAATAGTGTGGGCGATCAGGAAAATGAGACCGTATCTGGAGGGATATACCTTCACTGTCATCACCGATCATCTAGCACTTCAGTGGCTTAGCAAGATCGAGAGTCCGTCTGGTCGAATCGCAAGGTGGGCGCTAGAACTGCAGCAGTACTCATTTGACGTCCAGTACCGCAAGGGAAAACTGAATGTAGTGGCTGACGCACTTTCCCGTCAACCTCAGGAAACGAAGCTAGGTTCGATGACGGCAAGAGTTGTCGCAGCCGGGTGTAAATGGCTCAAAGAGAAAATGGCAGAGGTGGAGAGGTGTCCAGAAAAATTTCCTGATTTCATCATCGAAAATGGTGAACTGTACCGGCGAATATCTGGTCAAATGGATGGCGACGATGCGCTGCCATGGAAATTGTGCGTTCCCACAACGGAAAGACAAAGAGTTTTAAAGGAGATACACGACGTCCCCAGTGCAGGCCATATGGGAATCCGTAAAACTATCGCGTGGGCAACTGCTCGATACTATTAGCCCGGAATGTTTCGCGACATAAAGAAATACGTGCGACAGTGTGAGACATGCCAGCTATACAAACCGAGCCAACAGCAAGCAGCCGGTAAGATGCTGACGCAGCTTGCCGAAGAACCCTGGGTGACGGTGTGCGCAGACTTCGTGGGACCTCTCCCGCGGTCTAAACATGGAAATACTATGGCGCTGGTAATATTGGATCGTTTCTCGAGATGGGTCGAGATTGTAGCAATGCGGAGGGCAACAGCAGAAGGACTAATTCGGGCAGTCAGAGAGCGAATCATTGGCAAATTCGGCGTCCCAAAAATCCTAATCACGGATAATGGAGCGCAATTTATTAGCTCAAAATTTAAGCAATTCCTAGAGGAGAAGGGGATAAGGCACCAATTTACTGCGCCATACAGACCTCAGCAAAACCCGACAGAGAGAGCTAACCGCAACATTAAACGACTTATGGCACAGTTCACAACTAAGGACCAAAGATACTGGGATGAATTGCTACCAGAGATGACTCTGGCACTAAATTCCAGCGTGTGTGAAGCAACCGGTTACAGCCCAGCCTTTGTAATCCAGGGTCGAGAACCGAGGCTACCGAACGCATTGTATGACGAACATACAGTGGGAACCGGTCAGACCCCAACAACACCGCACGTTAAGGCAACAAAAATGAAGGAGGTCTTCGAATTTGTACGACACAATCAACAGAAGGCTTCAGCAGAGCAAGCAAGGCACTACAATCTGCGGAAAAGATCGTGGCAACCGGTCGTGGGAGATAAGGTTCTAGTAAGAGAGCACTACCTCTCCAGGGCCGTAGACAACTTTGCGGCTAAACTGGCACCGAAATACGGAGGGCCGCATCGCGTGTTAAACTTTATTTCACCCGTAATCGTCGAACTCGACAAAATTTACAAAGGAAAAAGAAGAACGGCGCACGTGAGCGATCTTAAACCATACTACGAGGCGACCATTAACAATTGCCTCGTGACGCTACCGAAGCTTACCGCCAAACAACGAACAGATAAGTTTCAACGTATGTGAAGTGTGTGAACTCGGCAATCACCAACAGGAGAGTTGTTATCATGGCAGAAGAGACCTGGAAGGGGATAAGTGACAAAAAAGAAGTTACAAGAGGGCGTCTGGAAATAAACGAGGGCAAAAATTCGGCACATAACACCCGAAGGGTATATAAACCGAGAGCGAAAAGAGTAAAAACTTAACAATAATGAGAAGATAGAAAAAAAATAGAAAAAAAAAGAAAGAAAAAATAAATATATATATTTTTTTTTTAGAGTATTCAGAGAGAAACAATAATACCTTAATAATGTTGTAAACAAGTAGTTCTTACATTAATAATTAATATTAATCTCAAGATTTTATCATATTGTCAATGCTGGCAACACCGAAGCGGCAGTAGCAAAAGATTTGGCACTACTGAATTATGTTGCTGTAGATGGGCATCACTGATTTACAGCTGAGAAAACAAATAAAAAGTGAGACGGCAGCAAATAACAGAAATTTTGCTGGAAAGGTGCCGAAAATTGAAGAAAATACAGTTGGTCGCGCAATGACTACTGCTCGCATAAAAAGGATGTGCCACGGACGCCCAGGCACAAGTGAAAAAAGTGCGCGCAAGGATGAGCAGACACCAGCATCAACCAACAAGTTTCTTGGCCGAACCAGCGCGAGATGGCACTTTAAGGGTGCGTATCAAGCGCCTGACGGAGAAGGAGATCCGGCACCATATCGAAGGCAAGGGGGGAGTTGAAGATCGGAGCGACGAGGAGCAGCAGCAAGAACCCGGTGACAACGAGAGCCTGGCAAGTACGCAACCATTTGTGCCACCACAAAATGACGCGGACGATGCAGAGGATATGGCAAACGTTTGGGGTGCAGCATACTTATCCAACAATACGCCACTAGCGACGAGCGATGAGGAGGAGATGGAAAATGAACCATCACACATCAGTATTTACTCCGATGATGACGAGCAAGTAGGTTACGATATTGAGCGAGCGACGACACCAATGACCATATCATCCGAAGAAGAAGAAGAAGAAGAAGAGCAGCCAAAGAGGCGAGGCGAATTTTCACTGGCGACAGAGGACCACAGAGGAGATTGGGATAAGGCACCAATTTACTGCGCCATACAGACCTCAGCAAAACCCGACAGAGAGAGCTAACCGCAACATTAAACGACTTATGGCACAGTTCACAACTAAGGACCAAAGATACTGGGATGAATTGCTACCAGAGATGACTCTGGCACTAAATTCCAGCGTGTGTGAAGCAACCGGTTACAGCCCAGCCTTTGTAATCCAGGGTCGAGAACCGAGGCTACCGAACGCATTGTATGACGAACATACAGTGGGAACCGGTCAGACCCCAACAACACCGCACGTTAAGGCAACAAAAATGAAGGAGGTCTTCGAATTTGTACGACACAATCAACAGAAGGCTTCAGCAGAGCAAGCAAGGCACTACAATCTGCGGAAAAGATCGTGGCAACCGGTCGTGGGAGATAAGGTTCTAGTAAGAGAGCACTACCTCTCCAGGGCCGTAGACAACTTTGCGGCTAAACTGGCACCGAAATACGGAGGGCCGCATCGCGTGTTAAACTTTATTTCACCCGTAATCGTCGAACTCGACAAAATTTACAAAGGAAAAAGAAGAACGGCGCACGTGAGCGATCTTAAACCATACTACGAGGCGACCATTAACAATTGCCTCGTGACGCTACCGAAGCTTACCGCCAAACAACGAACAGATAAGTTTCAACGTATGTGAAGTGTGTGAACTCGGCAATCACCAACAGGAGAGTTGTTATCATGGCAGAAGAGACCTGGAAGGGGATAAGTGACAAAAAAGAAGTTACAAGAGGGCGTCTGGAAATAAACGAGGGCAAAAATTCGGCACATAACACCCGAAGGGTATATAAACCGAGAGCGAAAAGAGTAAAAACTTAACAATAATGAGAAGATAGAAAAAAAATAGAAAAAAAAAGAAAGAAAAAATAAATATATATATTTTTTTTTTAGAGTATTCAGAGAGAAACAATAATACCTTAATAATGTTGTAAACAAGTAGTTCTTACATTAATAATTAATATTAATCTCAAGATTTTATCATATTGTCAATGCTGGCAACACCGAAGCGGCAGTAGCAAAAGATTTGGCACTACTGAATTATGTTGCTGTAGATGGGCATCACTGATTTACAGCTGAGAAAACAAATAAAAAGTGAGACGGCAGCAAATAACAGAAATTTTGCTGGAAAAGTGCCGAAAATTGAAGAAAATACAGTTGGTCGCGCAATGACTACTGCTCGCATAAAAAGGATGTGCCACGGACGCCCAGGCACAAGTGAAAAAAGTGCGCGCAAGGATGAGCAGACACCAGCATCAACCAACAAGTTTCTTGGCCGAACCAGCGCGAGATGGCACTTTAAGGGTGCGTATCAAGCGCCTGACGGAGAAGGAGATCCGGCACCATATCGAAGGCAAGGGGGGAGTTGAAGATCGGAGCGACGAGGAGCAGCAGCAAGAACCCGGTGACAACGAGAGCCTGGCAAGTACGCAACCATTTGTGCCACCACAAAATGACGCGGACGATGCAGAGGATATGGCAAACGTTTGGGGTGCAGCATACTTATCCAACAATACGCCACTAGCGACGAGCGATGAGGAGGAGATGGAAAATGAACCATCACACATCAGTATTTACTCCGATGATGACGAGCAAGTAGGTTACGATATTGAGCGAGCGACGACACCAATGACCATATCATCCGAAGAAGAAGAAGAAGAAGAAGAGCAGCCAAAGAGGCGAGGCGAATTTTCACTGGCGACAGAGGACCACAAACATATCGGCAACGGGTACGTCGACTATGTACGCCATGTGGACATGCGCCTACGGTTATACGGACCGGAGACATCCGGAGAGCCACGCCCGCCACTGCAAGGTCTACCTATGGGAGAGGGAATGGTTCCGGCAAGTAACAAAGAAGGCGCTGACCAAGGTGACTGGCTGGATGAAGCATTGCTGGAAGCAGAACTAAACCTGTCAGCAGAGACGGATTTGGTGGCCGACATCGAGCGTTGGCTACAAGAAGGTGAGCCGAGTGTGCCAGCAGATTGGCAGGTCCATCCGGATATAGGCGTTTTACTTGAGGAGTTGGTAGCAGAAATAAAATCACACGTAAGCTACCAACGTCAGAGCCGTACGCGACAATCCTTTAAACGTGCCATTCACGGTCAGGCGTACAGGGTGCGTATTACGAAGACGGGAAAGGTGGCCGTAAGCTTCGCTGCCGGGAGTAAGGAGGGAGTGTGAGGACCATGGATCCTATGACCCTGAGCCCTCACAACAGTTTAGATATATATATAACATACACAATAAACATAAGAAAACCAAACATGAATTATATTAGTTAAAACACACACACATATAAGCATGTAAATTTAATTATCTACACACACACGTATCTACACATGTACATACACACACCCTTAACTTGAATTATTACTTTGTACATACAACATACATATATAGTTATTACTTTTCACACAATATATGAAATTGTTATTATAAGGATAACTGTCTGCCTACGGGCAAAACAGTATAAAAGGAGCAATATGAATATCAAATGGGCAGTCGTTAGGCATACATGACACGCGTCGCAACGTGAGTCATACGAGTAGTTAAAGAGGGATCAAACCTCTGAGACTATTAATTTATATTCGAGGTGGGCTTAAACCACTGAGACGGGTGCTAGCTGTAGGGCTTAAAACCTACTATAGCTCTACGCTTACGAGGTAGCATCACGAAGAATTAATAAAGATAGCGAAGCAAAGCGAAGGTGTATTGATTTACCAGAGGAGATAGGGTTAATTTCTTTACAGATACCCTGGACAACCGAGAGCTACACCCAGCACCCCGGAAAGTCCGTTACAATGTCATATCTGATTTCCTTTTTTTTCTTTCAGATATTTGGCTCACGGTGGCACTCGGCAATTTCACACACTAGTTCACAGGATCGGACTGACAACCCTTAGGAGGATCACGTTAGAAACGTGTAAGGTTTTGTGGGATATGTTAGCTGACCTTTATGTGGCGATTCCGTCGGAAACGGAATGGGTACGTATTTGTAACGAATTCGAGACGCTATGGAATATGCCTAACTGCATCGGTGCCATTGACGGAAAGCACATCAATATTACATGTCCTTCAAATTCTGGTTCGATGTACTATAACTACAAAGGCAATTATAGTATTGTGCTTTTAGCAGTATGTGACGCGGACTATACATTTACGTGCGTTGACATCGGAGCATATGGAAGTCAAAGTAATGGTGGTGTGTACCACTTTTCAAAAATGGCAGATGCTATTGAAAGCAATCGTCTCGAAATTCCATATGATCAGCCTCTGCCGGGAGAAATCGATCCATTTCCACACTATTTAGTTGGGGATGCAGCTTTTCCATTAAGGCGTTACTTAATGCGACCATACCCCGGTAGGGGTATTCCTGAAGACCAAGAGTATTTCAATAAAAGACTCTCTCGTGCAAGAAGAATTATTGAAAATGCGTTTGGGATACTCACGGCCAAATGGAGAAATTTAAGAACGACGCTATGCATGGCCCCGCAAAATGCAGAGCACATAGTGAAAGCTTGTATTGTTTTACATAATTTTATTAAGCTTTCGACTTCAAATTACGTAGCAAGGGATTTCGTTGATCGCTACGAAGGGGAAACTACCATCGCTGGTACATGGCGTAATGAGGTGATTCCATTTCCATCAATAAGTAGGGTCTCATCAAACCGATGTAGTTCAAATAGCTACGATTTAAGAAATACTTTGAAAACATATATTTTCAACAATAAAATTTAATACATAAACTTTATATTCAATCATTTCCACTCTTTTATTTAATTTGTTTATTGTTAAGGTACATAAGTATTCCAGGTAAGACCTAAATATTCAGTCTTTTATATTAATTCTACGTTATATGTGCATGCACATGGTACATATTTATTTACATTCGTTTTTTTAAGGTACATAGGTGTGGCATATTTAAAAAATACTCATTAAACTCAAGTACATATACTTGAATTCATTCAAAAATTGGTTTTTACAATTTCTTAAATTGACCATGGACATACAAAAGTACGTCCATTTTAAAATCCAGTCGCCTTTCTCCTGGCACCTTGTCAAAGACTTCGCCAATCGCACCCAAAAAATGGTCGTCCGTCTTTGTTTTTTGTGTCTCCAAAAATGTGCTCACATCGCTGACTAGATCGTTTAAGGCGGCATTATCATCGGCTTTTTTTTCTGCCGCTTAGCCGGGGTTGGTGCAATGGCTTCCGGCTCGGTTATTTCTATGGCTCCACTGTCGCTAATTGCGAACCCAAACGAAGCGTCGAGAGTGTCGTGCTGCTCGTTCCAAACGTCTGGCGTTACTAGAGTTATATTTGTGGTCGTCCTGGAAGTATGTGCATATAAATTAGAATTGCAAACCATAGCTGGGGGATAAAGATTATTAATCGGAATGATTATTAATAAGTTTAGTTTCCTTGTTACACCAAAATAACTGATTAGTTTCAATTAATTGAAATTTTCAACATTAATAATTGGTAATAGTTTAATCAATTAATTGTACATTTATTAGGAAACAATTTTCAGAACTAAACTATTATTTCTAAACAAAATTTCGTAGCTATGTTGCAAACAAACAGCGACGGAAAAATATATAGGGACACTACAGTTTGACAAGTTCGAACTATTTTCAGTTTGCTTGTTAAATGTTTTTAATAAATATTTTTAATATAGCTCATTAGCTAACGAGAACCAATAAAATCCAAATCTCAAAGTTATTCCAAAAACTTTTTAAGAACAATTTTAAGTAAAAATGTTAGTATGCACTTTTGTTCCATTAAATTAAAGTACAACAAAGACCAAGTTTGTAAGATAACGAAGTATATTTTAAGAAAAATATAATAAACACCCAACATGCAAACTAAAATAGTCCGAACTTGTCAAAATGTAGTGTCCCTATATATTTTTCCGCCTCTGTAAATCACGAAATTATTATGCACATGAAAGAATACTTACTGTCTGGGAGTAACCGTGGCTTTTAAAAATGACATGGCATCAAAGTACGCCCAGCCTCGCTTATGGGTCGCAGCACTACCGCTTGGCTGATGTTGCACCTTTAGCTCAATCCCGTACCGGTCCCTTAGCGATTTCCATCGCTTTCGGCAGTTTTCCTCTATGAAGGAAAGGTAAAAATGTAGCGGTTAAAACATTTATAATAAACAAATAAATGAAATTAATGTAGGTAAACTACCGCCTGATAACTAAAAAGCACTATACTAACCACACTCTCCAACAACAGCAGCTATATTCCGCCAAGCTAAATCCTTCTTCACTCGATCGCGGTAGCACAGCTCTCTCTTGTCCCACAAGCAGGTGTGCTTTTCTATTTCGCCAATCAATACTTCCTCAAACATTTTGGGGAATTGCGGGAACGGGAACGGGAAACTATTTATTTTCACAAAAACTGTTGGAAAATGTTTAATTATTTATAAATAATGTTTAAATAATATGTATATTACCTCAACTACTGGATTACGGCCGACGGAAGCGAACGAAATGTTGGTGGTACACAAGAGCACACAATTGTGCAACTACGTCCGAGCGGGAACGGGAAACTATTTATTTTCACAAAAACTGTTGGAAAATGTTTAATTATTTATAAATAATGTTTAAATAATATGTATATTACCTCAACTACTGGATTACGGCCGACGGAAGCAAACGAAATGTTGGTGGTACACAAGAGCACACAATTGAGCAACTACGTCCGAGCGGGAACGGGAAACTATTTATTTTAACAAAAACTGTTGGAAAATGTTTAATTATTTATAAATAATGTTTAAATAATATGTATATTACCAAAAATAGGCTGGAATACTGCAAAATCGACACCAAAAGAAAATACCAATCGCCGCGAGAAAATCGAAGTGTCAAATGTCAAACGCGCTGGGAGAAATCGAAATGTCAAATGCTTTCAAAGCGCTGTCAAATAGAACATGGGGCTATTCACAACTTTGAAGAACTTTATGCGCTTGTAGCAAAGTTGACACTAGGCCAACTTTCATACATTTGTAAGATAACGAAGTATATTTTAAGAAAAATATAATAAACACCCAACATGCAAACTAAAATAGTCCGAACTTGTCAAAATGTAGTGTCCCTATATATTTTTCCGCCTCTGTAAATCACGAAATTATTATGCACATGAAAGAATACTTACTGTCTGGGAGTAACCGTGGCTTTTAAAAATGACATGGCATCAAAGTACGCCCAGCCTCGCTTATGGGTCGCAGCACTACCGCTTGGCTGATGTTGCACCTTTAGCTCAATCCCGTACCGGTCCCTTAGCGATTTTCATCGCTTTCGGCAGTTTTCCTCTATGAAGGAAAGGTAAAAATGTAGCGGTTAAAACATTTATAATAAACAAATAAATGAAATTAATGTAGGTAAACTACCGCCTGATAACTAAAAAGCACTATACTAACCACACTCTCCAACAACAGCAGCTATATTCCGCCAAGCTAAATCCTTCTTCACTCGATCGCGGTAGCACAGCTCTCTCTTGTCCCACAAGCAGGTGTGCTTTTCTATTTCGCCAATCAATACTTCCTCAAACATTTTGGGGAATTGCGGGAACGGGAACGGGAAACTATTTATTTTCACAAAAACTGTTGGAAAATGTTTAATTATTTATAAATAATGTTTAAATAATATGTATATTACCTCAACTACTGGATTACGGCCGACGGAAGCGAACGAAATGTTGGTGGTACACAAGAGCACACAATTGTGCAACTACGTCCGAGCGGGAACGGGAAACTATTTATTTTCACAAAAACTGTTGGAAAATGTTTAATTATTTATAAATAATGTTTAAATAATATGTATATTACCTCAACTACTGGATTACGGCCGACGGAAGCAAACGAAATGTTGGTGGTACACAAGAGCACACAATTGAGCAACTACGTCCGAGCGGGAACGGGAAACTATTTATTTTAACAAAAACTGTTGGAAAATGTTTAATTATTTATAAATAATGTTTAAATAATATGTATATTACCAAAAATAGGCTGGAATACTGCAAAATCGACACCAAAAGAAAATACCAATCGCCGCGAGAAAATCGAAGTGTCAAATGTCAAACGCGCTGGGAGAAATCGAAATGTCAAATGCTTTCAAAGCGCTGTCAAATAGAACATGGGGCTATTCACAACTTTGAAGAACTTTATGCGCTTGTAGCAAAGTTGACACTAGGCCAACTTTCATACATTTTCTTACCTTTCTAATTGTTTTTGACGGTTGTGCAAGCAAGGTAAGCAAAGTTCCGTTCCGTTTCTATTGCTTTGGTTGGAAGGTACGGTTCGTCATTTACCTCATTAGAAGATTTGTGGCTTGAATCAGGAAATGTTGCTGGATTTTTGTTTTTAGTTCGCTGATCTTGTTTTCCTCTTGGAATCGGTTTCGATACAGTCAACACATTGGCATATTCTATGAGGTGGCGACTTTTATAGTGGTGACCAGTGATTTTTGTTTGGCAAAAGTAGCAATCCTCCGGCTTGTGATATATTTGATAATGCCAAGCCATAGGAGTCACAAACGGCAGACGCTGGTCATCGCATTTACCGGTTTTCCATTGTTTTAATGTTGTACAGCACATCGAACAAATATATTCGGGTTCATACCAAGCACTTTCCACGTATGAGCAACTGAAAAAGAGGTTGAACGCTTCAACCACAGCTTTATTTGTTCTTAAATCGAACCGATATTTCTTATCAACAAATAGACCGCAGGCGTAACAAAATTTGTTGCGCCTATCACACATTTTACCACACTTATTACACAATATAATTGCGAAGCGGTCGCAAGGTTGAATTGACGGCGTAAATTTATTAGATGACCACTCAAAATTTTTGGAAATGAATGTGTTTAAAATAATTCCTCATACTTGCTATGTTTCTAGTAAAATAACGCAATGAAATGCGGTCAAAGTAGAAAAATTCAAAAAAAAAAAAACTTTTCGCAAGGTAAATTTATTTAATAGCAGAAAAAATTTAATAGCTTCGTAAATTTTTGTCCGATTTCATTGCATGAGCACTCAAACTTTTTGGACATGAATGTACTTTCAAAATAATTCCTCATACTTGATATATTTTTAGTAAAATACTGCAATAAAATGCGGTCAAAGTAGAAAAATTTGAAGAAAAAACAAATTTTCCAAGTTTACCCGATGAAAACTTACAACACGCTAAAGAAATGGTCAAGTAATGAAAAGATTAGCGCGTACACTTCCGAAGAACGGTTTTTTAACGGTAAAGCAAGATTTTGAGGGTGTTACAAATTTTCCAAAAACCGTTTTGAGTTATATTCGACCAGGTGAACAATTTCCAATATGTCACTTTAAAAGTTCATTCAATTTTTTCCATTTTGTAACACTGTGTAATTTATCACAATTCATCGGTCTCTGACCGATTCGACATAACGCTCGAGTTTGCTCAATAGTTCTCTAACACCTTAACCCTTTCGATCCGAAAAGGCCCGAAAGTAAATATAACCTATTTTACATCATTAATCGTGACAATAGACGTAGAATAAACGTTTTATCCATAAAAAAAGAAATTTAGATAATTAGGGGAGGGGTTGTTTCAAATATGTCCCGTCAGGATTTTTGGATGGGACATATTTATCCCGATCAGTATGTTATGCTCCCAAACCAGACATATTATTACATCCTGTTTTGATATGAAATCTATTTTTATTTCTAATCCAATGAACATTTTCGATAAACACAAAAGAGATACATACTTCAAAAAAGATAATAAAATAAAAAAAAATCCAAAACAAAAGAATAATTTTAAAAAATTAGTATTTATTTGTGATATTGTGGAAAACAATCCTTGCAGACAGGAATTTGGCATTCTTCGCATATTGTTTTCGTTCGTCTCTCTTTTTCTGTTCTGCGCAACTAGCACAACGTCTTCGGTTGGAAATTTGTAAAGGAAAGTGCCCTGCGACTATTTTTCTCTTTCTCCCAGATAACCCACTGCGACGAACAGTTGCTCTTCTTTTTCCTTCTGCAATCATGTTTTCGGCCAAAACGATCATGAAGTGAATAGTGTCTAATAGATGGCAGACGATTATATGACATAATGATCATACAGCCAATAACAATCTTTATTTCTCCAACATATGTTAGCTTTGTATTTTTGTGCGACGGTTTAGATTTGCGTAAAATTTCAATGTGTTCGTTGGTACATTGAGTAATGCGCATAAAAAGGCTTTCCGGAAAAACTTTCATGAATACACCGTAAGGATTTTCAGTCCTTTCAAAGCGTTGGTATATATCTGGAATTCGATGGCTACTCACAGTTTTTCTTGGAACAAAACCCGCATTGGGCGCAGACCATATAGTTGAGGTATTTTGAAAACTGGTTGCAGAGTTTATTTCTTCGAAGTTTTCCTCTGTATCCTCCTCTTGATGATCATTATTGGCCTCTTCCATAGAGCTTTACTCAGAAGATACGTCACTCGTAGTTATCACTACTACCACTCGAAAAGTCTTGATCCTCATCTGAAGACTCTAAAATATCAGCTATTGTGTCACGATCAAGTGGTTTCAGCATTGTGAGTCTATACAAAAACTATAAGGTGAATTTATGAATAATAATAATATGCAAGCATTATAAAATGTTGGCAGAAAATTAGTATGATAGATCCGGACTGGGACACTTTTAGCCCAACAAGAATACTGATGGGACACCTACATATGTCCCGGCAAGATAAATATACCAATAATATAAAACATACATCAAACAATTGGTACTTACCGACTTCAGGAGATAACGAGAACACTAGCACAATCGATTACAAAACTTTCAGTCGATTTGAAACTTGTAAAATAACAATTATTCACAAAATTCACTACCTCTTAAGGTGGAGGTCCAATGGCAGCTGACTTTGCTTACCTTGCTTGCTTTTACTTGCTTTGCTTGACTTTGAAAGCTTCTATGGCCAAATGGGGGCTTTAAAAGCTGTCAAAGTTATTGATTGACGTTTACAAAATGTTGACTAGAAGTGCTGAAAAAGTGTTAAGAATTTTCTTAATTTTAGCGAAAATTTACAAGTTAAAAGGACGGGTGAAACCAAATCGCCGATTCTGGGTTCGGAAGCTGTATTTAACTCGACAAAAATATGGATTGTTTGAAAGTTCATTAAGAACCTTGGCTGCGGACGTGGGGCAATTTCACAAGACACTGAGAATGCCGTATTTGTTATTTAATGTGCTCCACGAATTTTTGAAGGATTCACTAACAAAATATTCGATCAGGACACCTATATCGAGTCGCTGCAGATTATTCATTACCCTGATGTAAGAGCACTTCGTTTTAACTATACGCACAATTTTCCATATATGTATGTCATATCTGATTTCCTTTTTTTTCTTTCAGATATTTGGCTCACGGTGGCACTCGGCAATTTCACACACTAGTTCACAGGATCGGACTGACAACCCTTAGGAGGATCACGTTAGAAACGTGTAAGGTTTTGTGGGATATGTTAGCTGACCTTTATGTGGCGATTCCGTCGGAAACGGAATGGGTACGTATTTGTAACGAATTCGAGACGCTATGGAATATGCCTAACTGCATCGGTGCCATTGACGGAAAGCACATCAATATTACATGTCCTTCAAATTCTGGTTCGATGTACTATAACTACAAAGGCAATTATAGTATTGTGCTTTTAGCAGTATGTGACGCGGACTATACATTTACGTGCGTTGACATCGGAGCATATGGAAGTCAAAGTAATGGTGGTGTGTACCACTTTTCAAAAATGGCAGATGCTATTGAAAGCAATCGTCTCGAAATTCCATATGATCAGCCTCTGCCGGGAGAAATCGATCCATTTCCACACTATTTAGTTGGGGATGCAGCTTTTCCATTAAGGCGTTACTTAATGCGACCATACCCCGGTAGGGGTATTCCTGAAGACCAAGAGTATTTCAATAAAAGACTCTCTCGTGCAAGAAGAATTATTGAAAATGCGTTTGGGATACTCACGGCCAAATGGAGAAATTTAAGAACGACGCTATGCATGGCCCCGCAAAATGCAGAGCACATAGTGAAAGCTTGTATTGTTTTACATAATTTTATTAAGCTTTCGACTTCAAATTACGTAGCAAGGGATTTCGTTGATCGCTACGAAGGGGAAACTACCATCGCTGGTACATGGCGTAATGAGGTGATTCCATTTCCATCAATAAGTAGGGTCTCATCAAACCGATGTAGTTCAAATAGCTACGATTTAAGAAATACTTTGAAAACATATATTTTCAACAATAAAATTTAATACATAAACTTTATATTCAATCATTTCCACTCTTTTATTTAATTTGTTTATTGTTAAGGTACATAAGTATTCCAGGTAAGACCTAAATATTCAGTCTTTTATATTAATTCTACGTTATATGTGCATGCACATGGTACATATTTATTTACATTCGTTTTTTTAAGGTACATAGGTGTGGCATATTTAAAAAATACTCATTAAACTCAAGTACATATACTTGAATTCATTCAAAAATTGGTTTTTACAATTTCTTAAATTGACCATGGACATACAAAAGTACGTCCATTTTAAAATCCAGTCGCCTCTCTTCTGGCACCTTGTCAAAGACTTCGCCAATCGCACCCAAAAAATGGTCGTCCGTCTTTGTTTTTTGTGTCTCCAAAAATGTGCTCACATCGCTGACTAGATCGTTTAAGGCGGCATTATCATCGGCTTTTTTTTCTGCCGCTTAGCCGGGGTTGGTGCAATGGCTTCCGGCTCGGTTATTTCTATGGCTCCACTGTCGCTAATTGCGAACCCAAACGAAGCGTCGAGAGTGTCGTGCTGCTCGTTCCAAACGTCTGGCGTTACTAGAGTTATATTTGTGGTCGTCCTGGAAGTATGTGCATATAAATTAGAATTGCAAACCATAGCTGGGGGATAAAGATTATTAATCGGAATGATTATTAATAAGTTTAGTTTCCTTGTTACACCAAAATAACTGATTAGTTTCAATTAATTGAAATTTTCAACATTAATAATTGGTAGTAGTTTAATCAATTAATTGTACATTTATTAGGAAACAATTTTCAGAACTAAACTATTATTTCTAAACAAAATTTCGTAGCTATGTTGCAAACAAACAGCAACGGAAAAATATATAGGGACACTACAGTTTGACAAGTTCGAACTATTTTCAGTTTGCTTGTTAAATGTTTTTAATAAATATTTTTAATATAGCTCATTAGCTAACGAGAACCAATAAAATCCAAATCTCAAAGTTATTCCAAAAACTTTTTAAGAACAATTTTAAGTAAAAATGTTAGTATGCACTTTTGTTCCATTAAATTAAAGTACAACAAAGACCAAGTTTGTAAGATAACGAAGTATATTTTAAGAAAAATATAATAAACACCCAACATGCAAACTAAAATAGTCCGAACTTGTCAAAATGTAGTGTCCCTATATATTTTTCCGCCTCTGTAAATCACGAAATTATTATGCACATGAAAGAATACTTACTGTCTGGGAGTAACCGTGGCTTTTAAAAATGACATGGCATCAAAGTACGCCCAGCCTCGCTTATGGGTCGCAGCACTACCGCTTGGCTGATGTTGCACCTTTAGCTCAATCCCGTACCGGTCCCTTAGCGATTTCCATCGCTTTCGGCAGTTTTCCTCTATGAAGGAAAGGTAAAAATGTAGCGGTTAAAACATTTATAATAAACAAATAAATGAAATTAATGTAGGTAAACTACCGCCTGATAACTAAAAAGCACTATACTAACCACACTCTCCAACAACAGCAGCTATATTCCGCCAAGCTAAATCCTTCTTCACTCGATCGCGGTAGCACAGCTCTCTCTTGTCCCACAAGCAGGTGTGCTTTTCTATTTCGCCAATCAATACTTCCTCAAACATTTTGGGGAATTGCGGGAACGGGAAACTATTTATTTTCACAAAAACTGTTGGAAAATGTTTAATTATTTATAAATAATGTTTAAATAATATGTATATTACCTCAACTACTGGATTACGGCCGACGGAAGCGAACGAAATGTTGGTGGTACACAAGAGCACACAATTGTGCAACTACGTCCGAGCGGGAACGGGAAACTATTTATTTTCACAAAAACTGTTGGAAAATGTTTAATTATTTATAAATAATGTTTAAATAATATGTATATTACCTCAACTACTGGATTACGGCCGACGGAAGCGAACGAAATGTTGGTGGTACACAAGAGCACACAATTTTGCAACTACGTCCGAGCGGGAACGGGAAACTATTTATTTTCACAAAAACTGTTGGAAAATGTTTAATTATTTTTAAATACAGTCATCGACTAGCCTTTAATCTACTCAGACGTGTGTGCCTCCGAGTGTTCTTAGTCCACTAACTAGTAAAACCGAACAGCAGTTTTTCCATTCTCGCCTTACACTGTTTTTCGTGTCGGGTGATCTTTTTCTTTTCATACTAAAGACAAATAGATACTAAACAGAATACATAAACAAACCGTTACAATATACTAGATAGCAACAAAATGCCGTCGCCACCAGAACCGCCGGATAAATCAAGAAATAGATTTGCTTTACTGAGCGAATTTGACGACTACAACTCCAAATATTCTTTTCCTACTCTCACATACAAACCAGCGCCACTCAATCAGCCAAAGTACATAATTATTAAATCTGCCAACGACGAACTGAAAAACTTGAGTCCTTTTATCATCAAAAAAGCAATAGACGCAATATCTACTCAAATCGAGAACATAAAACAGCTCAAAGACGGATCATTACTAATACTAACACGCAATTCCAAAATTGCCGAAAAATTCCTCAAAATAAAAACGATCGCTAGTCTTTGTCAAGTTACAGTAAAATACCACGACAATTTAAATACAATCAAAGGAGTTATCTATGCTCCTTGTTTAAATTATGTTAGCGATGAAGAAATTGTTCAGGAACTAAAAAGCCAAGGTGTAACAAGCATATACAAGTTTACCCGTACGATTGAAGGCAAACCGATTCCCACTGGAAAAATTGCTTTATCTTTCGACGTCTACCACCTACCAAAGTCCATTGACATAGCTTGGTACAAAGTCAAAGTTGCACCTTATTATCCAACACCTATGCGTTGCAAAAATTGCCAGTTGTTAGGGCATACTAAAACGCGCTGCACCAACCCTGCCACATGCGAAGGCTGCAATCTCCCACCCCACTCACCCTCCGACTGCTCACGCAAACAATGTGCAAACTGCGGTAGTGATCATGCGTCGACAGACAGAGAATGCCCAAGATTTAAACAAACACAAGAAATATTAAAAATAAAAACCGTTGAAAAATGCTCCATGGGAGAAGCACGCCAAAAATACAACGAACACAATAAACCTACTGTTAATCAAAAAAATACATACTCAAGCATCACCAAAGCAAACCAAACTACACCCATCATCAGCCTACCATCTTCACCAACACCAACAACCTCGACCATGGGAAAACGTCCCGCCTCGTCCCCAGCATTAAAATCTAACACAACAAAACTGCAAAAAACGCAGACATCTCTCCAAACCAAGAGCAATACCAGTAACAAAACAAACTCACTCACTCAAAACACAGAAGTGAATCAACAAAAAAACTCAACCAACAAATTATCCCAGCAAACCAAAAGAATATCAAATGATTTTTCTACTCTTTCACCTTGCAGTAAATTAACCCAAGAACTATTAAATAAAAACGAATATTTCTTGCCTGTTTCCGAATCCGACGAAGAACCAACACTATAAAAAAAAAAAAAAACAATAAATAAATAAACTAATAAAAAGTTACAAATAAAAAAAAAACAAAAAAAAAAAGTTATACTCATATACACACATATATAATTTCTATTCTTTATGAACTTTAATATTATGCAATGGAACATAAAAGGATTCTTAAACAATATCAGTGAACTCAAACTTTTAATAAAAGAAAAAAACCCAGATTTTGTTTCACTACAAGAAACGCATTGCCAACACAACTTCAGCCCTTATCCTCCAAACGGTTACGTAGGCTATTTTCAAAACTCATCAGCGAATACCACCTACAAACAAGGAATAGGTGTGCTCATTAGAGCCAATATTCCACATAAATTAATTTCTTTAAACACGGATTCACAAATCTTAGCTGTAGAAATAAACTCCAACATAAAATTCACAGTAATTTCTTACTATTTTCCTCCACTACAACAAATTCCATCCAAAGAAATCACAGATCTACTTGTATCCACACAAACTCCAATCGTTTTCTTAGGTGATTGCAACAGCTGGAATCCTCTGTGGGGTTCACCAACGTGCAACAAAAGAGGTAAAGCAGTGGAGTACATAATCAATCAATCAGATCTTTCAATCTTAAATGATGGTAGGCCGACCCATTTTTCAACCCATGGAACACTCACCCATGTGGATATCACATGCTGCTCTCCAAGCCTACTTCCCATGACCACATGGAACATATTAGACGATCTCTTCAACAGTGACCATTTTCCCATTATCACAAAAATTACCTTAGCCCAGGAAAAGAAAAAACACCACTTTGAAAAAAAGTTCTTACTCAACCTCGCCGATTGAAAAAAGTTCAACGAAACTATTGAAGAAGAGCTGTCAAAGAGACCGTATTCAAAAAACATCAACAATGAAGCCAATAACATAGCAACATGCATCCGTGTAGCAGCTAACACTTCTATTCCACAATCTTCCAGTAAAATAAAGAAACACGTGCCTTGGTGGAATAAAACATTAGCGAACCTCCGCAATCAAAAAATGACGTCCTGGCATACTTTCCAAAAATCTCCTACTCAACAAAATCTCCTCGAATATAAAAAGCGTAACGCCATCTTTCGAAGGGAAATGAAACGCACAAAAAAAACGACTTTTGAAGATTTTGCCAGTTCGATCAACATAAATTCAACTTCACAAGAACTATGGAGCATGGTACGGAGACTAACTAATCGTAATAAACAATCATCGATATACGCAATAAAAACAAGTCAAGGGACAACAACCGAATCGGGGCCTATATCTAACCTTCTCGCTCACTACTGGTCTGAAAGTTCCAATGACTCAAATTTCGATAGACAATTCATTCAAGCAAAAAACTCTCAAATAACACTAAATAAAGCAACTAACCCAGCAGCCGAAAAAATGGAAACCCCTATTTCAATGGAGGAACTAATTACAACTTAAAAAAAAACTAAAGGAAAAACGCCAGGCTTTGACCGAATCTCATACACGATGATTAAGCAACTAAATGTATCTGCAAAGACAAGACTTCTTACTTTGTACAACAACATCTTTAATACGGGCACTATGCCTCAAAACTGGAAATGTGCAACCATCGTCCCCATCGCAAAGCCACAAAAAGAGCCAAACCTGCTCGAATCCTATCGACCGATCTCGCTAATCTCGTGCCTCTCGAAACTAGTGGAGAAAATAGTCGCGACACGTCTACTGTGGTTTATTCAATTTAAAAGGCTCATTTCATCTAACCAGGTCGGATTCCGACCAGGAAGAGGATGTACAGATGCTCTGTTACATATCGACTACCATGCAGCAAAAGCTTTATCTACACACAACCACATCTCCATACTCTCGTTAGACTTCGAAAAGGCGTTTGACAGAGTAGGAGCACACGTAATTTTAGGGAAACTTCATAAGTGGGGAGTTGGACCAAAAATATTCAACTTTATAAAATCATTTCTCCTTAACCGTAGAATCCGAATCAGAGTTAATGGTGTTTACTCGAATCTTTATCCACTGAGCAATGGAATACCTCAAGGGTCTCCACTTTCAGTTTTACTCTTCTCAATTGCCTATAGTGAAATTAGCAATGTTATTAAAAAACATAAACTAGTCAACCACTGCGCCTATGCTGACGACATATATATATTATGTAACGTTAAAGATGCCAAAGATTCTAACGAGGTCCTTGAAAAAGTGCTAATAGATATTGACAACTGGACATTAAAATCCGGGGCAAAAATCTCGCTGCAGAAAACCAAAAAGCTCCATATTTGCAGAAAGATTAAATGCTGTTCCCACAACTTTTCAATCACACTGAGACAACATAGCATCGAAAACGTCGATGAACTGCGAGTACTGGGTCTTATGTTCACAAAAAACTACACGTGGAAGCGACACCTATTAAAATTAAAAAAGGATTTACTCCCTAGAATCAATTTAATATCATATTTATCTTACAAGGGATATGTTCACATAAATACACTCATACACCTCACGAAAACATTAATTCTTAGCAGAATCGATTACGGACTCTACTTATATGGCTCCACATCCAAAACTACACTTAACATCATAAAACCCATTTACCACAAAGCCATCAGAACTAGTCTATTCGCTTTTCGCACCACACCAATAAAAAACCTTTTAATTGAATCGGGCTTACCCACAGTGGAAGAACGAATACACGAGATAAATTCTAAACTAATTCTAAAAATCTTATTCCCAAATACTTCCGTAATTAGAAAAGACATACAAAAACTTCTCCCATCCAAACGAAAATTCAACGTCACTCCAGCTCTGCTCAAAATTATAAAACTTCTCCGCAATTTCGACCTAGAAGAAAAACCACACATACCCCGAAAACATAGTCCGACTTGGAATATAAACATCGACTCATGCGATACTTCTTTACATATCTACCAAAAAGACAACACTCCAAATCTAATGTTTGAACAACTGTTTCTTGAGAGGGTCAATACGTATAACAATAACGGCTGGTCGATCGTATTTACCGACGGTTCAAAAATACAAAACAATACTGCATACAGTATAACTTCAGAAAATGGCGACTATATTAGTTTAAAATCCATGTTCGCATATTCATCAATATTCTCAGCAGAAGCAGCAGCAATACACGAAGCCTTGGTATTTGCCCTCCCTAAGGCAAAAACCATAATATGCTCAGACAGCCTATCAGCCATCCAAGCAATTCGAAATCCAACCTGCAACACCTGGGAAACCATTAACGAAATAAGGGAATTACTGATAAGAAACAGCAGGGCACTCATGCTACTATGGTGCCCAGGGCACGTAGGAATAGAGGGAAACACCTATGCTGACAATGCCGCGAAATTCGCATGCAACGCTCCAACAATAACCAGCCCAAGAATAGAAAAACTTGACGTAAAAAGACATATAAATTTACGCATAACAGAAGAGAGACGAGAAGCACAAAAAACCTATAAACACTCGCACTACTCCGCCATCAATAACGAATATAGCCCTCCTCAATACCCAACAAATGTACATGGCTTCAGAGCCAGAATATTTTCACGACTTCGTCTTGGGCATACAACGGAAACACACCAGTACATTTTAATGAAAAAAAATCAACCCATTTGCACCGTCTGTAACACTAACCAAACACTACACCACATCTTAAATGAGTGTCAAAAACACGCAATTGCAAGGAAGGATATCCTTAATTCCGAAAATATAAACAACATCTTAGCAACCCCCAGTCAGTCAAACATTGAAAAAATTGCCAAATTCATTAAAACAATAGAAATTACAATATAAACATAAAAGAAAAAGTGCAAAATTTACGATCAACCTAGAGCTGATGGCCTCAGTAGCCAGTGCTCAAACAAAACATTTCTTAGTACTGGTATTTATACTAGTATCTAAATAATAATAATAATAATAATATTTATAAATAATGTTTAAATAATATGTATATTACCTCAACTACTGGATTACGGCCGACGGAAGCGAACGAAATGTTGGTGGTACACAAGAGCACACAATTGTGCAACTACGTCCGAGCGGGAACGGGAAACTATTTATTTTCACAAAAACTGTTGGAAAATGTTTAATTATTTATAAATAATGTTTAAATAATATGTATATTACCTCAACTACTGGATTACGGCCGACGGAAGCAAACGAAATGTTGGTGGTACACAAGAGCACACAATTGTGCAACTACGTCCGAGCGGTAACGGGAAACTATTTATTTTCACAAAAACTGTTGGAAAATGATTAATTATTTATAAATAATGTTTAAATAATATGTATATTACCTCAACTACTGGATTACGGCCGACGGAAGCGAACGAAATGTTGGTGGTACACAAGAGCACACAATTGAGCAACTACGTCCGAGCGGGAACGGGAAACTATTTATTTTAACAAAAACTGTTGGAAAATGTTTAATTATTTATAAATAATGTTTAAATAATATGTATATTACCAAAAATAGGCTGGAATACTGCAAAATCGACACCAAAAGAAAATACCAATCGCCGCGAGAAAATCGAAGTGTCAAATGTCAAACGCGCTGGGAGAAATCGAAATGTCAAATGCTTTCAAAGCGCTGTCAAATAGAACATGGGGCTATTCACAACTTTGAAGAACTTTATGCGCTTGTAGCAAAGTTGACACTAGGCCAACTTTCATACATTTTCTTACCTTTCTAATTGTTTTTGACGGTTGTGCAAGCAAGGTAAGCAAAGTTCCGTTCCGTTTCTATTGCTTTGGTTGGAAGGTACGGTTCGTCATTTACCTCATTAGAAGATTTGTGGCTTGAATCAGGAAATGTTGCTGGATTTTTGTTTTTAGTTCGCTGATCTTGTTTTCCTCTTGGAATCGGTTTCGATACAGTCAACACATTGGCATATTCTATGAGGTGGCGACTTTTATAGTGGTGACCAGTGATTTTTGTTTGGCAAAAGTAGCAATCCTACGGCTTGTGATATATTTGATAATGCCAAGCCATAGGAGTCACAAACGGCAGACGCTGGTCATCGCATTTACCGGTTTTCTATTGTTTTAATGTTGTACAGCACATCGAACAAATATATTCGGGTTCATACCAAGCACTTTCCACGTATGAGCAACTGAAAAAGAGGTTGAACGCTTCAACCACAGCTTTATTTGTTCTTAAATCGAACCGATATTTCTTATCAACAAATAGACCGCAGGCGTAACAAAATTTGTTGCGCCTATCACACATTTTACCACACTTATGTATTACACAATATAATTGCGAAGCGGTCGCAAGGTTGAATTGACGGCGTAAATTTATTAGATGACCACTCAAAATTTTTGGAAATGAATGTGTTTAAAATAATTCCTCATACTTGCTATGTTTCTAGTAAAATAACGCAATGAAATGCGGTCAAAGTAGAAAAATTAAAAAAAAAAAAAACTTTTCGCAAGGTAAATTTATTTAATAGCAGAAAAAATTTAATAGCTTCGTAAATTTTTGTCCGATTTCATTGCTCGAGCACTCAAAATTTTTGGACATGAATGTACTTTCAAAATAATTCCTCATACTTGATATATTTTTAGTAAAATACTGCAATAAAATGCGGTCAAAGTAGAAAAATTTGAAGAAAAAACAAATTTTCCAAGTTTACCCGATGAAAACTTACAACACGCTAAAGAAATGGCCAAGTAATGAAAAGATTAGCGCGTACACTTCCGAAGAACGGTTTTTTAACGGTAAAGCAAGATTTTGAGGGTGTTACAAATTTTCCAAAAACCGTTTTGAGTTATATTCGACCATGTGAACAATTTCCAATATGTCACTTTAAAAGTTCATTCAATTTTTTCCATTTTGTAACACTGTGTAATTTATCACAATTCATCGGTCTCTGACCGATTCGACATAACGCTCGAGTTTGCTCAATAGTTCTCTAACACCTTAACCCTTTCGATCCGAAAAGGCCCGAAAGTAAATATAACCTATTTTACATCATTAATCGTGACAATAGACGTAGAATAAACGTTTTATCCATAAAAAAAGAAATTTAGATAATTAGGGGAGGGGTTGTTTCAAATATGTCCCGTCAGGATTTTTGGATGGGACATATTTATCCCGATCAGTATGTTATGCTCCCAAACCAGACATATTATTACATCCTGTTTTGATATGAAATCTATTTTTATTTCTAATCCAATGAACATTTTCGATAAACACAAAAGAGATACATACTTCAAAAAAGATTATAAAATAAAAAAAAATCCAAAACAAAAGAATAATTTTAAAAAATGAGTATTTATTTGTGATATGGTGGAAAACAATCCTTGCAGACAGGAATTTGGCATTCTTCGCATATTGTTTTCGTTCGTCTCTCTTTTTCTGTTCTGCGCAACTAGCACAACGTCTTCGGTTGGAAATTTGTAAAGGAAAGTGCCCTGCGACTATTTTTCTCTTTCTCCCAGATAACCCACTGCGACGAACAGTTGCTCTTCTTTTTCCTTCTGCAATCATGTTTTCGGCCAAAACGATCATGAAGTCAATAGTGTATAATAGATGGCAGACGATTATATGACATAATGATCATACAGCCAATAACAATCTTTATTTCTCCAACATATGTTAGCTTTGTATTTTTGTGCGACGGTTTAGGTTTGCGTAAAATTTCAATGTGTTCGTTGGTACATTGAGTAATGCGCCTAAAAAGGCTTTCCGGAAAAACTTTCATGAATACACCGTAAGGATTTTCAGTCCTTTCAAAGCGTTGGTATATATCTGGAATTCGATGGCTACTCACAGTTTTTCTTGGAACAAAACCCGCATTGGGCGCAGACCATATAGTTGAGGTATTTTGAAAACTGGTTGCAGAGTTTATTTCTTCGAAGTTTTTCTCTGTATCCTCCTCTTGATGATCATTATTGGCCTCTTCCATAGAGCTTTTATCAGAAGATACGTCACTCGTAGTTATCACTACTACCACTCGAAAAGTCTTGATCCTCATCTGAAGACTCTAAAATATCAGCTATTGTGTCACGATCAAGTGGTTTCAGCATTGTGAGTCTATACAAAAACTATAAGGTGAATTTATGAATAATAATAATATGCAAGCATTATAAAATGTTGGCAGAAAATTAGTATGATAGATCCGGACTGGGACACTTTTAGCCCAACAAGAATACTGATGGGACACCTATGTCCCGGCAAGATAAATATACCAATAATATAAAACATACATCAAACAATTGGTACTTACCGTCTTCAGGAGATAACGAGAACACTAGCACAATCGATTACAAAACTTTCAGTCGATTTGAAACTTGTAAAATAACAATTATTCACAAAATTCACTACCTCTTACGAAACTAACGTCCAACCATGAGCTCGCTTTTGATAAATGAACACGTGTTTTCTTCTTAAAACGACACGAATGGAAATAAATACCATTAATAATTGTAAAGGCTACGAAATGGGAGTAATTTGTAATCTGTAAAACCCCTACAGCAACCAATTAAAAGCAGCCACATTCACAGAATACCCAAACCAAAGAAGTAAATATAACAGATTTCGACCTACCTGCGCAACCAAGGCGCCAATATGTAAACAAGTGATTAGGGAATTAACTAGAACAACTACCTGTAGAACCCAATAAACCAGAACGGTCGAACAGTAACTTGACTATTAATACTGACCATCAAACAGAAATTATTCAGAACGCAAAATGACACTGGAGATGGCACATCGCCGAAACCGGTTTGTCTGCAAACCAAACTTGACAAGGGATGACGGAAATAAATTATATTATACATATATATATATAAATATTTTTCATTCAATTTAAGGAATTTTAAGTATTAACCCCTATGACTTAGCCGATAGCCCTCGTAGCTTGTGCTTAAATGTTATATTGTAATTTTAATTACTAATAACAATAAAAAAATAATAATAATTTATGCACACTTGATCGTAACTACGACTCGCTTTCCGTGTTTTTGGAGAAGTTAATAAAATTGACATTCCAGGAACTTTACGTAAATTACCCAGTAAAATGATGAGCATGTGAGTGTCTGAAGCTTTAACGATAACTTTTAAATTGGATGCCAATTTTGATATGTGAAACATAATTCTTGTATCCGCTTCTTCATGCTGGAATTCGCAGTTACTCTCTACCTCTTTGATTACACGCTTATTTAAAACTGAGAACTAAAAACAATGGTCATCAACTGTTGTGAATACTTTATTGTCATGTAAAATTGGAGCCGTTTCATCATTCGCCCAGTGAGTGGCTACAAAATGTACCAAAGACTCTTTTAAACAATGCTTTTCAACATCTTTTATTGAAGGCTGGAAGTATCGTACGAAAATGAGATAAATTTCTTTTAAAAAAGTGCTGCAAACTTTTTGCAGGATGGACTAAACTACTTTTCCGAATGTCTGAGGAAGGGTCGCTCCAAGCTGATACAATAAGAAAAAACCGTCAATCACGTCTACATCGGCACGCTTTGACGCGAGATCGCAAAATGTTTGTTAGCATATCTCCGGAATATTGAAATAAAGCTGGTGGTACCGGAACAAGTGGAAAAGTGAGGCAAAACTCAATGTCTACTTTCTGTACAACAGCTCTCCCCAAAAGCCTACCAAAAATATCTCTCTCTCCATTTTGAGCAAAGCTTTCTTATTCCGTTTGATAGGGTTTTCGAAACTGCCAATTTTTGTATTAACATTTTCCATGAAAATTCATTTCTGATTTTTTCCCAGAGCAGTGGAACCATATTTCTCGCTGTCTACATACCGCCGCTGAAGAATCCATCGGATTTCAGCGAGCCCGAAAGAACAACTGAAATGACGAGGAATGTCGCGCTGCTACGGAACATAAAGACGCTGCCTACAGCGCCACACTGCGATCGGGCGCAACTCGAGCTGTGCGGGCGCGTTATCGTGGGTTGAAGAAGAAAGCAAGACGCATTTTTTGTGAGAAAAATAGAGACGCTGAAATGCGTGAGTGCGAAGAGCTTGAGATGCTGGCCGACAGGAAAAGCGCCCGAAAATGTTTTCAAAAAGTTCGACGGCTAACAGAAGGTTTTAAGACCGGGGCGAATTCATGTAAGAATGAAAATGGCGACCTGGTGACTAATGTCCACAGCATACTTAAATTATTGAGGGAGCACTTCTCCACACTGCTTAATGGAAGCAACTGCAACAACCTTGGAGAAGATGTTGAACCTGAATCTCCAATCAATGATGATGGACGCGATGGACCATCACCCGACTATGACGATATTCGGAAAGCGATAGCATGGCTGAAGATCAACAAAGCCCCCGGGGCCGACGGGTTACCAGTTGAGTTATGTAAGTACGGCGGAGAGAAGCTAGTTAAGTGCATGCACGAGCTCATTTCTAGAATATGGTCGGAAGAACGCAAGCCTACTGATTGGAACTTAAGTGTGCTCTGCCCAATCCACAAAAAGGGTGATCCTGCAGTTTGCGCCAATTATCGCGGGATTAGTCTTATTAACATCGCGTATAAGGTTCTATCGAGTGTGTTGTGTGAAAGACTTAAGCCCACCGGCAATGAACAGATTTGACCTTATCAGTGTGGCTTTAGACCTGGCAAATCTGCCACGGACCAGATATTTACAATACGCAAGAACTTGGAAAGACCCGAGAAAGAAAAATCGACACACACCGTCTTTTTGTCGACTTCAAAGCCGCCTTCGACAGCACGAGAAGAAGTTTCCTATATGCCGCAATGTCTGAGTTTGGTATCCCGGCAAAACTTATAGGGCTATTCAAAATGGCGTTGAGCAACACCACCAGTTCCGTCAGAATTGGGAAGGACCTCTCCGAGCCGTTTGATACCAAACGAGGTTTTCGATAGGGTGACTCTTTGTCGTGCAATTTCTTTAACCTGATGCTGGAGAATATAATTCGAGCCGCAGAACTAAATCGGTCAGGCACCATCTTTTATAAGAGCGTGCAATTGCTGGCGTACGCCGATGACATTGACATCATCGGTCTTAACAACCGCGCAATTAGTTCTACCTTCTCCAAACTGGATAGAGAAGTGAGGCGAATGGGTCTGGAGGTGAACGAGGGCAAGACGAAGTATCTCCTGTCATCAAATAGACAGTTGGTTCATTCACGACTGGGATTAAACATCACTGTTGACAGTTATAACTTTGAAAAGTATAGGACTTCGTTTACTTAGGAACCCGCATTAACACCAATAACAGCGTCAGCCTTGAAATCCAACGCAGAATCTCTCTTGCCAACAAGTGCTACTTCGGACTAAGTAGGCAATTGCACAGTAAAGTCCTCTCTCGACGGACAAAAACGTTACTCTATTAGTCTCTTATCATGCCCTTCCTATTGTATGGCGCAGAAGCATGGACGATGACAACGTCCGATGAGAGGGCTCTTGGAGTGTTCGAGAGAAAAATTCTTCGAAAGATGTATGGACCTTTGCGTCTTTGCGACGGCGAATACCGCGTACGATGAAACGATGAGCTGTGCGAGCTATTCAATTACGTAGACATAAGTGCAGCGGATTAAAAACCAGCGGCTACGCTGGCTAGGTCACGTCGTACGAATGGATGAAATAGATTCAGCCCTGAAGGTTTTTAACGAGGTACCCGCGGGTGGTAGCAGAGGAAAAGGAAGATCTTCTCTGCGTTGGAAAGACCAAGTGGAAAAAGACTTGGCCATACTTGGGATTTCCAATTGGCGCCAGTGAGCAAAAGATAGGGATAGGTGACGTGCTTTGTTGACCTCGGCCCAAATCGCTTAGGCGGTTGATGCGCCAATTAAGTAAGTAAGTAAGTAATATATAAAGTATCAATTTAGTTCTCTTTGCGTGACTCACAGCCCATCATTGTCTTGCTGATATTAAGTTTGTAAATAAAGATATTCCAGTCAGAGTGTTTGCTCAAGAGTTAGATCTACTGGTGGTCGAGCTAGATTGCAATTTGTGCGCTTAGCACCAAACGCTCCACGCTTAAGTTCTTTAATAAGAGGTGAATTATTTTCTTTCAAACGTAGCAAATTACTCAAGTAATACACACTCCATCGAGCGTAAATAGGTTGATCCAGAGCAAGAAATAAGTTGCACATTTCGTCAATGCTGACAATGTACATATCCATGTCACAACAACGAATGCTTCTTTAAAATAGCACTAACCAAGTAAGCTTCTGCAGTTAGAGGATGAATCCCTTTGCATCGATTGAAATCTTTCCCATCTTAAAACGTGTTCATAGACCCGCCTGCTAATACCTTAGCGTGCACTAAAATTTCTACCGGAACCATCGATGTATTTTCCTAGCGCCTTGAAGTACGCCATCTGCTCGTGAAATTGCCCCGTGTTTATGAAATTGTTATCCAATGTAGATTTATCACTCTTCTGAATTCCCCACGCAATTTTTGCCATCGCCAAATCGTATGTAACCATTTGCTTTCCTGCCCTCATTCTTCGGCTACTTCGGAAGCAATACGGAGAGTCCCACGAACAACCGCATAGGAGGTAGGCCAGGTATTGATGGGCGGTAGATAGTCTATGCATTGAACTGTGCTAGTATCTACTTTAACGTGGCAGCCAGGTCTTCTAGTTGTGTTATACAACACAGGAAAAGGTCGGATCTTGCTTTTCATATCCAATTATAATAACACTTCGGCATGCCGCTTTCTGCAAACAGTTGAGTGTGTTTCGACCATTTTTTGCATATTTGAAGGTATACCACGAGAGTCTTTTCCAAATTTTGTGACCATGAGAAATGTTTCCTGAGGATCCGTTGTATTATGATGCGCCTTGCACTGTTTGCGTTGAAAAAGCAAAATGTAGAAACGCGTAGGTACACTTTGTTTACATTTAGAATTTTCAAACTCGTGAAATTTGATATCTCTATTTTGAAGGGTGATGGACCACAACAAATCACAAAATATACCCCAGGGTTGCATTTTCTCTAATGCTGCTACCTTTTTAATGTGCCTTGCTCAAAACAATTAAAATTATTTTGGCAGACATTCATAATAACATACATATGTATCGAAAAAGTGGCAGCTACAGATGCATATAGTTATCGGATAGGAACACCTTTAATTTTTTTACATTTAAAATGATCCTGCTCTCTGATCCTTTGAGGTAAGCATGGCTTGTCGGAGAGAGTGACGACTCTAGCGATTGTCATCGAGAGGCACATCCGCATAGGTCCCCGCACAAACGTCGACCCCAAGACCGTCACGCCCTTCCAATTCATGCGTTCCGTTTATGTCTGTTGTTCTTTATTTATTTCGTTTTTTGGTCAAGCAGGCATTGGTGTATAATCGTAAATGTTAACAAATGTTAAGTGTCCTGAGTATAGGTATCTGAAGTCTCGTTCGGTTAGAGTCCAAAAGGGTATATTTTATCTCGAATCTGACTTCGCGGTAAGAACAGGTATATAGTCATTAATTTTAGTCCGTTGGGTATTGCAGGTTTATTTTGTATGTTGCTATCTGTCATTTTACCTACGTATAATGAGTCATGTTCATGTGTTATAATGAGTCCATTTCGCCATTCAATTGTACATGACGATAGTGAGTCTGACGGCGTTGACGCTAAACATCATCTTGAAAAAACCTGATCCCTTCAATCATCACAGCGTTCAGCATCGTCTGCAGATGCTACGGTTTGCCCATCATCGTCACAAAATGATGGATCTACGCCTTCCAGGGACTCCATTGAGCAGCCTGTGAAGTCCGATATGACTTGTACATTTTGCGGTGTGATTCGTAAAAAGCTTGAAACGAAGCGATATAATGCGATTGATTGTATTTCGAAATCAGTAATTTATTGGAACCTGGAGGCCGAGTAAAATATTGCTGACACAACTATTGTTGCGAAAATCGAGAATGCGAGCACTGTCGCGTATCATCATAATTGTCTTCGCTCGTTCATATATAATAACAAGCGATTGTCCAAAAATGAGGAGCCTAAAACAGAAAGTCAGTTGCATCACAATCGAAAAATTCATAACTTAGCCTTTGAGTCACTTTCTTGTTTAATAAATACTTGTTTAATAAATACTGACAGCAGATTTATTGTCTATAAAAATTATTAGTTCATAAATATATGTAGTTAAAAGAAGTTAAAATGGACACAAAAAATAAAAATAAAAACCGTTATTACCTTAACTTCAGCGGTCTCAAATCCGGGCATGAAATCAAAATACTTTCCTGATTTTTGAGCTTATTGATCGAGTTCTTTAATGTATTTGTTGTTATTGTTAACTTAGGCTATTCGATCTAATTTCTTTTGTGCAAGAAAAAACAATTTCTCCACTTTTTACCCGACGTTTCGCTAACTACCTTAGCATCTTCAGGGGTGATTTCTTTATTCAACTATATAAACATAAAAACAAACAAACAAAAACAAAAGAGTTAAATAAATATATATATATGTGTGTGTAAACAATACAAGTAAAAGACATTTAGTCACTTACATGTAGTTTAGGACATTTGACACAGATCTTAAATAGTTGAACACAGCAAAAATTAAATAAAATCAAATAGAATTATTAAACACATTGAACATTAAAAACATTAAACATTAAAAACATTAAACATTTTTTGTATATACTTAAAAAACTAAAACATTGATACCATCTGGTGTGGTACTTTCGTCATACTAATTCTTATGTTATTATATTTTAGAGACAAAGCATATAAGCAGCCGCGATATCGTCTGTATCCTCCTTCTTGTTTATTGTTTTCTCCCTTTTTTGTAATATTCGTAAACTTTCGATCGTGTATCTCGTCTTTTCCCTCCTCTGCTTGTCCAATATTTGTGCATTCTCTATATCAGCTGTGTGCCCACTGGTTAGTATATGTTGTGCTAAAGCTGTGTTGTTTTTCTTTTTCTTAATGTCGGCTTCGTGCTCTGCTAGACGAACTCCTAGCGCTCGCTTAGTTGTCCCTATGTAAACTTTGTTGCAGTTTTCGTTTGATTTCCCTTTACATGTTATTTCGCATACCACGTTGTTTTGTTGGTGGATATTTATTGGCGTTTTTGTTTGTGTGAAAATAGATGATAGAGTGCAGTTTGCTTTGTATGCTAGTCTTGTGTTGGTGTGTTTGTTGAGATCCAGCTTTTGGTGAAATTTTGGGATGTATGTTACACTGTGATATCGTATTGTATCGTTTGATGCTGTCATTGTTTGTGCTTGGACTTGTTTTTGTGTTAAATTTGTTGTTTTTTGTTCTATTAAACTGTGTATTAGGTGTTGCGGGTAGTTATTGCTCGACAGTATTTTGTTTATTTTCTTTGTATTCTCGTCCTTGAATTGTTGGTTACTTATAGTTAGTATTTTATTGATTAGATTATTTGCTGTGTTGATTTTGTACTTAAGTGGTTGTGAAGACATATAATTGATTAGGCGCCCAGATGAGGTGGGTTTTGCATACTAGTCAAGTAGAATGTTGCCATTGTCTCTATGGATCATAACGTCAAGAAAAGGTATGCGGGCGTTTGTCTCTGCTTCCATAGTGAATTAAAGATTAGGGTGGTAGTCATTGAGTGTGTTGAGAATTATGTTAGCGTCATTTTTATTTATAATAGCGAAAATGTCGTCTACGTACTTTACTATGAATTTTATGTCAATGCTAAATTTTTCTTTTAGGGCCACAATTGTATTGTCCAATAAGTCATCCATTACTAGGTCAGCAATTGTTGGTGAGAGTAGGTTGCCCATAGGCATTCCAAAAGTCTGGGCATAATAACCTCCGTTACATGTAAAATAGTTATTGTCTTTCAAGCAGAAGTTTAAAATATTTAAAAATTTGTTTTTAGGTATTTTTGTGCATGGTTGAAATTTATCCCACTTGGTCATAATGATTTTAATCGCTAGGTGTGTCGGTATGTTTGTGAATAATGAAATCACGTCAAACGAAATCAGCAGGTCTTCCTCGTGTAATTTTATGTCTTCAATTCTTTTTTTATTTTTATTTTTTTATTTTTTTTTTTTTTTAATTCAAACGCATTTTTAATGTTATTGTTAGAAAAGACACGCTCTGGCAACACCATACTTACGTCAAATATGTTATCGAGTATAACCAACGTATATATATCGAACATCTCTTACTTTCATTTTTATTAGCTTAGCTACCTTTCCTTTTTACATTTATCTCGCTTGTGAACAAGTTGATATTATATTAAATAAAGCTTAAAGATTACATCTTACTTAATCTACATCGTTTTTCCCTTTTGATCCGGTCAGCCAGCTTCGCTTTTCAACAGGTTATGGGCCCAGCCCCTGGCCGACAGTAAAACAAAAAAAAAAAAGGAAAACGATTAACTACCACGTGGCACACAATTTTTTTTTGCGCAATAACCATGGCCAAAGCCAGTATCTACTCGATTGAACCTTTAAAAAAGGATAACTACGACACGTGGAAGGTGCAAGCACAAGCAGTTCTCATTAAAAATGGTCTATGGAAATACGTTTCCGGCATACAAAAACGAGAAGGTAACCAGCAGTCGATTGACATGTTCGACGAACAAGACTTACTTGCGCGATCAGACTTGCTGCTTATAATCTCACCATCGGAGCTGCGACAGGTAAAAAATGCCACCACATCCAAAGAGGTATGGGATTTTTTAGCAAAAACCTACGAAAGTCAAGGACCAGCAAGGAAGGCTACACTTTTAAAGAAACTTATACTTAAAAAGGCTAGTTCCGCTGAAAATACTTCCTTGAGAGAGCACCTAAATGAGTTCATGGACACCGTGGATAAGCTTGCGAATATGGACATCAAAATTCACAACGATCTTCTGAGCATTATGATGCTATACAGTCTTCCTACCGCATTTGACAGTTTCCGAATTGCAATCGAATCCAGGGATTCACTGCCTTCACACGAAGAACTTAAAGTAAAAATATTAGAAGAGTCTGAGGCAAGAGTGGTGAATCAAAAAGCAGAAGATGAGGCTATGTTCACAAGCAAACCAAAAGGTAAAACCAACAAGAAGTTCTCCAAGTGCGGATTTTGCAACAAACCCGGACACATAATTAAAGACTGCTGGTTCAAAAACAAAAATGCAACTAAAAAGGAAAGGTGTGAAAACGTACAAAACCTTTATATAGACGAATTTATTTCAACACATGAATTAGGTAAAAAGGATGTACATAAATGGTGCCTAGAGAAATGTTCGATAATATTTGCAGCACTGACACAAGTGTATTAAAGTTAGCTTCCTTTAATAAAATTGAAAAAATATGTGGCAGAGGAAGCGTAACATTTAGCCACAAAAACACTACAATCAATCTACGTGAAACATTATTCGTTCCCGGGCTGTCAACAAATTTAATATCAGTGAGAAAACTAACCGAAAATGGATGTAAGGTTTATTTTTTTGAAAACATTGCTATCATTTATAATAAAGAAAATAAAAAAATTTTGGAAGCAAAAAAGGAAAATAACCTGTACTATATCAGTACTGAAATAAAACTTACACAAACAGAAAAATCTCTTTATTCAAGTCAATTATATAAATGGCACGTTAACTTAGGTCACATAAATGAAAATGACTTAAAATTAGCTTACAAAAACAACGCAGTTAAAGGTCTGGACATAAATAAAAATGAAAAATTAGATTGTGAAATATGCATCCAAGGAAAAATGTCACAGTCACCATTCAAAAAAACAAATAGACCAAGAGCTCGCGAATTGCTAGAAATAGTTCACAGCGACGTCTGTGGACCGATGCCAGTCGACAGTTTAGGAGCCAGCAGATACTTCGTCACTTTTATCGATGAGTACAGTCGGTATTGCAAAATATATTTCCTGAAACATAAAAATGAAATATTGAATAAATTTAAAGAATACAAAAACGAAGTCGAAAATCTTACAAATAAGAAAATTAAATACTTACATACAGACAATGGGACAGAGTATACAAATTTCGAGTTCGAGAACTACCTTAAAAATCATGGTATCGTAAGAAGGTTATCTGCCCCATACACGCCAGAACAAAATGGTACATCTGAAAGAAAAAATAGAACCTTATTAGATAAGGCTCGCTGCATGTTAATTCAATCCAAATTACCAGAAAGTTTTTGGGCTGAAGCTATACTAAATGCGAACTACGTAACAAATAGAACCCCGTCAAAAAATACAAATTATAAAACTCCATTTGAAATATGGGTAGGCCGTGTACCATCTGTTAGGCACATGCACTGTTTTGGAGCCAAAGCGTATGCACTAAATAAGGGCCAAAGAAACAAATTTTCCGACAGAGCCGAAGAAGGCATTTTCTTAGGCTACTCAGAAACGAGTAAAGCATATCGGATTTGGCTGCCTAAGCTAAATAAATTAAAAATTACAAGAGACATAAAATCACTAGATAAAATGTACAACGAAGAAAATTTGACAGAAAATAAATATCTAAATATTGAAGAAAAAACTACAAATAATGTAGATCATATTCATTTTGAAGCTAAAGAACAAAAAGATAACGTAAATACGAGTTTAAATGAGACGGAAACTAGCGAACCAGAGGTAGAACAACAAATACCCATTGAGGCACAACAAGATGATTCAAGGCCGCAAAGAAGAAGACAACCTCCTCTGCGGTTACAAGACTACGTGTCACACCTGTGTGTAAGCAAAAATTACGACGAAAATTCCATAGAATGGGAGCAACCTATAAAAGAAGAAATTAAAGCTCATCTACAAAACGATACCTGGCAAATAATAGAAAAGGACAACGAAAGCAAAAACATCGTATCTTGCAAAATGATTTTAAAAGAGAAAATTGGCTCTGACGGACAAATAGATAAAAAGAAAGCAAGATTAGTCGCTCGTGGATTTACTCAAGTATACGGCGTGGATTATAACGAGACATTCGCTCCGGTAACGAAATTAAAATCGATTAGATCCATTTTGGCCATGGCTGTTGAGCAAAATTTAAAAATTATTCAGCTAGACGTGAAAACAGCATTCCTCAACGGCGAATTAAGAGAAGACATTCAAATGGAATTACCAAAAAATTTGGAGAAATATCTACGCGACATTATGGCTGAAGAAAGTACCAACATAAAAACCAACTTATACATAAAAGCTCAGACTATGTTACAAAACCTAAAAAAACCTGGAAAAGAGAAAATATGCAAACTATTAAAAGCAATATATGGATTAAAGCAATCCGGAAGAGAATGGTATAACAAACTCAGCAATACATTAAAACAAATTGGGTTTACGTCGTCGAATGCTGATCCCTGCGTGTACACACTTGCAAAAGGGGGAGATA
Organism: Philophylla caesio; assembly: GCA_963971545.1. NCBI lineage: Eukaryota > Metazoa > Arthropoda > Insecta > Diptera > Tephritidae > Philophylla > Philophylla caesio. Next base: position 88,534,671 of record OZ020607.1, read on the forward strand.
AAATCATTCTAGCATTATATGTTGACGATTTAATAATAGCATATTCGAATGAAAATCACATGAAGATAATAAAAAAAATTCTCATGAATAAATTTGAAATGAAAGACTTGGGTACATTAAAATATTGCCTAGGCGTTAACTTCGAATATAAAAATAATGAAATACTAATAAGTCAGAAACATTATATTGAAAATTTACTTAAAAAATTCAATATGGAAGATTGCAAAACAACAAAAACACCTATGATACAAGGGCTAAAGTTGCAAAAAACCAAAATTAAAACGGAATTACCATATCAAAACCTAATCGGCTCACTAATGTACCTGGCCATCGCAACCAGACCAGACATTATGTACGCTACATCTTACCTTAGCCAACTTAACAATAACTACGACGACGAACACTTCAAATCCGCCAAGAGAGTACTACGTTATTTAAAGGGTACTAAAAGTCTATGTTTATCCTACAAGAAGCAAAACAAACCTTTACAAGCATTTTCGGATGCAGATTGGGCTAGCTGCGAAATTGATCGCAGGTCATTTACAGGATATTGTTTCAAGTACGGAGGAGCCGTGGTCACTTGGGAATCAAGAAAGCAGCGGACGATTGCACTTTCTACAGCTGAAGCCGAATATATGGCGTTAACGGAAACATCAAAAGAAGCCATTAATCTAAGACAACTGTTCTCCGATATGGGAGTAAACACTGAACAAATAACCATATTCAACGACAACCAATCAGCCCAACACCTCGCAAGGAACCCCATCGTAAATAGAAGAAGTAAGCATATAAGCATAAAGGAACACTTCATTAAAGACGTCGTGGAGCGGGGAGTAATTGAACTGGCCTATAAGCCCAGCACGGAGCTTGAAGCAGACATATTTACCAAGGCGCTGACACAAGCTCGACATGAAGAAACTATACGAAGACTTGGTTTGCACATGCAGTATACCAAGCGTGAGGGGGAGTGTTAGAAAAGACACGCTCTGGCAACACCATACTTACGTCAAATATGTTATCGAGTATAACCAACGTATATATATCGAACATCTCTTACTTTCATTTTTATTAGCTTAGCTACCTTTCCTTTTTACATTTATCTCGCTTGTGAACAAGTTGATATTATATTAAATAAAGCTTAAAGATTACATCTTACTTAATCTACATCGTTTTTCCCTTTTGATCCGGTCAGCCAGCTTCGCTTTTCAACAGTTATATTTTTCCGAAATGATGTTATTCAGAAATTTGCCCATGTATTTAGATAGGCCATAGCACGGTACATTGACCGATGAGGAAATTGGTCTTAATGGTAAATTTGGTTTGTATATTTTTGGTAAACCGTAGAGTCTGGGTGCCGCCGCTGCAGCGGAAGTTAGCTGTTGTTTTTCTCGGAAATCTATCATTTTGCTCTTATACAATTCTTGTACTATGATGTTGTTTTTCTTTTGTAGTGTAATTGTTGGGTCGCTCCTCACGATTTTATACGTGTTTTTGTCATCCAGAAGTTTCTCGAGTTTGTTCGTGTAGTCCGCTTTGTACAAAACCACAGTTTTGTTTCCTTTGTCCGCGTTCGTAACTATAATTTCATCTTTATGTTGTTTAAGAAAAGTTTTAGTTCTATAAAAAGTCTCTAATATAAATTTCTCTGCCGCATTGTGTTTTATGTTTCTCCTGAATTGATTTATTCTGTTGCTTAATTTACATCTCGTCATTTCCTTATCCTTGTTGTTTTCCATAAGTTGGATCAATTGCTCCATTTCTGCTATAATTTGGCCCGGTTTGAAACTAGTTCTTGTTGTGGGTAATGCAAATTATTTACCCATTGACAATAACCATTTGCTTTCTTCGGGAAAAACTATTTTTGTATTGTTAACGAACCAGTTGTCGTTGAATTGTATTCCTAGCTTACGTAGTTGTTGTAGTTTTAGCTTTTCTAATTTTTCCGTCTGTATTGATTCGCGTTCTTCCTTTATTTTCTGGCTTATGCAATTCTGCTTGCACGTAAACGAGTTTAGCTCTGACTCACTTATGCTGTGTTTAAGTTGTTGTTGTGCGTGAAATATGTAATCTTTTGTTGTTTTTATGTTTATGTTCGTTTGTGTGATTTTTTTTTCTTAAGAACATATGTTTTGCAGTTTCTGTTTTTGTTTTTACTTGGTTAGATGTGGTATTTACTTTAACGTTTTTTAGAGTGTGGGAGAGAAAATTCGGTATGAGTTCAAAGCGTCTACATCCTAATAGAAACTTTAATTGTGCTGTCTGTTTTGCTAGTTTGACTTTTTGTTTACTGTAGTGTTTAAGGGTGATGCATGTGTGTTCACCGTATTTATATTTCATGTGTTCATAGAAGTTCTTCATATTTGTTTGTTGCTTGTTGTTGGTGTGAATAAAGTTAAAATCTCGGCAGGCCTTCCGATATTGAAATTTTGATTTTTGAGCTTATTGATCGAGTTCTTTAATGTATTTGTTGTTATTGTTAACTTAGGCTATTCGATCTAATTTCTTTTGTGCAAGAAAAAACAATTTCTCCACTTTTTACCCGACGTTTCGCTAACTACCTTAGCATCTTCAGGGGTGATTTCTTTATTCAACTATATAAACATAAAAACAAACATGAATTTTTAGTTGTTTTTTCGGCCTTATTGGTTGTAATAATTGACAATTTTATTGAGCTCGAGGCCAGTTTATGGAAGATTTTATTGGAAAAATAACAACAGTTTTAAAATGGTAGAAGTTATAGTACTATTTCGGAAATCACCACATTTCCTCATCAGACTTCTTTTTGATTATTAAATTAAATTAATTTTTAATTTAATTCTTCATAACCATTTCTCCAAGGCTATGAACCAAGGAGCTCGGAGTTGCAAAGTCAACACGCTAAATGCTGTGCTACGCTCTTGTTTGTAGTTGGTTTGTTTAAGGAAGATGGAAAAACGACGCAGTCCACTCGGCTAGCGTAGCACAGCATTTAGCGTGTTGACTTTGCAACTCCGAGCTCCTTGGTTCATAGCCTTGGAGAAATGGTTATGAAGAATTAAATTAAAAATTACTTTAATTTAATAATCAAAAAGAAGTCTGATGAGGATATGTGGTGATTTCCGAAATAGTACTATAACTTCTACCATTTTAAAACTGTTGTTATTTTTCCAATTAAATCTTCCATAAACTGGCCTCGAGCTCAATAAAATTGTCAATTATAAAAACAAACAAACAAAAACAAAAGAGTTAAATAAATATATATATATATGTGTGTAAACAATACAAGTAAAAGACATTTAGTCACTTACATGTAGTTAGCGCTTGGTACAGTGCAAGTCTATTTTGATATAAATTGTTTATAGGATTGTACAAGCACTCAAACGACTCTACAAATCAAAAAGATACAGTTAGATTCCCTCGGCCATTCCAACTGAAATTTAAGTTGATTTGGTGTATTATATTTCAAACATATAACACATGGCTTACCTTCGTGATTTATTTATCCATATTTGCAAAATTATTTGAAACTACTTTTGGGTGAGTAATGAAATGATTTATAACAATTATTTTTGAAAAGAATATGTGAAAAGATCAGCTGATCATGGCTGTGCGTCAGCTGAAAATATAAATAGTTCTATTTCGTATGTACGTGCATCTCTTTTATACAGAAGCTAATCTAATTGTGACTTAAACGAAGGGTTTGCATTTACTTATGTAAAAAATGACGTATACACATGCAAATTGATATTGAGTAAGAACACTTTATCGGTCTGATAAGCCATTCGTAATTGGAGGAGCGAACGTGAATCACTTAACGTGGAAGCACCGTTTAATGGGGTTCCCTAGGATTCAAATGTGTTTAATCCTAAAGTCGATTAATGTTAAAAGGAGCATCGATAAATGTTTTTTCGTACAATTGTTATTTTGAAGATTAAGTTTTTGTAATTTTGCCACAGGCATAGGTGAATTATACAATTTGCGTCCTAATGAAAACTGGACTTAAAAATTTTGAGAACGGATTACTATTAAGAACTTTGTGTTCCGAATTAAAGTTTGTGTATAATAGGCTTCTGTAATGCATATTAAGCAGGTAGTAATATATGTACATAGTTATAGGTAATGATGTGCTCAAGCCTATGTTTTTGTACATAATTTCAGATTATAATTCAAGGATTTAAAAGTTACAAAGATCAAACTGTTGTTGAACCATTTGACAAAAGGCACAATGTTGTGGTCGGCAGAAATGGATCAGGAAAAAGCAATTTTTTCTACGGTAAGCTTATTAATATTGTTTATACTTATATGGTTTGTGCATAGTTGGGAAAATTCTGAATGTTAGCTTTGCAGAGGATAAAGGGAAATTGGCCTTTGCTCACCCTATCCCACCTTAAGGAAGAAAGCATAAACTTTTTTAACCCATCTCGGTCTTCTAGACCAACGATTGACTCCAATTTCTAATGGCTATAAGCACACCTCTGTTGCAAACGAAAAATTTTTCACTTAAAATAGCTGCTATATACAGAGTTTAAATTTTAAGAATGAACATATATTAAGAAGCGTTAGCATGCGAGCAGAGTAGTCGCGTTTTTTTGTTTTATTTATAAATATCCACGAAATTAATTTGGACGACTTTATGGAGTTTATGATAGAACTTTTTTGCGATTGTGCCTTGCCGTGGTTTCTGTAAAATCTTTTTACATTGCGTTCGCTGCAAAATATCTGAATATAACGTGAATTAATTAAAACGAATCGACACATTCAGCCTTAATACTAGAGGTGGGTAACTCAGTACCACAATAGTAAAACTGAGGTGAAGTCCTTCTCATGGTGGATAATGAAAATAAACTATAGCAGAGTTGCATGCAATGATATTTCATAATAAACTTTGAAAATCACACTTTACAATTATTAATTAAAGCCAAAAATTTATAGCGAAAAAATGTAACGACTGTTTTTATTTGCATATTTGAATAATTATTCAACGGCTCACCACAATTCTCAATAAAAAAAAGCAACCCTGGGTAGTAAACTTTTCGGTGGTGAGTTTTCTTCTTCATTTCATTCATTCGTTTCGGTTAAATTTGTAAACAAAAGCAGTTAATTTTGCAAATATATATATACATTTTCTTATAACTGGAACATTTTTACATTTACTGAAGGAAATAACTGCCTGGAATGGAGCGCAAGCGAAACTACATCTTTAAATTGAAGCAGAGTATTCCTAGAATAGTTTAAGTGGCATGCATAATCAAAAAGAAAGCTACTTTTTAATGATTTCAGGGCCAATAAAACAGCTGCGAAAGACTTGATACTTCAAGACCTTAGAATTTACTTACATCGATTTTTTGTAGCTCAATGTTCATGGTGAAGATTCCTTAATATGTACAAAAATACAAATTTAAAATTGCATATATTTGAAAAAACGTAAATAAATATATACATACACACATATCACGTTGCTGCGAGCAGTTTTCTACCATTGGGCATTGTCACATGTTCAGTATTTATTGACGTGATGCAAATATCGTGTTATTTCTTGTAGCATGCAATATTTATGGGTAAGAATAAGGATTGCAAAATAATTAAATCCATGGATATGGATCGCAATACCGTCAATAAATATTTAAGCATTTTTTTTCGTCGATGCGACTAATATTTACTCCAGTACCTTCTCTCTATTTGTTTTGTTATTAAAGAAAATTCCAGTATTATAGCTAAGCATGCACAAACTTTATTTTCTTGTTGTTCTATTGTCTATATATATTTCGAACCACGCAGCCTGCAAAGTATATAAATACTGACGGGATATGTATACTGGGGATCAAAAGTGATTTGTCAGGGATAATTTTCCTTTGGAAATGTGTTTGCGCTCTTTTCCGGTTGAAAATTTTAATAAGAACAAAAAACATAAAAATGATAAGCATTTGTGTATTAAAATATACAATTGTATAATAAATATCACTGAAAAATGTATTGTATATTTTGCATTCAGCTATTTAGACGTAGGGTCAAAATCCTATGTATGAATAACGCCTTGAAATGTTAATGAAATACGAAAATTTAAGTATAGTCAGTAAGAATTTATGTTCATTGACTTCATAAAACAATTAAATAAATAATAACAAATAAATCAATTAATATATTACACTTAATGTTGAACTCAACCTGAGTGCGAGTAACTCTTAATTGCTATCTAAGCGCCAGTTAAAATTCCAGCAGTTAATATTTTTAAGAATTCATTTTCATTCTAATTATGACAAAAAAAAAATAAAATAACATGCATATGACCTTTAGCACAATTTGAAGATCAATTTAAAAGTAAACAAATTGAAAATTTAAAACAAACCATATGCAACAGAATATTAGTTTAGGAACTTCTCGCACCGTCAACGGTTTATGTAAAGATATTCCTTCGAACTTTATACAGCATGAACAAAGTCTCGACAGAATTGTATGGAATTAAACGTTCAAGAGCTTTGTGTGTGGTCCTCACTTCTGTGAGCTTGTTCTATACGCGCTTTTTTTTTATTTATTAATGAATAAATTAAAACTTGTGTAGTTCCTTGCTGCACAAAACCCTATTGAAAAATTTTTTTCGTTAAAAAGAGTAACACGAAACCCAAGTCCTTTTGGGAGGTGAATTTTTCTGATAAATTATCGAAAGGTTGCGTACTGTATATACTGTGCTTAGTACTGTGTTGAGTTACTGAGCTGACTCTTAGCGATGAGCCGCTCGCTCAGACTCACTTCCCAAAAAAATTGTGACTCAGTAGCTCAGTTATTTATTTATTTATTTATTTATTTATTGAGTCTATTGAACAATAATTTCCTTACAGACTATTAACAATATTATGCTTAATAACTAAGAAAAGAAAATTTCAAAATTTAAAAAGTTGAATCCAAAAGATTTTTAAAAACATTTTTTGCATAAGAAAAATCTAATAATACCTTGTTCGATATCATATTAAATTCACCAATGGCACGGGCAATAGGGACATTACGAGCATATTCAGTTTTGTAATTAACACCATAAAACGGCAAAAAATTGCGTAAACTTCGCTGAGGAATGTTAAAATTAAGTTTTACTAATAGAATGGGGCAATCAATAGCGCCATTAACCAAATTAAAAATAAAAGACAAAGAGAGTATGGATCTTCTAGAATCCAACGATTTCAAATTTATTAAAAGTAGGCGTGAACTATACGAAGGTACTGGTTCCGAAAAATTTAAAGAGCGTAAAGCAAACTTAAGGAATACTTTTTGGACACGTTCAATTCTGTTTACTAAATTGGCATGGTATGGTATCCAAATGATCGTTGCATATTCTAAGTTAGAGCGTACAAAAGACGTTACTTGCGGTCTTCACCTGCTTTCAATGCTCGCTTACCGATCGGTAAACGAGCGCTTGCTTGCTTTCAACTGTCATTTTTGTAGTTTGACAGCCATTTTCGCATTTCGTGGCATCTTTCATTGTGGCAACATCATTTATCATAGGCTCTTCGAGCACAAAAAAGCCTTTTAATAAGATATATTGATAAAATCGAGTGTAATGTCGGGCAAAGGCGACTATAACTATTTTCTTATTCCACAACAGTCGGTTCTACGCTACCGAAGTGACTCGGATTTCATCCGACCAAGGACTGTTGTATCGGCGACCTAACCCCACTTAGGCTGCCGGACACCCCCAATCTTATCTCCTCTTGAGTGCAATACCTTGCAGCAGGTTTGCTACTCATACTTCTGGCCAGGGCGGTGGTCGATCCTAACCCTGGCCCAGAAACCTATTTCTGCTGCATCTGCTAGAGAAGGCTTCATCCGAATTCCACTTCGGTGAGGTGTAATTCTTGAAACGGATGGTGCCATCTTAAGGTCTGCTCAGGCCTTAAGAAAACCATTGAGTGGTCCACAACCTATGTGGGCCAGTGTTGCTCGCGCACTCAGGCGCTCCAAGCCTCCACGGCATCCCCCTTTGCGCCACCCGCGCAGGTGTCTCAGCGCACCCCCCTGCCTCCACGGCCCCAGGAGCTCGCAGCAACACCGAACCTCTCCCCCCTCGCTCCACCACACGTGGAGACCATCAGCAATTACTGGTTACCCCCACAATCTGCTGTGTGTGCCGGGTCAGAGTACAGCGGAATGCCTGCTCAGTCAGGTGTAACGCCTGTCAGGTCTGGTGACACTACCGGGGGTGCTCTGGCCTTCGCACCACAAGTGTCATTCACGACACCGCCCACCCATGTTAATGGGCCATCACCACCACAGCGGGATGCGCAGCCGGGACGGGATGGCCCTCGGATCTAGTCCCTCATCCCCCTCAACGCGACGACCCTACCGAGACAGACGAGACTTACAGTTTAACTGCAACGGACTCTCGAGCAAGATCTCGGAGGTGGTAGCCTTCATGGCTCGGCAAGGACTGTGAATAGCTGCGGTCCAATAGACGCAGCTCAATTCTAACGAACTACGACGGTTACAATGTGCTTTGTAGAGATTGCGAGCGAGATAATGGTGGGGGCCTAGCCTTCATATTACACAAGACCGTGCAGTATCGTCTAATCGATGTAGACATCGATCCAAGGGACAGCACCCTAGAATGTCAAAAGATTGCTGTCCGGTCAGGCGACGTCGAGCTCGAATATTTAATATTTACATACCCCCTGTCTCCTGCTGCCCCGCTGTCATAAGTGCGCTCATCAGTGGTGAAAACCGATTGGTAGTCGGAGACTTCAACGCGCATCACGATCTTTGGTTCTCAAGCCTACCAAACGATCGTAGGGGAAATATTTTGGCAGAGCACATAGACGATTCGACATTCCAGCTCCTACAGAAGTTCGCATCGGCGAGAGCGAGTTCCGCAGGGTGGTAAAGTCCGCTGCAGCCCGTTTTATTCCGGCAGGTAGGATCCCCGAGATCCGACCTAACTTCCCGGTTGATGCTGTAAAAATTGGGCACTGCGGCAGTAGCGTATCTCATCAAGGTCCTCAATCTGTCCTTAACCACCCTAATCATTCCAGATATCTGGAAGATGAGTAGGGTGATACCACTACTGAAGCCAGGAAAACCTGGCGAGTCCTACCGGCCGTTCTCCCTGCTTTCTCCAGTGGTCAAGACACTTCAGGCCCTGTTGCTCCCACATTTCAACCACTACCTCAGCGAAGCCTCAACACGGCACTTAACGCCATAAACACACAGGTTAATCGTGGTCTCAATGGCAACTGCCTCTGTGAGAGAACCGTCCTCGTAGCTCTGGACATGTCGAAGGTCTTTGACACAGTCAGCCACTCCACCTTGTTAATGGACGTGGAGGACTCACCTCTTCCAGCGGCGTTGAGGCGATGGACCGAAAACTATCTGTGCGGTCGTCAGGCTACGGTGCCACAGGGTGGTATTCCCCTTACTATTTAATTTCTACATCTCGCGACTCCCATCCTCGCCAGAGGGAGTCACACTGGTCTCGTATGCCGACGATTGCACGATAATGGCTACCGGCAATGGACTTGATGGCTTGTGTTCCAAGGTCAACAGCTACCCCCCAGAGCTTGCTCACTATTTTACAGGACGGAATTTGGCTCTGTCTCCAGCGAAGTCCACGGCGACCCTATTTACATCTTGGACGAAGGAGGTCGGGCTCACCCTCGACATATACGTCGAGGGGACCCCAATTCCGACGGTTAACCACCCGAAGGTCCTGGGGGTCACCCGTGACAGCGTCGTCTCCTTGTTGCAAACGAAAAATTTTTCACTTAAAATAGCTGCTATATATAGAGTTTAAATTTTAAGAATGAACATATTTTAAGAAGCATTAGCATGCGAGCAGAGTAGTCGCGTTTTTTTGTTTTATTTATAAATATCCACGAAATTAATTTGGACGACTTTATGGAGTTTATGATAGAACTTTTTTGCGATTGTGCCTTGCCGTGGTTTCTGTAAAATCTTTTTACATTGCGTTCGCTGCAAAATATCTGAATATAACGTGAATTAATCAAAACGAATCGACACATTCAGCCTTAATACTAGAGATGGGTAACTCAGTACCACAGTAGTAAAACTGAGGTGAAGTCCTTCTCATGGTGGATAATGAAAATAAACTATAGCAGAGTTGCATGCAATGATATTTCATAATAAACTTTGAAAATCACATTAAAAATTTTGCGGAAGGTAAAATATTTGCATATACACTTTACAATTATTAATTAAAGCCAAAAATTTATAGCGAAAAAATGTGACGACTGTTTTTATTTGCATATTTGAATAATTATTCAACGGCTCACCACAATTCTCAATAAAAAAAGCAACCCTGGGCAGTAAACTTTTCGGTGGTGAGTTTTCTTCTTCATTTCATTCATTCGTTTCGGTTAAATTTGTAAACAAAAGCAGTTAATTTTGCAAATAAATATATAAATTTTCTTATAACTGGAACATTTTTACATTTACTGAAGGAAATAACTGCCTGGAATGGAGCGCAAGCGAAACTACATCTTTAAATTGAAGCAGAGTATTCCTAGAATAGTTTAAGTGGCATGCATAATAAAAAAGAAAGCTACTTTTTAATGATTTAAGGGCCAATAAAACAGCTGCGAAAGACTTTTGATACTTCAAGACCTTAGAATTTACTTACATCGATTTTTTGTAGCTCAATGTTCATGGTGAAGATTCCTTAATATGTACAAAAATACAAATTTAAAATTGCATATATTTGAAAAAACGTAAATAAATATATACATACATACACACATATCACGTTGCTGCGAAAAGTTTTCTACCATTGGGCATTGTCACACGTTCAGTATTTATTGACGTGATGCAAATATCGTGTTATTTCTTGTAGCATGCAATATTTATGGATAAGAATAAGGATTGCAAAATAATTAAATCCATGGATATGGATCGCAATACCGTCAATAAATATTTTAGCATTTTTTTTCGTCGATGCGACTAATTTTTACTCCAGTACCTTCTCTCTATTTGTTTTGTTATTAAAGAAAATTCCAGTATTATAGCTAAGCATGCACAAACTTTATTTTCTTGTTGTTCTATTGTCTATATATATTTCGAACCACGCAGCCTGCAAAGTATATAAATACTGACGGGATATGTATACTGGGGATCAAAAGTGATTTGTCAGGGATAATTTTCCTTTGGAAATGTGTTTGCGCTCTTTTCCGGTTGAAAATTTTAATAAGAACAAAAAACATAAAAAATGATAAGCATTTGTGTATTAAAATATACAATTGTATAATAAATATCACTGAAAAATGTATTGTATATTTTGCATGCAGCTATTTAGACGTAGGGTCAAAATCCTATGTATGAATAACGCCTTGAAATGTTAATGAAATACGAAAATTTAAGTATAGTCAGTAAGAATTTATGTTCATTGACTTCATAAAACAATTAAATAAATAATAACAAATAAATCAATTAATATATTACACTTAATGTTGAACTCAACCTGAGTGCGAGTAACTCTTAATTGCTATCTAAGCGCCAGTTAAAATTCCAGCAGTTAATATTTTTAAGAATTCATTTTCATTCTAATTATGACAAAAAAAAAAAATAAAATAAGATGCATATGACCTTTAGCACAATTTGAAGATCAATTTAAAAGTAAACAAATTGAAAATTTAAAACAAACCATATGCAACAGAATATTAGTTTAGGAACTTCTCGCACCGTCAACGGTTTTTGTAAAGATATTCCTTCGAACTTTATACAGCATGAACAAAGTCTCGACAGAATTGTATGGAATTTAACGTTCAAGAGCTTTGTGTGTGGTCCTCACTTCTGTGAGTTTGTTCTATACGCGCTTTTTTTTATTTATTAATGAATAAATTAAAACTTGTGTAGTTCCTTGCTGCACAAAACCCTATTGAAAAATTTCTTTCGTTAAAAAGAGTAACACGAAACCCAAGTCCTTTTAGGAGGTGAATTTTTCCAATAAATTATCGAAAAGGTTGCGTACTGTATATACTGTGCTCAGTACTGTGTTGAGTTACTGAGCTGACTCTTAGCGATGAGCCGCTCGCTCAGACTCACTTCCCAAAAAAATTGTGACTCAGTAGCTCAGTTACTTGCGGTCTTCACCTGCTTTCAATGCTCGCTTAGTTCTAAAAGCAAGCGACATGTCGCACGTGAAGACCGCAAAAAGTTGAAAATATGCTTCGTCTCTCCAACCGATCGTTAAGCGAGCGCTTGCTTGCTTTCAACTGTCATTTTTGTAGTTTGACAGCCATTTTCGCATTTCGTAGCATCTTTCATTGTGGCAACATCATTTATCATAGGCTCTTCGAGCACAAAAAAGCCTTTTAATAAAATATATTGATAAAATCGAGTGTGTGTTCGGGCAAAGGCGACTATAACTATTTTTTTATTCCACAACAGTCGGTTCTACGCTACCGAAGTGACTCGGATTTCATCCGATCAAGGACTGTTGTATCGGCGACCTAACCCCACTTAGGCTGCCGGACACCCCCAATCTTATCTCCTCTTGAGTGCAATACCTTGCAGCAGGTTTGCTACTCATACTTCTGGCCAGGGCGGTGGTCGATCCTAACCCTGGCCCAGAAACCTATTTCTGCTGCATCTGCTAGAGAAGGCTTCATCCGAATTCCACTTCGGTGAGGTGTAATTCGTGAAACGGATGGTGCCATCTTAAGGTCTGCTCAGGCCTTAAGAAAACCATTGAGTGGTCCACAACCTATGTGGGCCAGTGTTGCTCGCGCACTCAGGCGCTCCAAGCCTCCACGGCATCCCCCTTTGCGCCACCCGCGCAGGTGTCTCAGCGCACCCCCCTGCCTCCACGGCCCCAGGAGCTCGCAGCAACACCGAACCTCTCCCCCCTCGCTCCACCACACGTGGAGACCATCAGCAATTACTGGTTACCCCCACAATCTGCTGTGTGTGCCGGGTCAGAGTACAGCGGAATGCCTGCTCAGTCAGGTGTAACGCCTGTCAGGTCTGGTGACACTACCGGGGGTGCTCTGGCCTTCGCACCACAAGTGTCATTCACGACACCGCCCACCCATGTTAATGGGCCATCACCACCACAGCGGGATGCGCAGCCGGGACGGGATGGCCCTCGGATCTAGTCCCTCATCCCCCTCAACGCGACGACCCTACCGAGACAGACGAGACTTACAGTTTAACTGCAACGGACTCTCGAGCAAGATCTCGGAGGTGGTAGCCTTCATGGCTCGGCAAGGACTGTGAATAGCTGCGGTCCAATAGACGCAGCTCAATTCTAACGAACTACGACGGTTACAATGTGCTTTGTAGAGATTGCGAGCGAGATAATGGTGGGGGCCTAGCCTTCATATTACACAAGACCGTGCAGTATCGTCTAATCGATGTAGACATCGATCCAAGGGACAGCACCCTAGAATGTCAAAAGATTGCTGTCCGGTCAGGCGACGTCGAGCTCGAATATTTAATATTTACATACCCCCTGTCTCCTGCTGCCCCGCTGTCATAAGTGCGCTCATCAGTGGTGAAAACCGATTGGTAGTCGGAGACTTCAACGCGCATCACGATCTTTGGTTCTCAAGCCTACCAAACGATCGTAGGGGAAATATTTTGGCAGAGCACATAGACGATTCGACATTCCAGCTCCTACAGAAGTTCGCATCGGCGAGAGCGAGTTCCGCAGGGTGGTGAAGTCCGCTGCAGCCCGTTTTATTCCGGCAGGTAGGATCCCCGAGATCCGACCTAACTTCCCGGTTGATGCTGTAAAAATTGGGCACTGCGGCAGTAGCGTATCTCATCAAGGTCCTCAATCTGTCCTTAACCACCCTAATCATTCCAGATATCTGGAAGATGAGTAGGGTGATACCACTACTGAAGCCAGGAAAACCTGGCGAGTCCTACCGGCCGTTCTCCCTGCTTTCTCCAGTGGTCAAGACACTTCAGGCCCTGTTGCTCCCACATTTCAACCACTACCTCAGCGAAGCCTCAACACGGCACTTAACGCCATAAACACACAGGTTAATCGTGGTCTCAATGGCAACTGCCTCTGTGAGAGAACCGTCCTCGTAGCTCTGGACATGTCGAAGGTCTTTGACACAGTCAGCCACTCCACCTTGTTAATGGACGTGGAGGCCTCACCTCTTCCAGCGGCGTTGAGGCGATGGACCGAAAACTATCTGTGCGGTCGTCAGGCTACGGTGCCACAGGGTGGTATTCCCCTTACTATTTAATTTCTACATCTCGCGACTCCCATCCTCGCCAGAGGGAGTCACACTGGTCTCGTATGCCGACGATTGCACGATAATGGCTACCGGCAATGGACTTGATGGCTTGTGTTCCAAGGTCAACAGCTACCCCCCAGAGCTTGCTCACTATTTTACAGGACGGAATTTGGCTCTGTCTCCAGCGAAGTCCACGGCGACCCTATTTACATCTTGGACGAAGGAGGTCGGGCTCACCGTCGACATATACGTCGAGGGGACCCCAATTCCGACGGTTAACCACCCGAAGGTCCTGGGGGTCACCCGTGACAGCGTCGTCTCCTTCTCAGCGCGTACAATCGCAACCGTCAACAAGGTACTGAGCCGCAACAAAGAAGAAGGAAGAAAGCATAAACTTTTTTAGCCCATCTCGGTCTTCTAGACCAACGATTGACTCCACTTTCTAATGGCTATAAGCCCACCTCTGTTGCAAACGAAAAATTTTTCACTTAAAATAGCTGCTATATACAGAGTTTAAATTTTAAGAATGAACATATTTTAAGAAGCGTTAGCATGCGAGCAGAGTAGTCGCGTTTTTTTGTTTTATTTATAAATATCCACGAAATTAATTTGGACGACTTTATGGAGTTTATGATAGAACTTTTTTGCGATTGTGCCTTGCCGTGGTTTCTGTAAAATCTTTTTACATTGCGTTCGCTGCAAAATATCTGAATATAACGTGAATTAATTAAAACGAATCGACACATTCAGCCTTAATACTAGAGGTGGGTAACTCAGTACCACAATAGTAAAACTGAGGTGAAGTCCTTCTCATGGTGGATAATGAAAATAAACTATAGCAGAGTTGCATGCAATGATATTTCATAATAAACTTTGAAAATCACACTTTACAATTATTAATTAAAGCCAAAAATTTATAGCGAAAAAATGTAACGACTGTTTTTATTTGCATATTTGAATAATTATTCAACGGCTCACCACAATTCTCAATAAAAAAAAAGCAACCCTGGGTAGTAAACTTTTCGGTGGTGAGTTTTCTTCTTCATTTCATTCATTCGTTTCGGTTAAATTTGTAAACAAAAGCAGTTAATTTTGCAAATATATATATACATTTTCTTATAACTGGAACATTTTTACATTTACTGAAGGAAATAACTGCCTGGAATGGAGCGCAAGCGAAACTACATCTTTAAATTGAAGCAGAGTATTCCTAGAATAGTTTAAGTGGCATGCATAATCAAAAAGAAAGCTACTTTTTAATGATTTCAGGGCCAATAAAACAGCTGCGAAAGACTTGATACTTCAAGACCTTAGAATTTACTTACATCGATTTTTTGTAGCTCAATGTTCATGGTGAAGATTCCTTAATATGTACAAAAATACAAATTTAAAATTGCATATATTTGAAAAAACGTAAATAAATATATACATACACACATATCACGTTGCTGCGAGCAGTTTTCTACCATTGGGCATTGTCACATGTTCAGTATTTATTGACGTGATGCAAATATCGTGTTATTTCTTGTAGCATGCAATATTTATGGGTAAGAATAAGGATTGCAAAATAATTAAATCCATGGATATGGATCGCAATACCGTCAATAAATATTTAAGCATTTTTTTTCGTCGATGCGACTAATATTTACTCCAGTACCTTCTCTCTATTTGTTTTGTTATTAAAGAAAATTCCAGTATTATAGCTAAGCATGCACAAACTTTATTTTCTTGTTGTTCTATTGTCTATATATATTTCGAACCACGCAGCCTGCAAAGTATATAAATACTGACGGGATATGTATACTGGGGATCAAAAGTGATTTGTCAGGGATAATTTTCCTTTGGAAATGTGTTTGCGCTCTTTTCCGGTTGAAAATTTTAATAAGAACAAAAAACATAAAAATGATAAGCATTTGTGTATTAAAATATACAATTGTATAATAAATATCACTGAAAAATGTATTGTATATTTTGCATTCAGCTATTTAGACGTAGGGTCAAAATCCTATGTATGAATAACGCCTTGAAATGTTAATGAAATACGAAAATTTAAGTATAGTCAGTAAGAATTTATGTTCATTGACTTCATAAAACAATTAAATAAATAATAACAAATAAATCAATTAATATATTACACTTAATGTTGAACTCAACCTGAGTGCGAGTAACTCTTAATTGCTATCTAAGCGCCAGTTAAAATTCCAGCAGTTAATATTTTTAAGAATTCATTTTCATTCTAATTATGACAAAAAAAAAATAAAATAACATGCATATGACCTTTAGCACAATTTGAAGATCAATTTAAAAGTAAACAAATTGAAAATTTAAAACAAACCATATGCAACAGAATATTAGTTTAGGAACTTCTCGCACCGTCAACGGTTTATGTAAAGATATTCCTTCGAACTTTATACAGCATGAACAAAGTCTCGACAGAATTGTATGGAATTAAACGTTCAAGAGCTTTGTGTGTGGTCCTCACTTCTGTGAGCTTGTTCTATACGCGCTTTTTTTTTATTTATTAATGAATAAATTAAAACTTGTGTAGTTCCTTGCTGCACAAAACCCTATTGAAAAATTTTTTTCGTTAAAAAGAGTAACACGAAACCCAAGTCCTTTTGGGAGGTGAATTTTTCTGATAAATTATCGAAAGGTTGCGTACTGTATATACTGTGCTTAGTACTGTGTTGAGTTACTGAGCTGACTCTTAGCGATGAGCCGCTCGCTCAGACTCACTTCCCAAAAAAATTGTGACTCAGTAGCTCAGTTATTTATTTATTTATTTATTTATTTATTGAGTCTATTGAACAATAATTTCCTTACAGACTATTAACAATATTATGCTTAATAACTAAGAAAAGAAAATTTCAAAATTTAAAAAGTTGAATCCAAAAGATTTTTAAAAACATTTTTTGCATAAGAAAAATCTAATAATACCTTGTTCGATATCATATTAAATTCACCAATGGCACGGGCAATAGGGACATTACGAGCATATTCAGTTTTGTAATTAACACCATAAAACGGCAAAAAATTGCGTAAACTTCGCTGAGGAATGTTAAAATTAAGTTTTACTAATAGAATGGGGCAATCAATAGCGCCATTAACCAAATTAAAAATAAAAGACAAAGAGAGTATGGATCTTCTAGAATCCAACGATTTCAAATTTATTAAAAGTAGGCGTGAACTATACGAAGGTACTGGTTCCGAAAAATTTAAAGAGCGTAAAGCAAACTTAAGGAATACTTTTTGGACACGTTCAATTCTGTTTACTAAATTGGCATGGTATGGTATCCAAATGATCGTTGCATATTCTAAGTTAGAGCGTACAAAAGACGTTACTTGCGGTCTTCACCTGCTTTCAATGCTCGCTTACCGATCGGTAAACGAGCGCTTGCTTGCTTTCAACTGTCATTTTTGTAGTTTGACAGCCATTTTCGCATTTCGTGGCATCTTTCATTGTGGCAACATCATTTATCATAGGCTCTTCGAGCACAAAAAAGCCTTTTAATAAGATATATTGATAAAATCGAGTGTAATGTCGGGCAAAGGCGACTATAACTATTTTCTTATTCCACAACAGTCGGTTTTACGCTACCGAAGTGACTCGGATTTCATCCGACCAAAGACTGTTGTATCGGCGACCTAACCCCACTTAGGCTGCCGGACACCCCCAATCTTATCTCCTCTTGAGTGCAATACCTTGCAGCAGGTTTGCTACTCATACTTCTGGCCAGGGCGGTGGTCGATCCTAACCCTGGCCCAGAAACCTATTTCTGCTGCATCTGCTAGAGAAGGCTTCATCCGAATTCCACTTCGGTGAGGTGTAATTCTTGAAACGGATGGTGCCATCTTAAGGTCTGCTCAGGCCTTAAGAAAACCATTGAGTGGTCCACAACCTATGTGGGCCAGTGTTGCTCGCGCACTCAGGCGCTCCAAGCCTCCACGGCATCCCCCTTTGCGCCACCCGCGCAGGTGTCTCAGCGCACCCCCCTGCCTCCACGGCCCCAGGAGCTCGCAGCAACACCGAACCTCTCCCCCCTCGCTCCACCACACGTGGAGACCATCAGCAATTACTGGTTACCCCCACAATCTGCTGTGTGTGCCGGGTCAGAGTACAGCGGAATGCCTGCTCAGTCAGGTGTAACGCCTGTCAGGTCTGGTGACACTACCGGGGGTGCTCTGGCCTTCGCACCACAAGTGTCATTCACGACACCGCCCACCCATGTTAATGGGCCATCACCACCACAGCGGGATGCGCAGCCGGGACGGGATGGCCCTCGGATCTAGTCCCTCATCCCCCTCAACGCGACGACCCTACCGAGACAGACGAGACTTACAGTTTAACTGCAACGGACTCTCGAGCAAGATCTCGGAGGTGGTAGCCTTCATGGCTCGGCAAGGACTGTGAATAGCTGCGGTCCAATAGACGCAGCTCAATTCTAACGAACTACGACGGTTACAATGTGCTTTGTAGAGATTGCGAGCGAGATAATGGTGGGGGCCTAGCCTTCATATTACACAAGACCGTGCAGTATCGTCTAATCGATGTAGACATCGATCCAAGGGACAGCACCCTAGAATGTCAAAAGATTGCTGTCCGGTCAGGCGACGTCGAGCTCGAATATTTAATATTTACATACCCCCTGTCTCCTGCTGCCCCGCTGTCATAAGTGCGCTCATCAGTGGTGAAAACCGATTGGTAGTCGGAGACTTCAACGCGCATCACGATCTTTGGTTCTCAAGCCTACCAAACGATCGTAGGGGAAATATTTTGGCAGAGCACATAGACGATTCGACATTCCAGCTCCTACAGAAGTTCGCATCGGCGAGAGCGAGTTCCGCAGGGTGGTAAAGTCCGCTGCAGCCCGTTTTATTCCGGCAGGTAGGATCCCCGAGATCCGACCTAACTTCCCGGTTGATGCTGTAAAAATTGGGCACTGCGGCAGTAGCGTATCTCATCAAGGTCCTCAATCTGTCCTTAACCACCCTAATCATTCCAGATATCTGGAAGATGAGTAGGGTGATACCACTACTGAAGCCAGGAAAACCTGGCGAGTCCTACCGGCCGTTCTCCCTGCTTTCTCCAGTGGTCAAGACACTTCAGGCCCTGTTGCTCCCACATTTCAACCACTACCTCAGCGAAGCCTCAACACGGCACTTAACGCCATAAACACACAGGTTAATCGTGGTCTCAATGGCAACTGCCTCTGTGAGAGAACCGTCCTCGTAGCTCTGGACATGTCGAAGGTCTTTGACACAGTCAGCCACTCCACCTTGTTAATGGACGTGGAGGACTCACCTCTTCCAGCGGCGTTGAGGCGATGGACCGAAAACTATCTGTGCGGTCGTCAGGCTACGGTGCCACAGGGTGGTATTCCCCTTACTATTTAATTTCTACATCTCGCGACTCCCATCCTCGCCAGAGGGAGTCACACTGGTCTCGTATGCCGACGATTGCACGATAATGGCTACCGGCAATGGACTTGATGGCTTGTGTTCCAAGGTCAACAGCTACCCCCCAGAGCTTGCTCACTATTTTACAGGACGGAATTTGGCTCTGTCTCCAGCGAAGTCCACGGCGACCCTATTTACATCTTGGACGAAGGAGGTCGGGCTCACCCTCGACATATACGTCGAGGGGACCCCAATTCCGACGGTTAACCACCCGAAGGTCCTGGGGGTCACCCGTGACAGCGTCGTCTCCTTGTTGCAAACGAAAAATTTTTCACTTAAAATAGCTGCTATATATAGAGTTTAAATTTTAAGAATGAACATATTTTAAGAAGCATTAGCATGCGAGCAGAGTAGTCGCGTTTTTTTGTTTTATTTATAAATATCCACGAAATTAATTTGGACGACTTTATGGAGTTTATGATAGAACTTTTTTGCGATTGTGCCTTGCCGTGGTTTCTGTAAAATCTTTTTACATTGCGTTCGCTGCAAAATATCTGAATATAACGTGAATTAATCAAAACGAATCGACACATTCAGCCTTAATACTAGAGATGGGTAACTCAGTACCACAGTAGTAAAACTGAGGTGAAGTCCTTCTCATGGTGGATAATGAAAATAAACTATAGCAGAGTTGCATGCAATGATATTTCATAATAAACTTTGAAAATCACATTAAAAATTTTGCGGAAGGTAAAATATTTGCATATACACTTTACAATTATTAATTAAAGCCAAAAATTTATAGCGAAAAAATGTGACGACTGTTTTTATTTGCATATTTGAATAATTATTCAACGGCTCACCACAATTCTCAATAAAAAAAGCAACCCTGGGCAGTAAACTTTTCGGTGGTGAGTTTTCTTCTTCATTTCATTCATTCGTTTCGGTTAAATTTGTAAACAAAAGCAGTTAATTTTGCAAATAAATATATAAATTTTCTTATAACTGGAACATTTTTACATTTACTGAAGGAAATAACTGCCTGGAATGGAGCGCAAGCGAAACTACATCTTTAAATTGAAGCAGAGTATTCCTAGAATAGTTTAAGTGGCATGCATAATAAAAAAGAAAGCTACTTTTTAATGATTTAAGGGCCAATAAAACAGCTGCGAAAGACTTTTGATACTTCAAGACCTTAGAATTTACTTACATCGATTTTTTGTAGCTCAATGTTCATGGTGAAGATTCCTTAATATGTACAAAAATACAAATTTAAAATTGCATATATTTGAAAAAACGTAAATAAATATATACATACATACACACATATCACGTTGCTGCGAAAAGTTTTCTACCATTGGGCATTGTCACACGTTCAGTATTTATTGACGTGATGCAAATATCGTGTTATTTCTTGTAGCATGCAATATTTATGGATAAGAATAAGGATTGCAAAATAATTAAATCCATGGATATGGATCGCAATACCGTCAATAAATATTTTAGCATTTTTTTTCGTCGATGCGACTAATTTTTACTCCAGTACCTTCTCTCTATTTGTTTTGTTATTAAAGAAAATTCCAGTATTATAGCTAAGCATGCACAAACTTTATTTTCTTGTTGTTCTATTGTCTATATATATTTCGAACCACGCAGCCTGCAAAGTATATAAATACTGACGGGATATGTATACTGGGGATCAAAAGTGATTTGTCAGGGATAATTTTCCTTTGGAAATGTGTTTGCGCTCTTTTCCGGTTGAAAATTTTAATAAGAACAAAAAACATAAAAAATGATAAGCATTTGTGTATTAAAATATACAATTGTATAATAAATATCACTGAAAAATGTATTGTATATTTTGCATGCAGCTATTTAGACGTAGGGTCAAAATCCTATGTATGAATAACGCCTTGAAATGTTAATGAAATACGAAAATTTAAGTATAGTCAGTAAGAATTTATGTTCATTGACTTCATAAAACAATTAAATAAATAATAACAAATAAATCAATTAATATATTACACTTAATGTTGAACTCAACCTGAGTGCGAGTAACTCTTAATTGCTATCTAAGCGCCAGTTAAAATTCCAGCAGTTAATATTTTTAAGAATTCATTTTCATTCTAATTATGACAAAAAAAAATAAAATAACATGCATATGACCTTTAGCACAATTTGAAGATCAATTTAAAAGTAAACAAATTGAAAATTTAAAACAAACCATATGCAACAGAATATTAGTTTAGGAACTTCTCGCACCGTCAACGGTTTTTGTAAAGATATTCCTTCGAACTTTATACAGCATGAACAAAGTCTCGACAGAATTGTATGGAATTTAACGTTCAAGAGCTTTGTGTGTGGTCCTCACTTCTGTGAGTTTGTTCTATACGCGCTTTTTTTTATTTATTAATGAATAAATTAAAACTTGTGTAGTTCCTTGCTGCACAAAACCCTATTGAAAAATTTCTTTCGTTAAAAAGAGTAACACGAAACCCAAGTCCTTTTAGGAGGTGAATTTTTCCAATAAATTATCGAAAAGGTTGCGTACTGTATATACTGTGCTCAGTACTGTGTTGAGTTACTGAGCTGACTCTTAGCGATGAGCCGCTCGCTCAGACTCACTTCCCAAAAAAATTGTGACTCAGTAGCTCAGTTACTTGCGGTCTTCACCTGCTTTCAATGCTCGCTTAGTTCTAAAAGCAAGCGACATGTCGCACGTGAAGACCGCAAAAAGTTGAAAATATGCTTCGTCTCTCCAACCGATCGTTAAGCGAGCGCTTGCTTGCTTTCAACTGTCATTTTTGTAGTTTGACAGCCATTTTCGCATTTCGTAGCATCTTTCATTGTGGCAACATCATTTATCATAGGCTCTTCGAGCACAAAAAAGCCTTTTAATAAAATATATTGATAAAATCGAGTGTGTGTTCGGGCAAAGGCGACTATAACTATTTTTTTATTCCACAACAGTCGGTTCTACGCTACCGAAGTGACTCGGATTTCATCCGATCAAGGACTGTTGTATCGGCGACCTAACCCCACTTAGGCTGCCGGACACCCCCAATCTTATCTCCTCTTGAGTGCAATACCTTGCAGCAGGTTTGCTACTCATACTTCTGGCCAGGGCGGTGGTCGATCCTAACCCTGGCCCAGAAACCTATTTCTGCTGCATCTGCTAGAGAAGGCTTCATCCGAATTCCACTTCGGTGAGGTGTAATTCGTGAAACGGATGGTGCCATCTTAAGGTCTGCTCAGGCCTTAAGAAAACCATTGAGTGGTCCACAACCTATGTGGGCCAGTGTTGCTCGCGCACTCAGGCGCTCCAAGCCTCCACGGCATCCCCCTTTGCGCCACCCGCGCAGGTGTCTCAGCGCACCCCCCTGCCTCCACGGCCCCAGGAGCTCGCAGCAACACCGAACCTCTCCCCCCTCGCTCCACCACACGTGGAGACCATCAGCAATTACTGGTTACCCCCACAATCTGCTGTGTGTGCCGGGTCAGAGTACAGCGGAATGCCTGCTCAGTCAGGTGTAACGCCTGTCAGGTCTGGTGACACTACCGGGGGTGCTCTGGCCTTCGCACCACAAGTGTCATTCACGACACCGCCCACCCATGTTAATGGGCCATCACCACCACAGCGGGATGCGCAGCCGGGACGGGATGGCCCTCGGATCTAGTCCCTCATCCCCCTCAACGCGACGACCCTACCGAGACAGACGAGACTTACAGTTTAACTGCAACGGACTCTCGAGCAAGATCTCGGAGGTGGTAGCCTTCATGGCTCGGCAAGGACTGTGAATAGCTGCGGTCCAATAGACGCAGCTCAATTCTAACGAACTACGACGGTTACAATGTGCTTTGTAGAGATTGCGAGCGAGATAATGGTGGGGGCCTAGCCTTCATATTACACAAGACCGTGCAGTATCGTCTAATCGATGTAGACATCGATCCAAGGGACAGCACCCTAGAATGTCAAAAGATTGCTGTCCGGTCAGGCGACGTCGAGCTCGAATATTTAATATTTACATACCCCCTGTCTCCTGCTGCCCCGCTGTCATAAGTGCGCTCATCAGTGGTGAAAACCGATTGGTAGTCGGAGACTTCAACGCGCATCACGATCTTTGGTTCTCAAGCCTACCAAACGATCGTAGGGGAAATATTTTGGCAGAGCACATAGACGATTCGACATTCCAGCTCCTACAGAAGTTCGCATCGGCGAGAGCGAGTTCCGCAGGGTGGTAAAGTCCGCTGCAGCCCGTTTTATTCCGGCAGGTAGGATCCCCGAGATCCGACCTAACTTCCCGGTTGATGCTGTAAAAATTGGGCACTGCGGCAGTAGCGTATCTCATCAAGGTCCTCAATCTGTCCTTAACCACCCTAATCATTCCAGATATCTGGAAGATGAGTAGGGTGATACCACTACTGAAGCCAGGAAAACCTGGCGAGTCCTACCGGCCGTTCTCCCTGCTTTCTCCAGTGGTCAAGACACTTCAGGCCCTGTTGCTCCCACATTTCAACCACTACCTCAGCGAAGCCTCAACACGGCACTTAACGCCATAAACACACAGGTTAATCGTGGTCTCAATGGCAACTGCCTCTGTGAGAGAACCGTCCTCGTAGCTCTGGACATGTCGAAGGTCTTTGACACAGTCAGCCACTCCACCTTGTTAATGGACGTGGAGGACTCACCTCTTCCAGCGGCGTTGAGGCGATGGACCGAAAACTATCTGTGCGGTCGTCAGGCTACGGTGCCACAGGGTGGTATTCCCCTTACTATTTAATTTCTACATCTCGCGACTCCCATCCTCGCCAGAGGGAGTCACACTGGTCTCGTATGCCGACGATTGCACGATAATGGCTACCGGCAATGGACTTGATGGCTTGTGTTCCAAGGTCAACAGCTACCCCCCAGAGCTTGCTCACTATTTTACAGGACGGAATTTGGCTCTGTCTCCAGCGAAGTCCACGGCGACCCTATTTACATCTTGGACGAAGGAGGTCGGGCTCACCCTCGACATATACGTCGAGGGGACCCCAATTCCGACGGTTAACCACCCGAAGGTCCTGGGGGTCACCCGTGACAGCGTCGTCTCCTTGTTGCAAACGAAAAATTTTTCACTTAAAATAGCTGCTATATATAGAGTTTAAATTTTAAGAATGAACATATTTTAAGAAGCATTAGCATGCGAGCAGAGTAGTCGCGTTTTTTTGTTTTATTTATAAATATCCACGAAATTAATTTGGACGACTTTATGGAGTTTATGATAGAACTTTTTTGCGATTGTGCCTTGCCGTGGTTTCTGTAAAATCTTTTTACATTGCGTTCGCTGCAAAATATCTGAATATAACGTGAATTAATCAAAACGAATCGACACATTCAGCCTTAATACTAGAGATGGGTAACTCAGTACCACAGTAGTAAAACTGAGGTGAAGTCCTTCTCATGGTGGATAATGAAAATAAACTATAGCAGAGTTGCATGCAATGATATTTCATAATAAACTTTGAAAATCACATTAAAAATTTTGCGGAAGGTAAAATATTTGCATATACACTTTACAATTATTAATTAAAGCCAAAAATTTATAGCGAAAAAATGTGACGACTGTTTTTATTTGCATATTTGAATAATTATTCAACGGCTCACCACAATTCTCAATAAAAAAAGCAACCCTGGGCAGTAAACTTTTCGGTGGTGAGTTTTCTTCTTCATTTCATTCATTCGTTTCGGTTAAATTTGTAAACAAAAGCAGTTAATTTTGCAAATAAATATATAAATTTTCTTATAACTGGAACATTTTTACATTTACTGAAGGAAATAACTGCCTGGAATGGA
Source organism: Philophylla caesio (assembly GCA_963971545.1). Taxonomy (NCBI): domain Eukaryota; kingdom Metazoa; phylum Arthropoda; class Insecta; order Diptera; family Tephritidae; genus Philophylla; species Philophylla caesio. The sequence goes on from OZ020607.1 coordinate 88,560,066, forward strand.
GCGCAAGCGAAACTACATCTTTAAATTGAAGCAGAGTATTCCTAGAATAGTTTAAGTGGCATGCATAATAAAAAAGAAAGCTACTTTTTAATGATTTAAGGGCCAATAAAACAGCTGCGAAAGACTTTTGATACTTCAAGACCTTAGAATTTACTTACATCGATTTTTTGTAGCTCAATGTTCATGGTGAAGATTCCTTAATATGTACAAAAATACAAATTTAAAATTGCATATATTTGAAAAAACGTAAATAAATATATACATACATACACACATATCACGTTGCTGCGAAAAGTTTTCTACCATTGGGCATTGTCACACGTTCAGTATTTATTGACGTGATGCAAATATCGTGTTATTTCTTGTAGCATGCAATATTTATGGATAAGAATAAGGATTGCAAAATAATTAAATCCATGGATATGGATCGCAATACCGTCAATAAATATTTTAGCATTTTTTTTCGTCGATGCGACTAATTTTTACTCCAGTACCTTCTCTCTATTTGTTTTGTTATTAAAGAAAATTCCAGTATTATAGCTAAGCATGCACAAACTTTATTTTCTTGTTGTTCTATTGTCTATATATATTTCGAACCACGCAGCCTGCAAAGTATATAAATACTGACGGGATATGTATACTGGGGATCAAAAGTGATTTGTCAGGGATAATTTTCCTTTGGAAATGTGTTTGCGCTCTTTTCCGGTTGAAAATTTTAATAAGAACAAAAAACATAAAAAATGATAAGCATTTGTGTATTAAAATATACAATTGTATAATAAATATCACTGAAAAATGTATTGTATATTTTGCATGCAGCTATTTAGACGTAGGGTCAAAATCCTATGTATGAATAACGCCTTGAAATGTTAATGAAATACGAAAATTTAAGTATAGTCAGTAAGAATTTATGTTCATTGACTTCATAAAACAATTAAATAAATAATAACAAATAAATCAATTAATATATTACACTTAATGTTGAACTCAACCTGAGTGCGAGTAACTCTTAATTGCTATCTAAGCGCCAGTTAAAATTCCAGCAGTTAATATTTTTAAGAATTCATTTTCATTCTAATTATGACAAAAAAAAATAAAATAACATGCATATGACCTTTAGCACAATTTGAAGATCAATTTAAAAGTAAACAAATTGAAAATTTAAAACAAACCATATGCAACAGAATATTAGTTTAGGAACTTCTCGCACCGTCAACGGTTTTTGTAAAGATATTCCTTCGAACTTTATACAGCATGAACAAAGTCTCGACAGAATTGTATGGAATTTAACGTTCAAGAGCTTTGTGTGTGGTCCTCACTTCTGTGAGTTTGTTCTATACGCGCTTTTTTTTATTTATTAATGAATAAATTAAAACTTGTGTAGTTCCTTGCTGCACAAAACCCTATTGAAAAATTTCTTTCGTTAAAAAGAGTAACACGAAACCCAAGTCCTTTTAGGAGGTGAATTTTTCCAATAAATTATCGAAAAGGTTGCGTACTGTATATACTGTGCTCAGTACTGTGTTGAGTTACTGAGCTGACTCTTAGCGATGAGCCGCTCGCTCAGACTCACTTCCCAAAAAAATTGTGACTCAGTAGCTCAGTTACTTGCGGTCTTCACCTGCTTTCAATGCTCGCTTAGTTCTAAAAGCAAGCGACATGTCGCACGTGAAGACCGCAAAAAGTTGAAAATATGCTTCGTCTCTCCAACCGATCGTTAAGCGAGCGCTTGCTTGCTTTCAACTGTCATTTTTGTAGTTTGACAGCCATTTTCGCATTTCGTAGCATCTTTCATTGTGGCAACATCATTTATCATAGGCTCTTCGAGCACAAAAAAGCCTTTTAATAAAATATATTGATAAAATCGAGTGTGTGTTCGGGCAAAGGCGACTATAACTATTTTTTTATTCCACAACAGTCGGTTCTACGCTACCGAAGTGACTCGGATTTCATCCGATCAAGGACTGTTGTATCGGCGACCTAACCCCACTTAGGCTGCCGGACACCCCCAATCTTATCTCCTCTTGAGTGCAATACCTTGCAGCAGGTTTGCTACTCATACTTCTGGCCAGGGCGGTGGTCGATCCTAACCCTGGCCCAGAAACCTATTTCTGCTGCATCTGCTAGAGAAGGCTTCATCCGAATTCCACTTCGGTGAGGTGTAATTCGTGAAACGGATGGTGCCATCTTAAGGTCTGCTCAGGCCTTAAGAAAACCATTGAGTGGTCCACAACCTATGTGGGCCAGTGTTGCTCGCGCACTCAGGCGCTCCAAGCCTCCACGGCATCCCCCTTTGCGCCACCCGCGCAGGTGTCTCAGCGCACCCCCCTGCCTCCACGGCCCCAGGAGCTCGCAGCAACACCGAACCTCTCCCCCCTCGCTCCACCACACGTGGAGACCATCAGCAATTACTGGTTACCCCCACAATCTGCTGTGTGTGCCGGGTCAGAGTACAGCGGAATGCCTGCTCAGTCAGGTGTAACGCCTGTCAGGTCTGGTGACACTACCGGGGGTGCTCTGGCCTTCGCACCACAAGTGTCATTCACGACACCGCCCACCCATGTTAATGGGCCATCACCACCACAGCGGGATGCGCAGCCGGGACGGGATGGCCCTCGGATCTAGTCCCTCATCCCCCTCAACGCGACGACCCTACCGAGACAGACGAGACTTACAGTTTAACTGCAACGGACTCTCGAGCAAGATCTCGGAGGTGGTAGCCTTCATGGCTCGGCAAGGACTGTGAATAGCTGCGGTCCAATAGACGCAGCTCAATTCTAACGAACTACGACGGTTACAATGTGCTTTGTAGAGATTGCGAGCGAGATAATGGTGGGGGCCTAGCCTTCATATTACACAAGACCGTGCAGTATCGTCTAATCGATGTAGACATCGATCCAAGGGACAGCACCCTAGAATGTCAAAAGATTGCTGTCCGGTCAGGCGACGTCGAGCTCGAATATTTAATATTTACATACCCCCTGTCTCCTGCTGCCCCGCTGTCATAAGTGCGCTCATCAGTGGTGAAAACCGATTGGTAGTCGGAGACTTCAACGCGCATCACGATCTTTGGTTCTCAAGCCTACCAAACGATCGTAGGGGAAATATTTTGGCAGAGCACATAGACGATTCGACATTCCAGCTCCTACAGAAGTTCGCATCGGCGAGAGCGAGTTCCGCAGGGTGGTAAAGTCCGCTGCAGCCCGTTTTATTCCGGCAGGTAGGATCCCCGAGATTCGACCTAACTTCCCGGTTGATGCTGTAAAAATTGGGCACTGCGGCAGTAGCGTATCTCATCAAGGTCCTCAATCTGTCCTTAACCACCCTAATCATTCCAGATATCTGGAAGATGAGTAGGGTGATACCACTACTGAAGCCAGGAAAACCTGGCGAGTCCTACCGGCCGTTCTCCCTGCTTTCTCCAGTGGTCAAAACACTTCAGGCCCTGTTGCTCCCACATTTCAACCACTACCTCAGCGAAGCCTCAACACGGCACTTAACGCCATAAACACACAGGTTAATCGTGGTCTCAATGGCAACTGCCTCTGTGAGAGAACCGTCCTCGTAGCTCTGGACATGTCGAAGGTCTTTGACACAGTCAGCCACTCCACCTTGTTAATGGACGTGGAGGCCTCACCTCTTCCAGCGGCGTTGAGGCGATGGACCGAAAACTATCTGTGCGGTCGTCAGGCTACGGTGCCACAGGGTGGTATTCCCCTTACTATTTAATTTCTACATCTCGCGACTCCCATCCTCGCCAGAGGGAGTCACACTGGTCTCGTATGCCGACGATTGCACGATAATGGCTACCGGCAATGGACTTGATGGCTTGTGTTCCAAGGTCAACAGCTACCCCCCAGAGCTTGCTCACTATTTTACAGGACGGAATTTGGCTCTGTCTCCAGCGAAGTCCACGGCGACCCTATTTACATCTTGGACGAAGGAGGTCGGGCTCACCCTCGACATATACGTCGAGGGGACCCCAATTCCGACGGTTAACCACCCGAAGGTCCTGGGGGTCACCCGTGACAGCGTCGTCTCCTTGTTGCAAACGAAAAATTTTTCACTTAAAATAGCTGCTATATATAGAGTTTAAATTTTAAGAATGAACATATTTTAAGAAGCATTAGCATGCGAGCAGAGTAGTCGCGTTTTTTTGTTTTATTTATAAATATCCACGAAATTAATTTGGACGACTTTATGGAGTTTATGATAGAACTTTTTTGCGATTGTGCCTTGCCGTGGTTTCTGTAAAATCTTTTTACATTGCGTTCGCTGCAAAATATCTGAATATAACGTGAATTAATCAAAACGAATCGACACATTCAGCCTTAATACTAGAGATGGGTAACTCAGTACCACAGTAGTAAAACTGAGGTGAAGTCCTTCTCATGGTGGATAATGAAAATAAACTATAGCAGAGTTGCATGCAATGATATTTCATAATAAACTTTGAAAATCACATTAAAAATTTTGCGGAAGGTAAAATATTTGCATATACACTTTACAATTATTAATTAAAGCCAAAAATTTATAGCGAAAAAATGTGACGACTGTTTTTATTTGCATATTTGAATAATTATTCAACGGCTCACCACAATTCTCAATAAAAAAAGCAACCCTGGGCAGTAAACTTTTCGGTGGTGAGTTTTCTTCTTCATTTCATTCATTCGTTTCGGTTAAATTTGTAAACAAAAGCAGTTAATTTTGCAAATAAATATATAAATTTTCTTATAACTGGAACATTTTTACATTTACTGAAGGAAATAACTGCCTGGAATGGAGCGCAAGCGAAACTACATCTTTAAATTGAAGCAGAGTATTCCTAGAATAGTTTAAGTGGCATGCATAATAAAAAAGAAAGCTACTTTTTAATGATTTAAGGGCCAATAAAACAGCTGCGAAAGACTTTTGATACTTCAAGACCTTAGAATTTACTTACATCGATTTTTTGTAGCTCAATGTTCATGGTGAAGATTCCTTAATATGTACAAAAATACAAATTTAAAATTGCATATATTTGAAAAAACGTAAATAAATATATACATACATACACACATATCACGTTGCTGCGAAAAGTTTTCTACCATTGGGCATTGTCACACGTTCAGTATTTATTGACGTGATGCAAATATCGTGTTATTTCTTGTAGCATGCAATATTTATGGATAAGAATAAGGATTGCAAAATAATTAAATCCATGGATATGGATCGCAATACCGTCAATAAATATTTTAGCATTTTTTTTCGTCGATGCGACTAATTTTTACTCCAGTACCTTCTCTCTATTTGTTTTGTTATTAAAGAAAATTCCAGTATTATAGCTAAGCATGCACAAACTTTATTTTCTTGTTGTTCTATTGTCTATATATATTTCGAACCACGCAGCCTGCAAAGTATATAAATACTGACGGGATATGTATACTGGGGATCAAAAGTGATTTGTCAGGGATAATTTTCCTTTGGAAATGTGTTTACGCTCTTTTCCGGTTGAAAATTTTAATAAGAACAAAAAACATAAAAAATGATAAGCATTTGTGTATTAAAATATACAATTGTATAATAAATATCACTGAAAAATGTATTGTATATTTTGCATGCAGCTATTTAGACGTAGGGTCAAAATCCTATGTATGAATAACGCCTTGAAATGTTAATGAAATACGAAAATTTAAGTATAGTCAGTAAGAATTTATGTTCATTGACTTCATAAAACAATTAAATAAATAATAACAAATAAATCAATTAATATATTACACTTAATGTTGAACTCAACCTGAGTGCGAGTAACTCTTAATTGCTATCTAAGCGCCAGTTAAAATTCCAGCAGTTAATATTTTTAAGAATTCATTTTCATTCTAATTATGACAAAAAAAAATAAAATAACATGCATATGACCTTTAGCACAATTTGAAGATCAATTTAAAAGTAAACAAATTGAAAATTTAAAACAAACCATATGCAACAGAATATTAGTTTAGGAACTTCTCGCACCGTCAACGGTTTTTGTAAAGATATTCCTTCGAATTTTATAGAGCATGAACAAAGTCTCGACAGAATTGTATGGAATTTAACGTTCAAGAGCTTTGTGTGTGGTCCTCACTTCTGTGAGTTTGTTCTATAGGCGCTTTTTTTTATTTATTAATGAATAAATTAAAACTTGTGTATTTCCTTGCTGCACAAAACCCTATTGAAAAATTTCTTTCGTTAAAAAGAGTAACACGAAACCCAAGTCCTTTTAGGAGGTGAATTTTTCCGATAAATTATCGAAAAGGTTGCGTACTGTATATACTGTGCTCAGTACTGTGTTGAGTTACTGAGCTGACTCTTAGCGATGAGCCGCTCGCTCAGACTCACTTCCCAAAAAAATTGTGACTCAGTAGCTCAGTTACTTGCGGTCTTCACCTGCTTTCAATGCTCGCTTAGTTCTAAAAGCAAGCGACATGTCGCACGTGAAGACCGCAAAAAGTTGAAAATATGCTTCGTCTCTCCAACCGATCGTTAAGCGAGCGCTTGCTTGCTTTCAACTGTCATTTTTGTAGTTTGACAGCCATTTTCGCATTTCGTAGCATCTTTCATTGTGGCAACATCATTTATCATAGGCTCTTCGAGCACAAAAAAGCCTTTTAATAAAATATATTGATAAAATCGAGTGTGTGTTCGGGCAAAGGCGACTATAACTATTTTTTTATTCCACAACAGTCGGTTCTACGCTACCGAAGTGACTCGGATTTCATCCGATCAAGGACTGTTGTATCGGCGACCTAACCCCACTTAGGCTGCCGGACACCCCCAATCTTATCTCCTCTTGAGTGCAATACCTTGCAGCAGGTTTGCTACTCATACTTCTGGCCAGGGCGGTGGTCGATCCTAACCCTGGCCCAGAAACCTATTTCTGCTGCATCTGCTAGAGAAGGCTTCATCCGAATTCCACTTCGGTGAGGTGTAATTCTTGAAACGGATGGTGCCATCTTAAGGTCTGCTCAGGCCTTAAGAAAACCATTGAGTGGTCCACAACCTATGTGGGCCAGTGTTGCTCGCGCACTCAGGCGCTCCAAGCCTCCACGGCATCCCCCTTTGCGCCACCCGCGCAGGTGTCTCAGCGCACCCCCCTGCCTCCACGGCCCCAGGAGCTCGCAGCAACACCGAACCTCTCCCCCTCGCTCCACCACACGTGGAGACCATCAGCAATTACTGGTTACCCCCACAATCTGCTGTGTGTGCCGGGTCAGAGTACAGCGGAATGCCTGCTCAGTCAGGTGTAACGCCTGTCAGGTCTGGTGACACTACCGGGGGTGCTCTGGCCTTCGCACCACAAGTGTCATTCACGACACCGCCCACCCATGTTAATGGGCCATCACCACCACAGCGGGATGCGCAGCCGGGACGGGATGGCCCTCGGATCTAGTCCCTCATCCCCCTCAACGCGACGACCCTACCGAGACAGACGAGACTTACAGTTTAACTGCAACGGACTCTCGAGCAAGATCTCGGAGGTGGTAGCCTTCATGGCTCGGCAAGGACTGTGAATAGCTGCGGTCCAATAGACGCAGCTCAATTCTAACGAACTACGACGGTTACAATGTGCTTTGTAGAGATTGCGAGCGAGATAATGGTGGGGGCCTAGCCTTCATATTACACAAGACCGTGCAGTATCGTCTAATCGATGTAGACATCGATCCAAGGGACAGCACCCTAGAATGTCAAAAGATTGCTGTCCGGTCAGGCGACGTCGAGCTCGAATATTTAATATTTACATACCCCCTGTCTCCTGCTGCCCCGCTGTCATAAGTGCGCTCATCAGTGGTGAAAACCGATTGGTAGTCGGAGACTTCAACGCGCATCACGATCTTTGGTTCTCAAGCCTACCAAACGATCGTAGGGGAAATATTTTGGCAGAGCACATAGACGATTCGACATTCCAGCTCCTACAGAAGTTCGCATCGGCGAGAGCGAGTTCCGCAGGGTGGTAAAGTCCGCTGCAGCCCGTTTTATTCCGGCAGGTAGGATCCCCGAGATCCGACCTAACTTCCCGGTTGATGCTGTAAAAATTGGGCACTGCGGCAGTAGCGTATCTCATCAAGGTCCTCAATCTGTCCTTAACCACCCTAATCATTCCAGATATCTGGAAGATGAGTAGGGTGATACCACTACTGAAGCCAGGAAAACCTGGCGAGTCCTACCGGCCGTTCTCCCTGCTTTCTCCAGTGGTCAAGACACTTCAGGCCCTGTTGCTCCCACATTTCAACCACTACCTCAGCGAAGCCTCAACACGGCACTTAACGCCATAAACACACAGGTTAATCGTGGTCTCAATGGCAACTGCCTCTGTGAGAGAACCGTCCTCGTAGCTCTGGACATGTCGAAGGTCTTTGACACAGTCAGCCACTCCACCTTGTTAATGGACGTGGAGGACTCACCTCTTCCAGCGGCGTTGAGGCGATGGACCGAAAACTATCTGTGCGGTCGTCAGGCTACGGTGCCACAGGGTGGTATTCCCCTTACTATTTAATTTCTACATCTCGCGACTCCCATCCTCGCCAGAGGGAGTCACACTGGTCTCGTATGCCGACGATTGCACGATAATGGCTACCGGCAATGGACTTGATGGCTTGTGTTCCAAGGTCAACAGCTACCCCCCAGAGCTTGCTCACTATTTTACAGGACGGAATTTGGCTCTGTCTCCAGCGAAGTCCACGGCGACCCTATTTACATCTTGGACGAAGGAGGTCGGGCTCACCCTCGACATATACGTCGAGGGGACCCCAATTCCGACGGTTAACCACCCGAAGGTCCTGGGGGTCACCCGTGACAGCGTCGTCTCCTTGTTGCAAACGAAAAATTTTTCACTTAAAATAGCTGCTATATATAGAGTTTAAATTTTAAGAATGAACATATTTTAAGAAGCATTAGCATGCGAGCAGAGTAGTCGCGTTTTTTTGTTTTATTTATAAATATCCACGAAATTAATTTGGACGACTTTATGGAGTTTATGATAGAACTTTTTTGCGATTGTGCCTTGCCGTGGTTTCTGTAAAATCTTTTTACATTGCGTTCGCTGCAAAATATCTGAATATAACGTGAATTAATCAAAACGAATCGACACATTCAGCCTTAATACTAGAGATGGGTAACTCAGTACCACAGTAGTAAAACTGAGGTGAAGTCCTTCTCATGGTGGATAATGAAAATAAACTATAGCAGAGTTGCATGCAATGATATTTCATAATAAACTTTGAAAATCACATTAAAAATTTTGCGGAAGGTAAAATATTTGCATATACACTTTACAATTATTAATTAAAGCCAAAAATTTATAGCGAAAAAATGTGACGACTGTTTTTATTTGCATATTTGAATAATTATTCAACGGCTCACCACAATTCTCAATAAAAAAAGCAACCCTGGGCAGTAAACTTTTCGGTGGTGAGTTTTCTTCTTCATTTCATTCATTCGTTTCGGTTAAATTTGTAAACAAAAGCAGTTAATTTTGCAAATAAATATATAAATTTTCTTATAACTGGAACATTTTTACATTTACTGAAGGAAATAACTGCCTGGAATGGAGCGCAAGCGAAACTACATCTTTAAATTGAAGCAGAGTATTCCTAGAATAGTTTAAGTGGCATGCATAATAAAAAAGAAAGCTACTTTTTAATGATTTAAGGGCCAATAAAACAGCTGCGAAAGACTTTTGATACTTCAAGACCTTAGAATTTACTTACATCGATTTTTTGTAGCTCAATGTTCATGGTGAAGATTCCTTAATATGTACAAAAATACAAATTTAAAATTGCATATATTTGAAAAAACGTAAATAAATATATACATACATACACACATATCACGTTGCTGCGAAAAGTTTTCTACCATTGGGCATTGTCACACGTTCAGTATTTATTGACGTGATGCAAATATCGTGTTATTTCTTGTAGCATGCAATATTTATGGATAAGAATAAGGATTGCAAAATAATTAAATCCATGGATATGGATCGCAATACCGTCAATAAATATTTTAGCATTTTTTTTCGTCGATGCGACTAATTTTTACTCCAGTACCTTCTCTCTATTTGTTTTGTTATTAAAGAAAATTCCAGTATTATAGCTAAGCATGCACAAACTTTATTTTCTTGTTGTTCTATTGTCTATATATATTTCGAACCACGCAGCCTGCAAAGTATATAAATACTGACGGGATATGTATACTGGGGATCAAAAGTGATTTGTCAGGGATAATTTTCCTTTGGAAATGTGTTTACGCTCTTTCCCGGTTGAAAATTTTAATAAGAACAAAAAACATAAAAAATGATAAGCATTTGTGTATTAAAATATACAATTGTATAATAAATATCACTGAAAAATGTATTGTATATTTTGCATGCAGCTATTTAGACGTAGGGTCAAAATCCTATGTATGAATAACGCCTTGAAATGTTAATGAAATACGAAAATTTAAGTATAGTCAGTAAGAATTTATGTTCATTGACTTCATAAAACAATTAAATAAATAATAACAAATAAATCAATTAATATATTACACTTAATGTTGAACTCAACCTGAGTGCGAGTAACTCTTAATTGCTATCTAAGCGCCAGTTAAAATTCCAGCAGTTAATATTTTTAAGAATTCATTTTCATTCTAATTATGACAAAAAAAAATAAAATAACATGCATATGACCTTTAGCACAATTTGAAGATCAATTTAAAAGTAAACAAATTGAAAATTTAAAACAAACCATATGCAACAGAATATTAGTTTAGGAACTTCTCGCACCGTCAACGGTTTTTGTAAAGATATTCCTTCGAATTTTATAGAGCATGAACAAAGTCTCGACAGAATTGTATGGAATTTAACGTTCAAGAGCTTTGTGTGTGGTCCTCACTTCTGTGAGTTTGTTCTATAGGCGCTTTTTTTTATTTATTAATGAATAAATTAAAACTTGTGTATTTCCTTGCTGCACAAAACCCTATTGAAAAATTTCTTTCGTTAAAAAGAGTAACACGAAACCCAAGTCCTTTTAGGAGGTGAATTTTTCCGATAAATTATCGAAAAGGTTGCGTACTGTATATACTGTGCTCAGTACTGTGTTGAGTTACTGAGCTGACTCTTAGCGATGAGCCGCTCGCTCAGACTCACTTCCCAAAAAAATTGTGACTCAGTAGCTCAGTTACTTGCGGTCTTCACCTGCTTTCAATGCTCGCTTAGTTCTAAAAGCAAGCGACATGTCGCACGTGAAGACCGCAAAAAGTTGAAAATATGCTTCGTCTCTCCAACCGATCGTTAAGCGAGCGCTTGCTTGCTTTCAACTGTCATTTTTGTAGTTTGACAGCCATTTTCGCATTTCGTAGCATCTTTCATTGTGGCAACATCATTTATCATAGGCTCTTCGAGCACAAAAAAGCCTTTTAATAAAATATATTGATAAAATCGAGTGTGTGTTCGGGCAAAGGCGACTATAACTATTTTTTTATTCCACAACAGTCGGTTCTACGCTACCGAAGTGACTCGGATTTCATCCGATCAAGGACTGTTGTATCGGCGACCTAACCCCACTTAGGCTGCCGGACACCCCCAATCTTATCTCCTCTTGAGTGCAATACCTTGCAGCAGGTTTGCTACTCATACTTCTGGCCAGGGCGGTGGTCGATCCTAACCCTGGCCCAGAAACCTATTTCTGCTGCATCTGCTAGAGAAGGCTTCATCCGAATTCCACTTCGGTGAGGTGTAATTCTTGAAACGGATGGTGCCATCTTAAGGTCTGCTCAGGCCTTAAGAAAACCATTGAGTGGTCCACAACCTATGTGGGCCAGTGTTGCTCGCGCACTCAGGCGCTCCAAGCCTCCACGGCATCCCCCTTTGCGCCACCCGCGCAGGTGTCTCAGCGCACCCCCCTGCCTCCACGGCCCCAGGAGCTCGCAGCAACACCGAACCTCTCCCCCCTCGCTCCACCACACGTGGAGACCATCAGCAATTACTGGTTACCATAACAAGGGACAGCACCCTAGAATGTCAAAAGATTGCTGTCCGGTCAGGCGACGTCGAGCTCGAATATTTAATATTTACATACCCCCTGTCTCCTGCTGCCCCGCTGTCATAAGTGCGCTCATCAGTGGTGAAAACCGATTGGTAGTCGGAGACTTCAACGCGCATCACGATCTTTGGTTCTCAAGCCTACCAAACGATCGTAGGGGAAATATTTTGGCAGAGCACATAGACGATTCGACATTCCAGCTCCTACAGAAGTTCGCATCGGCGAGAGCGAGTTCCGCAGGGTGGTAAAGTCCGCTGCAGCCCGTTTTATTCCGGCAGGTAGGATCCCCGAGATCCGACCTAACTTCCCGGTTGATGCTGTAAAAATTGGGCACTGCGGCAGTAGCGTATCTCATCAAGGTCCTCAATCTGTCCTTAACCACCCTAATCATTCCAGATATCTGGAAGATGAGTAGGGTGATACCACTACTGAAGCCAGGAAAACCTGGCGAGTCCTACCGGCCGTTCTCCCTGCTTTCTCCAGTGGTCAAGACACTTCAGGCCCTGTTGCTCCCACATTTCAACCACTACCTCAGCGAAGCCTCAACACGGCACTTAACGCCATAAACACACAGGTTAATCGTGGTCTCAATGGCAACTGCCTCTGTGAGAGAACCGTCCTCGTAGCTCTGGACATGTCGAAGGTCTTTGACACAGTCAGCCACTCCACCTTGTTAATGGACGTGGAGGACTCACCTCTTCCAGCGGCGTTGAGGCGATGGACCGAAAACTATCTGTGCGGTCGTCAGGCTATGGTGCCACAGGGTGGTATTCCCCTTACTATTTAATTTCTACATCTCGCGACTCCCATCCTCGCCAGAGGGAGTCACACTGGTCTCGTATGCCGACGATTGCACGATAATGGCTACCGGCAATGGACTTGATGGCTTGTGTTCCAATGTCAACAGCTACCCCCCAGAGCTTGCTCACTATTTTACAGGACGGAATTTGGCTCTGTCTCCAGCGAAGTCCACGGCGACCCTATTTACATCTTGGACGAAGGAGGTCGGGCTCACCCTCGACATATACGTCGAGGGGACCCCAATTCCGACGGTTAACCACCCGAAGGTCCTGGGGGTCACCCGTGACAGCGTCGTCTCCTTGTTGCAAACGAAAAATTTTTCACTTAAAATAGCTGCTATATATAGAGTTTAAATTTTAAGAATGAACATATTTTAAGAAGCATTAGCATGCGAGCAGAGTAGTCGCGTTTTTTTGTTTTATTTATAAATATCCACGAAATTAATTTGGACGACTTTATGGAGTTTATGATAGAACTTTTTTGCGATTGTGCCTTGCCGTGGTTTCTGTAAAATCTTTTTACATTGCGTTCGCTGCAAAATATCTGAATATAACGTGAATTAATCAAAACGAATCGACACATTCAGCCTTAATACTAGAGATGGGTAACTCAGTACCACAGTAGTAAAACTGAGGTGAAGTCCTTCTCATGGTGGATAATGAAAATAAACTATAGCAGAGTTGCATGCAATGATATTTCATAATAAACTTTGAAAATCACATTAAAAATTTTGCGGAAGGTAAAATATTTGCATATACACTTTACAATTATTAATTAAAGCCAAAAATTTATAGCGAAAAAATGTGACGACTGTTTTTATTTGCATATTTGAATAATTATTCAACGGCTCACCACAATTCTCAATAAAAAAAGCAACCCTGGGCAGTAAACTTTTCGGTGGTGAGTTTTCTTCTTCATTTCATTCATTCGTTTCGGTTAAATTTGTAAACAAAAGCAGTTAATTTTGCAAATAAATATATAAATTTTCTTATAACTGGAACATTTTTACATTTACTGAAGGAAATAACTGCCTGGAATGGAGCGCAAGCGAAACTACATCTTTAAATTGAAGCAGAGTATTCCTAGAATAGTTTAAGTGGCATGCATAATAAAAAAGAAAGCTACTTTTTAATGATTTAAGGGCCAATAAAACAGCTGCGAAAGACTTTTGATACTTCAAGACCTTAGAATTTACTTACATCGATTTTTTGTAGCTCAATGTTCATGGTGAAGATTCCTTAATATGTACAAAAATACAAATTTAAAATTGCATATATTTGAAAAAACGTAAATAAATATATACATACATACACACATATCACGTTGCTGCGAAAAGTTTTCTACCATTGGGCATTGTCACACGTTCAGTATTTATTGACGTGATGCAAATATCGTGTTATTTCTTGTAGCATGCAATATTTATGGATAAGAATAAGGATTGCAAAATAATTAAATCCATGGATATGGATCGCAATACCGTCAATAAATATTTTAGCATTTTTTTTCGTCGATGCGACTAATTTTTACTCCAGTACCTTCTCTCTATTTGTTTTGTTATTAAAGAAAATTCCAGTATTATAGCTAAGCATGCACAAACTTTATTTTCTTGTTGTTCTATTGTCTATATATATTTCGAACCACGCAGCCTGCAAAGTATATAAATACTGACGGGATATGTATACTGGGGATCAAAAGTGATTTGTCAGGGATAATTTTCCTTTGGAAATGTGTTTGCGCTCTTTTCCGGTTGAAAATTTTAATAAGAACAAAAAACATAAAAAATGATAAGCATTTGTGTATTAAAATATACAATTGTATAATAAATATCACTGAAAAATGTATTGTATATTTTGCATGCAGCTATTTAGACGTAGGGTCAAAATCCTATGTATGAATAACGCCTTGAAATGTTAATGAAATACGAAAATTTAAGTATAGTCAGTAAGAATTTATGTTCATTGACTTCATAAAACAATTAAATAAATAATAACAAATAAATCAATTAATATATTACACTTAATGTTGAACTCAACCTGAGTGCAAGTAACTCTTAATTGCTATCTAAGCGCCAGTTAAAATTCCAGCAGTTAATATTTTTAAGAATTCATTTTCATTCTAATTATGACAAAAAAAAATAAAATAACATGCATATGACCTTTAGCACAATTTGAAGATCAATTTAAAAGTAAACAAATTGAAAATTTAAAACAAACCATATGCAACAGAATATTAGTTTAGGAACTTCTCGCACCGTCAACGGTTTTTGTAAAGATATTCCTTCGAACTTTATACAGCATGAACAAAGTCTCGACAGAATTGTATGGAATTTAACGTTCAAGAGCTTTGTGTGTGGTCCTCACTTCTGTGAGTTTGTTCTATACGCGCTTTTTTTTATTTATTAATGAATAAATTAAAACTTGTGTAGTTCCTTGCTGCACAAAACCCTATTGAAAAATTTCTTTCGTTAAAAAGAGTAACACGAAACCCAAGTCCTTTTAGGAGGTGAATTTTTCCGATAAATTATCGAAAAGGTTGCGTACTGTATATACTGTGCTCAGTACTGTGTTGAGTTACTGAGCTGACTCTTAGCGATGAGCCGCTCGCTCAGACTCACTTCCCAAAAAAATTGTGACTCAGTAGCTCAGTTACTTGCGGTCTTCACCTGCTTTCAATGCTCGCTTAGTTCTAAAAGCAAGCGACATGTCGCACGTGAAGACCGCAAAAAGTTGAAAATATGCTTCGTCTCTCCAACCGATCGTTAAGCGAGCGCTTGCTTGCTTTCAACTGTCATTTTTGTAGTTTGACAGCCATTTTCGCATTTCGTAGCATCTTTCATTGTGGCAACATCATTTATCATAGGCTCTTCGAGCACAAAAAAGCCTTTTAATAAAATATATTGATAAAATCGAGTGTGTGTTCGGGCAAAGGCGACTATAACTATTTTTTTATTCCACAACAGTCGGTTCTACGCTACCGAAGTGACTCGGATTTCATCCGATCAAGGACTGTTGTATCGGCGACCTAACCCCACTTAGGCTGCCGGACACCCCCAATCTTATCTCCTCTTGAGTGCAATACCTTGCAGCAGGTTTGCTACTCATACTTCTGGCCAGGGCGGTGGTCGATCCTAACCCTGGCCCAGAAACCTATTTCTGCTGCATCTGCTAGAGAAGGCTTCATCCGAATTCCACTTCGGTGAGGTGTAATTCGTGAAACGGATGGTGCCATCTTAAGGTCTGCTCAGGCCTTAAGAAAACCATTGAGTGGTCCACAACCTATGTGGGCCAGTGTTGCTCGCGCACTCAGGCGCTCCAAGCCTCCACGGCATCCCCCTTTGCGCCACCCGCGCAGGTGTCTCAGCGCACCCCCCTGCCTCCACGGCCCCAGGAGCTCGCAGCAACACCGAACCTCTCCCCCCTCGCTCCACCACACGTGGAGACCATCAGCAATTACTGGTTACCCCCACAATCTGCTGTGTGTGCCGGGTCAGAGTACAGCGGAATGCCTGCTCAGTCAGGTGTAACGCCTGTCAGGTCTGGTGACACTACCGGGGGTGCTCTGGCCTTCGCACCACAAGTGTCATTCACGACACCGCCCACCCATGTTAATGGGCCATCACCACCACAGCGGGATGCGCAGCCGGGACGGGATGGCCCTCGGATCTAGTCCCTCATCCCCCTCAACGCGACGACCCTACCGAGACAGACGAGACTTACAGTTTAACTGCAACGGACTCTCGAGCAAGATCTCGGAGGTGGTAGCCTTCATGGCTCGGCAAGGACTGTGAATAGCTGCGGTCCAATAGACGCAGCTCAATTCTAACGAACTACGACGGTTACAATGTGCTTTGTAGAGATTGCGAGCGAGATAATGGTGGGGGCCTAGCCTTCATATTACACAAGACCGTGCAGTATCGTCTAATCGATGTAGACATCGATCCAAGGGACAGCACCCTAGAATGTCAAAAGATTGCTGTCCGGTCAGGCGACGTCGAGCTCGAATATTTAATATTTACATACCCCCTGTCTCCTGCTGCCCCGCTGTCATAAGTGCGCTCATCAGTGGTGAAAACCGATTGGTAGTCGGAGACTTCAACGCGCATCACGATCTTTGGTTCTCAAGCCTACCAAACGATCGTAGGGGAAATATTTTGGCAGAGCACATAGACGATTCGACATTCCAGCTCCTACAGAAGTTCGCATCGGCGAGAGCGAGTTCCGCAGGGTGGTAAAGTCCGCTGCAGCCCGTTTTATTCCGGCAGGTAGGATCCCCGAGATCCGACCTAACTTCCCGGTTGATGCTGTAAAAATTGGGCACTGCGGCAGTAGCGTATCTCATCAAGGTCCTCAATCTGTCCTTAACCACCCTAATCATTCCAGATATCTGGAAGATGAGTAGGGTGATACCACTACTGAAGCCAGGAAAACCTGGCGAGTCCTACCGGCCGTTCTCCCTGCTTTCTCCAGTGGTCAAGACACTTCAGGCCCTGTTGCTCCCACATTTCAACCACTACCTCAGCGAAGCCTCAACACGGCACTTAACGCCATAAACACACAGGTTAATCGTGGTCTCAATGGCAACTGCCTCTGTGAGAGAACCGTCCTCGTAGCTCTGGACATGTCGAAGGTCTTTGACACAGTCAGCCACTCCACCTTGTTAATGGACGTGGAGGACTCACCTCTTCCAGCGGCGTTGAGGCGATGGACCGAAAACTATCTGTGCGGTCGTCAGGCTATGGTGCCACAGGGTGGTATTCCCCTTACTATTTAATTTCTACATCTCGCGACTCCCATCCTCGCCAGAGGGAGTCACACTGGTCTCGTATGCCGACGATTGCACGATAATGGCTACCGGCAATGGACTTGATGGCTTGTGTTCCAATGTCAACAGCTACCCCCCAGAGCTTGCTCACTATTTTACAGGACGGAATTTGGCTCTGTCTCCAGCGAAGTCCACGGCGACCCTATTTACATCTTGGACGAAGGAGGTCGGGCTCACCCTCGACATATACGTCGAGGGGACCCCAATTCCGACGGTTAACCACCCGAAGGTCCTGGGGGTCACCCGTGACAGCGTCGTCTCCTTGTTGCAAACGAAAAATTTTTCACTTAAAATAGCTGCTATATATAGAGTTTAAATTTTAAGAATGAACATATTTTAAGAAGCATTAGCATGCGAGCAGAGTAGTCGCGTTTTTTTGTTTTATTTATAAATATCCACGAAATTAATTTGGACGACTTTATGGAGTTTATGATAGAACTTTTTTGCGATTGTGCCTTGCCGTGGTTTCTGTAAAATCTTTTTACATTGCGTTCGCTGCAAAATATCTGAATATAACGTGAATTAATCAAAACGAATCGACACATTCAGCCTTAATACTAGAGATGGGTAACTCAGTACCACAGTAGTAAAACTGAGGTGAAGTCCTTCTCATGGTGGATAATGAAAATAAACTATAGCAGAGTTGCATGCAATGATATTTCATAATAAACTTTGAAAATCACATTAAAAATTTTGCGGAAGGTAAAATATTTGCATATACACTTTACAATTATTAATTAAAGCCAAAAATTTATAGCGAAAAAATGTGACGACTGTTTTTATTTGCATATTTGAATAATTATTCAACGGCTCACCACAATTCTCAATAAAAAAAGCAACCCTGGGCAGTAAACTTTTCGGTGGTGAGTTTTCTTCTTCATTTCATTCATTCGTTTCGGTTAAATTTGTAAACAAAAGCAGTTAATTTTGCAAATAAATATATAAATTTTCTTATAACTGGAACATTTTTACATTTACTGAAGGAAATAACTGCCTGGAATGGAGCGCAAGCGAAACTACATCTTTAAATTGAAGCAGAGTATTCCTAGAATAGTTTAAGTGGCATGCATAATAAAAAAGAAAGCTACTTTTTAATGATTTAAGGGCCAATAAAACAGCTGCGAAAGACTTTTGATACTTCAAGACCTTAGAATTTACTTACATCGATTTTTTGTAGCTCAATGTTCATGGTGAAGATTCCTTAATATGTACAAAAATACAAATTTAAAATTGCATATATTTGAAAAAACGTAAATAAATATATACATACATACACACATATCACGTTGCTGCGAAAAGTTTTCTACCATTGGGCATTGTCACACGTTCAGTATTTATTGACGTGATGCAAATATCGTGTTATTTCTTGTAGCATGCAATATTTATGGGTAAGAATAAGGATTGCAAAATAATTAAATCCATGGATATGGATCGCAATACCGTCAATAAATATTTAAGCATTTTTTTTCGTCGATGCGACTAATATTTACTCCAGTACCTTCTCTCTATTTGTTTTGTTATTAAAGAAAATTCCAGTATTATAGCTAAGCATGCACAAACTTTATTTTCTTGTTGTTCTATTGTCTATATATATTTCGAACCACGCAGCCTGCAAAGTATATAAATACTGACGGGATATGTATACTGGGGATCAAAAGTGATTTGTCAGGGATAATTTTCCTTTGGAAATGTGTTTGCGCTCTTTTCCGGTTGAAAATTTTAATAAGAACAAAAAACATAAAAAATGATAAGCATTTGTGTATTAAAATATACAATTGTATAATAAATATCACTGAAAAATGTATTGTATATTTTGCATGCAGCTATTTAGACGTAGGGTCAAAATCCTATGTATGAATAACGCCTTGAAATGTTAATGAAATACGAAAATTTAAGTATAGTCAGTAAGAATTTATGTTCATTGACTTCATAAAACAATTAAATAAATAATAACAAATAAATCAATTAATATATTACACTTAATGTTGAACTCAACCTGAGTGCGAGTAACTCTTAATTGCTATCTAAGCGCCAGTTAAAATTCCAGCAGTTAATATTTTTAAGAATTCATTTTCATTCTAATTATGACAAAAAAAAATAAAATAACATGCATATGACCTTTAGCACAATTTGAAGATCAATTTAAAAGTAAACAAATTGAAAATTTAAAACAAACCATATGCAACAGAATATTAGTTTAGGAACTTCTCGCACCGTCAACGGTTTTTGTAAAGATATTCCTTCGAACTTTATACAGCATGAACAAAGTCTCGACAGAATTGTATGGAATTTAACGTTCAAGAGCTTTGTGTGTGGTCCTCACTTCTGTGAGTTTGTTCTATACGCGCTTTTTTTTATTTATTAATGAATAAATTAAAACTTGTGTAGTTCCTTGCTGCACAAAACCCTATTGAAAAATTTCTTTCGTTAAAAAGAGTAACACGAAACCCAAGTCCTTTTAGGAGGTGAATTTTTCCGATAAATTATCGAAAAGGTTGCGTACTGTATATACTGTGCTCAGTACTGTGTTGAGTTACTGAGCTGACTCTTAGCGATGAGCCGCTCGCTCAGACTCACTTCCCAAAAAAATTGTGACTCAGTAGCTCAGTTACTTGCGGTCTTCACCTGCTTTCAATGCTCGCTTAGTTCTAAAAGCAAGCGACATGTCGCACGTGAAGACCGCAAAAAGTTGAAAATATGCTTCGTCTCTCCAACCGATCGTTAAGCGAGCGCTTGCTTGCTTTCAACTGTCATTTTTGTAGTTTGACAGCCATTTTCGCATTTCGTAGCATCTTTCATTGTGGCAACATCATTTATCATAGGCTCTTCGAGCACAAAAAAGCCTTTTAATAAAATATATTGATAAAATCGAGTGTGTGTTCGGGCAAAGGCGACTATAACTATTTTTTTATTCCACAACAGTCGGTTCTACGCTACCGAAGTGACTCGGATTTCATCCGATCAAGGACTGTTGTATCGGCGACCTAACCCCACTTAGGCTGCCGGACACCCCCAATCTTATCTCCTCTTGAGTGCAATACCTTGCAGCAGGTTTGCTACTCATACTTCTGGCCAGGGCGGTGGTCGATCCTAACCCTGGCCCAGAAACCTATTTCTGCTGCATCTGCTAGAGAAGGCTTCATCCGAATTCCACTTCGGTGAGGTGTAATTCGTGAAACGGATGGTGCCATCTTAAGGTCTGCTCAGGCCTTAAGAAAACCATTGAGTGGTCCACAACCTATGTGGGCCAGTGTTGCTCGCGCACTCAGGCGCTCCAAGCCTCCACGGCATCCCCCTTTGCGCCACCCGCGCAGGTGTCTCAGCGCACCCCCCTGCCTCCACGGCCCCAGGAGCTCGCAGCAACACCGAACCTCTCCCCCCTCGCTCCACCACACGTGGAGACCATCAGCAATTACTGGTTACCCCCACAATCTGCTGTGTGTGCCGGGTCAGAGTACAGCGGAATGCCTGCTCAGTCAGGTGTAACGCCTGTCAGGTCTGGTGACACTACCGGGGGTGCTCTGGCCTTCGCACCACAAGTGTCATTCACGACACCGCCCACCCATGTTAATGGGCCATCACCACCACAGCGGGATGCGCAGCCGGGACGGGATGGCCCTCGGATCTAGTCCCTCATCCCCCTCAACGCGACGACCCTACCGAGACAGACGAGACTTACAGTTTAACTGCAACGGACTCTCGAGCAAGATCTCGGAGGTGGTAGCCTTCATGGCTCGGCAAGGACTGTGAATAGCTGCGGTCCAATAGACGCAGCTCAATTCTAACGAACTACGACGGTTACAATGTGCTTTGTAGAGATTGCGAGCGAGATAATGGTGGGGGCCTAGCCTTCATATTACACAAGACCGTGCAGTATCGTCTAATCGATGTAGACATCGATCCAAGGGACAGCACCCTAGAATGTCAAAAGATTGCTGTCCGGTCAGGCGACGTCGAGCTCGAATATTTAATATTTACATACCCCCTGTCTCCTGCTGCCCCGCTGTCATAAGTGCGCTCATCAGTGGTGAAAACCGATTGGTAGTCGGAGACTTCAACGCGCATCACGATCTTTGGTTCTCAAGCCTACCAAACGATCGTAGGGGAAATATTTTGGCAGAGCACATAGACGATTCGACATTCCAGCTCCTACAGAAGTTCGCATCGGCGAGAGCGAGTTCCGCAGGGTGGTAAAGTCCGCTGCAGCCCGTTTTATTCCGGCAGGTAGGATCCCCGAGATCCGACCTAACTTCCCGGTTGATGCTGTAAAAATTGGGCACTGCGGCAGTAGCGTATCTCATCAAGGTCCTCAATCTGTCCTTAACCACCCTAATCATTCCAGATATCTGGAAGATGAGTAGGGTGATACCACTACTGAAGCCAGGAAAACCTGGCGAGTCCTACCGGCCGTTCTCCCTGCTTTCTCCAGTGGTCAAGACACTTCAGGCCCTGTTGCTCCCACATTTCAACCACTACCTCAGCGAAGCCTCAACACGGCACTTAACGCCATAAACACACAGGTTAATCGTGGTCTCAATGGCAACTGCCTCTGTGAGAGAACCGTCCTCGTAGCTCTGGACATGTCGAAGGTCTTTGACACAGTCAGCCACTCCACCTTGTTAATGGACGTGGAGGACTCACCTCTTCCAGCGGCGTTGAGGCGATGGACCGAAAACTATCTGTGCGGTCGTCAGGCTACGGTGCCACAGGGTGGTATTCCCCTTACTATTTAATTTCTACATCTCGCGACTCCCATCCTCGCCAGAGGGAGTCACACTGGTCTCGTATGCCGACGATTGCACGATAATGGCTACCGGCAATGGACTTGATGGCTTGTGTTCCAAGGTCAACAGCTACCCCCCAGAGCTTGCTCACTATTTTACAGGACGGAATTTGGCTCTGTCTCCAGCGAAGTCCACGGCGACCCTATTTACATCTTGGACGAAGGAGGTCGGGCTCACCCTCGACATATACGTCGAGGGGACCCCAATTCCGACGGTTAACCACCCGAAGGTCCTGGGGGTCACCCGTGACAGCGTCGTCTCCTTGTTGCAAACGAAAAATTTTTCACTTAAAATAGCTGCTATATATAGAGTTTAAATTTTAAGAATGAACATATTTTAAGAAGCATTAGCATGCGAGCAGAGTAGTCGCGTTTTTTTGTTTTATTTATAAATATCCACGAAATTAATTTGGACGACTTTATGGAGTTTATGATAGAACTTTTTTGCGATTGTGCCTTGCCGTGGTTTCTGTAAAATCTTTTTACATTGCGTTCGCTGCAAAATATCTGAATATAACGTGAATTAATCAAAACGAATCGACACATTCAGCCTTAATACTAGAGATGGGTAACTCAGTACCACAGTAGTAAAACTGAGGTGAAGTCCTTCTCATGGTGGATAATGAAAATAAACTATAGCAGAGTTGCATGCAATGATATTTCATAATAAACTTTGAAAATCACATTAAAAATTTTGCGGAAGGTAAAATATTTGCATATACACTTTACAATTATTAATTAAAGCCAAAAATTTATAGCGAAAAAATGTGACGACTGTTTTTATTTGCATATTTGAATAATTATTCAACGGCTCACCACAATTCTCAATAAAAAAAGCAACCCTGGGCAGTAAACTTTTCGGTGGTGAGTTTTCTTCTTCATTTCATTCATTCGTTTCGGTTAAATTTGTAAACAAAAGCAGTTAATTTTGCAAATAAATATATAAATTTTCTTATAACTGGAACATTTTTACATTTACTGAAGGAAATAACTGCCTGGAATGGAGCGCAAGCGAAACTACATCTTTAAATTGAAGCAGAGTATTCCTAGAATAGTTTAAGTGGCATGCAAAAAAGAAAGCTACTTTTTAATGATTTAAGGGCCAATAAAACAGCTGCGAAAGACTTTTGATACTTCAAGACCTTAGAATTTACTTACATCGATTTTTTGTAGCTCAATGTTCATGGTGAAGATTCCTTAATATGTACAAAAATACAAATTTAAAATTGCATATATTTGAAAAAACGTAAATAAATATATACATACATACACACATATCACGTTGCTGCGAAAAGTTTTCTACCATTGGGCATTGTCACACGTTCAGTATTTATTGACGTGATGCAAATATCGTGTTATTTCTTGTAGCATGCAATATTTATGGATAAGAATAAGGATTGCAAAATAATTAAATCCATGGATATGGATCGCAATACCGTCAATAAATATTTTAGCATTTTTTTTCGTCGATGCGACTAATTTTTACTCCAGTACCTTCTCTCTATTTGTTTTGTTATTAAAGAAAATTCCAGTATTATAGCTAAGCATGCACAAACTTTATTTTCTTGTTGTTCTATTGTCTATATATATTTCGAACCACGCAGCCTGCAAAGTATATAAATACTGACGGGATATGTATACTGGGGATCAAAAGTGATTTGTCAGGGATAATTTTCCTTTGGAAATGTGTTTGCGCTCTTTTCCGGTTGAAAATTTTAATAAGAACAAAAAACATAAAAAATGATAAGCATTTGTGTATTAAAATATACAATTGTATAATAAATATCACTGAAAAATGTATTGTATATTTTGCATGCAGCTATTTAGACGTAGGGTCAAAATCCTATGTATGAATAACGCCTTGAAATGTTAATGAAATACGAAAATTTAAGTATAGTCAGTAAGAATTTATGTTCATTGACTTCATAAAACAATTAAATAAATAATAACAAATAAATCAATTAATATATTACACTTAATGTTGAACTCAACCTGAGTGCGAGTAACTCTTAATTGCTATCTAAGCGCCAGTTAAAATTCCAGCAGTTAATATTTTTAAGAATTCATTTTCATTCTAATTATGACAAAAAAAAATAAAATAACATGCATATGACCTTTAGCACAATTTGAAGATCAATTTAAAAGTAAACAAATTGAAAATTTAAAACAAACCATATGCAACAGAATATTAGTTTAGGAACTTCTCGCACCGTCAACGGTTTTTGTAAAGATATTCCTTCGAACTTTATACAGCATGAACAAAGTCTCGACAGAATTGTATGGAATTTAACGTTCAAGAGCTTTGTGTGTGGTCCTCACTTCTGTGAGTTTGTTCTATACGCGCTTTTTTTTATTTATTAATGAATAAATTAAAACTTGTGTAGTTCCTTGCTGCACAAAACCCTATTGAAAAATTTCTTTCGTTAAAAAGAGTAACACGAAACCCAAGTCCTTTTAGGAGGTGAATTTTTCCGATAAATTATCGAAAAGGTTGCGTACTGTATATACTGTGCTCAGTACTGTGTTGAGTTACTGAGCTGACTCTTAGCGATGAGCCGCTCGCTCAGACTCACTTCCCAAAAAAATTGTGACTCAGTAGCTCAGTTACTTGCGGTCTTCACCTGCTTTCAATGCTCGCTTAGTTCTAAAAGCAAGCGACATGTCGCACGTGAAGACCGCAAAAAGTTGAAAATATGCTTCGTCTCTCCAACCGATCGTTAAGCGAGCG
Source organism: Philophylla caesio (assembly GCA_963971545.1). NCBI lineage: Eukaryota > Metazoa > Arthropoda > Insecta > Diptera > Tephritidae > Philophylla > Philophylla caesio. The sequence goes on from OZ020607.1 coordinate 88,585,234, forward strand.
CTTGCTTGCTTTCAACTGTCATTTTTGTAGTTTGACAGCCATTTTCGCATTTCGTAGCATCTTTCATTGTGGCAACATCATTTATCATAGGCTCTTCGAGCACAAAAAAGCCTTTTAATAAAATATATTGATAAAATCGAGTGTGTGTTCGGGCAAAGGCGACTATAACTATTTTTTTATTCCACAACAGTCGGTTCTACGCTACCGAAGTGACTCGGATTTCATCCGATCAAGGACTGTTGTATCGGCGACCTAACCCCACTTAGGCTGCCGGACACCCCCAATCTTATCTCCTCTTGAGTGCAATACCTTGCAGCAGGTTTGCTACTCATACTTCTGGCCAGGGCGGTGGTCGATCCTAACCCTGGCCCAGAAACCTATTTCTGCTGCATCTGCTAGAGAAGGCTTCATCCGAATTCCACTTCGGTGAGGTGTAATTCGTGAAACGGATGGTGCCATCTTAAGGTCTGCTCAGGCCTTAAGAAAACCATTGAGTGGTCCACAACCTATGTGGGCCAGTGTTGCTCGCGCACTCAGGCGCTCCAAGCCTCCACGGTATCCCCCTTTGCGCCACCCGCGCAGGTGTCTCAGCGCACCCCCCTGCCTCCACGGCCCCAGGAGCTCGCAGCAACACCGAACCTCTCCCCCCTCGCTCCACCACACGTGGAGACCATCAGCAATTACTGGTTACCCCCACAATCTGCTGTGTGTGCCGGGTCAGAGTACAGCGGAATGCCTGCTCAGTCAGGTGTAACGCCTGTCAGGTCTGGTGACACTACCGGGGGTGCTCTGGCCTTCGCACCACAAGTGTCATTCACGACACCGCCCACCCATGTTAATGGGCCATCACCACCACAGCGGGATGCGCAGCCGGGACGGGATGGCCCTCGGATCTAGTCCCTCATCCCCCTCAACGCGACGACCCTACCGAGACAGACGAGACTTACAGTTTAACTGCAACGGACTCTCGAGCAAGATCTCGGAGGTGGTAGCCTTCATGGCTCGGCAAGGACTGTGAATAGCTGCGGTCCAATAGACGCAGCTCAATTCTAACGAACTACGACGGTTACAATGTGCTTTGTAGAGATTGCGAGCGAGATAATGGTGGGGGCCTAGCCTTCATATTACACAAGACCGTGCAGTATCGTCTAATCGATGTAGACATCGATCCAAGGGACAGCACCCTAGAATGTCAAAAGATTGCTGTCCGGTCAGGCGACGTCGAGCTCGAATATTTAATATTTACATACCCCCTGTCTCCTGCTGCCCCGCTGTCATAAGTGCGCTCATCAGTGGTGAAAACCGATTGGTAGTCGGAGACTTCAACGCGCATCACGATCTTTGGTTCTCAAGCCTACCAAACGATCGTAGGGGAAATATTTTGGCAGAGCACATAGACGATTCGACATTCCAGCTCCTACAGAAGTTCGCATCGGCGAGAGCGAGTTCCGCAGGGTGGTAAAGTCCGCTGCAGCCCGTTTTATTCCGGCAGGTAGGATCCCCGAGATCCGACCTAACTTCCCGGTTGATGCTGTAAAAATTGGGCACAGCGGCAGTAGCGTATCTCATCAAGGTCCTCAATCTGTCTTTAACCACCCTAATCATTCCAGATATCTGGAAGATGAGTAGGGTGATACCACTACTGAAGCCAGGAAAACCTGGCGAGTCCTACCGGCCGTTCTCCCTGCTTTCTCCAGTGGTCAAGACACTTCAGGCCCTGTTGCTCCCACATTTCAACCACTACCTCAGCGAAGCCTCAACACGGCACTTAACGCCATAAACACACAGGTTAATCGTGGTCTCAATGGCAACTGCCTCTGTGAGAGAACCGTCCTCGTAGCTCTGGACATGTCGAAGGTCTTTGACACAGTCAGCCACTCCACCTTGTTAATGGACGTGGAGGCCTCACCTCTTCCAGCGGCGTTGAGGCGATGGACCGAAAACTATCTGTGCGGTCGTCAGGCTACGGTGCCACAGGGTGGTATTCCCCTTACTATTTAATTTCTACATCTCGCGACTCCCATCCTCGCCAGAGGGAGTCACACTGGTCTCGTATGCCGACGATTGCACGATAATGGCTACCGGCAATGGACTTGATTGCTTGTGTTCCAAGGTCAACAGCTACCCCCCAGAGCTTGCTCACTATTTTACAGGACGGAATTTGGCTCTGTCTCCAGCGAAGTCCACGGCGACCCTATTTACATCTTGGACGAAGGAGGTCGGGCTCACCCTCGACATATACGTCGAGGGGACCCCAATTCCGACGGTTAACCACCCGAAGGTCCTGGGGGTCACCCGTGACAGCGTCGTCTCCTTCTCAGCGCGTACAATCGCAACCGTCAACAAGGTACTGAGCCGCAACAAAGAAGAAGGAAGAAAGCATAAACTTTTTTAGCCCATCTCGGTCTTCTAGACCAACGATTGACTCCACTTTCTAATGGCTATAAGCCCACCTCTGTTGCAAACGAAAAATTTTTCACTTAAAATAGCTGCTATATATAGAGTTTAAATTTTAAGAATGAACATATTTTAAGAAGCATTAGCATGCGAGCAGAGTAGTCGCGTTTTTTTGTTTTATTTATAAATATCCACGAAATTAATTTGGACGACTTTATGGAGTTTATGATAGAACTTTTTTGCGATTGTGCCTTGCCGTGGTTTCTGTAAAATCTTTTTACATCGCGTTCGGTGCAAAATATCTGAATATAACGTGAATTAATCAAAACGAATCGACACATTCAGCCTTAATACTAGAGATGGGTAACTCAGTACCACAGTAGTAAAACTGAGGTGAAGTCCTTCTCATGGTGGATAATGAAAATAAACTATAGCAGAGTTGCATGCAATGATATTTCATAATAAACTTTGAAAATCACATCAAAAATTTTGCGGAAGGTAAAATATTTGCATAAACACTTTACAATTATTAATTAAAGCCAAAAATTTATAGCGAAAAAATGTGACGACTGTTTTTATTTGCATATTTGAATAATTATTCAACGGCTCACCACAATTCTCAATAAAAAAAGCAACCCTGGGCAGTAAACTTTTCGGTAGTGAGTTTTCTTCTTCATTTCATTCATTCGTTTCGGTTAAATTTGTAAACAAAAGCAGTTAATTTTGCAAATAAATATATAAATTTTCTTATAACTGGAACATTTTTACATTTACTGAAGGAAATAACTGCCTGGAATGGAGCGCAAGCGAAACTACATCTTTAAATTGAAGCAGAGTATTCCTAGAATAGTTTAAGTGGCATGCATAATCAAAAAGAAAGCTACTTTTTAATGATTTAAGGGCCAATAAAACAGCTGCGAAAGACTTTTGATACTTCAAGACCTTAGAATTTACTTACATCGATTTTTTGTAGCTCAATGTACATGGTGAAGATTCCTTAATATGTACAAAAATACAAATTTAAAATTGCATATATTTGAAAAAACGTAAATAAATATATACATACATACACACATATCACGTTGCTGCGAAAAGTTTTCTACCATTGGGCATTGTCACACGTTCAGTATTTATTGACGTGATGCAAATATCGTGTTATTTCTTGTAGCATGCAATATTTATGGATAAGAATAAGGATTGCAAAATAATTAAATCCATGGATATGGATCGCAATACCGTCAATAAATATTTTAGCATTTTTTTTCGTCGATGCGACTAATTTTTACTCCAGTACCTTCTCTCTATTTGTTTTGTTATTAAAGAAAATTCCAGTATTATAGCTAAGCATGCACAAACTTTATTTTCTTGTTGTTCTATTGTCTATATATATTTCGAACCACGCAGCCTGCAAAGTATATAAATACTGACGGGATATGTATACTGGGGATCAAAAGTGATTTGTCAGGGATAATTTTCCTTTGGAAATGTGTTTGCGCTCTTTTCCGGTTGAAAATTTTAATAAGAACAAAAAACATACAAAATGATAAGCATTTGTGTATTAAAATATACAATTGTATAATAAATATCACTGAAAAATGTATTGTATATTTTGCATGCAGCTATTTAGACGTAGGGTCAAAATCCTATGTATGAATAACGCCTTGAAATGTTAATGAAATACGAAAATTTAAGTATAGTCAGTAAGAATTTATGTTCATTGACTTCATAAAACAATTAAATAAATAATAACAAATAAATCAATTAATATATTACACTTGAATGTTGAACTCAACCTGAGTGCGAGTAACTCTTAATTGCTATCTAAGCGCCAGTTAAAATTCCAGCAGTTAATATTTTTAAGAATTCATTTTCATTCTAATTATGACAAAAAAAAAAATAAAATAACATGCATATGACCTTTAGCACAATTTGAAGATCAATTTAAAAGTAAACAAATTGAAAATTTAAAACAAACCATATGCAACAGAATATTAGTTTACGAACTTCTCGCACCGTCAACGGTTTTTGTAAAGATATTCCTTCGAACTTTATACAGCATGAACAAAGTCTCGACAGAATTGAATGGAATTTAACGTTCAAGAGCTTTGTGTGTGGTCCTCACTTCTGTGAGTTTGTTCTATACGCGCTTTTTTTTTATTTATTAATGAATAAATTAAAACTTGTGTAGTTCCTTGCTGCACAAAACCCTATTGAAAAATTTCTTTCGTTAAAAAGAGTAACACGAAACCCAAGTCCTTTTAGGAGGTGAATTTTTCCGATAAATTATCGAAAAGGTTGCGTACTGTATATACTGTGCTCAGTACTGTGTTGAGTTACTGAGCTGACTCTTAGCGATGAGCCGCTCGCTCAGACTCACTTCCCAAAAAAATTGTGACTCAGTAGCTCAGTTACTTGCGGTCTTCACCTGCTTTCAATGCTCGCTTAGTTCTAAAAGCAAGTGACATGTCGCACTTGAAGACCGCAAAAAGTTGAAAATATGCTTCGTCTCTAAAACCGATCGGTAAGCGAGCGCTTGCTTGCTTTTAACTGTAATTTTTGTAGTTTGACAGCCATTTTCGCATTTCGTAGCATCTTTCATTGTGGCAACATCATTTATCATAGGCTCTTCGAGCACAAAAAAAGCCTTTTAATAAAATATATTGATAAAATCGAGTGTGTGTTCGGGCAAAGGCGACTATAACTATTTTTTTATTCCACAACAGTCGGTTCTACGCTACCGAAGTGACTCGGATTTCATCCGATCAAGGACTGTTGTATCGGCGACCTAACCCCACTTAGGCTGCCGGACACCCCCAATCTTATCTCCTCTTGAGTGCAATACCTTGCAGCAGGTTTGCTACTCATACTTCTGGCCAGGGCGGTGGTCGATCCTAACCCTGGCCCAGAAACCTATTTCTGCTGCATCTGCTAGAGAAGGCTTCATCCAAATTCCACTTCGGTGAGGTGTAATTCGTGAAACGGATGGTGCCATCTTAAGGTCTGCTCAGGCCTTAAGAAAACCATTGAGTGGTGCACAACCTATGTGGGCCAGTGTTGCTCGCGCACTCAGGCGCTCCAAGCCTCCACGGCATCCCCCTTTGCGCCACCCGCGCAGGTGTCTCAGCGCACCCCCCTGCCTCCACGGCCCCAGGAGCTCGCAGCAACACCGAACCTCCCCCTCCTCGCTCCACCACACGTGGAGACCATCAGCAATTACTGGTTACCCCCTCAATCTGCTGTGTGTGCCGGGTCAGAGTACAGCGGAATGCCTGCTCAGTCAGGTGTAACGCCTGTCAGGTCTGGTGACACTACCGGGGGTGCTCTGGCCTTCGCACCACAAGTGTCATTCACGACACCGCCCACCCATGTTAATGGGCCATCACCACCACAGCGGGATGCGCAGCCGGGACGGGATGGCCCTCGGATCTAGTCCCTCATCCCCCTCAACGCGACGACCCTACCGAGACAGACGAGACTTACAGTTTAACTGCAACGGACTCTCGAGCAAGATCTCGGAGGTGGTAGCCTTCATGGCTCGGCAAGGACTGTGAATAGCTGCGGTCCAATAGACGCAGCTCAATTCTAACGAACTACGACGGTTACAATGTGCTTTGTAGAGATTGCGAGCGAGATAATGGTGGGGGCCTAGCCTTCATATTACACAAGACCGTGCAGTATCGTCTCATCGATGTAGACATCGATCCAAGGGACAGCACCCTAGAATGTCAAAAGATTGCTGTCCGGTCAGGCGACGTCGAGCTCGAATATTTAATATTTACATACCCCCTGTCTCCTGCTGCCCCGCTGTCATAAGTGCGCTCATCAGTGGTGAAAACCGATTGGTAGACGGAGACTTCAACGCGCATCACGATCTTTGGTTCTCAAGCCTACCAAACGATCGTAGGGGAAATATTTTGGCAGAGCACATAGACGATTCGACATTCCAGCTCCTACAGAAGTTCGCATCGGCGAGCGCGAGTTCCGCAGGGTGGTAAAGTCCGCTGCAGCCCGTTTTATTCCGGCAGGTAGGATCCCCGAGATCCGACCTAACTTCCCGGGTGAGGCGGTCACATTGGCGGATAAACGCCACCACCTTCGACAGGCGGACCCCGGTAATCCCCGTATTAGGCAACTAAACTGGGAGATCCAACGCCTGGTCAATGAACAGAAGCGGGATAAGAGGAGAGAGCACCTGAAATCCTGTAACCTCGGTGCCGGAGGGGGCAAACTATGGTCGACTGTGAGGTCCCTGTCTAATCCGACGAGGCGTGACGACCGAACCGCCCAGTCGGACCCGAAGCGATGGGCGAGCTATTTTAGCCGACAATTAATACTGAAGCCATCGGGAAGGCGAAAGCCTCCAAATCTATTGGCCCAGACGGGTTAAGCATGTTGATGCTGTAAAAATTGGGCACTGCGGCAGTAGCGTATCTCACCAAGGTCCTCAATCTGTCCTTAACCACCCTAATCATTCTAGATATCTGGAAGATGAGTAGGGTGATACCACTACTGAAGCCAGGGAAACCTGGCAAGTCCTACCGGCTGATCTCCCTGCTTTCTCCAGTGGTCAAGACACTTCAGGCCCTGTTGCTCCCACATTTCAACCACTACCTCAGCGAAGCCTCAACACGGCACTTAACGCCATAAACACACAGGTTAATCGTGGTCTCAATGTCAACTGCCTCTGTGAGAGAACCGTCCTCGTAGCTCTGGACTTGTCGAAGGTCTTTGACACAGTCAGCCACTCCACCTTGTTAATGGACGTGGAGGCCTCACCTCTTCCAGCGGCGTTGAGGCGATGGACCGAAAAATTAAGCAGGGGGTACCACAGGGTGGTATTCCCCCTACTATTTAATTTCTACATCTCGCGACTCCCATCCCCGCCAGAGGGAGTCACACTGGTCTCGTATGCCGACGATTGCACGATAATGGCTACCGGCAATGGACTTGATGGCTTGTGTTCCAAGGTCAACAGCTACCCCCCAGAGCTTGCTCACTATTTTACAGGACGGAATTTGGCTCTGTCTCCAGCGAAGTCCACGGCGACCCTATTTACATCTTGGACGAAGGAGGTCGGGCTCACCCTCGACATATACGTCGAGGGGACCCCAATTCCGACGGTTAACCACCCGAAGGTCCTGGGGGTCTCCCGTGATAGCGTCGTCTCCTTCTCAGCGCGTACAACCGCAACCGTCAACAAGGTACTGAGCCGCAACAAAGAAGAAGGAAGAAAGCATAAACTTTTTTAACCCATCTCGGTCTTCTAGACCAACGATTGACTCCAATTTCTAATGGCTATAAGCACACCTCTGTTGCAAACGAAACATTTTTCACTTAAAATAGCTGCTATATATAGAGTTTAAATTTTAAGAATGAACATATTTTAAGAAGCATTAGCATGCGAGCAGAGTAGTCGCGTTTTTTTGTTTTATTTATAAATATCCACGAAATTAATTTGGACGACTTTATGGAGTTTATGATAGAACTTTTTTGCGATTGTGCCTTGCCGTGGTTTCTGTAAAATCTTTTTACATTGCGTTCGCTGCAAAATATCTGAATAGAACGTGAATTAATTAAAACGAATCGACACATTCAGCCTTAATACTAGAGGTGGGTAACTCAGTACCACAATAGTAAAACTGAGGTGAAGTCCTTCTCATGGTGGATAATGAAAATAAACTATAGCAGAGTTGCATGCAATGATATTTCATAATAAACTTTGAAAATCACACTTTACAATTATTAATTAAAGCCAAAAATTTATAGCGAAAAAATGTGACGACTGCTTTTATTTGCATATTTGAATAATTATTCAACGGCTCACCACAATTCTCAATAAAAAAGTAACCCTGGGTAGTAAACTTTTCGGTGGTGAGTTTTCTTCTTCATTTCATTCATTCGTTTCGGTTAAATTTGTAAACAAAAGCAGTTAATTTTGCAAATAAGTATATAAATTTTCTTATAACTGGAACATTTTTACATTTACTGAAGGAAATAACTGCCTGGAATGGAGCGCAAGCGAAACTACATCTTTAAATTGAAGCAGAGTATTCCTAGAATAGTTTAAGTGGCATGCATAATCAAAAAGAAAGCTACTTTTTAATGATTTAAGGGCCAATAAAACAGCTGCGAAAGACTTTTGATACTTCAAGACCTTAGAATTTACTTACATCGATTTTTTGTAGCTCAATGTACATGGTGAAGATTCCTTAATATGTACAAAAATACAAATTTAAAATTGCATATATTTGAAAAAACGTAAATAAATATATACATACATACACACATATCACGTTGCTGCGAAAAGTTTTCTACCATTGGGCATTGTCACACGTTCAGTATTTATTGACGTGATGCAAATATCGTGTTATTTCTTGTAGCATGCAATATTTATGGATAAGAATAAGGATTGCAAAATAATTAAATCCATGGATATGGATCGCAATACCGTCAATAAATATTTTAGCATTTTTTTTCGTCGATGCGACTACTCCAGTACCTTCTCTCTATTTGTTTTGTTATTAAAGAAAATTCCAGTATTATAGCTAAGCATGCACAAACTTTATTTTCTTGTTGTTCTATTGTCTATATATATTTCGAACCACGCAGCCTGCAAAGTATATAAATACTGACGGGATATGTATACTGGGGATCAAAAGTGATTTGTCAGGGATAATTTTCCTTTGGAAATGTGTTTACGCTCTTTTCCGGTTGAAAATTTTAATAAGAACAAAAAACATAAAAAATGATAAGCATTTGTGTATTAAAATATACAATTGTATAATAAATATCACTGAAAAATGTATTGTATATTTTGCATGCAGCTATTTAGACGTAGGGTCAAAATCCTATGTATGAATAACGCCTTGAAATGTTAATGAAATACGAAAATTTAAGTATAGTCAGTAAGAATTTATGTTCATTGACTTCATAAAACAATTAAATAAATAATAACAAATAAATCAATTAATATATTACACTTAATGTTGAACTCAACCTGAGTGCGAGTAACTCTTAATTGCTATCTAAGCGCCAGTTAAAATTCCAGCAGTTAATATTTTTAAGAATTCATTTTCATTCTAATTATGACAAAAAAAAATAAAATAACATGCATAAGTCCTTTTGGGAGGTGAATTTTTCCGATAAATTATCGAAAAGGTTGCGTACTGTATATACTGTGCTCAGTACTGTGTTGAGTTACTGAGCTGACTCTTAGCGATGAGCCGATCGCTCAGACTCACTTCCCAAAAAAATTGTGACTCAGTAGCTCAGTTATTTATTTATTTATTTATTTATTTATTTATTTGTTGAGTCTATTGAACAATAATTTCCTTACAGACTATTAACAATATTATGCTTAATAACTAAGAAAAGAAAATTTCAAAATTTAAAAAGTTGAATCCAAAAGATTTTTAAAAACATTTTTTGCATAAGAAAAATCTAATAATACCTTGTTCGATATCATATTAAAATCACCAATGGCACGGGCAATAGGGACATTACGAGCATATTCAGTTTTGTAATTAACACCATAAAACGGCAAAAAATTGCGTAAACTTCGCTGAGGAATGTTAAAATTAAGTTTTACTAATAGAATGGGGCAATCAATAGCGCCATTAACCAAATTAAAAATAAAAGACAAAGAGAGTATGGATCTTCTAGAATCCAACGATTTCAAATTTATTAAAAGTAGGCGTGAACTATACGAAGGTACTGGTTCCGAAAAATTTAAAGAGCGTAAAGCAAACTTAAGGAATACTTTTTGGACACGTTCAATTCTGTTTACTAAATTGGCATGGTATGGTATCCAAATGATCGTTGCATATTCTAAGTTAGAGCGTACAAAAGACGTTACTTGCGGTCTTCACCTGCTTTCAATGCTCGCTTACTTCTAAAAGCAAGCGACATGTCGCACGTGAAGACCGCAAAAAGTTGAAAATATGCTTCGTCTCTCCAACCGATCGGTAAGCGAGCGCTTGCTTGCTTTTAACTGTCATTTTTGTAGTTTGACAGCCATTTTCGCATTTCGTAGCATCTTTCATTGTGGCAACATCATTTATCATAGGCTCTTCGAGCACAAAAAAGCCTTTTAATAAGATATATTGATAAAATCGAGTGTATGTTCGGGCAAAGGCGACTATAACTATTTTCTTATTCCACAACAGTCGGTTCTACGCTACCGAAGTGACTCGGATTTCATCCGACCAAGGACTGTTGTATCGGCGACCTAACCCCACTTAGGCTGCCGGACACCCCCAATCTTATCTCCTCATGAGTGCAATACCTTGCAGCAGGTTTGCTACTCATACTTCTGGCCAGGGCGGTGGTCGATCCTAACCCTGGCCCAGAAACCTATTTCTGCTGCATCTGCTAGAGAAGGCTTCATCCGAATTCCACTTCGGTGAGGTGTAATTCGTGAAACGGATGGTGCCATCTTAAGGTCTGCTCAGGCCTTAAGAAAACCATTGAGTGGTCCACAACCTATGTGGGCCAGTGTTGCTCGCGCACTCAGGCGCTCCAAGCCTCCACGGCATCCCCCTTTGCGCCACCCGCGCAGGTGTCTCAGCGCACCCCCCTGCCTCCACGGCCCCAGGAGCTCGCAGCAACACCGAACCTCCCCCTCCTCGCTCCACCACACGTGGAGACCATCAGCAATTACTGGTTACCCCCACAATCTGCTGTGTGTGCCGGGTCAGAGTACAGCGGAATGCCTGGTCAGTCAGGTGTAACGCCTGTCAGGTCTGGTGACACTACCGGGGGTGCTCTGGCCTTCGCACCACAAGTGTCATTCACGACACCGCCCACCCATGTTAATGGGCCATCACCACCACAGCGGGATGCGCAGCCGGGACGGGATGGCCCTCGGATCTAGTCCCTCATCCCCCTCAACGCGACGACCCTACCGAGACAGACGAGACTTACAGTTTAACTGCAACGGACTCTCGAGCAAGATCTCGGAGGTGGTAGCCTTCATGGCTCGGCAAGGACTGTGAATAGCTGCGGTCCAATAGACGCAGCTCAATTCTAACGAACTACGACGGTTACAATGTGCTTTGTAGAGATTGCGAGCGAGATAATGGTGGGGGCCTAGCCTTCATATTACACAAGACCGTGCAGTATCGTCTCATCGATGTAGACATCGATCCAAGGGACAGCACCCTAGAATGTCAAAAGATTGCTGTCCGGTCAGGCGACGTCGAGCTCGAATATTTAATATTTACATACCCCCTGTCTCCTGCTGCCCCGCTGTCATAAGTGCGCTCATCAGTGGTGAAAACCGATTGGTAGACGGAGACTTCAACGCGCATCACGATCTTTGGTTCTCAAGCCTACCAAACGATCGTAGGGGAAATATTTTGGCAGAGCACATAGACGATTCGACATTCCAGCTCCTACAGAAGTTCGCATCGGCGAGCGCGAGTTCCGCAGGGTGGTAAAGTCCGCTGCAGCCCGTTTTATTCCGGCAGGTAGGATCCCCGAGATCCGACCTAACTTCCCGGGTGAGGCGGTCACATTGGCGGATAAACGCCACCACCTTCGACAGGCGGACCCCGGTAATCCCCGTATTAGGCAACTAAACTGGGAGATCCAACGCCTGGTCAATGAACAGAAGCGGGATAAGAGGAGAGAGCACCTGAAATCCTGTAACCTCGGTGCCGGAGGGGGCAAACTATGGTCGACTGTGAGGTCCCTGTCTAATCCGACGAGGCGTGACGACCGAACCGCCCAGTCGGACCCGAAGCGATGGGCGAGCTATTTTAACCGACAATTAATACTGAAGCCATCGGGAAGGCGAAAGCCTCCAAATCTATTGGCCCAGACGGGTTAAGCATGTTGATGCTGTAAAAATTGGGCACTGCGGCAGTAGCGTATCTCACCAAGGTCCTCAATCTGTCCTTAACCACCCTAATCATTCTAGATATCTGGAAGATGAGTAGGGTGATACCACTACTGAAGCCAGGGAAACCTGGCGAGTCCTACCGGCTGATCTCCCTGCTTTCTCCAGTGGTCAAGACACTTCAGGCCCTGTTGCTCCCACATTTCAACCACTACCTCAGCGAAGCCTCAACACGGCACTTAACGCCATAAACACACAGGTTAATCGTGGTCTCAATGTCAACTGCCTCTGTGAGAGAACCGTCCTCGTAGCTCTGGACTTGTCGAAGGTCTTTGACACAGTCAGCCACTCCACCTTGTTAATGGACGTGGAGGCCTCACCTCTTCCAGCGGCGTTGAGGCGATGGACCGAAAACTATCTGTGCGGTCGTCAGGCTACGGTGCCGTGACGCAGTGTCAAAAGCGAGAAAAATTAAGCAGGGGGTACCACAGGGTGGTATTCCCCCTACTATTTAATTTCTACATCTCGCGACTCCCATCCCCGCCAGAGGGAGTCACACTGGTCTCGTATGCCGACGATTGCACGATAATGGCTACCGGCAATGGACTTGATGGCTTGTGTTCCAAGGTCAACAGCTACCCCCCAGAGCTTGCTCACTATTTTACAGGACGGAATTTGGCTCTGTCTCCAGCGAAGTCCACGGCGACCCTATTTACATCTTGGACGAAGGAGGTCGGGCTCACCCTCGACATATACGTCGAGGGGACCCCAATTCCGACGGTTAACCACCCGAAGGTCCTGGGGGTCTCCCGTGATAGCGTCGTCTCCTTCTCAGCGCGTACAACCGCAACCGTCAACAAGGTACTGAGCCGCAACAAAGAAGAAGGAAGAAAGCATAAACTTTTTTAACCCATCTCGGTCTTCTAGACCAACGATTGACTCCAATTTCTAATGGCTATAAGCACACCTCTGTTGCAAACGAAAAATTTTTCACTTAAAATAGCTGCTATATATAGAGTTTAAATTTTAAGAATGAACATATTTTAAGAAGCATTAGCATGCGAGCAGAGTAGTCGCGTTTTTTTGTTTTATTTATAAATATCCACGAAATTAATTTGGACGACTTTATGGAGTTTATGATAGAACTTTTTTGCGATTGTGCCTTGCCGTGGTTTCTGTAAAATCTTTTTACATTGCGTTCGCTGCAAAATATCTGAATATAACGTGAATTAATTAAAACGAATCGACACATTCAGCCTTAATACTCGAGGTGGGTAACTCAGTACCACAATAGTAAAACTGAGGTGAAGTCCTTCTCATGGTGGATAATGAAAATAAACTATAGCAGAGTTGCATGCAATGATATTTCATAATAAACTTTTGAATAATTATTCAACGGCTCACCACAATTCTCAATAAAAAAAGCAACCCTGGGTAGTAAACTTTTCGGTGGTGAGTTTTCTTCTTCATTTCATTCATTCGTTTCGGTTAAATTTGTAAACAAAAGCAGTTAATTTTGCAAATATATATATAAATTTTCTTATAACTGGAACATTTTTACATTTACTGAAGGAAATAACTGCCTAGAATGGAGCGCAAGCGAAACTACATCTTTAAATTGAAGCAGAGTATTCCTAGAATAGTTTAAGTGGCATGCATAATCAAAAAGAAAGCTACTTTTTAATGATTTAAGGGCCAATAAAACAGCTGCGAAAGACTTTTGATACTTCAAGACCTTAGAATTTACTTACATCGATTTTTTGTAGCTCAATGTTCATGGTGAAGATTCCTTAATATGTACAAAAATACAAATTTAAAATTGCATATATTTGAAAAAACGTAAATAAATATATACATACACACATATCACGTTGCTGCGAGCAGTTTTCTACCATTGGGCATTGTCACATGTTCAGTATTTATTGACGTGATGCAAATATCGTGTTATTTCTTGTAGCATGCAATATTTATGGATAAGAATAAGGATTGCAAAATAATTAAATCCATGGATATGGATCGCAATACCGTCAATAAATATTTAAGCATTTTTTTTCGTCGATGCGACTAATATTTACTCCAGTACCTTCTCTCTATTTGTTTTGTTATTAAAGAAAATACCAGTATTATAGCTAAGCATGCACAAACTTTATTTTCTTGTTGTTCTATTGTCTATATATATTTCGAACCACGCAGCCTGCAAAGTATATAAATACTGACGGGATATGTATACTGGGGATCAAAAGTGATTTGTCAGGGATCATTTTCCTTTGGAAATGTGTTTGCATTCTTTTCCGGTTGAAAATTTTAATAAGAACAGAAAACATAAAAAATGATAAGCATTTGTGTATTAAAATATACAATTGTATAATAAATATCACTGAAAAATGTATTGTATATTTTGCATGCAGCTATTTAGACGTAGGGTCAAAATCCTATGTATGAATAACGCCTTGAAATGTTAATGAAATACGAAAATTTAAGTATAGTCAGTAAGAATTTATGTTCATTGACTTTATAAAACAATTAAATAAATAATAACAAATAAATCAATTAATATATTACACTTAATGTTGAACTCAACCTGAGTGCGAGTAACTCTTAATTGCTATCTAAGCGCCAGTTAAAATTCCAGCAGTTAATATTTTTAAGAATTCATTTTCATTCTAATTATGACAAAAAAAAATAAAATAACATGCATAAGTCCTTTTGGGAGGTGAATTTTTCCGATAAATTATCGAAAAGGTTGCGTACTGTATATACTGTGCTCAGTACTGTGTTGAGTTACTGAGCTGACTCTTAGCGATGAGCCGCTCGGTCAGACTCACTTCCCAAAAAAATTGTGACTCAGTAGCTCAGTTATTTATTTATTTATTTGTTGAGTCTATTGAACAATAATTTCCTTACAGACTATTAACAATATTATGCTTAATAACTAAGAAAAGAAAATTTCAAAATTTAAAAAGTTGAATCCAAAAGATTTTTAAAAACATTTTTTGCATAAGAAAAATCTAATAATACCTTGTTCGATATCATATTAAATTCACCAATGGCACGGGCAATAGGGACATTACGAGCATATTCAGTTTTGTAATTAACACCATAAAACGGCAAAAAATTGCGTAAACTTCGCTGAGGAATGTTAAAATTAAGTTTTACTAATAGAATGGGGCAATCAATAGCGCCATTAACCAAATTAAAAATAAAAGACAAAGAGAGTATGGATCTTCTAGAATCCAACGATTTCAAATTTATTAAAAGTAGGCGTGAACTATACGAAGGTACTGGTTCCGAAAAATTTAAAGAGCGTAAAGCAAACTTAAGGAATACTTTTTGGACACGTTCAATTCTGTTTACTAAATTGGCATGGTATGGTATCCAAATGATCGTTGCATATTCTAAGTTAGAGCGTACAAAAGACGTTACTTGCGGTCTTCACCTGCTTTCAATGCTCGCTTACTTCTAAAAGCAAGCGACATGTCGCACGTGAAGACCGCAAAAAGTTGAAAATATGCTTCGTCTCTCCAACCGATCGGTAAGCGAGCGCTTGCTTGCTTTCAACTGTCATTTTTGTAGTTTGACAGCCATTTTCGCATTTCGTAGCATCTTTCATTGTGGCAACATCATTTATCATAGGCTCTTCGAGCACAAAAAAGCCTTTTAATAAGATATATTGATAAAATCGAGTGTATGTTCGGGCAAAGGCGACTATAACTATTTTCTTATTCCACAACAGTCGGTTCTACGCTACCGAAGTGACTCGGATTTCATCCGACCAAGGACTGTTGTATCGGCGACCTAACCCCACTTAGGCTGCCGGACACCCCCAATCTTATCTCCTCATGAGTGCAATACCTTGCAGCAGGTTTGCTACTCATACTTCTGGCCAGGGCGGTGGTCGATCCTAACCCTGGCCCAGAAACCTATTTCTGCTGCATCTGCTAGAGAAGGCTTCATCCGAATTCCACTTCGGTGAGGTGTAATTCGTGAAACGGATGGTGCCATCTTAAGGTCTGCTCAGGCCTTAAGAAAACCATTGAGTGGTCCACAACCTATGTGGGCCAGTGTTGCTCGCGCACTCAGGCGCTCCAAGCCTCCACGGCATCCCCCTTTGCGCCACCCGCGCAGGTGTCTCAGCGCACCCCCCTGCCTCCACGGCCCCAGGAGCTCGCAGCAACACCGAACCTCCCCCTACTCGCTCCACCACACGTGGAGACCATCAGCAATTACTGGTTACCCCCACAATCTGCTGTGTGTGCCGGGTCAGAGTACAGCGGAATGCCTGCTCAGTCAGGTGTAACGCCTGTCAGGTCTGGTGACACTACCGGGGGTGCTCTGGCCTTCGCACCACAAGTGTCATTCACGACACCGCCCACCCATGTTAATGGGCCATCACCACCACAGCGGAATGCGCAGCCGGGACGGGATGGCCCTCGGATCTAGTCCCTCATCCCCCTCAACGCGACGACCCTACCGAGACAGACGAGACTTACAGTTTAACTGCAACGGACTCTCGAGCAAGATCTCGGAGGTGGTAGCCTTCATGGCTCGGCAAGGACTGTGAATAGCTGCGGTCCAATAGACGCAGCTCAATTCTAACGAACTACGACGGTTACAATGTGCTTTGTAGAGATTGCGAGCGAGATAATGGTGGGGGCCTAGCCTTCATATTACACAAGACCGTGCAGTATCGTCTCATCGATGTAGACATCGATCCAAGGGACAGCACCCTAGAATGTCAAAAGATTGCTGTCCGGTCAGGCGACGTCGAGCTCGAATATTTAATATTTACATACCCCCTGTCTCCTGCTGCCCCGCTATCATAAGTGCGCTCATCAGTGGTGAAAACCGATTGGTAGTCGGAGACTTCAACGCGCATCACGATCTTTGTTTCTCAAGCCTACCAAACGATCGTAGGGGAAATATTTTGGCAGAGCACATAGACGATTCGACATTCCAGCTCCTACAGAAGTTCGCATCGGCGAGCGCGAGTTCCGCAGGGTGGTAAAGTCCGCTGCAGCCCGTTTTATTCCGGCAGGTAGGATCCCCGAGATCCGACCTAACTTCCCGGGTGAGGCGGTCACATTGGCGGATAAACGCCACCACCTTCGACAGGCGGACCCCGGTAATCCCCGTATTAGGCAACTAAACTGGGAGATCCAACGCCTGGTCAATGAACAGAAGCGGGATAAGAGGAGAGAGCACCTGAAATCCTGTAACCTCGGTGCCGGAGGGGGCAAACTATGGTCGACTGTGAGGTCCCTGTCTAATCCGACGAGGCGTGACGACCGAACCGCCCAGTCGGACCCGAAGCGATGGGCGAGCTATTTTAGCCGACAATTAATACTGAAGCCATCGGGAAGGCGAAAGCCTCCAAATCTATTGGCCCAGACGGGTTAAGCATGTTGATGCTGTAAAAATTGGGCACTGCGGCAGTAGCGTATCTCACCAAGGTCCTCAATCTGTCCTTAACCACCCTAATCATTCTAGATATCTGGAAGATGAGTAGGGTGATACCACTACTGAAGCCAGGGAAACCTGGCGAGTCCTACCGGCTGATCTCCCTGCTTTCTCCAGTGGTCAAGACACTTCAGGCCCTGTTGCTCCCACATTTCAACCACTACCTCAGCGAAGCCTCAACACGGCACTTAACGCCATAAACACACAGGTTAATCGTGGTCTCAATGTCAACTGCCTCTGTGAGAGAACCGTCCTCGTAGCTCTGGACTTGTCGAAGGTCTTTGACACAGTCAGCCACTCCACCTTGTTAATGGACGTGGAGGCCTCAAATCTTCCAGCGGCGTTGAGGCGATGGACCGAAAACTATCTGTGCGGTCGTCAGGCTACGGTGCCGTGACGCAGTGTCAAAAGCGAGAAAAATTAAGCAGGGGGTACCACAGGGTGGTATTCCCCCTACTATTTAATTTCTACATCTCGCGACTCCCATCCCCGCCAGAGGGAGTCACACTGGTCTCGTATGCCGACGATTGCACGATAATGGCTACCGGCAATGGACTTGATGGCTTATGTTCCAAGGTCAACAGCTACCCCCCAGAGCTTGCTCACTATTTTACAGGACGGAATTTGGCTCTGTCTCCAGCGAAGTCCACGGCGACCCTATTTACATCTTGGACGAAGGAGGTCGGGCTCACCCTCGACATATACGTCGAGGGGACCCCAATTCCGACGGTTAACCACCCGAAGGTCCTGGGGGTCACCCGTGACAGCGTCGTCTCCTTCTCAGCGCGTACAACCGCAACCGTCAACAAGGTACTGAGCCGCAACAAAGAAGAAGGAAGAAAGCATAAACTTTTTTAACCCATCTCGGTCTTCTAGACCAACGATTGACTCCAATTTCTAATGGCTATAAGCACACCTCTGTTGCAAACGAAACATTTTTCACTTAAAATAGCTGCTATATATAGAGTTTAAATTTTAAGAATGAACATATTTTAAGAAGCATTAGCATGCGAGCAGAGTAGTCGCGTTTTTTTGTTTTATTTATAAATATCCACGAAATTAATTTGGACGACTTTATGGAGTTTATGATAGAACTTTTTTGCGATTGTGCCTTGCCGTGGTTTCTGTAAAATCTTTTTACATTGCGTTCGCTGCAAAATATCTGAATATAACGTGAATTAATTAAAACGAATCGACACATTCAGCCTTAATACTAGAGGTGGGTAACTCAGTACCACAATAGTAAAACTGAGGTGAAGTCCTTCTCATGGTGGATAATGAAAATAAACTATAGCAGAGTTGCATGCAATGATATTTCATAATAAACTTTTGAATAATTATTCAACGGCTCACCACAATTCTCAATAAAAAAAGCAACCCTGGGTAGTAAACTTTTCGGTGGTGAGTTTTCTTCTTCATTTCATTCATTCGTTTCGGTTAAATTTGTAAACAAAAGCAGTTAATTTTGCAAATATATATATAAATTTTCTTATAACTGGAACATTTTTACATTTACTGAAGGAAATAACTGCCTAGAATGGAGCGCAAGCGAAACTACATCTTTAAATTGAAGCAGAGTATTCCTAGAATAGTTTAAGTGGCATGCATAATCAAAAAGAAAGCTACTTTTTAATGATTTAAGGGCCAATAAAACAGCTGCGAAAGACTTTTGATACTTCAAGACCTTAGAATTTACTTACATCGATTTTTTGTAGCTCAATGTTCATGGTGAAGATTCCTTAATATGTACAAAAATACAAATTTAAAATTGCATATATTTGAAAAAACGTAAATAAATATATACATACACACATATCACGTTGCTGCGAGCAGTTTTCTACCATTGGGCATTGTCACATGTTCAGTATTTATTGACGTGATGCAAATATCGTGTTATTTCTTGTAGCATGCAATATTTATGGATAAGAATAAGGATTGCAAAATAATTAAATCCATGGATATGGATCGCAATACCGTCAATAAATATTTAAGCATTTTTTTTCGTCGATGCGACTAATATTTACTCCAGTACCTTCTCTCTATTTGTTTTGTTATTAAAGAAAATACCAGTATTATAGCTAAGCATGCACAAACTTTATTTTCTTGTTGTTCTATTGTCTATATATATTTCGAACCACGCAGCCTGCAAAGTATATAAATACTGACGGGATATGCATACTGGGGATCAAAAGTGATTTGTCAGGGATCATTTTCCTTTGGAAATGTGTTTGCATTCTTTTCCGGTTGAAAATTTTAATAAGAACAGAAAACATAAAAAATGATAAGCATTTGTGTATTAAAATATACAATTGTATAATAAATATCACTGAAAAATGTATTGTATATTTTGCATGCAGCTATTTAGACGTAGGGTCAAAATCCTATGTATGAATAACGCCTTGAAATGTTAATGAAATACGAAAATTTAAGTATAGTCAGTAAGAATTTATGTTCATTGACTTTATAAAACAATTAAATAAATGATAACAAATAAATCAATTAATATATTACACTTAATGTTGAACTCAACCTGAGTGCGAGTAACTCTTAATTGCTATCTAAGCGCCAGTTAAAATTCCAGCAGTTAATATTTTTAAGAATTCATTTTCATTCTAATTATGACAAAAAAAAAATAAAATAACATGCATATGACCTTTAGCACAATTTGAAGATCAATTTAAAAGTAAACAAATTGAAAATTTAAAACAAACCATATGCAACAGAATATTAGTTTAGGAACTTCTCGCACCGTCAACGGTTTTTGTAAAGATATTCCTTCGAATTTTATAGAGCATGAACAAAGTCTCGACAGAATTGTATGGAATTTAACGTTCAAGAGCTTTGTGTGTGGTCCTCACTTCTGTGAGTTTGTTCTATAGGCGCTTTTTTTTATTTATTAATGAATAAATTAAAACTTGTGTATTTCCTTGCTGCACAAAACCCTATTGAAAAATTTTTTTCGTTAAAAAGAGTAACGAAACCCAAGTCCTTTTGGGAGGTGAATTTTTCCGATAAATTATCGAAAAGGTTGCGTACTGTATATACTGTGCTCAGTACTGTGTTGAGTTACTGAGCTGACTCTTAGCGATGAGCCGCTCGCTCAGACTCACTTCCCAAAAAAATTGTGACTCAGTAGCTCAGTTATTTATTTATTTATTTATTGAGTCTATTGAACAATAATTTCCTTACAGACTATTAACAATATTATGCTTAATAACTAAGAAAAGAAAATTTAAAAATTTAAAAAGTTGAATCCAAAAGATTTTTAAAAACATTTTTTGCATAAGAAAAATCTAATAATACCTTGTTCGATATCATATTAAATTCACCAATGGCACGGGCAATAGGGACATTACGAGCATATTCAGTTTTGTAATTAACACCATAAAACGGCAAAAAATTGCGTAAACTTCGCTGAGGAATGTTAAAATTAAGTTTTACTAATAGAATGGGGCAATCAATAGCGCCATTAACCAAATTAAAAATAAAAGACAAAGAGAGTATGGATCTTCTAGAATCCAACGATTTCAAATTTATTAAAAGTAGGCGTGAACTATACGAAGGTACTGGTTCCGAAAAATTTAAAGAGCGTAAAGCAAACTTAAGGAATACTTTTTGGACACGTTCAATTCTGTTTACTAAATTGGCATGGTATGGTATCCAAATGATCGTTGCATATTCTAAGTTAGAGCGTACAAAAGACGTTACTTGCGGTCTTCACCTGCTTTCAATGCTCGCTTACCGATCGGTAAACGAGCGCTTGCTTGCTTTCAACTGTCATTTTTGTAGTTTGACAGCCATTTTCGCATTTCGTAGCATTTTTCATTGTGGCAACATCATTTATCATAGGCTCTTCGAGCACAAAAAAGCCTTTTAATAAGATATATTGATAAAATCGAGTGTAATGTCGGGCAAAGGCGACTATAACTATTTTCTTATTCCACAACAGTCGGTTCTACGCTACCGAAGTGACTCGGATTTCATCCGACCAAGGACTGTTGTATCGGCGACCTAACCCCACTTAGGCTGCCGGACACCCCCAATCTTATCTCCTCTTGAGTGCAATACCTTGCAGCAGGTTTGCTACTCATACTTCTGGCCAGGGCGGTGGTCGATCCTAACCCTGGCCCAGAAACCTATTTCTGCTGCATCTGCTAGAGAAGGCTTCATCCGAATTCCACTTCGGTGAGGTGTAATTCGTGAAACGGATGGTGCCATCTTAAGGTCTGCTCAGGCCTTAAGAAAACCATTGAGTGGTCCACAACCTATGTGGGCCAGTGTTGCTCGCGCACTCAGGCGCTCCAAGCCTCCACGGCATCCCCCTTTGCGCCACCCGCGCAGGTGTCTCAGCGCACCCCCTGCCTCCAAGGCCCCAGGAGCTCGCAGCAACACCGAACCTCCCCCTCCTCGCTCCACCACACGTGGAGACCATCAGCAATTACTGGTTACCCCCACAATCTGCTGTGTGTGCCGGGTCAGAGTACAGCGGAATGCCTGCTCAGTCAGGTGTAACGCCTGTCAGGTCTGGTGACACTACCGGGGGTGCTCTGGCCTTCGCACCACAAGTGTCATTCACGACACCGCCCACCCATGTTAATGGGCCATCACCACCACAGCGGGATGCGCAGCCGGGACGGGATGGCCCTCGGATCTAGTCCCTCATCCCCCTCAACGCGACGACCCTACCGAGACAGACGAGACTTACAGTTTAACTGCAACGGACTCTCGAGCAAGATCTCGGAGGTGGTAGCCTTCATGGCTCGGCAAGGACTGTGAATAGCTGCGGTCCAATAGACGCAGCTCAATTCTAACGAACTACGACGGTTACAATGTGCTTTGTAGAGATTGCGAGCGAGATAATGGTGGGGGCCTAGCCTTCATATTACACAAGACCGTGCAGTATCGTCTCATCGATGTAGACATCGATCCAAGGGACAGCACCCTAGAATGTCAAAAGATTGCTGTCCGGTCAGGCGACGTCGAGCTCGAATATTTAATATTTACATACCCCCTGTCTCCTGCTGCCCCGCTGTCATAAGTGCGCTCATCAGTGGTGAAAACCGATTGGTAGTCGGAGACTTCAACGCGCATCACGATCTTTGGTTCTCAAGCCTACCAAACGATCGTAGGGGAAATATTTTGGCAGAGCACATAGACGATTCGACATTCCAGCTCCTACAGAAGTTCGCATCGGCGAGCGCGAGTTCCGCAGGGTGGTAAAGTCCGCTGCAGCCCGTTTTATTCCGGCAGGTAGGATCCCCGAGATCCGACCTAAATTCCCGGGTGAGGCGGTCACATTGGCGGATAAACGCCACCACCTTCGACAGGCGGACCCCGGTAATCCCTGTATTAGGCAACTAAACTGGGAGATCCAACGCCTGGTCAATGAACAGAAGCGGGATAAGAGGAGAGAGCACCTGAAATCCTGTAACCTCGGTGCCGGAGGGGGCAAACTATGGTCGACTGTGAGGTCCCTGTCTAATCCGACGAGGCGTGACGACCGAACCGCCCAGTCGGACCCGAAGCGATGGGCGAGCTATTTTAGCCGACAATTAATACTGAAGCCATCGGGAAGGCGAAAGCCTCCAAATCTATTGGCCCAGACGGGTTAAGCATGTTGATGCTGTAAAAATTGGGCACTGCGGCAGTAGCGTATCTCACCAAGGTCCTCAATCTGTCCTTAACCACCCTAATCATTCTAGATATCTGGAAGATGAGTAGGGTGATACCACTACTGAAGCCAGGGAAACCTGGCGAGTCCTACCGGCTGATCTCACTGCTTTCTCCAGTGGTCAAGACACTTCAGGCCCTGTTGCTCCCACATTTCAACCACTACCTCAGCGAAGCCTCAACACGGCACTTAACGCCATAAACACACAGGTTAATCGTGGTCTCAATGGCAACTGCCTCTGTGAGAGAACCGTCCTCGTAGCTCTGGACTTGTCGAAGGTCTTTGACACAGTCAGCCACTCCACCTTGTTAATGGACGTGGAGGCCTCACCTCTTATCTGTCTGTGCGGTCGTCAGGCTACGGTGCCGTGACGCAGTGTCAAAAGCGAGAAAAATTAAGCAGGGGGTACCACAGGGTGGTATTCCCCCTACTATTTAATTTCTACATCTCGCGACTCCCATCCCCGCCAGAGGGAGTCACACTGGTCTCGTATGCCGACGATTGCACGATAATGGCTACCGGCAATGGACTTGATGGCTTATGTTCCAAGGTCAACAGCTACCCCCCAGAGCTTGCTCACTATTTTACAGGACGGAATTTGGCTCTGTCTCCAGCGAAGTCCACGGCGACCCTATTTACATCTTGGACGAAGGAGGTCGGGCTCACCCTCGACATATACGTCGAGGGGACCCCAATTCCGACGGTTAACCACCCGAAGGTCCTGGGGGTCACCCGTGACAGCGTCGTCTCCTTCTCAGCGCGTACAACCGCAACCGTCAACAAGGTACTGAGCCGCAACAAAGAAGAAGGAAGAAAGCATAAACTTTTTTAACCCATCTCGGTCTTCTAGACCAACGATTGACTCCAATTTCTAATGGCTATAAGCACACCTCTGTTGCAAACGAAACATTTTTCACTTAAAATAGCTGCTATATATAGAGTTTAAATTTTAAGAATGAACATATTTTAAGAAGCATTAGCATGCGAGCAGAGTAGTCGCGTTTTTTTGTTTTATTTATAAATATCCACGAAATTAATTTGGACGACTTTATGGAGTTTATGATAGAACTTTTTTGCGATTGTGCCTTGCCGTGGTTTCTGTGAAATCTTTTTACATTGCGTTCGCTGCAAAATATCTGAATATAACGTGAATTAATTAAAACGAATCGACACATTCAGCCTTAATACTAGAGGTGGGTAACTCAGTACCACAATAGTAAAACTGAGGTGAAGTCCTTCTCATGGTGGATAATGAAAATAAACTATAGCAGAGTTGCATGCAATGATATTTCATAATAAACTTTTGAATAATTATTCAACGGCTCACTACAATTCTCAATAAAAAAAGCAACCCTGGGTAGTAAACTTTTCGGTGGTGAGTTTTCTTCTTCATTTCATTCATTCGTTTCGGTTAAATTTGTAAACAAAAGCAGTTAATTTTGCAAATATATATATAAATTTTCTTATAACTGGAACATTTTTACATTTACTGAAGGAAATAACTGCCTAGAATGGAGCGCAAGCGAAACTACATCTTTAAATTGAAGCAGAGTATTCCTAGAATAGTTTAAGTGGCATGCATAATCAAAAAGAAAGCTACTTTTTAATGATTTAAGGGCCAATAAAACAGCTGCGAAAGACTTTTGATACTTCAAGACCTTAGAATTTACTTACATCGATTTTTTGTAGCTCAATGTTCATGGTGAAGATTCCTTAATATGTACAAAAATACAAATTTAAAATTGCATATATTTGAAAAAACGTAAATAAATATATACATACACACATATCACGTTGCTGCGAGCAGTTTTCTACCATTGGGCATTGTCACATGTTCAGTATTTATTGACGTGATGCAAATATCGTGTTATTTCTTGTAGCATGCAATATTTATGGATAAGAATAAGGATTGCAAAATAATTAAATCCATGGATATGGATCGCAATACCGTCAATAAATATTTAAGCATTTTTTTTCGTCGATGCGACTAATATTTACTCCAGTACCTTCTCTCTATTTGTTTTGTTATTAAAGAAAATACCAGTATTATAGCTAAGCATGCACAAACTTTATTTTCTTGTTGTTCTATTGTCTATATATATTTCGAACCACGCAGCCTGCAAAGTATATAAATACTGACGGGATATGCATACTGGGGATCAAAAGTGATTTGTCAGGGATCATTTTCCTTTGGAAATGTGTTTGCATTCTTTTCCGGTTGAAAATTTTAATAAGAACAGAAAACATAAAAAATGATAAGCATTTGTGTATTAAAATATACAATTGTATAATAAATATCACTGAAAAATGTATTGTATATTTTGCATGCAGCTATTTAGACGTAGGGTCAAAATCCTATGTATGAATAACGCCTTGAAATGTTAATGAAATACGAAAATTTAAGTATAGTCAGTAAGAATTTATGTTCATTGACTTTATAAAACAATTAAATAAATGATAACAAATAAATCAATTAATATATTACACTTAATGTTGAACTCAACCTGAGTGCGAGTAACTCTTAATTGCTATCTAAGCGCCAGTTAAAATTCCAGCAGTTAATATTTTTAAGAATTCATTTTCATTCTAATTATGACAAAAAAAAAATAAAATAACATGCATATGACCTTTAGCACAATTTGAAGATCAATTTAAAAGTAAACAAATTGAAAATTTAAAACAAACCATATGCAACAGAATATTAGTTTAGGAACTTCTCGCACCGTCAACGGTTTTTGTAAAGATATTCCTTCGAATTTTATAGAGCATGAACAAAGTCTCGACAGAATTGTATGGAATTTAACGTTCAAGAGCTTTGTGTGTGGTCCTCACTTCTGTGAGTTTGTTCTATAGGCGCTTTTTTTTATTTATTAATGAATAAATTAAAACTTGTGTATTTCCTTGCTGCACAAAACCCTATTGAAAAATTTTTTTCGTTAAAAAGAGTAACGAAACCCAAGTCCTTTTGGGAGGTGAATTTTTCCGATAAATTATCGAAAAGGTTGCGTACTGTATATACTGTGCTCAGTACTGTGTTGAGTTACTGAGCTGACTCTTAGCGATGAGCCGCTCGCTCAGACTCACTTCCCAAAAAAATTGTGACTCAGTAGCTCAGTTATTTATTTATTTATTTATTGAGTCTATTGAACAATAATTTCCTTACAGACTATTAACAATATTATGCTTAATAACTAAGAAAAGAAAATTTCAAAATTTAAAAAGTTGAATCCAAAAGATTTTTAAAAACATTTTTTGCATAAGAAAAATCTAATAATACCTTGTTCGATATCATATTAAATTCACCAATGGCACGGGCAATAGGGACATTACGAGCATATTCAGTTTTGTAATTAACACCATAAAACGGCAAAAAATTGCGTAAACTTCGCTGAGGAATGTTAAAATTAAGTTTTACTAATAGAATGGGGCAATCAATAGCGCCATTAACCAAATTAAAAATAAAAGACAAAGAGAGTATGGATCTTCTAGAATCCAACGATTTCAAATTTATTAAAAGTAGGCGTGAACTATACGAAGGTACTGGTTCCGAAAAATTTAAAGAGCGTAAAGCAAACTTAAGGAATACTTTTTGGACACGTTCAATTCTGTTTACTAAATTGGCATGGTATGGTATCCAAATGATCGTTGCATATTCTAAGTTAGAGCGTACAAAAGACGTTACTTGCGGTCTTCACCTGCTTTCAATGCTCGCTTACCGATCGGTAAACGAGCGCTTGCTTGCTTTCAACTGTCATTTTTGTAGTTTGACAGCCATTTTCGCATTTCGTAGCATTTTTCATTGTGGCAACATCATTTATCATAGGCTCTTCGAGCACAAAAAAGCCTTTTAATAAGATATATTGATAAAATCGAGTGTAATGTCGGGCAAAGGCGACTATAACTATTTTCTTATTCCACAACAGTCGGTTCTACGCTACCGAAGTGACTCGGATTTCATCCGACCAAGGACTGTTGTATCGGCGACCTAACCCCACTTAGGCTGCCGGACACCCCCAATCTTATCTCCTCTTGAGTGCAATACCTTGCAGCAGGTTTGCTACTCATACTTCTGGCCAGGGCGGTGGTCGATCCTAACCCTGGCCCAGAAACCTATTTCTGCTGCATCTGCTAGAGAAGGCTTCATCCGAATTCCACTTCGGTGAGGTGTAATTCGTGAAACGGATGGTGCCATCTTAAGGTCTGCTCAGGCCTTAAGAAAACCATTGAGTGGTCCACAACCTATGTGGGCCAGTGTTGCTCGCGCACTCAGGCGCTCCAAGCCTCCACGGCATCCCCCTTTGCGCCACCCGCGCAGGTGTCTCAGCGCACCCCCTGCCTCCAAGGCCCCAGGAGCTCGCAGCAACACCGAACCTCCCCCTCCTCGCTCCACCACACGTGGAGACCATCAGCAATTACTGGTTACCCCCACAATCTGCTGTGTGTGCCGGGTCAGAGTACAGCGGAATGCCTGCTCAGTCAGGTGTAACGCCTGTCAGGTCTGGTGACACTACCGGGGGTGCTCTGGCCTTCGCACCACAAGTGTCATTCACGACACCGCCCACCCATGTTAATGGGCCATCACCACCACAGCGGGATGCGCAGCCGGGACGGGATGGCCCTCGGATCTAGTCCCTCATCCCCCTCAACGCGACGACCCTACCGAGACAGACGAGACTTACAGTTTAACTGCAACGGACTCTCGAGCAAGATCTCGGAGGTGGTAGCCTTCATGGCTCGGCAAGGACTGTGAATAGCTGCGGTCCAATAGACGCAGCTCAATTCTAACGAACTACGACGGTTACAATGTGCTTTGTAGAGATTGCGAGCGAGATAATGGTGGGGGCCTAGCCTTCATATTACACAAGACCGTGCAGTATCGTCTCATCGATGTAGACATCGATCCAAGGGACAGCACCCTAGAATGTCAAAAGATTGCTGTCCGGTCAGGCGACGTCGAGCTCGAATATTTAATATTTACATACCCCCTGTCTCCTGCTGCCCCGCTGTCATAAGTGCGCTCATCAGTGGTGAAAACCGATTGGTAGTCGGAGACTTCAACGCGCATCACGATCTTTGGTTCTCAAGCCTACCAAACGATCGTAGGGGAAATATTTTGGCAGAGCACATAGACGATTCGACATTCCAGCTCCTACAGAAGTTCGCATCGGCGAGCGCGAGTTCCGCAGGGTGGTAAAGTCCGCTGCAGCCCGTTTTATTCCGGCAGGTAGGATCCCCGAGATCCGACCTAAATTCCCGGGTGAGGCGGTCACATTGGCGGATAAACGCCACCACCTTCGACAGGCGGACCCCGGTAATCCCTGTATTAGGCAACTAAACTGGGAGATCCAACGCCTGGTCAATGAACAGAAGCGGGATAAGAGGAGAGAGCACCTGAAATCCTGTAACCTCGGTGCCGGAGGGGGCAAACTATGGTCGACTGTGAGGTCCCTGTCTAATCCGACGAGGCGTGACGACCGAACCGCCCAGTCGGACCCGAAGCGATGGGCGAGCTATTTTAGCCGACAATTAATACTGAAGCCATCGGGAAGGCGAAAGCCTCCAAATCTATTGGCCCAGACGGGTTAAGCATGTTGATGCTGTAAAAATTGGGCACTGCGGCAGTAGCGTATCTCACCAAGGTCCTCAATCTGTCCTTAACCACCCTAATCATTCTAGATATCTGGAAGATGAGTAGGGTGATACCACTACTGAAGCCAGGGAAACCTGGCGAGTCCTACCGGCTGATCTCCCTGCTTTCTCCAGTGGTCAAGACACTTCAGGCCCTGTTGCTCCCACATTTCAACCACTACCTCAGCGAAGCCTCAACACGGCACTTAACGCCATAAACACACAGGTTAATCGTGGTCTCAATGGCAACTGCCTCTGTGAGAGAACCGTCCTCGTAGCTCTGGACTTGTCGAAGGTCTTTGACACAGTCAGCCACTCCACCTTGTTAATGGACGTGGAGGCCTCAACTCCACACAGGGTGGTATTCCCCCTACTATTTAATTTCTACATCTCGCGACTCCCATCCCCGCCAGAGGGAGTCACACTGGTCTCGTATGCCGACGATTGCACGATAATGGCTACCGGCAATGGACTTGATGGCTGGTGTTCCAAGGTCAACAGCTACCCCCAAGAGCTTGCTCACTATTTTACAGGACGGAATTTGGCACTGTCTCCAGCGAAGTCCACGGCGACCCTATTTACATCTTGGACGAAGGAGGTCGGGCTCACCCTCGACATATACGTCGAGGGGACCCCAATTCCGACGGTTAACCACCCGAAGGTCCTGGCGGTCACCCGTTACAGCGTCGTCTCCTTCTCAGCGCGTACAACCGCAACCGTCAACAAGGTACTGAGCCGCAACAAAGAAGAAGGAAGAAAGCATAAACTTTTTTAGCACATCTCGGTCTTCTAGACCAACGATTGACTCCAATTTCTAATGGCTATAAGCACACCTCTGTTGCAAACGAAAAATTTTTCACTTAAAATAGCTGCTATATATAGAGTTTAAATTTTAAGAATGAACATATTTTAAGAAGCATTAGCATGCGAGCAGAGTAGTCGCGTTTTTTTGTTTTATTTATAAATATCCACGAAATTAATTTGGACGACTTTATGGAGTTTATGATAGAACTTTTTTGCGATTGTGCCTTGCCGTGGTTTCTGTAAAATCTTTTTACATTGCGTTCGCTGCAAAATATCTGAATAGAACGTGAATTAATTAAAACGAATCGACACATTCAGCCTTAATACTAGAGGTGGGTAACTCAGTACCACAATAGTAAAACTGAAGTGAAGTCCTTCTCATGGTGGATAATGAAAATAAACTATAGCAGAGTTGCATGCAATGATATTTCATAATAAACTTTGAAAATCACACTTTACAATTATTAATTAAAGCCAAAAATTTATAGCGAAAAAATGTGACGACTGCTTTTATTTGCATATTTGAATAATTATTCAACGGCTCACCACAATTCTCAATAAAAAAAGCAACCCTGGGTAGTAAACTTTTCGGTGGTGAGTTTTCTTCTTCATTTCATTCATTCGTTTCGGTTAAATTTGTAAACAAAAGCAGTTAATTTTGCAAATAAATATATAAATTTTCTTATAACTGGAACATTTTTACATTTACTGAAGGAAATAACTGCCTGGAATGGAGCGCAAGCGAAACTACATCTTTAAATTGAAGCAGAGTATTCCTAGAATAGTTTAAGTGGCATGCATAATCAAAAAGAAAGCTACTTTTTAATGATTTAAGGGCCAATAAAACAGCTGCGAAAGACTTTTGATACTTCAAGACCTTAGAATTTACTTACATCGATTTTTTGTAGCTCAATGTTTATGGTGAAGATTCCTTAATATGTACAAAAATACAAATTTAAAATTGCATATATTTGAAAAAACGTAAATAAATATATACATACACACATATCACGTTGCTGCGAGCAGTTTTCTACCATTGGGCATTGTCACACGTTCAGTATTTATTGACGTGATGCAAATATCGTGTTATTTCTTGTAGCATGCAATATTTATGGATAAGAATAAGGATTGAATAATAATTAAATCCATGGATATGGATCGCAATACCGTCAATAAATATTTTAGCATTTTTTTTCGTCGATGCGACTAATTTTTACTCCAGTACCTTCTCTCTATTTGTTTTGTTATTAAAGAAAATTCCAGTATCATAGCTAAGCATGCACAAACTTTATTTTCTTGTTGTTCTATTGTCTATATATATTTCGAACCACGCAGCCTGCAAAGTATATAAATACTGACGGGATATGTATACTGGGGATCAAAAGTGATTTGTCAGGGATCATTTTCCTTTGGAAATGTGTTTGCATTCTTTTCCGGTTGAAAATTTTAATAAGAACAGAAAACATAAAAAATGATAAGCATTTGTGTATTAAAATATACAATTGTATAATAAATATCACTGAAAAATGTATTGAATATTTTGCATGCAGCTATTTAGACGTAGGGTCAAAATCCTATGTATGAATAACGCCTTGAAATGTTAATGAAATACGAAAATTTAAGTATAGTCAGTAAGAATTTATGTTCATTGACTTTATAAAACAATTAAATAAATAATAACAAATAAATCAATTAATATATTACACTTAATGTTGAACTCAACCTGAGTGCGAGTAACTCTTAATTGCTATCTAAGCGCCAGTTAAAATTCCAGCAGTTAATATTTTTAAGAATTCATTTTCATTCTAATTATGACAAAAAAAAAATAAAATAACATGCATATGACCTTTAGCACAATTTGAAGATCAATTTAAAAGTAAACAAATTGAAAATTTAAAACAAACCATATGCAACAGAATATTAGTTTAGGAACTTCTCGCACCGTCAACGGTTTTTGTAAAGATATTCCTTCGAATTTTATAGAGCATGAACAAAGTCTCGACAGAATTGTATGGAATTTAACGTTCAAGAGCTTTGTGTGTGGTCCTCACTTCTGTGAGTTTGTTCTATAGGCGCTTTTTTTTATTTATTAATGAATAAATTAAAACTTGTGTATTTCCTTGCTGCACAAAACCCTATTGAAAAATTTTTTTCGTTAAAAAGAGTAACACGAAACCCAAGTCCTTTTGGGAGGTGAATTTTTCCGATAAATTATCGAAAAGGTTGCGTACTGTATATACTGTGCTCAGTACTGTGTTGAGTTACTGAGCTGACTCTTAGCGATGAGCCGCTCGCTCAGACTCACTTCCCAAAAAAATTGTGACTCAGTAGCTCAGTTATTTATTTATTTATTTATTGAGTCTATTGAACAATAATTTCCTTACAGACTATTAACAATATTATGCTTAATAACTAAGAAAAGAAAATTTCAAAATTTAAAAAGTTGAATCCAAAAGATTTTTAAAAACATTTTTTGCATAAGAAAAATCTAATAATAACTTGTTCGATATCATATTAAATTCACCAATGGCACGGGCAATAGGGACATTACGAGCATATTCAGTTTTGTAATTAACACCATAAAACGGCAAAAAATTGCGTAAACTTCGCTGAGGAATGTTAAAATTAAGTTTTACTAATAGAATGGGGCAATCAATAGCGCCATTAACCAAATTAAAAATAAAAGACAAAGAGAGTATGGATCTTCTAGAATCCAACGATTTCAAATTTATTAAAAGTAGGCGTGAACTATACGAAGGTACTGGTTCCGAAAAATTTAAAGAGCGTAAAGCAAACTTAAGGAATACTTTTTGGACACGTTCAATTCTGTTTACTAAATTGGCATGGTATGGTATCCAAATGATCGTTGCATATTCTAAGTTAGAGCGTACAAAAGACGTTACTTGCGGTCTTCACCTGCTTTCAATGCTCGCTTACCGTTCGGTAAACGAGCGCTTGCTTGCTTTCAACTGTCATTTTTGTAGTTTGACAGCCATTTTCGCATTTCGTGGCATCTTTCATTGTGGCAACATCATTTATCATAGGCTCTTCGAGCACAAAAAAGCCTTTTAATAAGATATATTGATAAAATCGAGTGTAATGTCGGGCAAAGGCGACTATAACTATTTTCTTATTCCACAACAGTCGGTTCTACGCTACCGAAGTGACTCGGATTCCATCCGACCAAGGACTGTTGTATCGGCGACCTAACCCCACTTAGGCTGCCGGACACCCCCAATCTTATCTCCTCTTGAGTGCAATACCTTGCAGCAGGTTTGCTACTCATACTTCTGGCCAGGGCGGTGGTCGATCCTAACCCTGGCCCAGAAACCTATTTCTGCTGCATCTGCTAGAGAAGGCTTCATCCGAATTCCACTTCGGTGAGGTGTAATTCGTGAAACGGATGGTGCCATCTTAAGGTCTGCTCAGGCCTTAAGAAAACCATTGAGTGGTCCACAACCTATGTGGGCCAGTGTTGCTCGCGCACTCAGGCGCTCCAAGCCTCCACGGTATCCCCCTTTGCGCCACCCGCGCAGGTGTCTCAGCGCACCCCCTGCCTCCACGGCCCCAGGAGCTCGCAGCAACACCGAACCTCCCCCTCCTCGCTCCACCACACGTGGAGACCATCAGCAATTACTGGTTACCCCCACAATCTGCTGTGTGTGCCGGGTCAGAGTACAGCGGAATGCCTGCTCAGTCAGGTGTAACGCCTGTCAGGTCTGGTGACACTACCGGGGGTGCTCTGGCCTTCGCACCACAAGTGTCATTCACGACACCGCCCACCCATGTTAATGGGCCATCACCACCACAGCGGGATGCGCAGCCGGGACGGGATGGCCCTCGGATCTAGTCCCTCATCCCCCTCAACGCGACGACCCTACCGAGACAGACGAGACTTACAGTTTAACTGCAACGGACTCTCGAGCAAGATCTCGGAGGTTGTAGCCTTTATGGCTCGGCAAGGACTGTGAATAGCTGCGGTCCAATAGACGCAGCTCAATTCTAACGAACTACGACGGTTACAATGTGCTTTGTAGAGATTGCGAGCGAGATAATGGTGGGGGCCTAGCCTTCATATTACACAAGACCGTGCAGTATCGTCTCATCGATGTAGACATCGATCCAAGGGACAGCACCCTAGAATGTCAAAAGATTGCTGTCCGGTCAGGCGACGTCGAGCTCGAATATTTAATATTTTCATACCCCCTGTCTCCTGCTGCCCCGCTGTCATAAGTGCGCTCATCAGTGGTGAAAACCGATTGGTAGTCGGAGACTTCAACGCGCATCACGATCTTTGGTTCTCAAGCCTACCAAACGATCGTAGGGGAAATATTTTGGCAGAGCACATAGACGATTCGACATTCCAGCTCCTACAGAAGTTCGCATCGGCGAGCGCGAGTTCCGCAGGGTGGTAAAGTCCGCTGCAGCCCGTTTTATTCCGGCAGGTAGGATCCCCGAGATCCGACCTAAATTCCCGGGTGAGGCGGTCACATTGGCGGATAAGCGCCACCACCTTCGACAGGCGGACCCCGGTAATCCCTGTATTAGGCAACTAAACTGGGAGATCCAACGCCTGGTCAATGAACAGAAGCGGGATAAGAGGAGAGAGCACCTGAAATCCTGTAACCTCGGTGCCGGAGGGGGCAAACTATGGTCGACTGTGAGGTCCCTGTCTAATCCGACGAGGCGTGACGACCGAACCGCCCAGTCGGACCCGAAGCGATGGGCGAGCTATTTTAGCCGACAATTAATACTGAAGCCATCGGGAAGGCGAAAGCCTCCAAATCTATTGGCCCAGACGGGTTAAGCATGTTGATGCTGTAAAAATTGGGCACTGCGGCAGTAGCGTATCTCACCAAGGTCCTCAATCTGTCCTTAACCACCCTAATCATTCTAGATATCTGGAAGATGAGTAGGGTGATACCACTACTGAAGCCAGGGAAACCTGGCGAGTCCTACCGGCTGATCTCCCTGCTTTCTCCAGTGGTCAAGACACTTCAGGCCCTGTTGCTCCCACATTTCAACCACTACCTCAGCGAAGCCTCAACACGGCACTTAACGCCATAAACACACAGGTTAATCGTGGTCTCAATGGCAACTGCCTCTGTGAGAGAACCGTCCTCGTAGCTCTGGACTTGTCGAAGGTCTTTGACACAGTCAGCCACTCCACCTTGTTAATGGACGTGGAGGCCTCAACTCCACACAGGGTGGTATTCCCCCTACTATTTAATTTCTACATCTCGCGACTCCCATCCCCGCCAGAGGGAGTCACACTGGTCTCGTATGCCGACGATTGCACGATAATGGCTACCGGCAATGGACTTGATGGCTGGTGTTCCAAGGTCAACAGCTACCCCCCAGAGCTTGCTCACTATTTTACAGGACGGAATTTGGCACTGTCTCCAGCGAAGTCCACGGCGACCCTATTTACATCTTGGACGAAGGAGGTCGGGCTCACCCTCGACATATACGTCGAGGGGACCCCAATTCCGACGGTTAACCACCCGAAGGTCCTGGCGGTCACCCGTTACAGCGTCGTCTCCTTCTCAGCGCGTACAACCGCAACCGTCAACAAGGTACTGAGCCGCAACAAAGAAGAAAGAAGAAAGCATAAACTTTTTTAACACATCTCGGTCTTCTAGACCAACGATTGACTCCAATTTCTAATGGCTATAAGCACACCTCTGTTGCAAACGAAAAATTTTTCACTTAAAATAGCTGCTATATATAGAGTTTAAATTTTAAGAATGAACATATTTTAAGAAGCATTAGCATGCGAGCAGAGTAGTCGCGTTTTTTTGTTTTATTTATAAATATCCACGAAATTAATTTGGACGACTTTATGGAGTTTATGATAGAACTTTTTTGCGATTGTGCCTTGCCGTGGTTTCTGTAAAATCTTTTTACATTGCGTTCGCTGCAAAATATCTGAATAGAACGTGAATTAATTAAAACGAATCGACACATTCAGCCTTAATACTAGAGGTGGGTAACTCAGTACCACAATAGTAAAACTGAGGTGAAGTCCTTCTCATGGTGGATAATGAAAATAAACTATAGCAGAGTTGCATGCAATGATATTTCATAATAAACTTTGAAAATCACACTTTACAATTATTAATTAAAGCCAAAAATTTATAGCGAAAAAATGTGACGACTGCTTTTATTTGCATATTTGAATAATTATTCAACGGCTCACCACAATTCTCAATAAAAAAAGCAACCCTGGGTAGTAAACTTTTCGGTGGTGAGTTTTCTTCTTCATTTCATTCATTCGTTTCGGTTAAATTTGTAAACAAAAGCAGTTAATTTTGCAAATAAATATATAAATTTTCTTATAACTGGAACATTTTTACATTTACTGAAGGAAATAACTGCCTGGAATGGAGCGCAAGCGAAACTACATCTTTAAATTGAAGCAGAGTATTCCTAGAATAGTTTAAGTGGCATGCATAATCAAAAAGAAAGCTACTTTTTAATGATTTAAGGGCCAATAAAACAGCTGCGAAAGACTTTTGATACTTCAAGACCTTAGAATTTACTTACATCGATTTTTTGTAGCTCAATGTACATGGTGAAGATTCCTTAATATGTACAAAAATACAAATTTAAAATTGCATATATTTGAAAAAACGTAAATTAATATATACATACATACACACATATCACGTTGCTGCGAAAAGTTTTCTACCATTGGGCATTGTCACACGTTCAGTATTTATTGACGTGATGCAAATATCGTGTTATTTCTTGTAGCATGCAATATTTATGGATAAGAATAAGGATTGCAAAATAATTAAATCCATGGATATGGATCGCAATACCGTCAATAAATATTTTAGCATTTTTTTTCGTCGATGCGACTAATTTTTACTCCAGTACCTTCTCTCTATTTGTTTTGTTATTAAAGAAAATTCCAGTATTATAGCTAAGCATGCACAAACTTTATTTTCTTGTTGTTCTATTGTCTATATATATTTCGAACCACGCAGCCTGCAAAGTATATAAATACTGACGGGATATGTATACTGGGGATCAAAAGTGATTTGTCAGGGATAATTTTCCTTTGGAAATGTGTTTGCGCTCTTTTCCGGTTGAAAATTTTAATAAGAACAAAAAACATAAAAAATGATAAGCATTTGTGTATTAAAATATACAATTGTATAATAAATATCACTGAAAAATGTATTGTATATTTTGCATGCAGCTATTTAGACGTAGGGTCAAAATCCTATGTATGAATAACGCCTTGAAATGTTAATGAAATACGAAAATTTAAGTATAGTCAGTAAGAATTTATGTTCATTGACTTCATAAAACAATTAAATAAATAATAACAAATAAATCAATTAATATATTACACTTAATGTTGAACTCAACCTGAGTGCGAGTAACTCTTAATTGCTATCTAAGCGCCGGTTAAAATTCCAGCAGTTAATATTTTTAAGAATTCATTTTCATTCTAATTATGACAAAAAAAAAATAAAATAACATGCATAAGTCCTTTTGGGAGGTGAATTTTTCCGATAAATTATCGAAAAGGTTGCGTACTGTATATACTGTGCTCAGTACTGTATTGAGTTACTGAGCTGACTCTTAGCGATGAGCCGCTCGCTCAGACTCACTTCCCAAAAAAATTGTGACTCAGTAGCTCAGTTATTTATTTATTTATTTATTTATTTGTTGAGTCTATTGAACAATAATTTCCTTACAGACTATTAACAATATTATGCTTAATAACTAAGAAAAGAAAATTTCAAAATTTAAAAAGTTGAATCCAAAAGATTTTTAAAAACATTTTTTGCATAAGAAAAATCTAATAATACCTTGTTCGATATCATATTAAATTCACCAATGGCACGGGCAATAGGGACATTACGAGCATATTCAGTTTTGTAATTAACACCATAAAACGGCAAAAAATTGCGTGAACTTCGCTGAGGAATGTTAAAATTAAGTTTTACTAATAGAATGGGGCAATCAATAGCGCCATTAACCAAATTAAAAATAAAAGACAAAGAGAGTATGGATCTTCTAGAATCCAACGATTTCAAATTTATTAAAAGTAGGCGTGAACTATACGAAGGTACTGGTTCCGAAAAATTTAAAGAGCGTAAAGCAAACTTAAGGAATACTTTTTGGACACGTTCAATTCTGTTTACTAAATTGGCATGGTATGGTATCCAAATGATCGTTGCATATTCTAAGTTAGAGCGTACAAAAGACGTTACTTGCGGT
The DNA here is from genome assembly GCA_963971545.1 of Philophylla caesio. Classification (NCBI taxonomy): domain Eukaryota; kingdom Metazoa; phylum Arthropoda; class Insecta; order Diptera; family Tephritidae; genus Philophylla; species Philophylla caesio. Next base: position 88,623,267 of record OZ020607.1, read on the forward strand.
CTTCACCTGCTTTCAATGCTCGCTTACTTCTAAAAGCAAGCGACATGTCGCACGTGAAGACCGCAAAAAGTTGAAAATATGCTTCGTCTCTCCAACCGATCGGTAAGCGAGCGCTTGCTTGCTTTTAACTGTCATTTTTGTAGTTTGACAGCCATTTTCGCATTTCGTAGCATCTTTCATTGTGGCAACATCATTTATCATAGGCTCTTCGAGCACAAAAAAGCCTTTTAATAAGATATATTGATAAAATCGAGTGTATGTTCGGGCAAAGGCGACTATAACTATTTTCTTATTCCACAACAGTCGGTTCTACGCTACCGAAGTGACTCGGATTTCATCCGACCAAGGACTGTTGTATCGGCGACCTAACCCCACTTAGGCTGCCGGACACCCCCAATCTTATCTCCTCATGAGTGCAATACCTTGCAGCAGGTTTGCTACTCATACTTCTGGCCAGGGCGGTGGTCGATCCTAACCCTGGCCCAGAAACCTATTTCTGCTGCATCTGCTAGAGAAGGCTTCATCCGAATTCCACTTCGGTGAGGTGTAATTCGTGAAACGGATGGTGCCATCTTAAGGTCTGCTCAGGCCTTAAGAAAACCATTGAGTGGTCCACAACCTATGTGGGCCAGTGTTGCTCGCGCACTCAGGCGCTCCAAGCCTCCACGGCATCCCCCTTTGCGCCACCCGCGCAGGTGTCTCAGCGCACCCCCCTGCCTCCACGGCCCCAGGAGCTCGCAGCAACACCGAACCTCCCCCTCCTCGCTCCACCACACGTGGAGACCATCAGCAATTACTGGTTACCCCCACAATCTGCTGTGTGTGCCGGGTCAGAGTACAGCGGAATGCCTGCTCAGTCAGGTGTAACGCCTGTCAGGTCTGGTGACACTACCGGGGGTGCTCTGGCCTTCGCACCACAAGTGTCATTCACGACACCGCCCACCCATGTTAATGGGCCATCACCACCACAGCGGGATGCGCAGCCGGGACGGGATGGCCCTCGGATCTAGTCCCTCATCCCCCTCAACGCGACGACCCTACCGAGACAGACGAGACTTACAGTTTAACTGCAACGGACTCTCGAGCAAGATCTCGGAGGTGGTAGCCTTCATGGCTCGGCAAGGACTGTGAATAGCTGCGGTCCAATAGACGCAGCTCAATTCTAACGAACTACGACGGTTACAATGTGCTTTGTAGAGATTGCGAGCGAGATAATGGTGAGGGCCTAGCCTTCATATTACACAAGACCGTGCAGTATCGTCTCATCGATGTAGACATCGATCCAAGGGACAGCACCCTAGAATGTCAAAAGATTGCTGTCCGGTCAGGCGACGTCGAGCTCGAATATTTAATATTTACATACCCCCTGTCTCCTGCTGCCCCGCTGTCATAAGTGCGCTCATCAGTGGTGAAAACCGATTGGTAGTCGGAGACTTCAACGCGCATCACGATCTTTGGTTCTCAAGCCTACCAAACGATCGTAGGGGAAATATTTTGGCAGAGCACATAGACGATTCGACATTCCAGCTCCTACAGAAGTTCGCATCGGCGAGCGCGAGTTCCGCAGGGTGGTAAAGTCCGCTGCAGCCCGTTTTATTCCGGCAGGTAGGATCCCCGAGATCCGACCTAACTTCCCGGGTGAGGCGGTCACATTGGCGGATAAACGCCACCACCTTCGACAGGCGGACCCCGGTAATCCCCGTATTAGGCAACTAAACTGGGAGATCCAACGCCTGGTCAATGAACAGAAGCGGGATAAGAGGAGAGAGCACCTGAAATCCTGTAACCTCGGTGCCGGAGGGGGCAAACTATGGTCGACTGTGAGGTCCCTGTCTAATCCGACGAGGCGTGACGACCGAACCGCCAAGTCGGACCCGAAGCGATGGGCGAGCTATTTTAGCCGACAATTAATACTGAAGCCATCGGGAAGGCGAAAGCCTCCAAATCTATTGGCCCAGACGGGTTAAGCATGTTGATGCTGTAAAAATTGGGCACTGCGGCAGTAGCGTATCTCACCAAGGTCCTCAATCTGTCCTTAACCACCCTAATCATTCTAGATATCTGGAAGATGAGTAGGGTGATACCACTACTGAAGCCAGGGAAACCTGGCGAGTCCTACCGGCTGATCTCCCTGCTTTCTCCAGTGGTCAAGACACTTCAGGCCCTGTTGCTCCCACATTTCAACCACTACCTCAGCGAAGCCTCAACACGGCACTTAACGCCATAAACACACAGGTTAATCGTGGTCTCAATGTCAACTGCCTCTGTGAGAGAACCGTCCTCGTAGCTCTGGACTTGTCGAAGGTCTTTGACACAGTCAGCCACTCCACCTTGTTAATGGACGTGGAGGCCTCACCTCTTCCAGCGGCGTTGAGGCGATGGACCGAAAACTATCTGTGCGGTCGTCAGGCTACGGTGCCGTGACGCAGTGTCAAAAGCGAGAAAAATTAAGCAGGGGGTACCACAGGGTGGTATTCCCCCTACTATTTAATTTCTACATCTCGCGACTCCCATCCCCGCCAGAGGGAGTCACACTGGTCTCGTATGCCGACGATTGCACGATAATGGCTACCGGCAATGGACTTGATGGCTTGTGTTCCAAGTTCAACAGCTACCCCCCAGAGCTTGCTCACTATTTTACAGGACGGAATTTGGCTCTGTCTCCAGCGAAGTCCACGGCGACCCTATTTACATCTTGGACGAAGGAGGTCGGGCTCACCCTCGACATATACGTCGAGGGGACCCCAATTCCGACGGTTAACCACCCGAAGGTCCTGGCGGTCACCCGTTACAGCGTCGTCTCCTTCTCAGCGCGTACAACCGCAACCGTCAACAAGGTACTGAGCCGCAACAAAGAAGAAGGAAGAAAGCATAAACTTTTTTAACACATCTCGGTCTTCTAGACCAACGATTGACTCCAATTTCTAATGGCTATAAGCACACCTCTGTTGCAAACGAAAAATTTTTCACTTAAAATAGCTGCTATATATAGAGTTTAAATTTTAAGAATGAACATATTTTAAGAAGCATTAGCATGCGAGCAGAGTAGTCGCGTTTTTTTGTTTTATTTATAAATATCCACGAAATTAATTTGGACGACTTTATGGAGTTTATGATAGAACTTTTTTGCGATTGTGCCTTGCCGTGGTTTCTGTAAAATCTTTTTACATTGCGTTCGCTGCAAAATATCTGAATAGAACGTGAATTAATTAAAACGAATCGACACATTCAGCCTTAATACTAGAGGTGGGTAACTCAGTACCACAATAGTAAAACTGAGGTAAAGTCCTTCTCATGGTGGATAATGAAAATAAACTATAGCAGAGTTGCATGCAATGATATTTCATAATAAACTTTGAAAATCACACTTTACAATTATTAATTAAAGCCAAAAATTTATAGCGAAAAAATGTGACGACTGCTTTTATTTGCATATTTGAATAATTATTCAACGGCTCACCACAATTCTCAATAAAAAAAGCAACCCTGGGTAGTAAACTTTTCGGTGGTGAGTTTTCTTCTTCATTTCATTCATTCGTTTCGGTTAAATTTGTAAACAAAAGCAGTTAATTTTGCAAATAAATATATAAATTTTCTTATAACTGGAACATTTTTACATTTACTGAAGGAAATAACTGCCTGGAATGGAGCGCAAGCGAAACTACATCTTTAAATTGAAGCAGAGTATTCCTAGAATAGTTTAAGTGGCATGCATAATCAAAAAGAAAGCTACTTTTTAATGATTTAAGGGCCAATAAAACAGCTGCGAAAGACTTTTGATACTTCAAGACCTTAGAATTTACTTACATCGATTTTTTGTAGCTCAATGTTTATGGTGAAGATTCCTTAATATGTACAAAAATACAAATTTAAAATTGCATATATTTGAAAAAAACGTAAATAAATATATACATACACACATATCACGTTGCTGCGAGCAGTTTTCTACCATTGGGCATTGTCACATGTTCAGTATTTATTGACGTGATGCAAATATCGTGTTATTTCTTGTAGCATGCAATATTTATGGATAAGAATAAGGATTGCAAAATAATTAAATCCATGGATATGGATCGCAATACCGTCAATAAATATTTAAGCATTTTTTTTCGTCGATGCGACTAATATTTACTCCAGTACCTTCTCTCTATTTGTTTTGTTATTAAAGAAAATACCAGTATTATAGCTAAGCATGCACAAACTTTATTTTCTTGTTGTTCTATTGTCTATATATATTTCGAACCACGCAGCCTGCAAAGTATATAAATACTGACGGGATATGTATACTGGGGATCAAAAGTGATTTGTCAGGGATCATTTTCCTTTGGAAATGTGTTTGCATTCTTTTCCGGTTGAAAATTTTAATAAGAACAGAAAACATAAAAAATGATAAGCATTTGTGTATTAAAATATACAATTGTATAATAAATATCACTGAAAAATGTATTGTATATTTTGCATGCAGCTATTTAGACGTAGGGTCAAAATCCTATGTATGAATAACGCCTTGAAATGTTAATGAAATACGAAAATTTAAGTATAGTCAGTAAGAATTTATGTTCATTGACTTTATAAAACAATTAAATAAATAATAACAAATAAATCAATTAATATATTACACTTAATGTTGAACTCAACCTGAGTGCGAGTAACTCTTAATTGCTATCTAAGCGCCAGTTAAAATTCCAGCAGTTAATATTTTTAAGAATTCATTTTCATTCTAATTATGACAAAAAAAAAATAAAATAACATGCATATGACCTTTAGCACAATTTGAAGATCAATTTAAAAGTAAACAAATTGAAAATTTAAAACAAACCATATGCAACAGAATATTAGTTTAGGAACTTCTCGCACCGTCAACGGTTTTTGTAAAGATATTCCTTCGAATTTTATAGAGCATGAACAAAGTCTCGACAGAATTGTATGGAATTTAACGTTCAAGAGCTTTGTGTGTGGTCCTCACTTCTGTGAGTTTGTTCTATAGGCGCTTTTTTTTATTTATTAATGAATAAATTAAAACTTGTGTATTTCCTTGCTGCACAAAACCCTATTGAAAAATTTTTTTCGTTAAAAAGAGTAACACGAAACCCAAGTCCTTTTGGGAGGTGAATTTTTCCGATAAATTATCGAAAAGGTTGCGTACTGTATATACTGTGCTCAGTACTGTGTTGAGTTACTGAGCTGACTCTTAGCGATGAGCCGCTCGCTCAGACTCACTTCCCAAAAAAATTGTGACTCAGTAGCTCAGTTATTTATTTATTTATTTATTGAGTCTATTGAACAATAATTTCCTTACAGACTATTAACAATATTATGCTTAATAACTAAGAAAAGAAAATTTCAAAATTTAAAAAGTTGAATCCAAAAGGTTTTTAAAAACATTTTTTGCATAAGAAAAATCTAATAATACCTTGTTCGATATCATATTAAATTCACCAATGGCACGGGCAATAGGGACATACGAGCATATTCAGTTTTGTAATTAACACCATAAAACGGCAAAAAATTGCGTAAACTTCGCTGAGGAATGTTAAAATTAAGTTTTACTAATAGAATGGGGCAATCAATAGCGCCATTAACCAAATTAAAAATAAAAGACAAAGAGAGTATGGATCTTCTAGAATCCAACGATTTCAAATTTATTAAAAGTAGGCGTGAACTATACGAAGGTACTGGTTCCGAAAAATTTAAAGAGCGTAAAGCAAACTTAAGGAATACTTTTTGGACACGTTCAATTCTGTTTACTAAATTGGCATGGTATGGTATCCAAATGATCGTTGCATATTCTAAGTTAGAGCGTACAAAAGACGTTACTTGCGGTCTTCACCTGCTTTCAATGCTCGCTTACCGATCGGTAAACGAGCGCTTGCTTGCTTTCAACTGTCATTTTTGTAGTTTGACAGCCATTTTCGCATTTCGTAGCATCTTTCATTGTGGCAACATCATTTATCATAGGCTCTTCGAGCACAAAAAAGCCTTTTAATAAGATATATTGATAAAATCGAGTGTAATGTCGGGCAAAGGCGACTATAACTATTTTCTTATTCCACAACAGTCGGTTCTACGCTACCGAAGTGACTCGGATTTCATCCGACCAAGGACTGTTGTATCGGCGACCTAACCCCACTTAGGCTGCCGGACACCCCCAATCTTATCTCCTCTTGAGTGCAATACCTTGCAGCAGGTTTGCTACTCATACTTCTGGCCAGGGCGGTGGTCGATCCTAACCCTGGCCCAGAAACCTATTTCTGCTGCATCTGATAGAGAAGGCTTCATCCGAATTCCATTGAGTGGTCCACAACCTATGTGGGCCAGTGTTGCTCGCGCACTCAGGCGCTCCAAGCCTCCACGGCATCCCCCTTTGCGCCACCCGCGCAGGTGTCTCAGCGCACCCCCCTGCCTCCACGGCCCCAGGAGCTCGCAGCAACACCGAACCTCCCCCCCTCGCTCCACCACACGTGAAGACCATCAGCAATTACTGGTTACCCCCACAATCTGCTATGTGTGCCGGGTCAGAGTACAGCGGAATGCCTGCTCAGTCAGGTTTAACGCCTGTCAGGTCTGGTGACACTACCGGGGGTGCTCTGGCGTTCGCAATACAAGTGTCATTCACGACACCGCCAACACATGTTAATGGGCCATCACCACCACAGCGGGATGCGCAGCCGGGACGGGATGGCCCTCGGATCTAGTCCCTCATCCCCCTCAACGCAACGACCCTACCGAGACAGACGAGACTCACAGTTTAACTGCAACGGACTCTCGAGCAAGATCTCGGAGGTGGTAGCCTTCATGGTTCATGGCTCGGCAAGGACTGTGAATAGCTGCGGTCCAATAGACGCAGCTCAGTTCTAACGAACTACGACGGTTACAATGTGCTTTGTAGAGATTGCGAGCGAGATAAGGTAGGTGGTGGCCTAGCCTTCATATTACACAAGACCGTGCAGTATCGTCTCATCGATGTAGACATCGATCCAAGGGACAGCACCCTAGAATGTCAAAAGATTGCTGTCCGGTCAGGCGACGTCGAGCTCGAATATTTAATATTTACATACCCCCTGTCTCCTGCTGCCCCGCTGTCATAAGTGCGCTCATCAGTGGTGAAAACCGATTGGTAGTCGGAGACTTCAACGCGCATCACTATCTTTGGTTCTCAAGCCTACCAAACGATCGTAGGGGAAATATTTTGGCAGAGCACATAGACGATTCGACATTCCAGCTCCTACAGAAGTTCGCATCGGCGAGCGCGAGTTCCGCAGGGTGGTAAAGTCCGCGGCAGCCCGTTTTATTCGGGCAGGTAGGATCCCCGAGATCCGACCTAACTTCCCGGGTGAGGCGGTCACATTGGCGGATAAACGCGACCACCTTCGACAGGCGGACCCTGGTAATCCCCGTATTAGGCAACTAAATTGGGAGATCCAACGCCTGGTCAATGAACAGAAGCGGGATAAGAGGAGAGAGCACCTGAAATCCTGTAACCTCGGTGCCGGAGGGGGCAAACTATGGTCGACTGTGAGGTCCCTGTCTAATCCGACGAGGCGTGACGACCGAACCGCCCAGTCGGACCCGAAGCGATGGGCGAGCTATTTTAGCCGACAATTAATACTGAAGCCATCGGGAAGGCGAAAGCCTCCAAATCTATTGGCCCAGACGGGTTAAGCATGTTGATGCTGTAAAAATTGGGCACTGCGGCAGTAGCGTATCTCACCAAGGTCCTCAATCTGTCCTTAACCACCCTAATCATTCCAGATATCTGGAAGATGAGTAGGGTGATACCACTACTGAAGCCAGGAAAACCTGGCGAGTCCTACCGGCCGTTCTCCCTGCTTTCTCCAGTGGTCAATACACTTCAGGCCCTGTTGCTCCCACATTTCAACCACTACCTCAGCGAAGCCTCAACACGGCACTTAACGCCATAAACACACAGGTTAATCGTGGTCTCAATGGCAACTGCCTCTGTGAGAGAACCGTCCTCGTAGCTCTGGACTTGTCGAAGGTCTTTGACACAGTCAGCCACTCCACCTTGTTAATGGACGTGGAGGCCTCAACTCCACACAGGGTGGTATTCCCCCTACTATTTAATTTCTACATCTCGCGACTCCCATCCCCGCCAGAGGGAGTCACACTGGTCTCGTATGCCGACGATTGCACGATAATGGCTACCGGCAATGGACTTGATGGCTTGTGTTCCAAGGTCAACAGCTACCCCCGACATATACGTCGAGGGGACCCCAATTCCGACGGTTAACCACCCGAAGGTCCTGGGGGTCACCCGTGACAGCGTCGTCTCCTTCTCACCGCGTACAACCGCAACCGTCAACAAGGTACTGAGCCGCAACAAAGAAGAAGGAAGAAAGCATACACTTTTTTAGCCCATCTCGGTCTTCTAGACCAACGATTGACTCCAATTTCTAATGGCTATAAGCACACCTCTGTTGCAAACGAAAAATTTTTCACTTAAAATAGCTGCTATATATAGAGTTTAAATTTTAAGAATGAACATATTTTAAGAAGCATTAGCATGCGAGCAGAGTAGTCGGGTTTTTTTGTTATACTTATAAATATCCACGAAATTAATTTGGACGACTTTATGGAGTTTATGATAGAACTTTTTTGCGATTGTGCCTTGCCGTGGTTTCTGTAAAATCTTTTTACATTGCGTTCGCTGCAAAATATCTGAATATAACGTGAATTAATCAAAACGAGTCGACACATTCAGCCTTAATACTAGAGGTGGGTAACTCAGCACCACAGTAGTAAAACTGAGGTGAAGTCCTTCTCATGGTGGATAATGAAAATAAACTATAGCAGACAATTCTCAATAAAAAAAGCAACCCTGGGTAGTAAACTTTTCGGTGGTGAGTTTTTTTCTTCATTTCATTCATTCGTTTCGGTTAAATTTGTAAACAAAAGCAGTTAATTTTGCAAATAAATATATAAATTTTATTATAACTGGAACATTTTTACATTTACTGAAGGAAATAACTGCCTGGAATGGAGCGCAAGCGAAACTACATCTTTAAATTGAAGCAGAGTATTCCTGGAATAGTTTAAGTGGCATGCATAATCAAAAAGAAAGCTACTTTTTAATGATTTAAGGGCCAATAAAACAGCTGCGAAAGACTTTTGATACTTCAAGACCTTAGAATTTACTTACATCGATTTTTTGTAGCTCAATGTTCATGGTGAAGATTCCTTAATATGTACAAAAATACAAATTTAAAATTGCATATATTTGAAAAAACGTAAATAAATATATACATACATACACACATATCACGTTGCTGCGAGCAGTTTTCTACCATTGGGCATTGTCACACGTTCAGTATTTATTGACGTGATGCAAATATCGTGTTATTTCTTGTAGCATGCAATATTTATGGATAAGAATAAGGATTGCAAAATAATTAAATCCATGGATATGGATCGCAATACCGTCAATAAATATTTTAGCATTTTTTTTCGTCGATGCGACTAATTTTTACTCCAGTACCTTCTCTCTATTTGTTTTGTTATTAAAGAAAATTCCAGTATTATAGCTAAGCATGCACAAACTTTATTTTCTTGTTGTTCTATTGTCTATATATATTTCGAACCACGCAGCCTGCAAAGTATATAAATACTGACGGGATATGTATACTGGGGATCAAAAGTGATTTGTCAGGGATCATTTTCCTTTGGAAATGTGTTTGCATTCTTTTCCGGTTGAAAATTTTAATAAGAACAGAAAACATAAAAAATGATAAGCATTTGTGTATTAAAATATACAATTGTATAATAAATATCACTGAAAAATGTATTGTATATTTTGCATGCAGCTGTTTAGACGTAGGGTCAAAATCCTATGTATGAATAACGCCTTGAAATGTTAATAAAATACGAAAATATAAGTATAGTCAGTAAGAATTTATGTTCATTGACTTCATAAAACAATTAAATAAATAATAACAAATAAATCAATTAATATATTACACTTAATGTTGAACTCAACCCGAGTGCGAGTAACTCTTAATTGCTATCTAAGCGCCAGTTAAAATTCCAGCAGTTAATATTTTTAAGAATTCATTTTCATTCTAATTATGACAAAAAAAAAATAAAATAACATGCATATGACCTTTAGCACAATTTGAAGATCAATTTAAAAGTAAACAAATTGAAAATTTAAAACAAACCATATGCAACAGAATATTAGTTTAGGAACTTCTCGCACCGTCAACGGTTTATGTAAAGATATTCCTTCGAACTTTATACAGCATGAACAAAGTCTCGACAGAATTGTATGGAATTTAACGTTCAAGAGCTTTGTGTGGGGTCCTCACTTCTGTGAGTTTGTTCTATACGCGCTTTTTATTTATTTATTAATGAATAAATTAAAACTTGTGTAGTTCCTTGCTGCACAAAACCCTATTGAAAAATTTCTTTCGTTAAAAAGAGTAACACGAAACCCAAGTCCTTTTGGGAGGTGAATTTTTCCGATAAATTATCGAAAAAGTTGCGTACTGTATATACTGTGCTCAGTACTGTGTTGAGTTATTGAGCTGACTCTTAGCGATGAGCCGCTCGCTCAGACTCACTTCCCAAAAAAATTGTGACTCAGTAGCTCAGTTACTTGCGGTCTTCACTTGCTTTCAATGCTCGCTTAGTTCTAAAAGCAAGCGACATGTCGCACGTGAAGACCGCAAAAAGTTGAAAATATGCTTCGTCTCTCCAACCGATCGGTAAGCGAGCGCTTTCAACTGTCATTTTTGTAGTTTGACAGCCATTTTCGCATTTCGTAGCATCTTTCATTGTGGCAACATCATTTATCATAGGCTCTTCGAGCACAAAAAAGCCTTTTAATAAGATATATTGATAAAATCGAGTGTGTGTTCGGGCAAAGGCGACTATAACTATTTTTTTATTCCACAACAGTCGGTTCTACGCTACCGAAGTGACTCGGATTTCATCCGACCAAGGACTGTTGTATCGGCGACCTAACCCCACTTAGGCTGCCGGACATCCCCAATCTTATCTCCTCTTGAGTGCAATACCTTGCAGCAGGTTTGCTACTCATACTTCTGGCCAGGGCGGTGGTCGATCCTAACCCTGGCCCAGAAACCTATTTCTGCTGCATCTGCTAGAGAAGGCTTCATCCGAATTCCACTTCGGTGAGGTGTAATTCGTGAAACGGATGGTGCCATCTTAAGGTCTGCTCAGGCCTTAAGAAAACCATTGAGTGGTCCACAACCTATGTGGGCCAGTGTTGCTCGCGCACTCAGGCGCTCCAAGCCTTCACGGCATCCCCCTTTGCGCCACCCGCGCAGGTGTCTCAGCGCACCCCCCTGCCTCCACGGCCCCAGGAGCTCGCAGCAACACCGAACCTCCCCCCCCTCGCTCCACCACACGTGGAGACCATCAGCAATTACTGGTTACCCTCACAATCTGCTGTGTGTGCCGGGTCAGAGTACAGCGGAATGCCTGCTCAGTCAGGTGTAACGCCTGTCAGGTCTGGTGACACTACCGGGGGTGCTCTGGCCTTCGCACCACAAGTGTCATTCACGACACCGCCCACCCATGTTAATGGGCCATCACCACCACAGCGGGATGCGCAGCCGGGACGGGATGGCCCTCGGATCTAGTCCCTCATCCCCCTCAACGCGACGACCCTACCGAGACAGACGAGACTTACAGTTTAACTGCAACGGACTCTCGAGCAAGATCTCGGAGGTGGTAGCCTTCATGGCTCGGCAAGGACTGTGAATAGCTGCGGTCCAATAGACGCAGCTCAATTCTAACGAACTACGACGGTTACAATGTGCTTTGTAGAGATTGCGAGCGAGATAATGGTGGGGGCCTAGCCTTCATATTACACAAGACCGTGCAGTATCGTCTCATCGATGTAGACATCGATCCAAGGGACAGCACCCTAGAATGTCAAAAGATTGCTGTCCGGTCAGGCGACGTCGAGCTCGAATATTTAATATTTACATACCCCCTGTCTCCTGCTGCCCCGCTGTCATAAGTGCGCTCATCAGTGGTGAAAACCGATTGGTAGACGGAGACTTCAACGCGCATCACGATCTTTGGTTCTCAAGCCTACCAAACGATCGTAGGGGAAATATTTTGGCAGAGCACATAGACGATTCGACATTCCAGCTCCTACAGAAGTTCGCATCGGCGAGCGCGAGTTCCGCAGGGTGGTAAAGTCCGCTGCAGCCCGTTTTATTCCGGCAGGTAGGATCCCCGAGATCCGACCTAACTTCCCGGGTGAGGCGGTCACATTGGCGGATAAACGCCACCACCTTCGACAGGCGGACCCCGGTAATCCCCGTATTAGGCAACTAAACTGGGAGATCCAACGCCTGGTCAATGAACAGAAGCGGGATAAGAGGAGAGAGCACCTGAAATCCTGTAACCTCGGTGCCGGAGGGGGAAAACTATGGTCGACTGTGAGGTCCCTGTCTAATCCGACGAGGCGTGACGACCGAACCGCCCAGTCGGACCCGAAGCGATGGGCGAGCTATTTTAGCCGACAATTAATACTGAAGCCATCGGGAAGGCGAAAGCCTCCAAATCTATTGGCCCAGACGGGTTAAGCATGTTGATGCTGTAAAAATTGGGCACTGCGGCAGTAGCGTATCTCACCAAGGTCCTCAATCTGTCCTTAACCACCCTAATCATTCCAGATATCTGGAAGATGAGTAGGGTGATACCACTACTGAAGCCAGGAAAACCTGGCGAGTCCTACCGGCCGTTCTCCCTGCTTTCTCCAGTGGTCAAGACACTTCAGGCCCTGTTGCTCCCACATTTCAACCACTACCTCAGCGAAGCCTCAACACGGCACTTAACGCCATAAACACACAGGTTAATCGTGGTCTCAATGGCAACTGCCTCTGTGAGAGAACCGTCCTCGTAGCTCTGGACTTGTCGAAGGTCTTTGACACAGTCAGCCACTCCACCTTGTTAATGGACGTGGAGGCCTCAACTCCACACAGGGTGGTATTCCCCCTACTATTTAATTTCTACATCTCGCGACTCCCATCCCCGCCAGAGGGAGTCACACTGGTCTCGTATGCCGACGATTGCACGATAATGGCTACCGGCAATGGACTTGATGGCTTGTGTTCCAAGGTCAACAGCTACCCCCGACATATACGTCGAGGGGACCCCAATTCCGACGGTTAACCACCCGAAGGTCCTGGGGGTCACCCGTGACAGCGTCGTCTCCTTCTCAGCGCGTACAACCGCAACCGTCAACAAGGTACTGAGCCGCAACAAAGAAGAAGGAAGAAAGCATACACTTTTTTAGCCCATCTCGGTCTTCTAGACCAACGATTGACTCCAATTTCTAATGGCTATAAGCACACCTCTGTTGCAAACGAAAAATTTTTCACTTAAAATAGCTGCTATATATAGAGTTTAAATTTTAAGAATGAACATATTTTAAGAAGCATTAGCATGCGAGCAGAGTAGTCGGGTTTTTTTGTTATACTTATAAATATCCACGAAATTAATTTGGACGACTTTATGGAGTTTATGATAGAACTTTTTTGCGATTGTGCCTTGCCGTGGTTTCTGTAAAATCTTTTTACATTGCGTTCGCTGCAAAATATCTGAATATAACGTGAATTAATCAAAACGAATCGACACATTCAGCCTTAATACTAGAGGTGGGTAACTCAGCACCACAGTAGTAAAACTGAGGTGAAGTCCTTCTCATGGTGGATAATGAAAATAAACTATAGCAGACAATTCTCAATAAAAAAAGCAACCCTGGGTAGTAAACTTTTCGGTGGTGAGTTTTTTTCTTCATTTCATTCATTCGTTTCGGTTAAATTTGTAAACAAAAGCAGTTAATTTTGCAAATAAATATATAAATTTTATTATAACTGGAACATTTTTACATTTACTGAAGGAAATAACTGCCTGGAATGGAGCGCAAGCGAAACTACATCTTTAAATTGAAGCAGAGTATTCCTGGAATAGTTTAAGTGGCATGCATAATCAAAAAGAAAGCTACTTTTTAATGATTTAAGGGCCAATAAAACAGCTGCGAAAGACTTTTGATACTTCAAGACCTTAGAATTTACTTACATCGATTTTTTGTAGCTCAATGTTCATGGTGAAGATTCCTTAATATGTACAAAAATACAAATTTAAAATTGCATATATTTGAAAAAACGTAAATAAATATATACATACATACACACATATCACGTTGCTGCGAGCAGTTTTCTACCATTGGGCATTGTCACACGTTCAGTATTTATTGACGTGATGCAAATATCGTGTTATTTCTTGTAGCATGCAATATTTATGGATAAGAATAAGGATTGCAAAATAATTAAATCCATGGATATGGATCGCAATACCGTCAATAAATATTTTAGCATTTTTTTTCGTCGATGCGACTAATTTTTACTCCAGTACCTTCTCTCTATTTGTTTTGTTATTAAAGAAAATTCCAGTATTATAGCTAAGCATGCACAAACTTTATTTTCTTGTTGTTCTATTGTCTATATATATTTCGAACCACGCAGCCTGCAAAGTATATAAATACTGACGGGATATGTATACTGGGGATCAAAAGTGATTTGTCAGGGATCATTTTCCTTTGGAAATGTGTTTGCATTCTTTTCCGGTTGAAAATTTTAATAAGAACAGAAAACATAAAAAATGATAAGCATTTGTGTATTAAAATATACAATTGTATAATAAATATCACTGAAAAATGTATTGTATATTTTGCATGCAGCTGTTTAGACGTAGGGTCAAAATCCTATGTATGAATAACGCCTTGAAATGTTAATAAAATACGAAAATATAAGTATAGTCAGTAAGAATTTATGTTCATTGACTTCATAAAACAATTAAATAAATAATAACAAATAAATCAATTAATATATTACACTTAATGTTGAACTCAACCCGAGTGCGAGTAACTCTTAATTGCTATCTAAGCGCCAGTTAAAATTCCAGCAGTTAATATTTTTAAGAATTCATTTTCATTCTAATTATGACAAAAAAAAAATAAAATAACATGCATATGACCTTTAGCACAATTTGAAGATCAATTTAAAAGTAAACAAATTGAAAATTTAAAACAAACCATATGCAACAGAATATTAGTTTAGGAACTTCTCGCACCGTCAACGGTTTATGTAAAGATATTCCTTCGAACTTTATACAGCATGAACAAAGTCTCGACAGAATTGTATGGAATTTAACGTTCAAGAGCTTTGTGTGGGGTCCTCACTTCTGTGAGTTTGTTCTATACGCGCTTTTTTTTTTATTTATTAATGAATAAATTAAAACTTGTGTAGTTCCTTGCTGCACAAAACCCTATTGAAAAATTTCTTTCGTTAAAAAGAGTAACACGAAACCCAAGTCCTTTTGGGAGGTGAATTTTTCCGATAAATTATCGAAAAAGTTGCGTACTGTATATACTGTGCTCAGTACTGTGTTGAGTTATTGAGCTGACTCTTAGCGATGAGCCGCTCGCTCAGACTCACTTCCCAAAAAAATTGTGACTCAGTAGCTCAGTTACTTGCGGTCTTCACCTGCTTTCAATGCTCGCTTAGTTCTAAAAGCAAGCGACATGTCGCACGTGAAGACCGCAAAAAGTTGAAAATATGCTTCGTCTCTCCAACCGATCGGTAAGCGAGCGCTTTCAACTGTCATTTTTGTAGTTTGACAGCCATTTTCGCATTTCGTAGCATCTTTCATTGTGGCAACATCATTTATCATAGGCTCTTCGAGCACAAAAAAGCCTTTTAATAAGATATATTGATAAAATCGAGTGTGTGTTCGGGCAAAGGCGACTATAACTATTTTTTTATTCCACAACAGTCGGTTCTACGCTACCGAAGTGACTCGGATTTCATCCGACCAAGGACTGTTGTATCGGCGACCTAACCCCACTTAGGCTGCCGGACATCCCCAATCTTATCTCCTCTTGAGTGCAATACCTTGCAGCAGGTTTGCTACTCATACTTCTGGCCAGGGCGGTGGTCGATCCTAACCCTGGCCCAGAAACCTATTTCTGCTGCATCTGCTAGAGAAGGCTTCATCCGAATTCCACTTCGGTGAGGTGTAATTCGTGAAACGGATGGTGCCATCTTAAGGTCTGCTCAGGCCTTAAGAAAACCATTGAGTGGTCCACAACCTATGTGGGCCAGTGTTGCTCGCGCACTCAGGCGCTCCAAGCCTTCACGGCATCCCCCTTTGCGCCACCCGCGCAGGTGTCTCAGCGCACCCCCCTGCCTCCACGGCCCCAGGAGCTCGCAGCAACACCGAACCTCCCCCCCCTCGCTCCACCACACGTGGAGACCATCAGCAATTACTGGTTACCCCCACAATCTGCTGTGTGTGCCGGGTCAGAGTACAGCGGAATGCCTGCTCAGTCAGGTGTAACGCCTGTCAGGTCTGGTGACACTACCGGGGGTGCTCTGGCCTTCGCACCACAAGTGTCATTCACGACACCGCCCACCCATGTTAATGGGCCATCACCACCACAGCGGGATGCGCAGCCGGGACGGGATGGCCCTCGGATCTAGTCCCTCATCCCCCTCAACGCGACGACCCTACCGAGACAGACGAGACTCACAGTTTAACTGCAACGGACTCTCGAGCAAGATCTCGGAGGTGGTAGCCTTCATGGCTCGGCAAGGACTGTGAATAGCTGCGGTCCAATAGACGCAGCTCAATTCTAACGAACTACGACGGTTACAATGTGCTTTGTAGAGATTGCGAGCGAGATAATGGTGGGGGCCTAGCCTTCATATTACACAAGACCGTGCAGTATCGTCTCATCGATGTAGACATCGATCCAAGGGACAGCACCCTAGAATGTCAAAAGATTGCTGTCCGGTCAGGCGACGTCGAGCTCGAATATTTAATATTTACATACCCCCTGTCTCCTGCTGCCCCGCTGTCATAAGTGCGCTCATCAGTGGTGAAAACCGATTGGTAGACGGAGACTTCAACGCGCATCACGATCTTTGGTTCTCAAGCCTACCAAACGATCGTAGGGGAAATATTTTGGCAGAGCACATAGACGATTCGACATTCCAGCTCCTACAGAAGTTCGCATCGGCGAGCGCGAGTTCCGCAGGGTGGTAAAGTCCGCTGCAGCCCGTTTTATTCCGGCAGGTAGGATCCCCGAGATCCGACCTAACTTCCCGGGTGAGGCGGTCACATTGGCGGATAAACGCCACCACCTTCGACAGGCGGACCCCGGTAATCCCCGTATTAGGCAACTAAACTGGGAGATCCAACGCCTGGTCAATGAACAGAAGCGGGATAAAAGGAGAGAGCACCTGAAATCCTGTAACCTCGGTGCCGGAGGGGGCAAACTATGGTCGACTGTGAGGTCCCTGTCTAATCCGACGAGGCGTGACGACCGAACCGCCCAGTCGGACCCGAAGCGATGGGCGAGCTATTTTAGCCGACAATTAATACTGAAGCCATCGGGAAGGCGAAAGCCTCCAAATCTATTGGCCCAGACGGGTTAAGCATGTTGATGCTGTAAAAATTGGGCACTGCGGCAGTAGCGTATCTCACCAAGGTCCTCAATCTGTCCTTAACCACCCTAATCATTCCAGATATCTGGAAGATGAGTAGGGTGATACCACTACTGAAGCCAGGAAAACCTGGCGAGTCCTACCGGCCGTTCTCCCTGCTTTCTCCAGTGGTCAAGACACTTCAGGCCCTGTTGCTCCCACATTTCAACCACTACCTCAGCGAAGCCTCAACACGGCACTTAACGCCATAAACACACAGGTTAATCGTGGTCTCAATGGCAACTGCCTCTGTGAGAGAACCGTCCTCGTAGCTCTGGACTTGTCGAAGGTCTTTGACACAGTCAGCCACTCCACCTTGTTAATGGACGTGGAGGCCTCAACTCCACACAGGGTGGTATTCCCCCTACTATTTAATTTCTACATCTCGCGACTCCCATCCCCGCCAGAGGGAGTCACACTGGTCTCGTATGCCGACGATTGCACGATAATGGCTACCGGCAATGGACTTGATGGCTTGTGTTCCAAGGTCAACAGCTACCCCCAGAGCTTGCTCACTATTTTACAGGACGGAATTTGGCTCTGTCTCCAGCGAAGTCCACGGCGACCCTATTTACATCTTGGACGAAGAAGGTCGGGCTCACCCTCGACATATACGTCGAGGGGACCCCAATTCCGACGGTTAACCACCCGAAGGTCCTGGGGGTCACCCGTGACAGCGTCGTCTCCTTCTCAGCGCGTACAACCGCAACCGTCAACAAGGTACTGAGCCGCAACAAAGAAGAAGGAAGAAAGCATACACTTTTTTAGCCCATCTCGGTCTTCTAGACCAACGATTGACTCCAATTTCTAATGGCTATAAGCACACCTCTGTTGCAAACGAAAAATTTTTCACTTAAAATAGCTGCTATATATAGAGTTTAAATTTTAAGAATGAACATATTTTAAGAAGCATTAGCATGCGAGCAGAGTAGTCGGGTTTTTTTGTTATACTTATAAATATCCACGAAATTAATTTGGACGACTTTATGGAGTTTATGATAGAACTTTTTTGCGATTGTGCCTTGCCGTGGTTTCTGTAAAATCTTTTTACATTGCGTTCGCTGCAAAATATCTGAATATAACGTGAATTAATCAAAACGAATCGACACATTCAGCCTTAATACTAGAGGTGGGTAACTCAGCACCACAGTAGTAAAACTGAGGTGAAGTCCTTCTCATGGTGGATAATGAAAATAAACTATAGCAGACAATTCTCAATAAAAAAAGCAACCCTGGGTAGTAAACTTTTCGGTGGTGAGTTTTTTTCTTCATTTCATTCATTCGTTTCGGTTAAATTTGTAAACAAAAGCAGTTAATTTTGCAAATAAATATATAAATTTTCTTATAACTGGAACATTTTTACATTTACTGAAGGAAATAACTGCCTGGAATGGAGCGCAAGCGAAACTACATCTTTAAATTGAAGCAGAGTATTCCTGGAATAGTTTAAGTGGCATGCATAATCAAACAGAAAGCTACTTTTTAATGATTTAAGGGCCAATAAAACAGCTGCGAAAGACTTTTGATACTTCAAGACCTTAGAATTTACTTACATCGATTTTTTGTAGCTCAATGTTCATGGTGAAGATTCCTTAATATGTACAAAAATACAAATTTAAAATTGCATATATTTGAAAAAACGTAAATAAATATATACATACATACACACATATCACGTTGCTGCGAGCAGTTTTCTACCATTGGGCATTGTCACACGTTCAGTATTTATTGACGTGATGCAAATATCGTGTTATTTCTTGTAGCATGCAATATTTATGGATAAGAATAAGGATTGCAAAATAATTAAATCCATGGATATGGATCGCAATACCGTCAATAAATATTTTAGCATTTTTTTTCGTCGATGCGACTAATTTTTACTCCAGTACCTTCTCTCTATTTGTTTTGTTATTAAAGAAAATTCCAGTATTATAGCTAAGCATGCACAAACTTTATTTTCTTGTTGTTCTATTGTCTATATATATTTCGAACCACGCAGCCTGCAAAGTATATAAATACTGACGGGATATGTATACTGGGGATCAAAAGTGATTTGTCAGGGATAATTTTCCTTTGGAAATGTGTTTGCGCTCTTTTCCGGTTGAAAATTTTAATAAGAACAAAAAACATAAAAAATGATAAGCATTTGTGTATTAAAATATACAATTGTATAATAAATATCACTGAAAAATGTATTGTATATTTTGCATGCAGCTATTTAGACGTAGGGTCAAAATCCTATGTATGAATAACGCCTTGAAATGTTAATGAAATACGAAAATTTAAGTATAGTCAGTAAGAATTTATGTTCATTGACTTCATAAAACAATTAAATAAATAATAACAAATAAATCAATTAATATATTACACTTAATGTTGAACTCAACCTGAGTGCGAGTAACTCTTAATTGCTATCTAAGCGCCAGTTAAAATTCCAGCAGTTAATATTTTTAAGAATTCATTTTCATTCTAATTATGACAAAAAAAAAATAAAATAACATGCATATGACCTTTAGCACAATTTGAAGATCAATTTAAAAGTAAACAAATTGAAAATTTAAAACAAACCATATGCAACAGAATATTAGTTTAGGAACTTCTCGCACCGTCAACGGTTTATGTAAAGATATTCCTTCGAACTTTATACAGCATGAACAAAGTCTCGACAGAATTGTATGGAATTTAACGTTCAAGAGCTTTGTGTGTGGTCCTCACTTCTGTGAGTTTGTTCTATACGCGCTTTTTTTTATTTATTAATGAATAAATTAAAACTTGTGTAGTTCCTTGCTGCACAAAACCCTATTGAAAAATTTCTTTCGTTAAAAAGAGTAACACGAAACCCAAGTCCTTTTAGGAGGTGAATTTTTCCGATAAATTATCGAAAAGGTTGCGTACTGTATATACTGTGCTTAGTACTGTGTTGAGTTACTGAGCTGACTCTTAGCGATGAGCCGCTCGCTCAGACTCACTTCCCAAAAAAATTGTGACTCAGTAGCTCAGTTACTTGCGGTCTTCACCTGCTTTCAATGCTCGCTTAGTTCTAAAAGCAAGCGACATGTCGCACGTGAAGACCGCAAAAAGTTGAAAATATGCTTCGTCTCTCCAACCGATCGGTAAGCGAGCGCTTGCTTGCTTTCAACTGTCATTTTTGTAGTTTGACAGCCATTTTCGCATTTCGTAGCATCTTTCATTGTGGCAACATCATTTATTATAGGCTCTTCGAGCACAAAAAAGCCTTTTAATAAGATATATTGATAAAATCGAGTGTATGTTCGGGCAAAGGCGACTATAACTATTTTTTTATTCCACAACAGTCGGTTCTACGCTACCGAAGTGACTCGGATTTCATCCGACCAAGGACTGTTGTATCGGCGACCTAACCCCACTTAGGCTGCCGGACACCCCCAATCTTATCTCCTCTTGAGTGCAATACCTTGCAGCAGGTTTGCTACTCATACTTCTGGCCAGGGCGGTGGTCGATCCTAACCCTGGCCCAGAAACCTATTTCTGCTGCATCTGCTAGATAAGGCTTCATCCGAATTCCACTTCGGTGAGGTGTAATTCGTAAAACGGATGGTGCCATCTTAAGGTCTGCTCAGGCCTTAAGAAAACCATTGAGTGGTCCACAACCTATGTGGGCCAGTGTTGTTCGCGCACTCAGGCGCTCCAAGCCTCCACGGCATCCCCCTTTGCGCCACCCGCGCAGGTGTCTCAGCGTACCCGCCTGCCTCCACGGCCCCAGGAGCTCGCAGCAACACCGAACCTCCCCCTCCTCGCTCCACCACACGGGGAGACCATCAGCAATTACTGGTTACCCCCACAATCTGCTGTGTGTGCCGGGTCAGAGTACAGCGGAATGCCTGCTCAGTCAGGTGTAACGCCTGTCAGGTCTGGTGACACTACCGGGGGTGCTCTGGCCTTCGCACCACAAGTGTCATTCACGACAACGCCCACCCATGTTAATGGGCCATCACCACCACAGCGGAATGCGCAGCCGGGACGGGATGGCCCTCGGATCTAGTCCCTCATCCCCCTCAACGCGACGACCCTACCGAGACAGACGAGACTTACAGTTTAACTGCAACGGACTCTCGAGCAAGATCTCGGAGGTGGTAGCCTTCATGGCTCGGCAAGGACTGTGAATAGGTGCGGTCCAATAGACGCAGCTCAATTCTAACGAACTACGACGGTTACAATGTGCTTTGTAGAGATTGCGAGCGAGATAATGGTGGGGGCCTAGCCTTCATATTACACAAGACCGTGCAGTATCGTCTCATCGATGTAGACATCGATCCAAGGGACAGCACCCTAGAATGTCAAAAGATTGCTGTCCGGTCAGGCGACGTCGAGCTCGAATATTTAATATTTACATACCCCCTGTCTCCTGCTGCCCCGCTGTCATAAGTGCGCTCATCAGTGGTGAAAACCGATTGGTAGTCGGAGACTTCAACGCGCATCACGATCTTTGGTTCTCAAGCCTACCAAACGATCGTAGGGGAAATATTTTGGCAGAGCACATAGACGATTCGACATTCCAGCTCCTACAGAAGTTCGCATCGGCGAGCGCGAGTTCCGCAGGGTGGTAAAGTCCGCTGCAGCCCGTTTTATTCCGGCAGGTAGGATCCCCGAGATCCGACCTAACTTCCCGGGTGAGGCGGTCACATTGGCGGATGAACGCGACCACCTTCGACAGGCGGACCCCGGTAATCCCCGTATTAGGCAACTAAACTGGGAGATCCAACGCCTGGTCAATGAACAGAAGCGGGATAAGAGGAGAGAGCACCTGAAATCCTGTAACCTCGGTGCCGGAGGGGGAAACTATGGTCGACTGTGAGGTCCCTGTCTAATCCGACGAGGCGTGACGACCGAACCGCCCAGTCGGACCCGAAGCGATGGGCGAGCTATTTTAGCCGACAATTAATACTGAAGCCATCGGGAAGGCGAAAGCCTCCAAATCTATTGGCCCAGACGGGTTAAGCATGTTGATGCTGTAAAAATTGGGCACTGCGGCAGTAGCGTATCTCACCAAGGTCCTCAATCTGTCCTTAACCACCCTAATCATTCCAGATATCTGGAAGATGAGTAGGGTGATACCACTACTGAAGCCAGGGAAACCTGGCGAGTCCTACCGGCTGATCTCCCTGCTTTCTCCAGTGGTCAAGACACTTCAGGCCCTGTTGCTCCCACATTTCAACCACTACCTCAGCGAAGCCTCAACACGGCACTTAACGCCATAAACACACAGGTTAATCGTGGTCTCAATGGCAACTGCCTCTGTGAGAGAACCGTACTCGTAGCTCTGGACTTGTCGAAGGTCTTTGACACAGTCAGCCACTCCACCTTGTTAATGGACGTGGAGGCCTCACCTCTTCCAGCGGCGTTGAGGCGATGGACCGAAAACTATCTGTGCGGTCGTCAGGCTACGGTGCCGTGACGCAGTGTCAAAAGCGAGAAAAATTAAGCAGGGGGTACCACAGGGTGGTATTCCCCCTACTATTTAATTTCTACATCTCGCGACTCCCATCCCCGCCAGAGGGAGTCACACTGGTCTCGTATGCCGACGATTGCACGATAATGGCTACCGGCAATGGACTTGATGGCTTGTGTTCCAAGGTCAACAGCTACCCCCCAGAGCTTGCTCACTATTTTACAGGACGGAATTTGGCTCTGTCTCCAGCGAAGTCCACGGCGACCCTATTTACATCTTGGACGAAGGAGATCGGGCTCACCCTCGACATATACGTCGAGGGGACCCCAATTCCGACGGTTAACCACCCGAAGGTCCTGGGGGTCACCCGTGACAGCGTCGTCGTCTTCTCAGCGCGTACAACCACAACCGTCAACAAGGTACTGAGCCGCAACAAAGAAGAAGGAAGAAAGCATAAACTTTTTTAAGCCATCTCGGTCTTCTAGACCAACGATTGGCTCCAATTTCTAATGGCTATAAGCACACCTCTGTTGCAAACGAAAAATTTTTCACTTAAAATAGCTGCTATATATAGAGTTTAAATTTTAAGAATGAACATATTTTAAGAAGCATTAGCATGCGAGCAGAGTAGTCGCGTTTTTTTGTTTTATTTATAAATATCCACGAAATTAATTTGGACGACTTTATGGAGTTTATGATAGAACTTTTTTGCGATTGTGCCTTGCCGTGGTTTCTGTAAAATCTTTTTACATTGCGTTCGCTGCAAAATATCTGAATATAACGTGAATTAATCAAAACGAATCGACACATTCAGCCTTAATACTAGAGATGGGTAACTCAGTACCACAGTAGTAAAACTGAGGTGAAGTCCTTCTCATGGTGGATAATGAAAATAAACTATAGCAGAGTTGCATGCAATGATATTTCATAATAAACTTTGAAAATCACATTAAAAATTTTGCGGAAGGTAAAATATTTGCATAAACACTTTACAATTATTAATTAAAGCCAAAAATTTATAGCGAAAAAATGTGACGACTGTTTTTATTTGCATATTTGAATAATTATTTAACGGCTCACCACAATTCTCAATAAAAAAAGCAACCCTGGGCAGTAAACTTTCGGTGGTGAGTTTTCTTCTTCATTTCATTCATTCGTTTCGGTTAAATTTGTAAACAAAAGCAGTTAATTTTGCAAATAAATATATAAATTTTCTTATAACTGGAACATTTTTACATTTACTGAAGGAAATAACTGCCTGGAATGGAGCGCAAGCGAAACTACATCTTTAAATTGAAGCAGAGTATTCCTAGAATAGTTTAAGTGGCATGCATAATCAAAAAGAAAGCTACTTTTTAATGATTTAAGGGCCAATAAAACAGCTGCGAAAGACTTTTGATACTTCAAGACCTTAGAATTTACTTACATCGATTTTTTGTAGCTCAATGTACATGGTGAAGATTCCTTAATATGTACAAAAATACAAATTTAAAATTGCATATATTTGAAAAAACGCAAATAAATATATACATACATACACACATATCACGTTGCTGCGAAAAGTTTTCTACCATTGGGCATTGTCACACGTTCAGTATTTATTGACGTGATGCAAATATCGTGTTATTTCTTGTAGCATGCAATATTTATGGATAAGAATAAGGATTGCAAAATAATTAAATCAATGGATATGGATCGCAATACCGTCAATAAATATTTTAGCATTTTTTTTCGTCGATGCGACTAATTTTTACTCCAGTACCTTCTCTCTATTTGTTTTGTTATTAAAGAAAATTCCAGTATTATAGCTAAGCATGCACAAACTTTATTTTCTTGTTGTTCTATTGTCTATATATATTTCGAACCACGCAGCCTGCAAAGTATATAAATACTGACGGGATATGTATACTGGGGATCAAAAGTGATTTGTCAGGGATAATTTTCCTTTGGAAATGTGTTTGCGCTCTTTTCCGGTTGAAAATTTTAATAAGAACAAAAAACATAAAAAATGATAAGCATTTGTGTATTAAAATATACAATTGTATAATAAATATCACAGAAAAATGTATTGTATATTTTGCATGCAGCTATTTAGACGTAGGGTCAAAATCCTATGTATGAATAACGCCTTGAAATGTTAATGAAATACGAAAATTTAAGTATAGTCAGTAAGAATTTATGTTCATTGACTTCATAAAACAATTAAATAAATAATAACAAATAAATCAATTAATATATTACACTTAATGTTGAACTCAACCTGAGTGCGAGTAACTCTTAATTGCTATCTAAGCGCCAGTTAAAATTCCAGCAGTTAATATTTTTAAGAATTCATTTTCATTCTAATTATGACAAAAAAAAAATAAAATAACATGCATATGACCTTTAGCACAATTTGAAGATCAATTTAAAAGTAAACAAATTGAAAATTTAAAACAAACCATATGCAACAGAATATTAGTTTAGGAACTTCTCGCACCGTCAACGGTTTTTGTAAAGATATTCCTTCGAACTTTATACAGCATGAACAAAGTCTCGACAGAATTGTATGGAATTTAACGTTCAAGAGCTTTGTGTGTGGTCCTCACTTCTGTGAGTTTGTTCTATACGCGCTTTTTTTTATTTATTAATGAATAAATTAAAACTTGTGTAGTTCCTTGCTGCACAAAACCCTATTGAAAAATTTCTTTCGTTAAAAAGAGTAACACGAAACCCAAGTCCTTTTGGGAGTTGAATTTTTCCGATAAATTATCGAAAAGGTTGCGTACTGTATATACTGTGCTCAGTACTGTGTTGAGTTATTGAGCTGACTCTTAGCGATGAGCCGCTCGCTCAGACTCACTTCCCAAAAAAATTGTGACTCAGTAGCTCAGTTACTTGCGGTCTTCACCTGCTTTCAATGCTCGCTTAGTTCTAAAAGCAAGCGACATGTCGCACGTGAAGACCGCAAAAAGTTGAAAATATGCTTCGTCTCTCCAACCGATCGGTAAGCGAGCGCTTGATTGCTTTCAACTGTCATTTTTGTAGTTTGACAGCCATTTTCGCATTTCGTAGCATCTTTCATTGTGGCAACATCATTTATCATAGGCTCTTCGAGCACAAAAAAGCCTTTTAATAAGATATATTGATAAAATCGAGTGTGTGTTCGGGCAAAGGCGACTATAACTATTTTTTTATTCCACAACAGTCGGTTCTACGCTACCGAAGTGACTCGGATTTCATCCGACCAAGGACTGTTGTATCGGCGACCTAACCCCACTTAGGCTGCCGGACATCCCCAATCTTATCTCCTCTTGAGTGCAATACCTTACAGCAGGTTTGCTACTCATACTTCTGGCCAGGGCGGTGGTCGATCCTAACCCTGGCCCAGAAACCTATTTCTGCTGCATCTGCTAGAGAAGGCTTCATCCGAATTCCACTTCGGTGAGGTGTAATTCGTGAAACGGATGGTGCCATCTTAAGGTCTGCTCAGGCCTTAAGAAAACCATTGAGTGGTCCACAACCTATGTGGGCCAGTGTTGCTCGCGCACTCAGGCGCTCCAAGCCTCCACGGCATCCCCCTTTGCGCCACCCGCGCAGGTGTCTCAGCGCACCCCCCTGCCTCCACGGCCCCAGGAGCTCGCAGCAACACCGAACCCCCCCCCCCTCGCTCCACCACACGTGGAGACCATCAGCAACTACTGGTTACCCCCACAATCTGCTGTGTGTGCCGGGTCAGAGTACAGCGGAATGCCTGCTCAGTCAGGTGTAACGCCTGTCAGGTCTGGTGACACTACCGGGGGTGCTCTGGCCTTCGCACCACAAGTGTTATTCACGACACCGCCCACCCATGTTAATGGGCCATCACCACCACAGCGGAATGCGCAGCCGGGACGGGATGGCCCTCGGATCTAGTCCCTCATCCCCCTCAACGCGACGACCCTACCGAGACAGACGAGACTTACAGTTTAACTGCAACGGACTCTCGAGCAAGATCTCGGAGGTGGTAGCCTTCATGGCTCGGCAAGGACTGTGAATAGGTGCGGTCCAATAGACGCAGCTCAATTCTAACGAACTACGACGGTTACAATGTGCTTTGTAGAGATTGCGAGCGAGATAATGGTGGGGGCCTAGCCTTCATATTACACAAGACCGTGCAGTATCGTCTCATCGATGTAGACATCGATCCAAGGGACAGCACCCTAGAATGTCAAAAGATTGCTGTCCGGTCAGGCGACGTCGAGCTCGAATATTTAATATTTACATACCCCCTGTCTCCTGCTGCCCCGCTGTCATAAGTGCGCTCATCAGTGGTGAAAACCGATTGGTAGTCGGAGACTTCAACGCGCATCACGATCTTTGGTTCTCAAGCCTACCAAACGATCGTAGGGGAAATATTTTGGCAGAGCACATAGACGATTCGACATTCCAGCTCCTACAGAAGTTTGCATCGGCGAGCGCGAGTTCCGCAGGGTGGTAAAGTCCGCTGCAACCCGTTTTATTCCGGCAGGTAGGATCCCCGAGATCCGACCTAACTTCCCGGGTGAGGCGGTCACATTGGCGGATGAACGCGACCACCTTCGACAGGCGGACCCCGGTAATCCCCGTATTAGGCAACTAAACTGGGAGATCCAACGCCTGGTCAATGAACAGAAGCGGGATAAGAGGAGAGAGCACCTGAAATCCTGTAACCTCGGTGCCGGAGGGGGCAAACTATGGTCGACTGTGAGGTCCCTGTCTAATCCGACGAGGCGTGCCGACCGAACCGCCCAGTCGGACCCGAAGCGATGGGCGAGCTATTTTAGCCGACAATTAATACTGAAGCCATCGGGAAGGCGAAAGCCTCCAAATCTATTGGCCCAGACGGGTTAAGCATGTTGATGCTGTAAAAATTGGGCACTGCGGCAGTAGCGTATCTCACCAAGGTCCTCAATCTGTCCTTAACCACCCTAATCATTCCAGATATCTGGAAGATGAGTAGGGTGATACCACTACTGAAGCCAGGGAAACCTGGCGAGTCCTACCGGCTGATCTCCCTGCTTTCTCCAGTGGTCAAGACACTTCAGGCCCTGTTGCTCCCACATTTCAACCACTACCTCAGCGAAGCCTCAACACGGCACTTAACGCCATAAACACACAGGTTAATCGTGGTCTCAATGGCAACTGCCTCTGTGAGAGAACCGTCCTCGTAGCTCTGGACTTGTCGAAGGTCTTTGACACAGTCAGCCACTCCACCTTGTTAATGGACGTGGAGGCCTCAACTCCACACAGGGTGGTATTCCCCCTACTATTTAATTTCTACATCTCGCGACTCCCATCCCCGCCAGAGGGAGTCACACTGGTCTCGTATGCCGACGATTGCACGATAATGGCTACCGGCAATGGACTTGATGGCTTGTGTTCCAAGGTCAACAGCTACCCCCCAGAGCTTGCTCACTATTTTACAGGACGGAATTTGGCACTGTCTCCAGCGAAGTCCACGGCGACCCTATTTACATCTTGGACGAAGGAGGTCGGGCTCACCCTCGACATATACGTCGAGGGGACCCCAATTCCGACGGTTAACCACCCGAAGGTCCTGGGGGTCACCCGTTACAGCGTCGTCTCCTTCTCAGCGCGTACAACCGCAACCGTCAACAAGGTACTGAGCCGCAACAAAGAAGAAGGAAGAAAGCATAAACTTTTTTAACACATCTCGGTCTTCTAGACCAACGATTGACTCCAATTTCTAATGGCTATAAGCACACTTCTGTTGCAAACGAAAAATTTTTCACTTAAAATAGCTGCTATATATAGAGTTTAAATTTTAAGAATGAACATATTTTAAGAAGCATTAGCATGCGAGCAGAGTAGTCGCGTTTTTTTGTTTTATTTATAAATATCCACGAAATTAATTTGGACGACTTTATGGAGTTTATGATAGAACTTTTTTGCGATTGTGCCTTGCCGTGGTTTCTGTAAAATCTTTTTACATTGCGTTCGCTGCAAAATATCTGAATATAACGTGAATTAATCAAAACGAATCGACACATTCAGCCTTAATACTAGAGGTGGGTAACTCAGTACCACAGTAGTAAAACTGAGGTGAAGTCCTTCTCATGGTGGATAATGAAAATAAACTATAGCAGAGTTGCATGCAATGATATTTCATAATAAACTTTGAAAATCACATTAAAAATTTTGCGGAAGGTAAAATATTTGCATAAACACTTTACAATTATTAATTAAAGCCAAAAATTTATAGCGAAAAAATGTGACGACTATTTTTATTTGCATATTTGAATATTTGAATTCAACGGCTCACCACAATTCTCAATAAAAAAAGCAACCCTGGGTAGTAAACTTTTCGGTGGTGAGTTTTCTTCTTCATTTCATTCATTCGTTTCGGTTAAATTTGTAAACAAAAGCAGTTAATTTTGCAAATAAATATATACATTTTCTTATAGCTGGAACATTTTTACATTTACTGAAGGAAATAACTGCCTGGAATGGAGCGCAAGCGAAACTACATCTTTAAATTGAAGCAGAATATTCCTAGAATAGTTTAAGTGGCATGCATAATAAAAAAGAAAGCTACTTTTTAATGATTTAAGGCCAATAAAACAGCTGCGAAAGACTTTTGATACTTCAAGACCTTAGAATTTACTTACATCGATTTTTTGTAGCTCAATTTTCATAGTGAAGATTCCTTAGTATGTACAAAAATACAAATTTAAAATTGCATATATTTGAAAAAACGTAAATAAATATATACATACACACATATCACGTTGCTGCGAGCAGTTTTCTACCATTGGGCATTGTCACATGTTCAGTATTTATTGACGTGATGCAAATATCGTGTTATTTCTTGTAGCATGCAATATTTATGGATAAGAATAAGGATTGAATAATAATTAAATCCATGGATATGGATCGCAATACCGTCAATAAATATTTTAGCATTTTTTTTCGTCGATGCGACTAATTTTTACTCCAGTACCTTCTCTCTATTTGTTTTGTTATTAAAGAAAATTCCAGTATTATAGCTAAGCATGCACAAACTTTATTTTCTTGTTGTTCTATTGTCTATATATATTTCGAACCACGCAGCCTGCAAAGTATATAAATACTGACGGGATATGTATACTGGGGATCAAAAGTGATTTGTCAGGGATCATTTTCCTTTGGAAATGTGTTTGCATTCTTTTCCGGTTGAAAATTTTAATAAGAACAGAAAACATAAAAAATGATAAGCATTTGTGTATTAAAATATACAATTGTATAATAAATATCACAGAAAAATGTATTGTATATTTTGCATGCAGCTATTTAGACGTAGGGTCAAAATCCTATGCATGAATAACGCCTTGAAATGTTAATGAAATACGAAAATTTAAGTATAGTCAGTAAGAATTTATGTTCATTGACTTCATAAAACAATTAAATAAATAATAACAAATAAATCAATTAATATATTACACTTAATGTTGAACTCAACCTGAGTGCGAGTAACTCTTAATTGCTATCTAAGCGCCAGTTAAAATTCCAGCAGTTAATATTTTTAAGAATTCATTTTCATTCTAATTATGACAAAAAAAAAAATAAAATAACATGCATATGACCTTTAGCACAATTTGAAGATCAATTTAAAAGTAAACAAATTGAAAATTTAAAACAAACCATATGCAACAGAATATTAGTTTAGGAACTTCTCGCACCGTCAACGGTTTATGTAAAGATATTCCTTCGAACTTTATACAGCATGAACAAAGACTCGACAGAATTGTATGGAATTTAACGTTCAAGAGCTTTGTGTGTGGTCCTCACTTCTGTGAGTTTGTTCTATACGCGCTTTTTTTTTATTTATTAATGAATAAATTAAAACTTGTGTAGTTCCTTGCTGCACAAAACCCTATTGAAAAATTTCTTTCGTTAAAAAGAGTAACACGAAACCCAAGTCCTTTTAGGAGGTGAATTTTTCCGATAAATTATCGAAAAGGTTGCGTACTGTATATACTGTGCTTAGTACTGTGTTGAGTTACTGAGCTGACTCTTAGCGATGAGCCGCTCGCTCAGACTCACTTCCCAAAAAAATTGTGACTCAGTAGCTCAGTTACTTGCGGTCTTCACCTGCTTTCAATGCTCGCTTAGTTCTAAAAGCAAGCGACATGTCGCACGTGAAGACCGCAAAAAGTTGAAAATATGCTTCGTCTCTCCAACCGATCGGTAAGCGAGCGCTTGCTTGCTTTCAACTGTCATTTTTGTAGTTTGACAGCCATTTTCGCATTTCGTAGCATCTTTCATTGTGGCAACATCATTTATCATAGGCTCTTCGAGCACAAAAAAGCCTTTTAATAAGATATATTGATAAAATCGAGTGTATGTTCGGGCAAAGGCGACTATAACTATTTTTTTATTCCACAACAGTCGGTTCTACGCTACCGAAGTGACTCGGATTTCATCCGACCAAGGACTGTTGTATCGGCGACCTAACCCCACTTAGGCTGCCGGACACCCCCAATCTTATCTCCTCTTGAGTGCAATACCTTGCAGCAGGTTTGCTACTCATACTTCTGGCCAGGGCGGTGGTCGATCCTAACCCTGGCCCAGAAACCTATTTCTGCTGCATCTGCTAGAGAAGGCTTCATCCGAATTCCACTTCGGTGAGGTGTAATTCGTAAAACGGATGGTGCCATCTTAAGGTCTGCTCAGGCCTTAAGAAAACCATTGAGTGGTCCACAACCTATGTGGGCCAGTGTTGTTCGCGCACTCAGGCGCTCCAAGCCTCCACGGCATCCCCCTTTGCGCCACCCGCGCAGGTGTCTCAGCGCACCCCCCTGCCTCCACGGCCCCAGGAGCTCGCAGCAACACCGAACCTCCCCCTCCTCGCTCCACCACACGGGGAGACCATCAGCAATTACTGGTTACCCCCACAATCTGCTGTGTGTGCCGGGTCAGAGTACAGCGGAATGCCTGCTCAGTCAGGTGTAACGCCTGTCAGGTCTGGTGACACTACCGGGGGTGCTCTGGCCTTCGCACCACAAGTGTCATTCACGACAACGCCCACCCATGTTAATGGGCCATCACCACCACAGCGGAATGCGCAGCCGGGACGGGATGGCCCTCGGATCTAGTCCCTCATCCCCCTCAACGCGACGACCCTACCGAGACAGACGAGACTTACAGTTTAACTGCAACGGACTCTCGAGCAAGATCTCGGAGGTGGTAGCCTTCATGGCTCGGCAAGGACTGTGAATAGGTGCGGTCCAATAGACGCAGCTCAATTCTAACGAACTACGACGGTTACAATGTGCTTTGTAGAGATTGCGAGCGAGATAATGGTGGGGGCCTAGCCTTCATATTACACAAGACCGTGCAGTATCGTCTCATCGATGTAGACATCGATCCAAGGGACAGCACCCTAGAATGTCAAAAGATTGCTGTCCGGTCAGGCGACGTCGAGCTCGAATATTTAATATTTACATACCCCCTGTCTCCTGCTGCCCCGCTGTCATAAGTGCGCTCATCAGTGGTGAAAACCGATTGGTAGTCGGAGACTTCAACGCGCATCACGATCTTTGGTTCTCAAGCCTACCAAACGATCGTAGGGGAAATATTTTGGCAGAGCACATAGACGATTCGACATTCCAGCTCCTACAGAAGTTCGCATCGGCGAGCGCGAGTTCCGCAGGGTGGTAAAGTCCGCTGCAGCCCGTTTTATTCCGGCAGGTAGGATCCCCGAGATCCGACCTAACTTCCCGGGTGAGGCGGTCACATTGGCGGATGAACGCGACCACCTTCGACAGGCGGACCCCGGTAATCCCCGTATTAGGCAACTAAACTGGGAGATCCAACGCCTGGTCAATGAACAGAAGCGGGATAAGAGGAGAGAGCACCTGAAATCCTGTAACCTCGGTGCCGGAGGGGGCAAACTATGGTCGACTGTGAGGTCCCTGTCTTATCCGACGAGGCGTGACGACCGAACCGCCCAGTCGGACCCGAAGCGATGGGCGAGCTATTTTAGCCGACAATTAATACTGAAGCCATCGGGAAGGCGAAAGCCTCCAAATCTATTGGCCCAGACGGGTTAAGCATGTTGATGCTGTAAAAATTGGGCACTGCGGCAGTAGCGTATCTCACCAAGGTCCTCAATCTGTCCTTAACCACCCTAATCATTCCAGATATCTGGAAGATGAGTAGGGTGATACCACTACTGAAGCCAGGGAAACCTGGCGAGTCCTACCGGCTGATCTCCCTGCTTTCTCCAGTGGTCAAGACACTTCAGGCCCTGTTGCTCCCACATTTCAACCACTACCTCAGCGAAGCCTCAACACGGCACTTAACGCCATAAACACACAGGTTAATCGTGGTCTCAATGGCAACTGCCTCTGTGAGAGAACCGTCCTCGTAGCTCTGGACTTGTCGAAGGTCTTTGACACAGTCAGCCACTCCACCTTGTTAATGGACGTGGAGGCCTCACCTCTTCCAGCGGCGTTGAGGCGATGGACCGAAAACTATCTGTGCGGTCGTCAGGCTACGGTGCCGTGACGCAGTGTCAAAAGCGAGAAAAATTAAGCAGGGGGTACCACAGGGTGGTATTCCCCCTACTATTTAATTTCTACATCTCGCGACTCCCATCCCCGCCAGAGGGAGTCACACTGGTCTCGTATTCCGACGATTGCACGATAATGGCTACCGGCAATGGACTTGATGGCTTGTGTTCCAAGGTCAACAGCTACCCCCCAGAGCTTGCTCACTATTTTACAGGACGGAATTTGGCTCTGTCTCCAGCGAAGTCCACGGCGACCCTATTTACATCTTGGACGAAGGAGGTCGGGCTCACCCTCGACATATACGTCGAGGGGACCCCAATTCCGACGGTTAACCACCCGAAGGTCCTGGGGGTCACCCGTGACAGCGTCGTCTCCTTCTCAGCGCGTACAACCACAACCGTCAACAAGGTACTGAGCCGCAACAAAGAAGAAGGAAGAAAGCATAAACTTTTTTAAGCCATCTCGGTCTTCTAGACCAACGATTGGCTCCAATTTCTAATGGCTATAAGCACACCTCTGTTGCAAACGAAAAATTTTTCACTTAAAATAGCTGCTATATATAGAGTTTAAATTTTAAGAATGAACATATTTTAAGAAGCATTAGCATGCGAGCAGAGTAGTCGCGTTTTTTTGTTTTATTTATAAATATCCACGAAATTAATTTGGACGACTTTATGGAGTTTATGATAGAACTTTTTTGCGATTGTGCCTTGCCGTGGTTTCTGTAAAATCTTTTTACATCGCGTTCGGTGCAAAATATCTGAATATAACGTGAATTAATCAAAACGAATCGACACATTCAGCCTTAATACTAGAGGTGGGTAACTCAGTACCACAGTAGTAAAACTGAGGTGAAGTCCTTCTCATGGTGGATAATGAAAATAAACTATAGCAGAGTTGCATGCAATGATATTTCATAATAATCTTTGAAAATCACATTAAAAATTTTGCGGAAGGTAAAATATTTGCATAAACACTTTACAATTATTAATTAAAGCCAAAAATTTATAGCGAAAAAATATGACGACTGTGTTTATTTGCATATTTGAATAATTCTTCAACGGCTCACCACAATTCTCAATAAAAAAAGCCACCCTGGGCAGTAAACTTTTCGGTGGTGAGTTTTCTTCTTCATTTCATTCATTCGTTTCGGTTAAATTTGTAAACAAAAGCAGTTAATTTTGCAAATAAATATATAAATTTTCTTATAACTGGAACATTTTTACATTTACTGAAGGAAATAACTGCCTGGAATGGAGCGCAAGCGAAACTACATCTTTAAATTGAAGCAGAGTATTCCTAGAATAGTTTAAGTGGCATGCATAATAAAAAAGAAAGCTACTTTTTAATGATTTAAGGGCCAATAAAACAGCTGCGAAAGACTTTTGATACTTCAAGACCTTAGAATTTACTTACATCGATTTTTTGTAGCTCAATGTTCATGGTGAAGATTCCTTAATATGTACAAAAATACAAATTTAAAATTGCATATATTTGAAAAAACGTAAATAAATATATACATACATACACACATATCACGTTGCTGCGAAAAGTTTTCTACCATTGCACGTTCAGTATTTATTGACGTGATGCAAATATCGTGTTATTTCTTGTAGCATGCAATGTTTATGGATAAGAATAAGGATTGCAAAATAATTAAATCCATGGATATGGATCGCAATACCGTCAATAAATATTTTAGCATTTTTTTTCGTCGATGCGACTAATTTTTACTCCAGTACCTTCTCTCTATTTGTTTTGTTATTAAAGAAAATTCCAGTATTATAGCTAAGCATGCACAAACTTTATTTTCTTGTTGTTCTATTGTCTATATATATTTCGAACCACGCAGCCTGCAAAGTATATAAATACTGACGGGATATGTATACTGGGGATCAAAAGTGATTTGTCAGGGATAATTTTCCTTTGGAAATGTGTTTGCGCTCTTTTCCGGTTGAAAATTTTAATAAGAACAGAAAACATAAAAAATGCAAAGCATTTGTGTATTAAAATATACAATTGTATAATAAATATCACTGAAAAATGTATTGTATATTTTGCATGCAGCTATTTAGACGTAGGGTCAAAATCCTATGTATGAATAACGCCTTGAAATGTTAATGAAATACGAAAATTTAAGTATAGTCAGTAAGAATTTATGTTCATTGACTTCATAAAACAATTAAATAAATAATAACAAATAAATCAATTAATATATTACACTTAATGTTGAACTCAACCTGAGTGCGAGTAACTCTTAATTGCTATCTAAGCGCCAGTTAAAATTCCAGCAGTTAATATTTTTAAGAATTCATTTTCATTCTAATTATGACAAAAAAAAAATAAAATAACATGCATAAGTCCTTTTGGGAGGTGAATTTTTCCGATAAATTATCGAAAAGGTTGCGTACTGTATATACTGTGCTCAGTACTGTGTTGAGTTACTGAGCTGACTCTTAGCGATGAGCCGCTCGCTCAGACTCACTTCCCAAAAAAATTGTGACTCAGTAGCTCAGTTATTTATTTATTTATTTATTTATTTATTTATTTGTTGAGTCTATTGAACAATAATTTCCTTACAGACTATTAACAATATTATGCTTAATAACTAAGAAAAGAAAATTTCAAAATTTAAAAAGTTGAATCCAAAAGATTTTTAAAAACATTTTTTGCATAAGAAAAATCTAATAATACCTTGTTCGATATCATATTAAATTCACCAATGGCACGGGCAATAGGGACATTACGAGCATATTCAGTTTTGTAATTAACACCATAAAACGGCAAAAAATTGCGTAAACTTCGCTGAGGAATGTTAAAATTAAGTTTTACTAATAGAATGGGGCAATCAATAGCGCCATTAACCAAATTAAAAATAAAAGACAAAGAGAGTATGGATCTTCTAGAATCCAACGATTTCAAATTTATTAAAAGTAGGCGTGAACTATACGAAGGTACTGGTTCCGAAAAATTTAAAGAGCGTAAAGCAAACTTAAGGAATACTTTTTGGACACGTTCAATTCTGTTTACTAAATTGGCATGGTATGGTATCCAAATGATCGCTGCATATTCTAAGTTAGAGCGTACAAAAGACGTTACTTGCGGTCTTCACCTGCTTTCAATGCTCGCTTACTTCTAAAAGCAAGCGACATGTCGCACGTGAAGACCGCAAAAAGTTGAAAATATGCTTCGTCTCTCCAACCGATCGGTAAGCGAGCGCTTGCTTGCT
Organism: Philophylla caesio; assembly: GCA_963971545.1. Lineage (NCBI taxonomy): Eukaryota > Metazoa > Arthropoda > Insecta > Diptera > Tephritidae > Philophylla > Philophylla caesio. The sequence goes on from OZ020607.1 coordinate 88,659,981, forward strand.
TTTAACTGTCATTTTTGTAGTTTGACAGCCATTTTCGCATTTCGTAGCATCTTTCATTGTGGCAACATCATTTATCATAGGCTCTTCGAGCACAAAAAAGCCCTTTAATAAGATATATTGATAAAATCGAGTGTATGATCGGGCAAAGGCGACTATAACTATTTTCTTATTCCACAACAGTCGGTTCTACGCTACCGAAGTGACTCGGATTTCATCCGACCAAGGACTGTTGTATCGGCGACCTAACCCCACTTAGGCTGCCGGACACCCCCAATCTTATCTCCTCTTGAGTGCAATACCTTGCAGCAGGTTTGCTACTCATACTTCTGGCCAGGGCGGTGGTCGATCCTAACCCTGGCCCAGAAACCTATTTCTGCTGCATCTGCTAGAGAAGGCTTCATCCGAATTCCACTTCGGTGAGGTGTAATTCGTGAAACGGATGGTGCCATCTTAAGGTCTGCTCAGGCCTTAAGAAAACCATTGAGTGGTCCACAACCTATGTGGGCCAGTGTTGCTCGCGCACTCAGGCGCTCCAAGCCTCCACGGCATCCCCCTTTGCGCCACCCGCGCAGGTGTCTCAGCGCACCCCCCTGCCTCCACGGCCCCAGGAGCTCGCAGCAACACCGAACCTCCCCCCCTCGCTCCACCACACGTGAAGACCATCAGCAATTACTGGTTACCCCCACAATCTGCTGTGTGTGCCGGGTCAGAGTACAGCGGAATGCCTGCTCAGTCAGGTGTAACGCCTGTCAGGTCTGGTGACACTACCGGGGGTGCTCTGGCCTTCGCAATACAAGTGTCATTCACGACACCACCCACACATGTTAATGGGCCATCACCACCACAGCGGGATGCGCAGCCGGGACGGGATGGCCCTCGGATCTAGTCCCTCATCCCCCTCAACGCGACGACGCTACCGAGACAGACGAGACTCACAGTTTAACTGCAACGGACTCTCGAGCAAGATCTCGGAGGTGGTAGCCTTCATGGTTCATGGCTCGGCAAGGACTGTGAATAGCTGCGGTCCAATAGACGCAGCTCAATTCTAACGAACTACGACGGTTACAATGTGCTTTGTAGAGATTGCGAGCGAGATAATGGTGGGGGCCTAGCCTTCATATTACACAAGACCGTGCAGTATCGTCTCATCGATGTAGACATCGATCCAAGGGACAGCACCCTAGAATGTCAAAAGATTGCTGTCCGGTCAGGCGACGTCGAGCTCGAATATTTAATATTTACATACCCCCTGTCTCCTGCTGCCCCGCTGTCATAAGTGCGCTCATCAGTGGTGAAAACCGATTGGTAGTCGGAGACTTCAACGCCCATCACGATCTTTGGTTCTCAAGCCTACCAAACGATCGTAGGGGAAATATTTTGGCAGAGCACATAGACGATTCGACATTCCAGCTCCTACAGAAGTTCGCATCGGCGAGCGCGAGTTCCGCAGGGTGGTAAAGTCCGCTGCAGCCCGTTTTATTCCGGCAGGTAGGATCCCCGAGATCCGACCTAACTTCCCGGGTGAGGCGGTCACATTGGCGGATGAACGCGACCACCTTCGACAGGTGGTAATCCCCGTATTAGGCAACTAAACTGGGAGATCCAACGCCTGGTCAATGAACAGAAGCGGGATAAGAGGAGAGAGCACCTGAAATCCTGTAACCTCGGTGCCGGAGGGGGAAACTATGGTCGACTGTGAGGTCCCTGTCTAATCCGACGAGGCGTGCCGACCGAACCGCCCAGTCGGACCCGAAGCGATGGGCGAGCTATTTTAGCCGATAATTAATACTGAAGCCATCGGGAAGGCGAAAGCCTCCAAATCTATTGGCCCAGACGGGTTAAGCATGTTGATGCTGTAAAAATTGGGCACTGCGGCAGTAGCGTATCTCACCAAGGTCCTCAATCTGTCCTTAACCACCCTAATCATTCCAGATATCTGGAAGATGAGTAGGGTGATACCACTACTGAAGCCAGGGAAACCTGGCGAGTCCTACCGGCTGATCTCCCTGCTTTCTCCAGTGGTCAAGACACTTCAGGCCCTGTTGCTCCCACATTTCTACCACTACCTCAGCGAAGCCTCAACACGGCACTTAACGCCATAAACACACAGGTTAATTGTGGTCTCAATGGCAACTGCCTCTGTGAGAGAACCGTCCTCGTAGCTCTGGACTTGTCGAAGGTCTTTGACACAGTCAGCCACTCCACCTTGTTAATGGACGTGGAGGCCTCAACTCCACACAGGGTGGTATTCCCCCTACTATTTAATTTCTACATCTCGCGACTCCCATCCCCGCCAGAGGGAGTCACACTGGTCTCGTATGCCGACGATTGCACGATAATGGCTACCGGCAATGGACTTGATGGCTTGTGTTCCAAGGTCAACAGCTACCCCCCAGAGCTTGCTCACTATTTTACAGGACGGAATTTGGCACTGTCTCCAGCGAAGTCCACGGCGACCCTATTTACATCTTGGACGAAGAAGGTCGGGCTCACCCTCGACATATACGTCGAAGGGACCCCAATTCCGACGGTTAACCACCCGAAGGTCCTGGGGGTCACCCGTTACAGCGTCGTCTCCTTCTCAGCGCGTACAACCGCAACCGTCAACAAGGTACTGAGCCGCAACAAAGAAGAAGGAAGAAAGCATAAACTTTTTTAACACATCTCGGTCTTCTAGACCAACGATTGACTCCAATTTATAATGGCTATAAGCACACCTCTGTTGCAAACGAAAAATTTTTCACTTAAAATAGCTGCTATATATAGAGTTTAAATTTTAAGAATGAACATATTTTAAGAAGCATTAGCATGCGAACAGAGTAGTCGCGTTTTTTTTGTTTTATTTATAAATATCCACGAAATTAATTTGGTTGACTTTATGGAGTTTATGATAGAACTTTTTTGCGATTGTGCCTTGCCGTGGTTTCTGTAAAATCTTTTTACATTGCGTTCGCTGCAAAATATCTGAATATAACGTGAATTAATCAAAACGAATCGACACATTCAGCCTTAATACTAGAGGTGGGTAACTCAGTACCACAGTAGTAAAACTGAGGTGAAGTCCTTCTCATGGTGGATAATGAAAATAAACTATAGCAGAGTTGCATGCAATGATATTTCATAATAAACTTTGAAAATCACATTAAAAATTTTGCGGAAGGTAAAATATTTGCATAAACACTTTACAATTATTAATTAAAGCCAAAAATTTATAGCGAAAAAATGTGACGACTATTTTTATTTGCATATTTGAATAATTATTCAACGGCTCACCACAATTCTCAATAAAAAAAGCAACCCTGGGTAGTAAACTTTTCGGTGGTGAGTTTTCTTCTTCATTTCATTCATTCGTTTCGGTTAAATTTGTAAACAAAAGCAGTTAATTTTGCAAATAAATATATACATTTTCTTATAACTGGAACATTTTTACATTTACTGAAGGAAATAACTGCCTGGAATGGAGCGCAAGCGAAACTACATCTTTAAATTGAAGCAGAGTATTCCTAGAATAGTTTAAGTGGCATGCATAATCAAAAAGAAAGGTACTTTTTAATGATTTAAGGGCCAATAAAACAGCTGCGAAAGACTTTTGATACTTCAAGACCTTAGAATTTACTTACATCGATTTTTTGTAGCTCAATGTTCATGGTGAAGATTCCTTAATATGTACAAAAATACAAATTTAAAATTGCATATATTTGAAAAAACGTAAATAAATATATACATACATACACACATATCACGTTGCTGCGAGCAGTTTTCTACCATTGGGCATTGTCACACGTTCAGTATTTATTGACGTGATGCAAATATCGTGTTATTTCTTGTAGCATGCAATATTTATGGATAAGAATAAGGATTGCAAAATAATTAAATCCATGGATATGGATCGCAATACCGTCAATAAATATTTTAGCATTTTTTTTCGTCGATGCGACTAATTTTTACTCCAGTACCTTCTCTCTATTTGTTTTGTTATTAAAGAAAATTCCAGTATTATAGCTAAGCATGCACAAACTTTATTTTCTTGTTGTTCTATTGTCTATATATATTTCGAACCACGCAGCCTGCAAAGTATATAAATACTGACGGGATATGTATACTGGGGATCAAAAGTGATTTGTCAGGGATAATTTTCCTTTGGAAATGTGTTTGCGCTCTTTTCCGGTTGAAAATTTTAATAAGAACAAAAAACATAAAAAATGATAAGCATTTGTGTATTAAAATATACAATTGTATAATAAATATCACTGAAAAATGTATTGTATATTTTGCATGCAGCTATTTAGACGTAGGGTCAAAATCCTATGTATGAATAACGCCTTGAAATGTTAATGAAATACGAAAATTTAAGTATAGTCAGTAAGAATTTATGTTCATTGACTTCATAAAACAATTAAATAAATAATAACAAATAAATCAATTAATATATTACACTTAATGTTGAACTCAACCTGAGTGCGAGTAACTCTTAATTGCTATCTAAGCGCCAGTTAAAATTCCAGCAGTTAATATTTTTAAGAATTCATTTTCATTCTAATTATGACAAAAAAAAAATAAAATAACATGCATATGACCTTTAGCACAATTTGAAGATCAATTTAAAAGTAAACAAATTGAAAATTTAAAACAAACCATATGCAACAGAATATTAGTTTAGGAACTTCTCGCACCGTCAACGGTTTATGTAAAGATATTCCTTCGAACTTTATACAGCATGAACAAAGTCTCGACAGAATTGTATGGAATTTAACGTTCAAGAGCTTTGTGTGTGGTCCTCACTTCTGTGAGTTTGTTCTATACGCGCTTTTTTTTATTTATTAATGAATAAATTAAAACTTGTGTAGTTCCTTGCTGCACAAAACCCTATTGAAAAATTTCTTTCGTTAAAAAGAGTAACACGAAACCCAAGTCCTTTTAGGAGGTGAATTTTTCCGATAAATTATCGAAAAGGTTGCGTACTGTATATACTGTGCTTAGTACTGTGTTGAGTTACTGAGCTGACTCTTAGCGATGAGCCGCTCGCTCAGACTCACTTCCCAAAAAAATTGTGACTCAGTAGCTCAGTTACTTGCGGTCTTCACCTGCTTTCAATGCTCGCTTAGTTCTAAAAGCAAGCGACATGTCGCACGTGAAGACCGCAAAAAGTTGAAAATATGCTTCGTCTCTCCAACCGATCGGTAAGCGAGCGCTTGCTTGCTTTCAACTGTCATTTTTGTAGTTTGACAGCCATTTTCGCATTTCGTAGCATCTTTCATTGTGGCAACATCATTTATCATAGGCTCTTCGAGCACAAAAAAGCCTTTTAATAAGATATATTGATAAAATCGAGTGTATGTTCGGGCAAAGGCGACTATAACTATTTTTTTATTCCACAACAGTCGGTTCTACGCTACCGAAGTGACTCGGATTTCATCCGACCAAGGACTGTTGTATCGGCGACCTAACCCCACTTAGGCTGCCGGACACCCCCAATCTTATCTCCTCTTGAGTGCAATACCTTGCAGCAGGTTTGCTACTCATACTTCTGGCCAGGGCGGTGGTCGATCCTAACCCTGGCCCAGAAACCTATTTCTGCTGCATCTGCTAGATAAGGCTTCATCCGAATTCCACTTCGGTGAGGTGTAATTCGTAAAACGGATGGTGCCATCTTAAGGTCTGCTCAGGCCTTAAGAAAACCATTGAGTGGTCCACAACCTATGTGGGCCAGTGTTGTTCGCGCACTCAGGCGCTCCAAGCCTCCACGGCATCCCCCTTTGCGCCACCCGCGCAGGTGTCTCAGCGTACCCGCCTGCCTCCACGGCCCCAGGAGCTCGCAGCAACACCGAACCTCCCCCTCCTCGCTCCACCACACGTGGAGACCATCAGCAATTACTGGTTACCCCCACAATCTGCTGTGTGTGCCGGGTCAGAGTACAGCGGAATGCCTGCTCAGTCAGGTGTAACGCCTGTCAGGTCTGGTGACACTACCGGGGGTGCTCTGGCCTTCGCACCACAAGTGTCATTCACGACAACGCCCACCCATGTTAATGGGCCATCACCACCACAGCGGAATGCGCAGCCGGGACGGGATGGCCCTCGGATCTAGTCCCTCATCCCCCTCAACGCGACGACCCTACCGAGACAGACGAGACTTACAGTTTAACTGCAACGGACTCTCGAGCAAGATCTCGGAGGTGGTAGCCTTCATGGCTCGGCAAGGACTGTGAATAGGTGCGGTCCAATAGACGCAGCTCAATTCTAACGAACTACGACGGTTACAATGTGCTTTGTAGAGATTGCGAGCGAGATAATGGTGGGGGCCTAGCCTTCATATTACACAAGACCGTGCAGTATCGTCTCATCGATGTAGACATCGATCCAAGGGACAGCACCCTAGAATGTCAAAAGATTGCTGTCCGGTCAGGCGACGTCGAGCTCGAATATTTAATATTTACATACCCCCTGTCTCCTGCTGCCCCGCTGTCATAAGTGCGCTCATCAGTGGTGAAAACCGATTGGTAGTCGGAGACTTCAACGCGCATCACGATCTTTGGTTCTCAAGCCTACCAAACGATCGTAGGGGAAATATTTTGGCAGAGCACATAGACGATTCGACATTCCAGCTCCTACAGAAGTTCGCATCGGCGAGCGCGAGTTCCGCAGGGTGGTAAAGTCCGCTGCAGCCCGTTTTATTCCGGCAGGTAGGATCCCCGAGATCCGACCTAACTTCCCGGGTGAGGCGGTCACATTGGCGGATGAACGCGACCACCTTCGACAGGCGGACCCCGGTAATCCCCGTATTAGGCAACTAAACTGGGAGATCCAACGCCTGGTCAATGAACAGAAGCGGGATAAGAGGAGAGAGCACCTGAAATCCTGTAACCTCGGTGCCGGAGGGGGAAACTATGGTCGACTGTGAGGTCCCTGTCTAATCCGACGAGGCGTGACGACCGAACCGCCCAGTCGGACCCGAAGCGATGGGCGAGCTATTTTAGCCGACAATTAATACTGAAGCCATCGGGAAGGCGAAAGCCTCCAAATCTATTGGCCCAGACGGGTTAAGCATGTTGATGCTGTAAAAATTGGGCACTGCGGCAGTAGCGTATCTCACCAAGGTCCTCAATCTGTCCTTAACCACCCTAATCATTCCAGATATCTGGAAGATGAGTAGGGTGATACCACTACTGAAGCCAGGGAAACCTGGCGAGTCCTACCGGCTGATCTCCCTGCTTTCTCCAGTGGTCAAGACACTTCAGGCCCTGTTGCTCCCACATTTCAACCACTACCTCAGCGAAGCCTCAACACGGCACTTAACGCCATAAACACACAGGTTAATCGTGGTCTCAATGGCAACTGCCTCTGTGAGAGAACCGTCCTCGTAGCTCTGGACTTGTCGAAGGTCTTTGACACAGTCAGCCACTCCACCTTGTTAATGGACGTGGAGGCCTCACCTCTTATCTGTCTGTGCGGTCGTCAGGCTACGGTGCCGTGACGCAGTGTCAAAAGCGAGAAAAATTAAGCAGGGGGTACCACAGGGTGGTATTCCCCCTACTATTTAATTTCTACATCTCGCGACTCCCATCCCCGCCAGAGGGAGTCACACTGGTCTCGTATGCCGACGATTGCACGATAATGGCTACCGGCAATGGACTTGATGGCTTGTGTTCCAAGGTCAACAGCTACCCCCCAGAGCTTGCTCACTATTTTACAGGACGGAATTTGGCTCTGTCTCCAGCGAAGTCCACGGCGACCCTATTTACATCTTGGACGAAGGAGATCGGGCTCACCCTCGACATATACGTCGAGGGGACCCCAATTCCGACGGTTAACCACCCGAAGGTCCTGGGGGTCACCCGTGACAGCGTCGTCTCCTTCTCAGCGCGTACAACCACAACCGTCAACAAGGTACTGAGCCGCAACAAAGAAGAAGGAAGAAAGCATAAACTTTTTTAAGCCATCTCGGTCTTCTAGACCAACGATTGGCTCCAATTTCTAATGGCTATAAGCACACCTCTGTTGCAAACGAAAAATTTTTCACTTAAAATAGCTGCTATATATAGAGTTTAAATTTTAAGAATGAACATATTTTAAGAAGCATTAGCATGCGAGCAGAGTAGTCGCGTTTTTTTGTTTTATTTATAAATATCCACGAAATTAATTTGGACGACTTTATGGAGTTTATGATAGAACTTTTTTGCGATTGTGCCTTGCCGTGGTTTCTGTAAAATCTTTTTACATTGCGTTCGCTGCAAAATATCTGAATATAACGTGAATTAATCAAAACGAATCGACACATTCAGCCTTAATACTAGAGATGGGTAACTCAGTACCACAGTAGTAAAACTGAGGTGAAGTCCTTCTCATGGTGGATAATGAAAATAAACTATAGCAGAGTTGCATGCAATGATATTTCATAATAAACTTTGAAAATCACATTAAAAATTTTGCGGAAGGTAAAATATTTGCATAAACACTTTACAATTATTAATTAAAGCCAAAAATTTATAGCGAAAAAATGTGACGACTGTTTTTATTTGCATATTTGAATAATTATTCAACGGCTCACCACAATTCTCAATAAAAAAAGCAACCCTGGGCAGTAAACTTTTCGGTGGTGAGTTTTCTTCTTCATTTCATTCATTCGTTTCGGTTAAATTTGTAAACAAAAGCAGTTAATTTTGCAAATAAATATATAAATTTTCTTATAACTGGAACATTTTTACATTTACTGAAGGAAATAACTGCCTGGAATGGAGCGCAAGCGAAACTACATCTTTAAATTGAAGCAGAGTATTCCTAGAATAGTTTAAGTGGCATGCATAATCAAAAAGAAAGCTACTTTTTAATGATTTAAGGGCCAATAAAACAGCTGCGAAAGACTTTTGATACTTCAAGACCTTAGAATTTACTTACATCGATTTTTTGTAGCTCAATGTACATGGTGAAGATTCCTTAATATGTACAAAAATACAAATTTAAAATTGCATATATTTGAAAAAACGTAAATAAATATATACATACATACACACATATCTCGTTGCTGCGAAAAGTTTTCTACCATTGGGCATTGTCACACGTTCAGTATTTATTGACGTGATGCAAATATCGTGTTATTTCTTGTAGCATGCAATATTTATGGATAAGAATAAGGATTGCAAAATAATTAAATCAATGGATATGGATCGCAATACCGTCAATAAATATTTTAGCATTTTTTTTCGTCGATGCGACTAATTTTTACTCCAGTACCTTCTCTCTATTTGTTTTGTTATTAAAGAAAATTCCAGTATTATAGCTAAGCATGCACAAACTTTATTTTCTTGTTGTTCTATTGTCTATATATATTTCGAACCACGCAGCCTGCAAAGTATATAAATACTGACGGGATATGTATACTGGGGATCAAAAGTGATTTGTCAGGGATAATTTTCCTTTGGAAATGTGTTTGCGCTCTTTTCCGGTTGAAAATTTTAATAAGAACAAAAAACATAAAAAATGATAAGCATTTGTGTATTAAAATATACAATTGTATAATAAATATCACTGAAAAATGTATTGTATATTTTGCATGCAGCTATTTAGACGTAGGGTCAAAATCCTATGTACTATGAATAACGCCTTGAAATGTTAATGAAATACGAAAATTTAAGTATAGTCAGTAAGAATTTATGTTCATTGACTTCATAAAACAATTAAATAAATAATAACAAATAAATCAATTAATATATTACACTTAATGTTGAACTCAACCTGAGTGCGAGTAACTCTTAATTGCTATCTAAGCGCCAGTTAAAATTCCAGCAGTTAATATTTTTAAGAATTCATTTTCATTCTAATTATGACAAAAAAAAAATAAAATAACATGCATATGACCTTTAGCACAATTTGAAGATCAATTTAAAAGTAAACAAATTGAAAATTTAAAACAAACCATATGCAACAGAATATTAGTTTAGGAACTTCTCGCACCGTCAACGGTTTATGTAAAGATATTCCTTCGAACTTTATACAGCATGAACAAAGTCTCGACAGAATTGTATGGAATTTAACGTTCAAGAGCTTTGTGTGTGGTCCTCACTTCTGTGAGTTTGTTCTATACGCGCTTTTTTTTTATTTATTAATGAATAAATTAAAACTTGTGTAGTTCCTTGCTGCACAAAACCCTATTGAAAAATTTCTTTCGTTAAAAAGAGTAACACGAAACCCAAGTCCTTTTAGGAGGTGAATTTTTCCGATAAATTATCGAAAAGGTTGCGTACTGTATATACTGTGCTTAGTACTGTGTTGAGTTACTGAGCTGACTCTTAGCGATGAGCCGCTCGCTCAGACTCACTTCCCAAAAAAATTGTGACTCAGTAGCTCAGTTACTTGCGGTCTTCACCTGCTTTCAATGCTCGCTTAGTTCTAAAAGCAAGCGACATGTCGCACGTGAAGACCGCAAAAAGTTGAAAATATGCTTCGTCTCTCCAACCGATCGGTAAGCGAGCGCTTGCTTGCTTTCAACTGTCATTTTTGTAGTTTGACAGCCATTTTCGCATTTCGTAGCATCTTTCATTGTGGCAACATCATTTATCATAGGCTCTTCGAGCACAAAAAAGTCTTTTAATAAGATATATTGATAAAATCGAGTGTATGTTCGGGCAAAGGCGACTATAACTATTTTTTTATTCCACAACAGTCGGTTCTACGCTACCGAAGTGACTCGGATTTCATCCGACCAAGGACTGTTGTATCGGCGACCTAACCCCACTTAGGCTGCCGGACACCCCCAATCTTATCTCCTCTTGAGTGCAATACCTTGCAGCAGGTTTGCTACTCATACTTCTGGCCAGGGCGGTGGTCGATCCTAACCCTGGCCCAGAAACCTATTTCTGCTGCATCTGCTAGATAAGGCTTCATCCGAATTCCACTTCGGTGAGGTGTAATTCGTAAAACGGATGGTGCCATCTTAAGGTCTGCTCAGGCCTTAAGAAAACCATTGAGTGGTCCACAACCTATGTGGGCCAGTGTTGTTCGCGCACTCAGGCGCTCCAAGCCTCCACGGCATCCCCCTTTGCGCCACCCGCGCAGGTGTCTCAGCGTACCCGCCTGCCTCCACGGCCCCAGGAGCTCGCAGCAACACCGAACCTCCCCCTCCTCGCTCCACCACACGTGGAGACCATCAGCAATTACTGGTTACCCCCACAATCTGCTGTGTGTGCCGGGTCAGAGTACAGCGGAATGCCTGCTCAGTCAGGTGTAACGCCTGTCAGGTCTGGTGACACTACCGGGGGTGCTCTGGCCTTCGCACCACAAGTGTCATTCACGACAACGCCCACCCATGTTAATGGGCCATCACCACCACAGCGGAATGCGCAGCCGGGACGGGATGGCCCTCGGATCTAGTCCCTCATCCCCCTCAACGCGACGACCCTACCGAGACAGACGAGACTTACAGTTTAACTGCAACGGACTCTCGAGCAAGATCTCGGAGGTGGTAGCCTTCATGGCTCGGCAAGGACTGTGAATAGGTGCGGTCCAATAGACGCAGCTCAATTCTAACGAACTACGACGGTTACAATGTGCTTTGTAGAGATTGCGAGCGAGATAATGGTGGGGGCCTAGCCTTCATATTACACAAGACCATGCAGTATCGTCTCATCGATGTAGACATCGATCCAAGGGACAGCACCCTAGAATGTCAAAAGATTGCTGTCCGGTCAGGCGACGTCGAGCTCGAATATTTAATATTTACATACCCCCTGTCTCCTGCTGCCCCGCTGTCATAAGTGCGCTCATCAGTGGTGAAAACCGATTGGTAGTCGGAGACTTCAACGCGCATCACGATCTTTGGTTCTCAAGCCTACCAAACGATCGTAGGGGAAATATTTTGGCAGAGCACATAGACGATTCGACATTCCAGCTCCTACAGAAGTTCGCATCGGCGAGCGCGAGTTCCGCAGGGTGGTAAAGTCCGCTGCAGCCCGTTTTATTCCGGCAGGTAGGATCCCCGAGATCCGACCTAACTTCCCGGGTGAGGCGGTCACATTGGCGGATGAACGCGACCACCTTCGACAGGCGGACCCCGGTAATCCCCGTATTAGGCAACTAAACTGGGAGATCCAACGCCTGGTCAATGAACAGAAGCGGGATAAGAGGAGAGAGCACCTGAAATCCTGTAACCTCGGTGCCGGAGGGGGAAACTATGGTCGACTGTGAGGTCCCTGTCTAATCCGACGAGGCGTGACGACCGAACCGCCCAGTCGGACCCGAAGCGATGGGCGAGCTATTTTAGCCGACAATTAATACTGAAGCCATCGGGAAGGCGAAAGCCTCCAAATCTATTGGCCCAGACGGGTTAAGCATGTTGATGCTGTAAAAATTGGGCACTGCGGCAGTAGCGTATCTCACCAAGGTCCTCAATCTGTCCTTAACCACCCTAATCATTCCAGATATCTGGAAGATGAGTAGGGTGATACCACTACTGAAGCCAGGGAAACCTGGCGAGTCCTACCGGCTGATCTCCCTGCTTTCTCCAGTGGTCAAGACACTTCAGGCCCTGTTGCTCCCACATTTCAACCACTACCTCAGCGAAGCCTCAACACGGCACTTAACGCCATAAACACACAGGTTAATCGTGGTCTCAATGGCAACTGCCTCTGTGAGAGAACCGTCCTCGTAGCTCTGGACTTGTCGAAGGTCTTTGACACAGTCAGCCACTCCACCTTGTTAATGGACGTGGAGGCCTCACCTCTTATCTGTCTGTGCGGTCGTCAGGCTACGGTGCCGTGACGCAGTGTCAAAAGCGAGAAAAATTAAGCAGGGGGTACCACAGGGTGGTATTCCCCCTACTATTTAATTTCTACATCTCGCGACTCCCATCCCCGCCAGAGGGAGTCACACTGGTCTCGTATGCCGACGATTGCACGATAATGGCTACCGGCAATGGACTTGATGGCTTGTGTTCCAAGGTCAACAGCTACCCCCCAGAGCTTGCTCACTATTTTACAGGACGGAATTTGGCTCTGTCTCCAGCGAAGTCCACGGCGACCCTATTTACATCTTGGACGAAGGAGATCGGGCTCACCCTCGACATATACGTCGAGGGGACCCCAATTCCGACGGTTAACCACCCGAAGGTCCTGGGGGTCACCCGTGACAGCGTCGTCTCCTTCTCAGCGCGTACAACCACAACCGTCAACAAGGTACTGAGCCGCAACAAAGAAGAAGGAAGAAAGCATAAACTTTTTTAAGCCATCTCGGTCTTCTAGACCAACGATTGGCTCCAATTTCTAATGGCTATAAGCACACCTCTGTTGCAAACGAAAAATTTTTCACTTAAAATAGCTGCTATATATAGAGTTTAAATTTTAAGAATGAACATATTTTAAGAAGCATTAGCATGCGAGCAGAGTAGTCGCGTTTTTTTGTTTTATTTATAAATATCCACGAAATTAATTTGGACGACTTTATGGAGTTTATGATAGAACTTTTTTGCGATTGTGCCTTGCCGTGGTTTCTGTAAAATCTTTTTACATTGCGTTCGCTGCAAAATATCTGAATATAACGTGAATTAATCAAAACGAATCGACACATTCAGCCTTAATACTAGAGATGGGTAACTCAGTACCACAGTAGTAAAACTGAGGTGAAGTCCTTCTCATGGTGGATAATGAAAATAAAGTATAGCAGAGTTGCATGCAATGATATTTCATAATAAACTTTGAAAATCACAACGGCTCACCACAATTCTCAATAAAAAAAGCAACCCTGGGCAGTAAACTTTTCGGTGGTGAGTTTTCTTCTTCATTTCATTCATTCGTTTCGGTTAAATTTGTAAACAAAAGCAGTTAATTTTGCAAATAAATATATAAATTTTCTTATAACTGGAACATTTTTACATTTACTGAAGGAAATAACTGCCTGGAATGGAGCGCAAGCGAAACTACATCTTTAAATTGAAGCAGAGTATTCCTAGAATAGTTTAAGTGGCATGCATAATCAAAAAGAAAGCTACTTTTTAATGATTTAAGGGCCAATAAAACAGCTGCGAAAGACTTTTGATACTTCAAGACCTTAGAATTTACTTACATCGATTTTTTGTAGCTCAATGTACATGGTGAAGATTCCTTAATATGTACAAAAATACAAATTTAAAATTGCATATATTTGAAAAAACGTAAATAAATATATACATACATACACACATATCTCGTTGCTGCGAAAAGTTTTCTACCATTGGGCATTGTCACACGTTCAGTATTTATTGACGTGATGCAAATATCGTGTTATTTCTTGTAGCATGCAATATTTATGGATAAGAATAAGGATTGCAAAATAATTAAATCAATGGATATGGATCGCAATACCGTCAATAAATATTTTAGCATTTTTTTTCGTCGATGCGACTAATTTTTACTCCAGTACCTTCTCTCTATTTGTTTTGTTATTAAAGAAAATTCCAGTATTATAGCTAAGCATGCACAAACTTTATTTTCTTGTTGTTCTATTGTCTATATATATTTCGAACCACGCAGCCTGCAAAGTATATAAATACTGACGGGATATGTATACTGGGGATCAAAAGTGATTTGTCAGGGATAATTTTCCTTTGGAAATGTGTTTGCGCTCTTTTCCGGTTGAAAATTTTAATAAGAACAAAAAACATAAAAAATGATAAGCATTTGTGTATTAAAATATACAATTGTATAATAAATATCACTGAAAAATGTATTGTATATTTTGCATGCAGCTATTTAGACGTAGGGTCAAAATCCTATGTACTATGAATAACGCCTTGAAATGTTAATGAAATACGAAAATTTAAGTATAGTCAGTAAGAATTTATGTTCATTGACTTCATAAAACAATTAAATAAATAATAACAAATAAATCAATTAATATATTACACTTAATGTTGAACTCAACCTGAGTGCGAGTAACTCTTAATTGCTATCTAAGCGCCAGTTAAAATTCCAGCAGTTAATATTTTTAAGAATTCATTTTCATTCTAATTATGACAAAAAAAAAATAAAATAACATGCATATGACCTTTAGCACAATTTGAAGATCAATTTAAAAGTAAACAAATTGAAAATTTAAAACAAACCATATGCAACAGAATATTAGTTTAGGAACTTCTCGCACCGTCAACGGTTTTTGTAAAGATATTCCTTCGAACTTTATACAGCATGAACAAAGTCTCGACAGAATTGTATGGAATTTAACGTTCAAGAGCTTTGTGTGTGGTCCTCACTTCTGTGAGTTTGTTCTATACGCGCTTTTTTTTATTTATTAATGAATAAATTAAAACTTGTCTAGTTCCTTGCTGCACAAAACCCTATTGAAAAATTTCTTTCGTTAAAAAGAGTAACACGAAACCCAAGTCCTTTTGGGAGGTGAATTTTTCCGATAAATTATCGAAAAGGTTGCGTACTGTATATACTGTGTTCAGTACTGTGTTGAGTTATTGAGCTGACTCTTAGCGATGAGCCGCTCGCTCAGACTCACTTCCCAAAAAAATTGTGACTCAGTAGCTCAGTTACTTGCGGTCTTCACCTGCTTTCAATGCTCGCTTAGTTCTAAAAGCAAGCGACATGTCGCACGTGAAGACCGCAAAAAGTTGAAAATATGCTTCGTCTCTCCAACCGATCGGTAAGCGAGCGCTTGATTGCTTTCAACTGTCATTTTTGTAGTTTGACAGCCATTTTCGCATTTCGTAGCATCTTTCATTGTGGCAACATCATTTATCATAGGCTCTTCGAGCACAAAAAAGCCTTTTAATAAGATATATTGATAAAATCGAGTGTGTGTTCGGGCAAAGGCGACTATAACTATTTTTTTATTCCACAACAGTCGGTTCTACGCTACCGAAGTGACTCGGATTTCATCCGACCAAGGACTGTTGTATCGGCGACCTAACCCCACTTAGGCTGCCGGACATCCCCAATCTTATCTCCTCTTGAGTGCAATACAAAAAGTGCAGTGAGCTGTGAGACTGTGCGGACGTGTTTTTTGATCGCTCTTTGTCTTTTGCTAAAATAAATTTTCTGTGACTTTTTTGCTAATTTAAGTATGGTGAAAATTACACCAATAGAGATATTGACTCTTTTATGATTAAACTTGACATAAATAATACACAAGTAACTATTATGCCTTGTGCTTGCGGTCAGAAAGTTGATCGCACTAAACCAAAAGTGCAGTGTGATAAGTGCAATGAATTTTTTCATTTGGATTGCGTTGGTTTATTACCAGCTGACTTAGACTTTTTGTTGTCATCAGACAAGCCGTTCTTGTGCAAAGTGTGTATGGCTGTGCGTCGAAGCTCTATTCGCTCCCCTTCTTCGCCCGTTGTTTGTGAGAAAACTTCATCGAACTATGCCAAGTTGGTTTCTTCGAAATCTCAATATCAAGATTGTGTAATTTCAGATGAGAGTAATAGTCAAAAAAAAATTACTCTGGCCTCTGTGTTTAATGAGCTTGCTGCTCTTAAAGCCGATAACAAGCGCGTCCTCTCTTTACTGAGTGTTTTGCACGAAGATAAGAAAAAAGCAACAGAAAAATCTCAATTACTGCACGCTGATATGTGTTTATTGCAGAAGAGACTTAATGAGAAAGATGCAGCCATAGCACTCTTAACAACTGAAATAATAAATCTTCGAACCTACGTTGGTGATTGTTTCAAACAGCTAAACAATGCTGATGCTCCTAATACTAACAATGCTGAAACAAATGTTTGCCCTTTATCTGCTGGCGCTCTTAATGTTTCACCTACAATGATTTCTCTCACACCTGTTACTCTCACTAGTGCAGTGAGACATCAACAGTCATCATATGCTGCTATTGCTGCGCCTATAACTACAATGCCGATCTCATCTACTCGCGCCTCTGCCAGTATTGCTTCTGCAGTAACTGCGAAGCCTACTCCAAGTATCACTTCTTTATCTGCTCCGTCTATTTCACCGCCACCTACATCTGTCTCTAACTGTGATGCTCAGCCTATAGCTGTTGTTGCCTCAAATGACTGGGCTACTGTGCGAAACAAAAAAGTTTCCAAAACTAAAAATATAGTTGTTGGGCGTAATGAAAATGTTGATTTAGATGTAATAGTTAAAAAGAAATGGGTGCACGTGTCTTCTTTTAAGCCCACTGTTACGGAGGATAGTGTGATTGCTTACGTCTCAAAAAACTCTGGCATTGATAGTAGACATCTATCTTGTTTTAAACTTGTTAAGAAGGATACACCATTAGATCAACTACGACGTATTAATTTTAAGTTTGGGATTACTCCCAGCTTGTATGAAAAAATACTCGACCCAAATGTTTGGCCCGCAGATATTAACGTAAGGCCTTTTCGGTTTTTTCACCGAGATCACAATTTGGAGCCACTCAAATAGATAACTGTATTGCTAAAGATCTTGAATGTACGTTAGGTAATAATAATTTATCTGTGTATTTTCAAAACATTGCTGGTATGCGAACAAAAGCTAAAGAAGTTTTTTTAGCCACAAGCCGTTGCGAGTATGACGTTTACGTTATTGTTGAAACTTGGCTTAATCAAGACTTTTTTGACGCTGAGTATTTCAATCCAATCTTGTTCCATACATACCGTAAGGACAGGGATGGAAATAAAACCGGGTGCTCCAGAGGAGGTGGAGTTCTAATCGCTATAAAACGTGCCATTCGCTCATCAAAGGTTGATCTTACAAGTTTTGACTCTTTACTTGATCAACTATGCGTATGTATCTATGGAACCTATGGAAAAATGTTTGTATGTGTATCTTATATCCCCCCTGGAAGTTCGGAGTCGTTATATACCGCGCATACTAATAATATTGTTAGTTTGTGTGAAAATAATGAAGAAAGTTATTTTTGCATTTTAGGGGATTTCAACCTCAATAAAATTGTATGGTCTAATCTACAAAATAATGGATATCTTACCCCAACTAATGTAAATACCCCTTTTGAAATAAACTTTATAGACAGTCTTTTTAGCTTTAACCTTGTTCAAATTAATTCATTTTTTAATAAAATTGGTAACATTTTAGATCTAATTTTTGTTAATGAGTATTTAATTTTTCATATAAGTGAATGTAATTTTCCAATTTGTAAATCGGATATGCATCATGTGCCTTTAACTTTTTCTTTCGAATTTTTTGATTCGATTTCTGCCGACACTAACAATACTAAATCTTTTGATTTCCGTAGTGCAAATCATGATACCCTGAACGCTGAAATCCATAAAATTGATTGGAGCTTAATATTTCGTGCTAAAAGTGTTTCTGAGTGTTTTGAAATTTTTCTGTTAAAGTTGTTACATATTGCGTTTCGAAGATGAACTAAAATCGAATCCTAAGGCTTTTTGGAAATATATTCGATCTAAGAAGGGCTGCTCAAATATTCCAGCTTGTATGATCTACAATGATAAACGCTCTGAAAGTTTATCTGATTCAGCGGCCTTGTTTGCGGATTTTTTCAAATCCAACTTTGTTTCGGATACTGAGATATCGGGTATACCTCTTCATACTGACTCCCGGGTTGTTGACTTTGGTTCATTGTTTGTAACTGAGTTGGATATTATAGAAGCCATTTTTTCTCTTCAATCGTCATTAAAAATGGACTTGGATGGGCTCAATACTTTCTTTCTCAAAAAATGCAGTTTCTCTATTTGTGTGCCATTGCTTTATATCTTCAATCTCTCACTCTCTACGGGTGAGTTCATTGATCGCTGGAAACTTACTTCCATCACACCAATCTTTAAGTCAGGCAATAAAAATGATGTACGAAATTACAGGCCAATTTCGAAACTAACTACTTGTTCTAAACTCTTTGAAAAGCTTGTACATAATAAAATAATTTTTTCTATTAATAATATAATAGACACAAATCAACATGGTTTTATTAGTGGGCGTTCCACAGTTACGAACCTAGCAGTTTTTACCCAGTATTGCATCTCGACGTTTAAGTGTGGATGGCAAGTTGATACGATTTACACAGATTTTTCAAAAGCATTTGACACCGTTTCCCATAATATCCTCTGTAGAAAACTTGAATGCTTAGGCTTCCATTCAATTTTTCTTTCCTGGTTGAAATCTTATCTCTCTAATAGAAAATCGTTTGTTCAAATTGAAAATACCATGTCTTACACGTTTGTAGCCGCTTCAGGTGTTCCACAGGGCAGCATTCTTGGTCCTATTTTATTTTCGCTTTTCATTAATGACATTGGAGATTGCTTTTACCATTCCAAGTTTTTATTATATGCAGATGATTTAAAGCTGTTTAGTAAAATAACTTCTTCTTCGGATATATCTCTAATACAACAAGATCTAAACAATCTATCCGCTTGGTGCGTCAGTAATAAATTATCTCTTAATTTAAATAAATGCTTCCATGTCACTTATTCTAAATCTCCAAATCGTATTCCATCGTCATACACTTTATCGAATGCCACTCTTTCCACTGTTGGAGAGTTTTCTGATCTCGGGGTAGTATTTGACACTGGATTTAACTTTGTCAATCACATTAGCTTTATTATTCCTAAGGCTTATGCTAATTTAGCTTTTCTGCGACGTTATGCGAGGGATTTTAAAGACCCATACACTAGGAAAACTTTGTATAACTCCTTAGTCCGCTCCAAGCTCGAATATGCCTCTCTAATTTGGAACCCTATTTATGCATCTCACTCTAATAGAATTGAAAGAGTACAACGCAATTTCATTCGTTTCGCCTTGCAACCTCTTAACTTTGCTGATCCTTTACCTTCTTATAGTGCGCGTTGCATGCTTATAGATTTGAAGTCCTTAGCAAATAGGCGTACCATTCACTCTTTGATGTTTGTTTATGATCTTATTTATGGCTCTATTGACTGCCCGGATATTCTAGGACAGATAAGCTTCAATGTCCCTCAAAGAACTCTACGCTTTAATTATCCGTTTAATGTTAGTGCAGGAAAATTGAATTACCTTAACTTTGCTCCCATTAAACGAGCACTCACTGAACTAAATTTCGTATATAGATCACTTGATCTTGATTTCGCCATGCCCAGATGCATTTTCCGCTCTAGAATTGAATCTCACTACAAATAATAAATGTTTATATAGTATGTAAGAACTATTCATAAGCACTTTTCTGTATCTAGTCTGTAAGGTTTTGTAACCATTGACTTAAATAAATGAAATGAAAATGAAATACCTTGCAGCAGGTTTGCTACTCATACTTCTGGCCAGGGCGGTGGTCGATCCTAACCCTGGCCCAGAAACCTATTTCTGCTGCATCTGCTAGATAAGGCTTCATCCGAATTCCACTTCGGTGAGGTGTAATTCGTAAAACGGATGGTGCCATCTTAAGGTCTGCTCAGGCCTTAAGAAAACCATTGAGTGGTCCACAACCTATGTGGGCCAGTGTTGTTCGCGCACTCAGGCGCTCCAAGCCTCCACGGCATCCCCCTTTGCGCCACCCGCGCAGGTGTCTCAGCGTACCCGCCTGCCTCCACGGCCCCAGGAGCTCGCAGCAACACCGAACCTCCCCCTCCTCGCTCCACCACACGTGGAGACCATCAGCAATTACTGGTTACCCCCACAATCTTCTGTGTGTGCCGGGTCAGAGTACAGCGGAATGCCTGCTCAGTCAGGTGTAACGCCTGTCAGGTCTGGTGACACTACCGGGGGTGCTCTGGCCTTCGCACCACAAGTGTCATTCACGACAACGCCCACCCATGTTAATGGGCCATCACCACCACAGCGGAATGCGCAGCCGGGACGGGATGGCCCTCGGATCTAGTCCCTCATCCCCCTCAACGCGACGACCCTACCGAGACAGACGAGACTTACAGTTTAACTGCAACGGACTCTCGAGCAAGATCTCGGAGGTGGTAGCCTTCATGGCTCGGCAAGGACTGTGAATAGGTGCGGTCCAATAGACGCAGCTCAATTCTAACGAACTACGACGGTTACAATGTGCTTTGTAGAGATTGCGAGCGAGATAATGGTGGGGGCCTAGCCTTCATATTACACAAGACCGTGCAGTATCGTCTCATCGATGTAGACATCGATCCAAGGGACAGCACCCTAGAATGTCAAAAGATTGCTGTCCGGTCAGGCGACGTCGAGCTCGAATATTTAATATTTACATACCCCCTGTCTCCTGCTGCCCCGCTGTCATAAGTGCGCTCATCAGTGGTGAAAACCGATTGGTAGTCGGAGACTTCAACGCGCATCACGATCTTTGGTTCTCAAGCCTACCAAACGATCGTAGGGGAAATATTTTGGCAGAGCACATAGACGATTCGACATTCCAGCTCCTACAGAAGTTTGCATCGGCGAGCGCGAGTTCCGCAGGGTGGTAAAGTCCGCTGCAGCCCGTTTTATTCCGGCAGGTAGGATCCCCGAGATCCGACCTAACTTCCCGGGTGAGGCGGTCACATTGGCGGATGAACGCGACCACCTTCGACAGGCGGACCCCGGTAATCCCCGTATTAGGCAACTAAACTGGGAGATCCAACGCCTGGTCAATGAACAGAAGCGGGATAAGAGGAGAGAGCACCTGAAATCCTGTAACCTCGGTGCCGGAGGGGGCAAACTATGGTCGACTGTGAGGTCCCTGTCTAATCCGACGAGGCGTGCCGACCGAACCGCCCAGTCGGACCCGAAGCGATGGGCGAGCTATTTTAGCCGACAATTAATACTGAAGCCATCGGGAAGGCGAAAGCCTCCAAATCTATTGGCCCAGACGGATTAAGCATGTTGATGCTGTAAAAATTGGGCACTGCGGCAGTAGCGTATCTCACCAAGGTCCTCAATCTGTCCTTAACCAACCTAATCATTCCAGATATCTGGAAGATGAGTAGGGTGATACCACTACTGAAGCCAGGGAAACCTGGCGAGTCCTACCGGCTGATCTCCCTGCTTTCTCCAGTGGTCAAGACACTTCAGGCCCTGTTGCTCCCACATTTCAACCACTACCTCAGCGAAGCCTCAACACGGCACTTAACGCCATAAACACACAGGTTAATCGTGGTCTCAATGGCAACTGCCTCTGTGAGAGAACCGTCCTCGTAGCTCTGGACTTGTCGAAGGTCTTTGACACAGTCAGCCACTCCACCTTGTTAATGGACGTGGAGGCCTCAACTCCACACAGGGTGGTATTCCCCCTACTATTTAATTTCTACATCTCGCGACTCCCATCCCCGCCAGAGGGAGTCACACTGGTCTCGTATGCCGACGATTGCACGATAATGGCTACCGGCAATGGACTTGATGGCTTGTGTTCCAAGGTCAACAGCTACCCCCAGAGCTTGCTCACTATTTTACAGGACGGAATTTGGCTCTGTCTCCAGCGAAGTCCACGGCGACCCTATTTACATCTTGGACGAAGAAGGTCGGGCTCACCCTCGACATATACGTCGAGGGGACCCCAATTCCGACGGTTAACCACCCGAAGGTCCTGGGGGTCACCCGTGACAGCGTCGTCTCCTTCTCAGCGCGTACAACCGCAACCGTCAACAAGGTACTGAGCCGCAACAAAGAAGAAGGAAGAAAGCATAAACTTTTTTAACACATCTCGGTCTTCTAGACCAACGATTGACTCCAATTTCTAATGGCTATAAGCACACTTCTGTTGCAAACGAAAAATTTTTCACTTAAAATAGCTGCTATATATAGAGTTTAAATTTTAAGAATGAACATATTTTAAGAAGCATTAGCATGCGAGCAGAGTAGTCGCGTTTTTTTGTTTTATTTATAAATATCCACGAAATTAATTTGGACGACTTTATGGAGTTTATGATAGAACTTTTTTGCGATTGTGCCTTGCCGTGGTTTCTGTAAAATCTTTTTACATTGCGTTCGCTGCAAAATATCTGAATATAACGTGAATTAATCAAAACGAATCGACACATTCAGCCTTAATACTAGAGGTGGGTAACTCAGTACCACAGTAGTAAAACTGAGGTGAAGTCCTTCTCATGGTGGATAATGAAAATAAACTATAGCAGAGTTGCATGCAATGATATTTCATAATAAACTTTGAAAATCACATTAAAAATTTTGCGGAAGGTAAAATATTTGCATAAACACTTTACAATTATTAATTAAAGCCAAAAATTTATAGCGAAAAAATGTGACGACTATTTTTATTTGCATATTTGAATAATTATTCAACGGCTCACCACAATTCTCAATAAAAAAAGCAACCCTGGGTAGTAAACTTTTCGGTGGTGAGTTTTCTTCTTCATTTCATTCATTCGTTTCGGTTAAATTTGTAAACAAAAGCAGTTAATTTTGCAAATAAATATATACATTTTCTTATAACTGGAACATTTTTACATTTACTGAAGGAAATAACTGCCTGGAATGGAGCGCAAGCGAAACTACATCTTTAAATTGAAGCAGAGTATTCCTAGAATAGTTTAAGTGGCATGCATAATCAAAAAGAAAGCTACTTTTTAATGATTTAAGGGCCCATAAAACAGCTGCGAAAGACTTTTGATACTTCAAGACCTTAGAATTTACTTACATCGATTTTTTATAGCTCAATGTTCATAGTGAAGATTCCTTAATATGTACAAAAATACAAATTTAAAATTGCATATATTTGAAAAAACGTAAATAAATATATACATACACACATATCACGTTGCTGCGAGCAGTTTTCTACCATTGGGCATTGTCACATGTTCAGTATTTATTGACGTGATGCAAATATCGTGTTATTTCTTGTAGCATGCAATATTTATGGATAAGAATAAGGATTGAATAATAATTAAATCCATGGATATGGATCGCAATACCGTCAATAAATATTTTAGCATTTTTTTTCGTCGATGCGACTAATTTTTACTCCAGTACCTTCTCTCTATTTGTTTTGTTATTAAAGAAAATTCCAGTATTATAGCTAAGCATGCACAAACTTTATTTTCTTGTTGTTCTATTGTCTATATATATTTCGAACCACGCAGCCTGCAAAGTATATAAATACTGACGGGATATGTATACTGGGGATCAAAAGTGATTTGTCAGGGATCATTTTCCTTTGGAAATGTGTTTGCATTCTTTTCCGGTTGAAAATTTTAATAAGAACAGAAAACATAAAAAATGATAAGCATTTGTGTATTAAAATATACAATTGTATAATATATATCACAGAAAAATGTATTGTATATTTTGCATGCAGCTATTTAGACGTAGGGTCAAAATCCTATGTATGAATAACGCCTTGAAATGTTAATGAAATACGAAAATTTAAGTATAGTCAGTAAGAATTTATGTTCATTGACTTCATAAAACAATTAAATAAATAATAACAAATAAATCAATTAATATATGTATTACACTTAATGTTGAACTCAACCTGAGTGCGAGTAACTCTTAATTGCTATCTAAGCGCCAGTTAAAATTCCAGCAGTTAATATTTTTAAGAATTCATTTTCATTCTAATTATGACAAAAAAAAAATAAAATAACATGCATATGACCTTTAGCACAATTTGAAGATCAATTTAAAAGTAAACAAATTGAAAATTTAAAACAAACCATATGCAACAGAATATTAGTTTAGGAACTTCTCGCACCGTCAACGGTTTATGTAAAGATATTCCTTCGAACTTTATACAGCATGAACAAAGTCTCGACAGAATTGTATGGAATTTAACGTTCAAGAGCTTTGTGTGTGGTCCTCACTTCTGTGAGTTTGTTCTATACGCGCTTTTTTTTATTTATTAATGAATAAATTAAAACTTGTGTAGTTCCTTGCTGCACAAAACCCTATTGAAAAATTTCTTTCGTTAAAAAGAGTAACACGAAACCCAAGTCCTTTTAGGAGGTGAATTTTTCCGATAAATTATCGAAAAGGTTGCGTACTGTATATACTGTGCTTAGTACTGTGTTGAGTTACTGAGCTGACTCTTAGCGATGAGCCGCTCGCTCAGACTCACTTCCCAAAAAAATTGTGACTCAGTAGCTCAGTTACTTGCGGTCTTCACCTGCTTTCAATGCTCGCTTAGTTCTAAAAGCAAGCGACATGTCGCACGTGAAGACCGCAAAAAGTTGAAAATATGCTTCGTCTCTCCAACCGATCGGTAAGCGAGCGCTTGCTTGCTTTCAACTGTCATTTTTGTAGTTTGACAGCCATTTTCGCATTTCGTAGCATCTTTCATTGTGGCAACATCATTTATCATAGGCTCTTCGAGCACAAAAAAGCCTTTTAATAAGATATATTGATAAAATCGAGTGTATGTTCGGGCAAAGGCGACTATAACTATTTTTTTATTCCACAACAGTCGGTTCTACGCTACCGAAGCGACTCGGATTTCATCCGACCAAGGACTGTTGTATCGGCGACCTAACCCCACTTAGGCTGCCGGACACCCCCAATCTTATCTCCTCTTGAGTGCAATACCTTGCAGCAGGTTTGCTACTCATACTTCTGGCCAGGGCGGTGGTCGATCCTAACCCTGGCCCAGAAACCTATTTCTGCTGCATCTGCTAGATAAGGCTTCATCCGAATTCCACTTCGGTGAGGTGTAATTCGTAAAACGGATGGTGCCATCTTAAGGTCTGCTCAGGCCTTAAGAAAACCATTGAGTGGTCCACAACCTATGTGGGCCAGTGTTGTTCGCGCACTCAGGCGCTCCAAGCCTCCACGGCATCCCCCTTTGCGCCACCCGCGCAGGTGTCTCAGCGCACCCCCCTGCCTCCACGGCCCCAGGAGCTCGCAGCAACACCGAACCTCCCCCTCCTCGCTCCACCACACGTGGAGACCATCAGCAATTACTGGTTACCCCCACAATCTGCTGTGTGTGCCGGGTCAGAGTACAGCGGAATGCCTGCTCAGTCAGGTGTAACGCCTGTCAGGTCTGGTGACACTACCGGGGGTGCTCTGGCCTTCGCACCACAAGTGTCATTCACGACACCGCCCACCCATGTTAATGGGCCATCACCACCACAGCGGAATGCGCAGCCGGGACGGGATGGCCCTCGGATCTAGTCCCTCATCCCCCTCAACGCGACGACCCTACCGAGACAGACGAGACTTACAGTTTAACTGCAACGGACTCTCGAGCAAGATCTCGGAGGTGGTAGCCTTCATGGCTCGGCAAGGACTGTGAATAGGTGCGGTCCAATAGACGCAGCTCAATTCTAACGAACTACGACGGTTACAATGTGCTTTGTAGAGATTGCGAGCGAGATAATGGTGGGGGCCTAGCCTTCATATTACACAAGACCGTGCAGTATCGTCTCATCGATGTAGACATCGATCCAAGGGACAGCACCCTAGAATGTCAAAAGATTGCTGTCCGGTCAGGCGACGACGAGCTCGAATATTTAATATTTACATACCCCCTGTCTCCTGCTGCCCCGCTTTCATAAGTGCGCTCATCAGTGGTGAAAACCGATTGGTAGTCGGAGACTTCAACGCGCATCACGATCTTTGGTTCTCAAGCCTACCAAACGATCGTAGGGGAAATATTTTGGCAGAGCACATAGACGATTCGACATTCCAGCTCCTACAGAAGTTCGCATCGGCGAGCGCGAGTTCCGCAGGGTGGTAAAGTCCGCTGCAGCCCGTTTTATTCCGGCAGGTAGGATCCCCGAGATCCGACCTAACTTCCCGGGTGAGGCGGTCACATTGGCGGATGAACGCGACCACCTTCGACAGGCGGACCCCGGTAATCCCCGTATTAGGCAACTAAACTGGGAGATCCAACGCCTGGTCAATGAACAGAAGCGGGATAAGAGGAGAGAGCACCTGAAATCCTGTAACCTCGGTGCCGGAGGGGGCAAACTATGGTCGACGGTGAGGTCCCTGTCTAATCCGACGAGGCGTGACGACCGAACCGCCCAGTCGGACCCGAAGCGATGGGCGAGCTATTTTAGCCGACAATTAATACTGAAGCCATCGGGAAGGCGAAAGCCTCCAAATCTATTGGCCCAGACGGGTTAAGCATGTTGATGCTGTAAAAATTGGGCACTGCGGCAGTAGCGTATCTCACCAAGGTCCTCAATCTGTCCTTAACCACCCTAATCATTCCAGATATCTGGAAGATGAGTAGGGTGATACCACTACTGAAGCCAGGGAAACCTGGCGAGTCCTACCGGTTGATCTCCCTGCTTTCTCCAGTGGTCAAGACACTTCAGGCCCTGTTGCTCCCACATTTCAACCACTACCTCAGCGAAGCCTCAACACGGCACTTAACGCCATAAACACACAGGTTAATCGTGGTCTCAATGGCAACTGCCTCTGTGAGAGAACCGTCCTCGTAGCTCTGGACTTGTCGAAGGTCTTTGACACAGTCAGCCACTCCACCTTGTTAATGGACGTGGAGGCCTCAACTCCACACAGGGTGGTATTCCCCCTACTATTTAATTTCTACATCTCGCGACTCCCATCCCCGCCAGAGGGAGTCACACTGGTCTCGTATGCCGACGATTGCACGATAATGGCTACCGGCAATGGACTTGATGGCTTGTGTTCCAAGGTCAACAGCTACCCCCCAGAGCTTGCTCACTATTTTACAGGACGGAATTTGGCTCTGTCTCCAGCGAAGTCCACGGCGACCCTATTTACATCTTGGACGAAGGAGGTCGGGCTCACCCTCGACATATACGTCGAGGGGACCCCAATTCCGACGGTTAACCACCCGAAGGTCCTGGGGGTCACCCGTGACAGCGTCGTCTCCTTCTCAGCGCGTACAACCACAACCGTCAACAAGGTACTGAGCCGCAACAAAGAAGAAGGAAGAAAGCATAAACTTTTTTAAGCCATCTCGGTCTTCTAGACCAACGATTGGCTCCAATTTCTAATGGCTATAAGCACACCTCTGTTGCAAACGAAAAATTTTTCACTTAAAATAGCTGCTATATATAGAGTTTAAATTTTAAGAATGAACATATTTTAAGAAGCATTAGCATGCGAGCAGAGTAGTCGCGTTTTTTTGTTTTATTTATAAATATCCGCGAAATTAATTTGGACGACTTTATGGAGTTTATGATAGAACTTTTTTGCGATTGTGCCTTGCCGTGGTTTCTGTAAAATCTTTTTACATCGCGTTCGGTGCAAAATATCTGAATATAACGTGAATTAATCAAAACGAATCGACACATTCAGCCTTAATACTAGAGGTGGGTAACTCAGTACAACAGTAGTAAAACTGAGGTGAAGTCCTTCTCATGGTGGATAATGAAAATAAACTATAGCAGAGTTGCATGCAGTGATATTTCATAATAATCTTTGAAAATCACATTAAAAATTTTGCGGAAGGTAAAATATTTGCATAAACACTTTACAATTATTAATTAAAGCCAAAAATTTATAGCGAAAAAATATGACGACTGTTTTTATTTGCATATTTGAATAATTATTCAACGGCTCACCACAATTCTCAATAAAAAAAGCCACCCTGGGCAGTAAACTTTTCGGTGGTGAGTTTTCTTCTTCATTTCATTCATTCGTTTCGGTTAAATTTGTAAACAAAAGCAGTTAATTTTGCAAATAAATATATAAATTTTCTTATAACTGGAACATTTTTACATTTACTGAAGGAAATAACTGCCTGGAATGGAGCGCAAGCGAAACTACATCTTTAAATTGAAGCAGAGTATTCCTAGAATAGTTTAAGTGGCATGCATAATAAAAAAGAAAGCTACTTTTTAATGATTTAAGGGCCAATAAAACAGCTGCGAAAGACTTTTGATACTTCAAGACCTTAGAATTTACTTACATCGATTTTTTGTAGCTCAATGTTCATAGTGAAGATTCCTTAATATGTACAAAAATACAAATTTAAAATTGCATATATTTGAAAAAACGTAAATAAATATATACATACATACACACATATCACGTTGCTGCGAAAAGTTTTCTACCATTGGGCATTGTCACACGTTCAGTATTTATTGACGTGATGCAAATATCGTGTTATTTCTTGTAGCATGCAATATTTATGGATAAGAATAAGGATTGCAAAATAATTAAATCCATGGATATGGATCGCAATACCGTCAATAAATATTTTAGCATTTTTTTTCGTCGATGCGACTAATTTTTACTCCAGTACCTTCTCTCTATTTGTTTTGTTATTAAAGAAAATTCCAGTATTATAGCTAAGCATGCACAAACTTTATTTTCTTGTTGTTCTATTGTCTATATATATTTCGAATTACGCAGCCTGTCTAATCCGACGAGGCGTGACGACCGAACCGCCCAGTCGGACCCGAAGCGATGGGCGAGCTATTTTAGCCGACAATTAATACTGAAGCCATCGGGAAGGCGAAAGCCTCCAAATCTATTGGCCCAGACGGGTTAAGCATGTTGATGCTGTAAAAATTGGGCACTGCGACAGTAGCGTATCTCACCAAGGTCCTCAATCTGTCCTTAACCACCCTAATCATTCCAGATATCTGGAAGATGAGTAGGGTGATACCACTACTGAAGCCAGGGAAACCTGGCGAGTCCTACCGGTTGATCTCCCTGCATTCTCCAGTGGTCAAGACACTTCAGGCCCTGTTGCTCCCACATTTCAACCACTACCTCAGCGAAGCCTCAACACGGCACTTAACGCCATAAACACACAGGTTAATCGTGGTCTCAATGGCAACTGCCTCTGTGAGAGAACCGTCCTCGTAGCTCTGGACTTGTCGAAGGTCTTTGACACAGTCAGCCACTCCACCTTGTTAATGGACGTGGAGGCCTCAACTCCACACAGGGTGGTATTCCCCCTACTATTTAATTTCTACATCTCGCGACTCCCATCCCCGCCAGAGGGAGTCACACTGGTCTCGTATGCCGACGATTGCACGATAATGGCTACCGGCAATGGACTTGATGGCTTGTGTTCCAAGGTCAACAGCTACCCCCCAGAGCTTGCTCACTATTTTACAGGACGGAATTTGGCTCTGTCTCCAGCGAAGTCCACGGCGACCCTATTTACATCTGGGACGAAGGAGGTCGGGCTCACCCTCGACATATACGTCGAGGGGACCCCAATTCCGACGGTTAACCACCCGAAGGTCCTGGGGGTCACCCGTGACAGCGTCGTCTCCTTCTCAGCGCGTACAACCACAACCGTCAACAAGGTACTGAGCCGCAACAAAGAAGAAGGAAGAAAGCATAAACTTTTTTAAGCCATCTCGGTCTTCTAGACCAACGATTGGCTCCAATTTCTAATGGCTATAAGCACACCTCTGTTGCAAACGAAAAATTTTTCACTTAAAATAGCTGCTATATATAGAGTTTAAATTTTAAGAATGAACATATTTTAAGAAGCATTAGCATGCGAGCAGAGTAGTCGCGTTTTTTTGTTTTATTTATAAATATCCGCGAAATTAATTTGGACGACTTTATGGAGTTTATGATAGAACTTTTTTGCGATTGTGCCTTGCCGTGGTTTCTGTAAAATCTTTTTACATCGCGTTCGGTGCAAAATATCTGAATATAACGTGAATTAATCAAAACGAATCGACACATTCAGCCTTAATACTAGAGGTGGGTAACTCAGTACCACAGTAGTAAAACTGAGGTGAAGTCCTTCTCATGGTGGATAATGAAAATAAACTATAGCAGAGTTGCATGCAGTGATATTTCATAATAATCTTTGAAAATCACATTAAAAATTTTGCGGAAGGTAAAATATTTGCATAAACACTTTACAATTATTAATTAAAGCCAAAAATTTATAGCGAAAAAATATGACGACTGTTTTTATTTGCATATTTGAATAATTATTCAACGGCTCACCACAATTCTCAATAAAAAAAGCCACCCTGGGCAGTAAACTTTTCGGTGGTGAGTTTTCTTCTTCATTTCATTCATTCGTTTCGGTTAAATTTGTAAACAAAAGCAGTTAATTTTGCAAATAAATATATAAATTTTCTTATAACTGGAACATTTTTACATTTACTGAAGGAAATAACTGCCTGGAATGGAGCGCAAGCGAAACTACATCTTTAAATTGAAGCAGAGTATTCCTAGAATAGTTTAAGTGGCATGCATAATAAAAAAGAAAGCTACTTTTTAATGATTTAAGGGCCAATAAAACAGCTGCGAAAGACTTTTGATACTTCAAGACCTTAGAATTTACTTACATCGATTTTTTGTAGCTCAATGTTCATAGTGAAGATTCCTTAATATGTACAAAAATACAAATTTAAAATTGCATATATTTGAAAAAACGTAAATAAATATATACATACATACACACATATCACGTTGCTGCGAAAAGTTTTCTACCATTGGGCATTGTCACACGTTCAGTATTTATTGACGTGATGCAAATATCGTGTTATTTCTTGTAGCATGCAATATTTATGGATAAGAATAAGGATTGCAAAATAATTAAATCCATGGATATGGATCGCAATACCGTCAATAAATATTTTAGCATTTTTTTTCGTCGATGCGACTAATTTTTACTCCAGTACCTTCTCTCTATTTGTTTTGTTATTAAAGAAAATTCCAGTATTATAGCTAAGCATGCACAAACTTTATTTTCTTGTTGTTCTATTGTCTATATATATTTCGAACCACGCAGCCTGCAATGTATATAAATACTGACGGGATATGTATACTGGGGATCAAAAGTGATTTGTCAGGGATCATTTTCCTTTCGAAATGTTTTTGCATTCTATTCCGGTTGAAAATTTTAATAAGAACAGAAAACATAAAAAATGCAAAGCATTTGTGTATTAAAATATACAATTGTATAATAAATATCACTGAAAAATGTATTGTATATTTTGCATGCAGCTATTTAGACGTAGGGTCAAAATCCTATGTATGAATAACGCCTTGAAATGTTAATGAAATACGAAAATTTAAGTATAGTCAGTAAGAATTTATGTTCATTGACTTCATAAAACAATTAAATAAATAATAACAAATAAATCAATTAATATATTACACTTAATGTTGAACTCAACCTGAGTGCGAGTAACTCTTAATTGCTATCTAAGCGCCAGTTAAAATTCCAGCAGTTAATATTTTTAAGAATTCATTTTCATTCTAATTATGACAAAAAAAAAAATAAAATAACATGCATAAGTCCTTTTGGGAGGTGAATTATTCCGATAAATTATCGAAAAGGGTGCGTACTGTATATACTGTGCTCAGTACTGTGTTGAGTTACTGAGCTGACTCTTAGCGATGAGCCGCTCGCTCAGACTCACTTCCCAAAAAAATTGTGACTCAGTAGCTCAGTTATTTATTTATTTATTTATTTATTTATTTATTTGTTGAGTCTATTGAACAATAATTTCCTTACAGACTATTAACAATATTATGCTTAATAACTAAGAAAAGAAAATTTCAAAATTTAAAAAGTTGAATCCAAAAGATTTTTAAAAACATTTTTTGCATAAGAAAAATCTAATAATACCTTGTTCGATATCATATTAAATTCACCAATGGCACGGGCAATAGGGACATTACGAGCATATTCAGTTTTGTAATTAACACCATAAAACGGCAAAAAATTGCGTAAACTTCGCTGAGGAATGTTAAAATTAAGTTTTACTAACAGAATGGGGCAATCAATAGCGCCATTAACCAAATTAAAAATAAAAGACAAAGAGAGTATGGATCTTCTAGAATCCAACGATTTCAAATTTATTAAAAGTAGGCGTGAACTATACGAAGGTACTGGTTCCTAAAAATTTAAAGAGCGTAAAGCAAACTTAAGGAATACTTTTTGGACACGTTCAATTCTGTTTACTAAATTGGCATGGTATGGTATCCAAATGATCGTTGCATATTCTAAGTTAGAGCGTACAAAAGACGTTACTTGCGGTCTTCACCTGCTTTCAATGCTCGCTTACTTCTAAAAGCAAGCGACATGTCGCACGTGAAGACCGCAAAAAGTTGAAAATATGCTTCGTCTCTCCAACCGATCGGTAAGCGAGCGCTTGCTTGCTTTTAACTGTCATTTTTGTAGTTTGACAGCCATTTTCGCATTTCGTAGCATCTTTCATTGTGGCAACATCATTTATCATAGGCTCTTCGAGCACAAAAAAGCCCTTTAATAAGATATATTGATAAAATCGAGTGTATGTTCGGGCAAAGTCGACTATAACTATTTTCTTATTCCACAACAGTCGGTTCTACGCTACCGAAGTGACTCGGATTTCATCCGACCAAGGACTGTTGTATCGGCGACCTAACCCCACTTAGGCTGCCGGACACCCCCAATCTTATCTCCTCTTGAGTGCAATACCTTGCAGCAGGTTTGCTACTCATACTTCTGGCCAGGGCGGTGGTCGATCCTAACCCTGGCCCAGAAACCTATTTCTGCTGCATCTGCTAGAGAAGGCTTCATCCGAATTCCACTTCGGTGAGGTGTAATTCGTGAAACGGATGGTGCCATCTTAAGGTCTGCTCAGGCCTTAAGAAAACCATTGAGTGGTCCACAACCTATGTGGGCCAGTGTTGCTCGCGCACTCAGGCGCTCCAAGCCTCCACGGCATCCCCCTTTGCGCCACCCGCGCAGGTGTCTCAGCGCACCCCCCTGCCTCCACGGCCCCAGGAGCTCGCAGCAACACCGAACCTCCCCCCCCTCGCTCCACCACACGTGAAGACCATCAGCAATTACTGGTTACCCCCACAATCTGCTGTGTGTGCCGGGTCAGAGTACAGCGGAATGCCTGCTCAGTCAGGTGTAACGCCTGTCAGGTCTGGTGACACTACCGGGGGTGCTCTGGCCTTCGCAATACAAGTGTCATTTACGACACCACCCACACATGTTAATGGGCCATCACCACCACAGCGGGATGCGCAGCCGGGACGGGATGGCCCTCGGATCTAGTCCCTCATCCCCCTCAACGCGACGACCCTACCGAGACAGACGAGACTTACAGTTTAACTGCAACGGACTCTCGAGCAAGATCTCGGAGGTGGTAGCCTTCATGGTTCATGGCTCGGCAAGGACTGTGAATAGCTGCGGTCCAATAGACGCAGCTCAATTCTAACGAACTACGACGGTTACAATGTGCTTTGTAGAGATTGCGAGCGAGATAATGGTGGGGGCCTAGCCTTCATATTACACAAGACCGTGCAGTATCGTCTCATCGATGTAGACATCGATCCAAGGGACAGCACCCTAGAATGTCAAAAGATTGCAGTCCGGTCAGGCGACGTCGAGCTCGAATATTTAATATTTACATACCCCCTGTCTCCTGCTGCCCCGCTGTCATAAGTGCGCTCATCAGTGGTGAAAACCGATTGGTAGTCGGAGACTTCAACGCCCATCACGATCTTTGGTTCTGAAGCCTACCAAACGAGCGTAGGGGAAATATTTTGGCAGAGCACATATACGATTCGACATTCCAGCTCCTACAGAAGTTCGCATCGGCGAGCGCGAGTTCCGCAGGGTGGTAAAGTCCGCTGCAGCCCGTTTTATTCCGGCAGGTAGGATCCCCGAGATCCGACCTAACTTCCCGGGTGAGGCGGTCACATTGGCGGATGAACGCGACCACCTTCGACAGGCGGACCCCGGTAATCCCCGTATTAGGCAACTAAACTGGGAGATCCAACGCCTGGTCAATGAACAGAAGCGGGATAAGAGGAGAGAGCACCTGAAATCCTGTAACCTCGGTGCCGGAGGGGGAAACTATGGTCGACTGTGAGGTCCCTGTCTAATCCGACGAGGCGTGACGACCGAACCGCCCAGTCGGACCCGAAGCGATGGGCGAGCTATTTTAGCCGACAATTAATACTGAAGCCATCGGGAAGGCGAAAGCCTCCAAATCTATTGGCCCAGACGGGTTAAGCATGTTGATGCTGTAAAAATTAGGCACTGCGGCAGTAGCGTATCTCACCAAGGTCCTCAATCTGTCCTTAACCACCCTAATCATTCCAGATATCTGGAAGATGAGTAGGGTGATACCACTACTGAAGCCAGGGAAACCTGGCGAGTCCTACCGGCTGATCTCACTGCTTTCTCCAGTGGTCAAGACACTTCAGGCCCTGTTGCTCCCACATTTCATCCACTACCTCAGCGAAGCCTCAACACGGCACTTAACGCCATAAACACACAGGTTAATCGTGGTCTCAATGGCAACTGCCTCTGTGAGAGAACCGTCCTCGTAGCTCTGGACTTGTCGAAGGTCTTTGACACAGTCAGCCACTCCACCTTGTTAATGGACGTGGAGGCCTCAACTCTTCCAGCGGCGTTGAGGCGATGGACCGAAAACTATCTGTGCGGTCGTCAGGCTACGGTGCCATGACGCAGTGTCAAAAGCGAGAAGAATTAAGCAGGGGGTACCACAGGGTGGTATTCCCCCTACTATTTAATTTCTACATCTCGCGACTCCCATCCCCGCCAGAGGGAGTCACACTGGTCTCGTATGCCGACGATTGCACGATAATGGCTACCGGCAATGGACTTGATGGCTTGTGTTCCAAGGTCAACAGCTACCCCCCAGAGCTTGCTCACTATTTTACAGGACGGAATTTGGCTCTGTCTCCAGCGAAGTCCACGGCGACCCTATTTACATCTTGGACGAAGAAGGTCGGGCTCACCCTCGACATATACGTCGAGGGGACCCCAATTCCGACGGTTAACCACCCGAAGGTCCTGAGGGTCACCCGTGACAGCGTCGTCTCCTTCTCAGCGCGTACAACCGCAACCGTCAACAAGGTACTGAGCCGCAACAAAGTCGTCAAGTCGCTCGCCGACAGCACTTGGGGCAAAGACAAAGAAACGTTATTGGCAACATACAAGACGATTGGCCGGTCGGCTTTAAATTATGATGCGCCAATATGGTCGGCTGGAACTAGCAGAACTCAGTGGTCAAGGCTGGAGACTTGCCAGAACGCCGCACTCAGGACAGTGACGGGATGTCTCCTGATGACGCCTGTGGATCACCTCTATCATGAGGCTAACGTGCTCCCAG
The DNA here is from genome assembly GCA_963971545.1 of Philophylla caesio. Taxonomy (NCBI): domain Eukaryota; kingdom Metazoa; phylum Arthropoda; class Insecta; order Diptera; family Tephritidae; genus Philophylla; species Philophylla caesio. Next base: position 88,695,817 of record OZ020607.1, read on the forward strand.
CGCAGGAGCACAATCTAATGCTCACAAAGCAGTTTCTGTTGGGTGCCACCGCCCGGGTTTATTTCATAGGAGGAGAGAGCCCTGAGCGCGGTCTGGCTGTCGCTCGAAATGAGAATCGTCTCGTTGCGGTATTTTCTTCTCATGTTTATCTCAGCGCACACACTGATGGCCACGACCTCCGCCTGGAAGATGCTTGGGTAGGCCCCCAATGGAACCGAGATGTCGGATCTGGGGCCGTGGACGCCCGCCCCAACACCCTCAGGGGTCCTGGAGCCATCAGTGTACCAATCCAGAACACTCCTCCGGATGTGGTTATCCAGAATAGAGTCACTCCAGGTAGCCTTGCTGTGAATCTCCACTTCGAACTTTCTATCAAATTTTATCTCTTTGTAAATCTCATACCTGGGGAAGCTTACCAGAGGAAGCTGAGGTTCTAGTCTATCCCTAACTTTGGACGACATCATCTTTCCCCTGCCGAAACCCTCATTAGAGAAGTTCATTAGGGTTCGCTTAGCCACATAGTCAATGGTGATATGCAGTGGTTCGAGCTCCAGAATCACCTCAAGTGCTGCCGTTGGGCACGTGCGCATCGCTCCCGTAATGCACACACACGCCAACCGTTGCAGGTTAGTGAGAGTTTGTCTCACTGTTGACAGGGCAACACTGGATCCCCAAGCCACCGCCCCACAGGTGACCATTGGCCTCACTATCATGGTGTACATCCACCGCAGGATTTTGGGGCTGCCCAGGATTTACCTGCAAGTCGTCTGCACACCATCAGTGCTCTCTTAGCCCTGGAGGTGGCCGCATCGACATGGGCCTTCCACAGAAGCTTAGAATCTAGGATGAGACGCAGGTATTTCACTTCTGTGGTGACTTCGACCACTTCGCAAACCACCCCACCCCCCTCCCCCCCGGGCTATGGCTCTACTACCAAGTAGTTTTCTCTTCCTGGTAAAGGGGACGATAGCAGTTTTGGCAGGATTAATATTTAGTCCTACCTCCTTGCACCATTTCCTTGCCAGGTTAAGCCCTCTCTGCACTATGTCAAAGTGGGTGCTCACTAACTTGCCCCTTGCAATTATCACCAGGTCATCCGCATATCCCTGGCAGCGGATGCCGTTTTTGGTGAGAATGTGCAGGAGCTCACCCACTACTAAGCTCCACAACAGCGGGGATAGTACCCCTCCTCGCGGGCATCCTTTGGTTGTCTGCAGTTGAACTGTGCCATCGCCAGTGTCAACTTCGGCTAATCTGCTCTCTAGCAGCCTCTTTATCCATTTACGAATAGTAGGCTGCACGTTTCTCTGCTCCAGTGCTCTGTCCACCACTGCTTGCGAGGTGTTGTCGAAAGCCCCCTCGATGTCTAGGAAGGCACAGAGCACTGTTTCTCCGCTCGCGAAAGCGTCCCGAATGTCCGAGGTCAACGCATACAGAGCCGTTTCCGTCGAGCGGCCGACCCTATAGGCATGTTGATCCGGATGCAACGGTGAAGCCCTGAGAGCGTTTGATCTTATCTCCAGGTCGATCACCTTTTCCATTGTCTTCAAGACGAAGGAGGTGAGACTGATCGGCCTGAATGATTTTACTGATGATAGATCTCTTCTACCCACCTTCGGGATGAAAATAACCCGAGTCCTTTGCCATATCTTGGGAATGTGGGCCAGCGCTAGACTTTCCCTCATAATGCTTACGAGATTCGGAAGAATGAGTTCCCCGCCCCTCTTAAGCAGAACCGGACTGATGCCATCCACCCCTGGGGCCTTAAACTGTTCAAACAAGTCCAAAGCCCAACCGATTGATCTGTAGGTGAATAAGCTTCGAGCTACCTTTCAATCGGCCGAGGTCGGACTCGATTCCCAGCGTCTAGCCACCAGCGAGCACTCGGCGGCACCAGTGAAGTGAGCCGAAAGTAGGGCGAGGGCCCTCTCCCTCTCGTCTTCTGTGTAGGTCCCGTCGGGCCTTTTTATCGGCATTGTGGTCCCCGGAATATCCTTCGCTAAGGCTTTGTGTAGCCTGGCAGCTGCAGGAGTTGAGCTGATGCTCTCGCAGAATTTCCTGAAGCTGCTACGCTTGGCTTTCCTGATCTGCTTGCTGTACTTCGTTAGGCAGGTCGAGTACTCCTCCCACAGCCCCGTGCGCCTGGCTCTATTAAAAAGCCTACGCACTTCTTTCCGGAGCATTGAGAGCTCCCGAGACCACCAGCCTGGTTGAGTTTTCCCTACCGGCTTTGTATCGGAACAACTGGAGTGGAATGCATCCAAACAAACTTTTAATATCTCATTAGCCACTGGTGTCTTCATAGATGATTGGAAGATTACTACCATTAATCCTATTTTGAAAAGTGGCAATAAAAATAATGTTAATAACTATAGACCTATCTGTAAGTTATCGACAGTGTCAAAACTCTTTGAAATTATTGTTAATGAAAAATTTGTCTTTGCTACTAAATGTTTAATTTCTCCTAATCAGCACGGCTTTGTCTCCAACCGGTCAACCGTTAGTACTCTTGCAGTCTTTTCGGAATATTGAATTTCATCTTTCACAGCAGGTTTCCAAGTTGATTGCATATATACAGATTTTTCCAAGGCTTTTGATCGAGTTTCTCACTCGATATTAATTAAAAAGCTAGCCTCCTTGGGTTTTCATTCAGTTTTTTTACGTTGGATTATTTCGTATTTAAAAAATAGGCGCTGTGCAGTCTCGATAGAAGGCACTTCTTCGTTGCCTTTTTTGCTACTTCTTGTGTGCCTCAAGGTAGTATCCTAGGCCCGCTATTTTTCGTATTATTCATAAACGATATCAGTTCCTGTTTCTCTTTTGCAAATTTTCTACTCTATGCTGATGATTTGAAAATATATTCGATTATAAAAAAGGTCAGTGACTCAGTCAATCTTCAGACTGACTTAGATAACCTCAATTTTTGGTGCATAAGGAATTGTCTTTCACTAAATATTAAAAAATGCTTTAAAGTAACGTACTCTAAAATTCGGAATGTTCTGATAACAAAGTATAATATCTCCAGTGCAGTTTTAGAATCTGTTGATGAGTTTAAAGATCTAGGAGTTATTTTTTCATCTAATTTTTCTTTTAATAGTCATATCAATCACGTAGTCAGGAAATCATATTCTGTGCTGGGTTTTGTAAGACGCAATTGTGTAAAATTTTCAGATCCCTATACACTCAAACTACTATTTACTTCTTTTGTACGTCCAAACTTGGAATATGCCGCAATTATTTGGAGGCCATATCATTCGAATTTGAATTACCGAATAGAAAGAGTTCAAAAAGTTTTCCTCAAGTACGCCCTACGCTCTTTAAATTTTACGTATCCGTTACCGCCTTATAAGCATCGTTTGCTATTAATTAATCTTAGTTCTTTGGAAATAAGAAGATCTTTTCTCTCCTTGTCATTTGTTTTCAACATCATTAATAGTAGTGTAGATTGTGCTTATCTGCTAAGTAAAATCTATTTTAATATTCCCCAACGCAGTTTACGAAAATATTTACCCTTTTATGGAAATAACTGCAAAACTGAATACGCTCGTAATGCCCCTCTCACCCGCGCCTTAAATGAATTTAATAAAATTTCGGATACAGTTCCTATTGATTTCTCAATTTCAAAATCTTTATTTTTAGAAATATTAAAGTCATATTTTAGTCAAGCTAGTTAAGTTTTACCTTAGCTATAAGTCATCAATGTAAATAGTCTGTAAGAAACCATTGTTTCATAGATTAAATGAATAAATAAATAAATAAATAAATAAATATGGCACGGTTCATCTCACTGACCCTGCTTTCTAATTCCATACAGCTTGTTCTTTTATATATGCTCTTAAGGTTCTCTAAATTTGCTTCTAAATTCTCATTATACTTGTCCCAGTTCGTTTTTCTGGGATTTCGTTTGCTTATTTCTGCACTGAACGTCACCCCCAGATCGAAGCGGATAATCCTGTGATCCGAGAGTGAGGGCTCTGACGAGACTTTCCAACCCGATATCAGAGGATTAGCCATCTCATTGCTCAGGGTAACGTCCAGTACCTCTTGTCTTACCCTAGTCACAAACGTTGGAGTACTTCCCACATTGTGGATACCTAGGTTCTCGCTAAATATATACTCTAATAGGCACTCACCGCGAGGGTTCGTATCCGTGCTGCCCTACTCCACATTGTGGGCGTTCGCATCGCGGCTAATGATTAGGGGGAGCCTCCTGCGGTTGCAATGCCCCACCAGCTGCTGTACTGCAAGGGGAGGCACGTTGGTGTCGTCCCCCGGGAAATATGCGGCAGCGAAGACGACGTCCGTCTTGCAATCACCCACCATCACCGTCGCTTGCACCGCCACCAGATCTTGCGTTAGGAACTCTGTAATGCAGAAGTGTTTAATATTGTGCTTAAGCATTACACATGCTCTAGGTCTGTCAGAGGAGTTGTCCCAAATTACCTTGTTACTCCTGTGGTTCAGGCCTCTTACCTGGCCCCTGTAGACCCACGGCTCTTGGATCAGTACTATGTCCAGGCCGTCCATGGTAAACCTCCTTGCGATGACCGCAGAAGCAGCTACCGCATGATGGAGGTTGACCTGGGCTACTGATAATGCTGGCGGACCCATAGCTCGGGCTCTTCTCATATCTAGCCCCTCTAGGAGCTCCTCGGAATTGGGAATGTCCTGGTTTTGTTGTTGTAGCGGCTAGCTACACCCCACTGGGCTGGCGGGCTCCCTCAATCATTATCGTCAAGCTCAACTAACGAAAGGTTCAGGAAACGAGCCGTTTCAACAGGGTCGGACCATAGGGAGAGGGGTGTTAGTTGAGTAGGTTTGGCCAGGCATGTGAATAGGTGATTGGTGTCGTGCGAAGACTCTCCACATGCTGGGCAAGTGTTGGGGGTGTCGGGGTTGATCCTTGATAGGTAGGGGTTTAACCTGCTACAATATACAGATCTGAGTTGAGCCAGAGTGACGCGAGTCTCACGAGGCAGCTGGAGCTCCTCAGCTGCTATGGGTGGTGGATGGACTCCCAGGACTGCACTCACAGGGCGAGTGTCGATGTATTTGGACACCGACTCCCTGTGAATGCTGTCCAGAGCCTGTACGTCCTTGGGTCCAGCGGTAGGCGTACATATGTCTGGACCTCGTCCGTCAGTTGTGAGAGATGTCCCCTGATGTGCCTGGGTGCCGGCTCCAGCGCGAGCAGGTCTCTATTGGGGTGCCCCAGACGGGGTAGAGGTGATCCACAGGCGTCATCAGGAGACATCCCGTCACTGTCCTGAGTGCGGCGTTCTGACAGGTCTCCACTCTTGACCACTGAGTCCTGCTAGTTCCAGGCGACCATATTGGCGCAGCATAATTTAGAACCGGCCGGCCAATCGTCTTGTATGTTGCCAACATTGTTTCTTTGTCTTTGCCCCAAGTGCTGCCGGCGAGCGACTTGAGGACTTTGTTGCGGCTCTGTACCGTGTTGACGATTGCGGTTGTATGCGCTGAGAAGGAGACCAGGCTGTCGAGAGTGACTCCCAGGATCTTTGGGTGGTTAACCGTCGGAATGGGGGTCCCCTCGATGTGGATGTCGAGGGTGAGGCCGACCTCCTTTGTCCAAGATGTAAACAAGGTCCCCGTGGACTTAGCAGGAGACAGCGTCAAATTCCGTCCCGTAAAGTAATGAGCAAGCTCTGGGAGGTAGCTGTTCACTTTAGAGCACAAGCCATCAATTATCGTGCAGTCGTCGGCATACGAGACCAGTGTGACTCCCTCCCAGTCAGCTTTTTTGAAGTTGACATAGGTGTGGCGGTCCGAGGCAACATAGTTGGCAGGTCTGTCAATCGAGATGACTATGGGTAGGTGGTCTGATGCAGGCGATAGCATAGGTCGCCACGTGATGCTATTTATCAGACCCGCGCTAGCTATTGTTAGATCTGGCGAGCTGTTGCAACTACCCACAATCCTGGTGGGGGCTTCGTCGTTCATGGTGCAGAATGTCGAATCGTCTATCTGCTCTGCCAAAATATTTCCCCTACGATCGTTTGATAGGCTTGAGAACCAAAGATCGTGATGCGCGTTGAAGTCTCCAACTACCAAACGGTTTTCACCACTGAGGAGCGCACCTATGTCAGGGTGATATCCAGCGGGGCAGCAGGAGACAGGGGGTATATATATATTAAATATTTCGAGCTCGACATCGCCTGACCGGACAGCAATCCCTTGAGCTTCTAGGGTGCCGTCCCTTGGGTCGATGTCTACATCGATGAGACGATACTGCACGGTGTTGTGTAGAATGAAGGCTAGGCCTCCACCATTCTCTCGCTCGTTTCTTGGACCGCAGCTATTAACAGCCCGTGCCGAGCCATGAAGGCAACCACCTCCGAGATCTTGCTCGAGAGTCCGTTGCAGTTGAACTGTAGGAGTCTCGGTCAGGATGTCGTGTTGAGGGGGGTGAGGGACTGGATCCGAGGGCCGGCCCGTCCCGGCTGCGCATCCCGCTGTGGTTGTGGGGGCCCAACGGTTGTAGTGGGCGGTGTCGTGAGCGACACTTGCGGGGGGTTGTTGCGGCAGCAGGAAGCGGTAAAGCTCTCAGACCAGTCCCTTATGGTGCGTAGGCCAAAGCACGCCCGGAAGTGGCACCAATCCTGGCAGGCGTGACACCTGACTGAGCAGGCATTCCGGTGCACTCTGGCCCGGCATACATAACAGATGGAGGGGGCAACCCATAGTTGTTGGTTGGCGCCACGTGTGGTGGGGCGAGGGGGGGGGGGTGGTGAGGTTAGGAGTTTGCTGGAGCTCCGGGAAGCCGTGGAGGCAGGGGGGTGCGTTGAGGCACCCGCAAGGGGGGATGCCGTGGAGGCTTGGGGCGCTTGAGTGCGCGAGCACCACTGGTCCACATAGGTTGTGGACCACTCCCTGGTTTTCTTAAGGCCTGAGCAGACCTTAAGATGGCACCATCCGTTGCACGAATTACACCTCTCCGAAGTGGAATTCGGTTGGAGCCTTCTCTGGCAGAAGCAGCAGAAATAGGTTTCTGGGCCTGTCGCGGACTGCTACCCGAGCGTAGTTCACTCCTGGACCTTCGCCGGCTTTGCGACCGGTTACGATCCAGCCGGTGCCTGCTTGGCGGGTCGGCTTTGCGACCGATCTGCTTCGGCGGTTAGGTTATCCCCTGTTCTCTCACCCACACACCCTATCTTACCTCCGATCAGAGCTTTCTCTCTGCGTACTCCTGCGCTGGTGCTTGGCGCTTCATCATGCATGGCATGCTCGATGAAGAGGGCAGCCTCTTGAGCGGTCAGACGCTCCATGAAGCTACCTCTCCTCGTCGACGCCTGGGGTACACTCGTACTGCTGCCCTCCACTGCCACACTAGCTGATGTAGGCCCGCTGCTGCTGTTATTGCTTGTATGTTTTTGTTTGTTGCTGCTGTTGTTGTTGTTGTTGTTTTGTTTTTTGTATTTTTGTTGTATTCATCTTGTTCGTACGACCGCCAGCTCGGCTTGCGCAAAGGTCAGCGGTCTAAAGTTATAAAAGGGGGATCTCGGTCGTCCGCCGCGCCAGCGCCCCGTAGCGCGGTAAGGCCCAGTTACTCCTCGATGCGGCCCGGTGTCGAGGAGGCGCCGTACAAATACAGCTGGTTTTTCCTTTCCTGGCTGCAAACCTTCCAATGGGCACGGTGTCGCTTCACACCCTGGATTAGGAGGTGGCGATACTTGGTCAGCGTCCCCACTTGGAGCCGGCATAGAGATAGAAAAACAATTTTCCCACGACTCCTGGTGGGGAGCGCCTAAGCCCCTGCACCACGCCAAGGTGACCGCCCTCGCAGGGGGTCCGAAATAGTTAAATTTTCACCTTTCGCTTATTATAAATTTCGGGCAGAAATTTTCCGCTTTCGAACATTGTTTCCACTTATTGGCAACACTAATGTCTTCCAGAGTAGGTCGCTTTTCCCACTTCGGGAATAATATGGACTCGTTTATTTTGACATTTCTTACATAATCTGACTAATAATTTCGGGTGAATTTTTTTTCGGGCGAAACTCACGATAAGGGTGACTATTAAGACATTGTGCGGAAAGGTGTTCTGCGCGAAAATACTACTACGGCCAGGGTTATTTTTTTTAAGCGCGAGTTACACGATATGAATTAAAAAAATGTAATATTTTGCTACGCCGAAATGCGTGCTCTTTATTGCTATTCTTAAACCTGATTTACATTTTGAATTCTTAGTTCTATTTATACTATAGAGGTGCGGCGGTGGTTAGGGCAGTGGATTTTTCCATTGCCAGTTGTATGTTGTTTAAGAGTGTAGATATCTATTTGGGTTGGTTATTGTTTGTTGTAGTGATCAGGTCAGTTGTTTGTTGTTTACATGTTCAGAATGCATTTCTTGATAATGCATGTTTATCTGTTGTTTACGTGTAGGTCAGTTGTTTGTTGTTTACATGTTGAGAATACATTTTTTGATAATACATGTTTATCTGTTCTTTACGTGTAGGTCAGTTGTTTCTTGTTGATAATGCATTTCTTGATAATGCATGTTTGGTTGTTATTGATGGTGTTAGTGGAAATGCTGTTTACGTGCCTTGTGATGACGTCATTAACTCCCCTCCTAAAAAATGAAGCGTCCTCGCTTTAACATATATGTCGTTCTTGTTGGAGTCTGAGTAGTTCTATTTCATACATTTCGTCAATTCTTTTTCTTCTTGTTTCCGCTTTCTTTGCTATGTAATATTTGCGGAGTTTGTCTATACCATAGATAAGTAATGCTAGTGTGCATAACCCCAGGATGCAGTAGAAGGTGTATTGGATAGGATGTTTCTCGATTGTTATCAGCAAAGTTGAAATTTTTTTAATATTACTAAATTTATAATCGGCATTGGATTCTATAATGCGTAGGACTTCTAGTTGTTCGGCATGTTTGTATATGGCATCTTTGAATTCCTGCTGCTGGTTGGAGTATAGTTTTCCGTCGATGTTGCGGAGTAGTTGAATTGTATTAATTTCGGCCCCTCTATTTTTACGTTGTTCCAGGTGTGGTTGTAATCTGTTATGAAATTTCCGTTTTCAAGTATTTTAAGTGGTGCGTTCTTTTCGTGTATCATTTCACATTCAGCAGGCTTATTCTCTAGTATGTTTATAGTGCAATTGTCTGAGTTTTTAATTTTACATAATAGTTCCCAACATAGTTTTTACATTTTTCAATAGGTGAAAAAACATTGTTACATTTTGCTATCTTAGAATCTAATAATATTTGACCATGTTTGTATGCAAGTGGGTATAGAATAAGCAAGTGACATTTTGTTTTTAATATAGGATATTTATATACAGTTACAATTGCGTGGTTAAAGTAGCAAACATGTATGTCAGCGTATTCTAAGGCGAGTCTAATGCTTCAATGGATACTATTTGTTAAATATCCTTTAAGTTTAGAGTTCCTGAGTAAGAGAGTCTCTAAAATTCTTTCAAACTGTGAGCTTATTTTCTTTTGTTTTTTATTGTTTTCTATCAGCATATTTAATACTGTCTTAATTTCGATTAAGTCGTCGTGATCGGGTGTACCCGTGATAATTTTAAGAGCTGACCCTAGAAAGTTAAGTGAACGTCTAGCCCTAAAGATATTGGGAAGTAATTGTGACTTAAGTATCTCAATTTTGTTGACTAATGTCTGATCTGCCGAGTTCTGTCCGAGGTAGTATGTAGATCGTTCTATTTTCTCGTAAGGTGCTAATATTTTTGAAATGTTTGCTACGTGATATAAGAATGAAGTGTCTTGGTATACGTATACCGGATCGGTTTCTATCATTACATATTTTTGTCCTTTAAATCAATTATACTGTCGCAGAGTGCGGTAGATAATAAAATTATTATTCCTTGCATGCTTGCACTCGTATATTGTCTTTATGTATAACTGTACCATGGTTTGTAAGTATCGTGTTACCCCTGTCTTCTTTTATTGTGTGTTTCGCGTATTTTCGTACGTTTTTGTTTCGACGATGTATTTTGGAGTATATAACGTCCCCTTTTTTGTAAGTGATACTCTTACGATTTTTGTTGTGGTATGAAAGCACTTTGTTTTGATTTGCTTCGAGTGTCCGGATACCCTCCTTGATTGAAGAACACGTCCTCGGGTTTCTCTCCTGTGATTAAGTGAATTGTTTTGTTGTATTGTCGTACCGCGTTAAAGATCTCGTCTTCTGGTGAGTGATTATGCTCCTCTGCTAGGACTCCAGTGAGTTCGATCAGAGTGCTGTGTGTACGCTCAACTTGACCGTTGGCTGTCGAATGAAATATTGGTGTTACTGTATGTATAATTTGTAGTTTCTAGTAAACTTGTTTCGCACATATGCCCGTGAATGTTGATTCGTTATCTGTAATAACATACTTGGCGTTTGGGTAAATTTGTGATAATATTTCATCAATGTATTTGTATGTATTCTTTTTACTTGGAATTTCCCGTATGTAGAAGAACTTTGAGTATTTATCAGTTGTGCTGATGTATGTGTTTCCCTTCATGTGAAATAAGTCTAAATGTATGTATGCTACGCGTTCGTATTTGTTTGTTAAGCAGATTTCACAATCTTGACCAAAAATATGTACTCAGTATTTCTGGTGCGTTATTTTTATAATTTCTATGTGCACGTCTGTGTGTTTGTATTACGATCCCTTTCTGTCTGTCTATGTATTTGGAAAGGTTGAGATTATGTCATTTTATATGTGGAATAGGGCTGGTTCAACTATTTTTATAGCCTTTGTTACCTTTGGCTTTATTATTCGTTTTAGTCTGTCAATTAGTTCTTCTTTAATTGAATAAAAAAGTGTGTGTCGTGAATACGAAAAAATATTTTGCGAAGAGATTTCCACTAAGTTGGTTGCGCTGCAGTTTACGATTATTTGATTTCTAAATGTATTTAATGGTTGTTTTACGCGTTTAGTTTTTCAGTTGGTAAACTTTGAGCTGAATGTTGTGAGCAACTTGAAGTGTTGTTAATCTGTTGGCGAGACAATGCGCCGTAATCTTTTATGAAGTTTTTCCACCGTTTTAGTTTTGTGTTTGGATTTTTATCCGAAATTGAAAAGATGAGTGACTGGTGGTCTGTATAAATCGTTAGATCTGCTATACCGTATAGGTGATTTCTTAATTTTTGAAGTGACCAAACGATAGCGAGTAATTCCCTTTCATTCGTGCTGTAATTCTGTTCAGTCTGACTAAGAGTTCTAGATATAAAGGAAATAGGTTTCTTGTTCTGAGAGAGTACAGCTCCTATTGCAAAGTTACTTGCGTCTGTCGGTAGTTCAAAAGGTTTGTTGAAGTCTGGTTGGAATAATTCAACTTGTGCTTGTAGTGCGTCTTTTATTTTTGTTAAAGCCTCGAGTGCTGATTCGTCTAGATTAATTTAGACCTTTGCGCTCTGATTTATACTTATACCACCATTGTCTCCGCGTAGAAATGTTGTTAGGGGTTTCGTTATTGTAGCGAAATTCTGAATAAATTTCCTGTAATAACTCGCTAGGCCAAGAAATGATCGTAATTCTTTTAAACTTTTTGGAGTTGGATAATTCTTTATAGTTTGAATTTTATTTGGATCCACAGTTATTTTATTATATTTTATTATTTGTCCAAGGTATTTATTTATTTATTTAGGCCTAAAACTTACAACTATACAATCACTTCATTTGATTTTGTATATCATAAAACAACAAACTGTAAACAAGATCCATTATACATATGTAATTACAGTTCATTAATTGTGGCTTGTATTGTAGTCGTAAACGGAAGGATTTCGTTAGTTTCGTCGTTTATTCTCATGATATTTTCAATTTCAGTTTTATACTTGTCGTTATTAATTGAGAAATTAACTTTCTGTTCGCTAACTACTTGCTTTTTATATTTGTATAAGAGTTTATACTCAAAGATGTTAATTTCTGCTTTCAATACCCTAAGACCGTATTCAACTAGAAGCATATCGAACTCCTCTAAAGCTTCGGTTTCAAAAAATACTAAGTTATGATTGAGTAGTGGAATAATTTTCTTAGCTTTGGTCAAAGAGTATCCGTGAAGCGATTTAACTTTAACCTGTTTTATGGGTATAGATTCTCCTAATTTGCACTTAGAACTAATATAATTATTTGTCGCACCTGTATCAATTAAAATATTAACGGATGTACCTGTCGTTTGGCACCGCCTTTGGAGACACGGTAATCCGTTTATTCTCCTAAAAGAACACTTCTTGTCTCATAGATATCATTAGTATGTGCGGCGAGCGATTGTAGCTCTTCGTCTCTCGTCTGGTTTATTCGTTGTCCCTTGTTGGCGTTGTAGTTTCTTGAAGAAGGGATTGTTCCGCGTTTTGCTGCTTGTTGGTCTTCTCTGAACGGGTTATAGTACCGTTGAGATTGCTGAAAGTTGTTCCTTGGCAGGGGTTGATTGTTGTGTTGTGTTGGTCGTACGTCTTGACGAGAGTCGTCCACTTCCATCGGTTCTTGGCGTGGTTGGTGGTTATATTGCACTTGCACATTTGGATTATATCTCATTCTATCATCATATCCCTGTTGTGGAGGATTCTGTCTTTGGTTGGATCTTTTGCATGTTTGTACTGTCGTGGTAAATCGTGCTTGCGATTGTATATGCAGTTTCTAAGTCTTTTGGGTGATGACTGTATAATGTGCCGCTTGCATACCTGCCGTTTTGATTCCTGTGATGAAAGTACGGACTGCTTCTTGATTGCATATTCTAGCATGGATGCAGGTCCTTGTTCTCCTGACATCTCTATCTTTGAGAGTGCGAGATTCAGTGATTTGCTGTGAAATTCTGATAGTGTGCGTCTTCCTTGTGTGATCTTTTTCACATCTTCGAGTAGTACACACAGCGGTCGTTGATCAGCGTATGTGTAGTCAAGTCTGTTGATTATCGAATAGAAACTCAGCTTGGTGTTGCGGTTAATTAACATGTTTGCTGCCTCCCCAACAATTTTCAAGTGTATTATTGTAAAGGCTGTATAGTAGTTCGGGTGGTTGGTGAGGTGTAATTCGTGCAACGGATGCTGCCATCTTAAGGTCTGCTCAGGCCTTAAGAAAACGGGAGTGGTCCACAACCTATGTGGGCGTCGGTGTGCTACCGTGACTCAGTGTCAAAAGCGAGAAGAATTAAGCAGGGGGTACCACAGGGTGGCGTCCTATTCCCCCTATTATTCAACTTCTACATCTCGCGACTCCCTTCCCCGCCAGAGGGAGTCACACTGGTCTCGTATGCCTGTGCTCTAAAGTGAACAGCTACCTCCCAGAGCTTGCTCACTACTTTACGGGACGGAATTTGACGCTGTCTCCTGCTAAATCCACGGCGACCTTGTTCACATCTTGGACGAAGGAGGTCGGGCTCACCCTCGACCCACATCGAGGGGACCCTCATTCCGACGGTTAACCACCCTAAGATCCTGGGAGTCACTCTCGACAGCCTGGTCTCCTTCTCAGCGCATACGACCGCAATCGTCAACAAGGTACAGAGCCGCAACAAAGTCCTCAAGTCGCTCGCCGGCAGCACTTGGGGCAAAGACAAATAAACGTTGTTGGCAACATACAAGACGATTGGCCGGCCGGTTCTAAATTATGCTGCGCCAATATGGTCGCCTGGAATTAGCAGGACTCAGTGGTTAAAACTGGATACCTGTCACAACGCCGCACTCAGGACAGTGACGGGATGTCTCCTGATGACACCTGTGGATCACCTCTACCATGAGGCTAACGTGCTTCCAGTGCAGGAGCACAATATGATGCTCACAAAGCAGTTTCTACTGGGGCAGATAACTTGTTTGAAATTAAAATACTATTCAATTTGTTAAAATTGTTTGACATATCTGCAGTTGCGCCAAAAAATAAATTAGAAATAGGGTTGCTTCACTGTGGGGGGCTTACACCCTTTTTAGACTAAGTTTACTCATAAGTACAAAATAAAGTGTGCTGATGAAGTATTAAAATTTTATTTTGTAGCTCCTTGGAAATCAAACAAAATTTTTATATGTGAATGTTTAATTCATATGCATATTCATAAATTTCCATTTTCAGTGAGTAAAAATTTAATCATTGACTATTCAACTAAAGAGAAAAAAAGTTGTGTTGGCTCAACTCATAATGGAAGTGATATTTTTACAATATTCGCAATGTCGTTCATTTGAAATCTGTTTGTTCATTTTTTTTTATGAAGATTTTTAATTATGGTTGTTGTCAAATGCACTATAATTTAAAATAAAAAATAAATAAACGAAAAATATTGAAACGATAAAAACAATTTAGAGTGTTACAACTAATTTTTGGCTACGCCACTGGATTTTCTTTTGAATTCAGATGTAATTTTTGACCTACGTTTACTCGGTTTTCCTTTTCTAATTTTATATATCTGTACTGTAATGTTTGCTGACTGCACTTGTTCATACTGCCAATATATGAGTATTAAATATATGGTTAAAATACATTTTTCATTGATATTTTGGTTCATAAGAAAATTCTTATTCATTCAAATTTATATACTTGAGAAATAAAAAAGAACTTTTTATATATAACAAATTAAATTAAATATCTAACCACAATATTATTGGCGATCCTACCAACCAACAATAAGAACAATTGCAACATCTACATCTTTACAACTAGGACTTACTAAACAGCTGTGACAACGTCATAAACAACGTTAATTGGCAAACGTTTGCCACTACAATTCAAGCTAATTCGTTTCCTCAATTTCGTCATCATCTACAGCGTCTTTTTCTTCATCGAGTTCATTGGCATCGAACGTTGAATCAAATTCAAATCAATCATCACATTTTTTACACAACTTTAATTTTTAAATCTGCAGCAATTAATATCTTTCAATCGATCGAGAAAAAATTTCAGTAATAAACTTATATTAACAATCAGCATCATCAACAACAACATTTATGAATACCATTTTTCTCTATGTGTTGAAATTGAAATTTGAATCTGCACTTTCTTTAAAAGAGTTCATCAATCAACATCATTTAAATTTGTACTACCAATTTACTATTTCGATCTCTTACCAGAAATAACAACAAAGTTTTTCAAATCAACTACATTTCTATAAAACTCATATTAAGGTGATTTTATATTAACTACTTACAAACAACTTATTTTTTTTTCTTTATATATATATGTAATTCATTTAATTATATAAATATTAATTTGTACACTCTTTCTCCAGGCAAATTTTTAAAATGCAGCGATCACCAAGAAAATCAAAACATAGATTTAACACATCTTTCACATTTAAACATAACACAAACAGTTACACTTCAAGAAGATACTGTTGGATCAAATATAAGTAAATCTATTAAGTTACCCCAATTTTGGGAAGATTGTCCGGAGGCGTGGTTTTTTCTTGGTGAAGGACAATTTGGAATTAACAATATTCATGATGATAATACTAAATTTCAAAATGTTTTGATAGTTCTTCAACGAGAAACCATATCCAAAATTGTTAATATAATAAATCCACCTCCATTGCCAAATAAATATGAAACTATTAAAAAAGTTTTATATGAAAGATATTCTCTTAGTGAAGAAAAGATACTAGAACAATTATTTTCTAACTCTGAGCTTGATGATCGTTCACTATCTGAACTATATATGTACATAGATATATAAAATAACTTATATTTAAATTGTGGACTAGAAAACTTTCACAACAAATTCAAATCCACATAACTTCTTGTATAAGTAGTAATCAAAATACAGAAAAAAATATTTCTCTTGCAAATGAATTATTTGATTTAATAAATAAACCCAAATAGTTGAAATCATTTAACATCTCGAGTATTGAAAATAATAATAATATTCTGGAACATTGTGTAAAAAATTAGGGGAACTAACTACAGCCATTTATCAAAATTTAAACAAAATTTCAACTGATATTAGTGAGTTACAAATTAAAATGAGATTTAGGAAGTCGTTCAAAATCCAGAAGATTTTCTAGATCAAGAGAAAATATGAATCAAAATATTTGCTGGTGTCATAAATTAATGTAAATAAAAACGAGTCCAATTCAAATCTTTTAAACTGAAGAATTCCATTATATCGGTGGATAGTAATGGAAACGAAGTTAAACCTTCTTGCCACCCAGATTTACCTACAGAATTAAAAGTTTCTGCGATATATTCTCACTTATGATACCAATTTCTGAAAAGAAATTTACCAATCTTTTAAACGATTTTCCTTCAATAACCTATGAACCAGATTACAATAAATCAATTCAACACTAAACGGTTCACAGAATTGAAACACAAGGAGTTTTACCTTTTTCAAAACTTCGTCGTCTTGATCCTATTAAATTAAAAATAGCAAAAACAGAATTTGAATTTTTAGTTAAAACGGGTATATGCAAACCTTCGAACTTATATTGCATCTCCTTTACATTTGGTTCCCAAAAAAGAATCAAATGATTGGAGACCTTGCGGAGATTACCGAAAACTCAATTCTATTACTATACCTGATCGTTATCCGTTACCTCACATTCATGATTTAAATATTGATTTAAAGAATAAAAAACTATTTTCAAAAATTTATTTAGTTCGTGCATATCATCAGATACCTATGGCTGAAGAAGATATTCACAAAACAGCAATTACTACTCCATTTGGAATGTTTGAATTCGTACGCATGCCATTTGGTCTACGAAACAGTGCTCAAACATTTCAATGTTTCATTAATGAAGTATTTTCTGGTTTAGAATTTGTGTTTGTCTATATTGATAATATACTTGTTGTTAGTGATAATAAAAAAAAACACGTAGAGCATTTAAAATCAGTGTTTGAAAGACTTAAAAAATATAATTTGAATATTAAATGCATTTTTGGAACAGACAAATTAGAATTTTTAAGTTAAGAAATTTCAAATAAAGGAATCAGACCTTCTACGGAACGAATTGAAACTATTACAAATTTTGAAAAACCGTTTTCAATAAATAAATTACAAAAATGTTTGGGTATGGTTAATTACTATCATAGATAGTCGTATTTGATGCATCAAATGAAACTATTGGAGCAGTTTTACAACAAATGAATAATAATACATTAGAACCACTTGCCCATTTTTCAAGAAAATTAACTCCAACAGAAATTAATTGTTCAACATTTGATAGAGGAATTCTGGCAATATACAATTCAATTGAACATTTTAAACACTTTTTAGAAGGCAGAATACTTACAGTGATCATAAACCTTTAACACACATTAAAAATTCAAAAAAAGACAGATCCCTCGTCAAATTAGACATCTTGAATACATTGCTCAATTTACAAATAACATTCAATACATTTCTGGAAAAGAAAACATTGGTGCTGACACACTTTCACGTATTCCGGATGTTAACATGATTTTAACTCAAGACATAAATTTTCAAACATTGTATGAGGAACAACAAAAGGACGAAATACTTCACAATATTTTATTTGATCAATATTCTAATAGTAATTTTAAAGAAATCAATATTCCAATCTTTATTCTCATTATTTGGTGTGATATTACTGAACAACCTTTTAGACCTTTCGTTCCGAATTCAATGAGGAAAATTATATTTGACAAAGTACATTGTTTATCACATCCAAGTGTTCGTACGACCAGACGTCTTATACAATCTAAATATTTTTGGCCAAACATGCGTAAAGATATAAATAACTCGACTTCAAAAGTCTAAAATTACAAAATATACGAAAACACCAATACAAAAAATTAATATTCCTTCTGGGCGATTTGAACACATTCATATGGATCTTATTGGTCCATTACCTGTGTCAAAAGAAAATCTTTACATTTTAACTATTATTGATAGGCATACACGTTGGCCAGAAGCATATCCACTTAGAGATATTTCGGCAACTACTATAGCAACAACATTTGTTCAAAACTATATTTCTCGATTTGGCATTCCACTCAACATAACAGTAGATCAAGGATCACAATTCACTTCAAAATTATTCAGTGAATTAACTAAATTAATAGCAGCTCATAAAATTCATACATCTCCATATCATCCTCTATCACATGGTATGATTGAAAGATTATATAGGACATTAAAAACAGCTATAACAGCTTCAGATGATTCTATCCACTGGTCTGAAATTCTTCCATGGATTTTATTAGGAGTACGCACATCTATCTTCTGCCGAATTAGTATATGGACAAACACTTAGATTACCGGGTGAATAAGTTGTTTCAAATAAAAATAATAATGAAGTTGATAACACGATCGAAACTCTTTCCAAGCTAAGGAAACATTTTTCATATGTTAGATCAAAAGTTTTACATCAGAATTTAGATTATTCTTTTGTTCCTAAAAATGTAGATTCTTGTGAATATGTATTTGTCAAAGTTCTTCATAAGTCGAACTTAGAATCACCCTATGACGAACCTTTTAAAGTTATCTCGAAACACGACAAAACATTCAAAATTCAACATGGAAACATTATTAAAACAATTTCTACTGAATTACTCAAACCTGCAAACATAATTCCTTATTCAACACAAGATATTAATCCACTTACACCTCCAAACAAAACAAGGAAAATAGCATTTAATATTAATTAATTTATCGTTTAACTGGAGGGGGAGTAAGTGTAGGCAATGCACAGTGTGAAGATAACTTGTTTGAAATGAAAATACTATTCAATTTGGTGAAATACATTTTTCATTAATTTTTTGGTTCTTAGAAAATTTTTATTCATTCAAGTTTATGTACTTGAGAAATAAAAAAGAACTTTTTGTATATAACAAATGAAATTAAATATTTTAAATATAACTTGTTTGAAATTAAAATACTATTCAATTTGTTAACATACATTTTTCATAAATTTTTTGGTTCATAAGAAAATTTGTTTTCATTCAAATTTATATACTTGAGAAATAAAAAAGAACTTTTTGTATATAACAAATGAAATTAAATATTTTAAATATCTAACCACGATAGTGCTTGCCCCCTCCTTCACCGCCCACCACCCCATTTTCATGCGGCACTATACTAAACATTTCCCAAAAATGAAATGAAATGCATAAATTTTCGAGTTATAACAACTCTGAAAAAAGGCGTGTTTTATTTGACCATGGCAAGCTTATAGCTAAATATACGACAAATAAAACGAGCTTAATTCATATTTTTGCTTAGTATAAATTCTGTTGGCAACGCTGGTAAGAACTGTCAGTTTAAATTCATTTCATTTTATCAAAATGTAGGAAATGGAAAAAATAAAAGTAGATTCATAATGTCATTATCCTTTTCATTACACAGTACAACATTTTTCAGTTCATTGATTGCCAACTCAAATCTGAGAACTGTATGTGAAATAAGACCCAAAAAGAATAATTTCTGCATCATTCGTTTTGTCTTCTTACCTGCCAAAATATTTTTAATATCGATTTGAAGTTAGTACTATCGTATAGGGGAATTTATCACGTTTTAGGCCCTGTTGTTTGACATAGCTCGACAGCCACTAGCCCGATTTAGTTGAAATAAATTTTAAAAAATTTAGAATTACAATTCCTATACAAGCAACAGTTTTCAAGTTAAAAATAAGCGCATGAAGAAAAACATTTTTTTTTTTTTAAATTCATAAAAAATACAAAACGGAAATAAGTTTCAAGTCTAGTTACTTTTTCCTTGCAGAAGTTGACGCTTGTGGTTCTGATGGTCTTGTTTTCTTCGTAGGTTGTCTGAGTCTGTAGGTAATGGTCTGAGTCTGTATCGTCATCCGAGATACACATACTATTCAAGGGCGTGTTTCTTTCACTGTGTCCACCAATTGCAAGGTCTTCATCTTCGGTGCTTTCTTCAAACTGCATAATTGTGGAACTCCACCAACAAACCTCCGCAAGCAATGCATCCAATTTTTTGCTTTTGAACTGATTTTCAATTGGCATGGTCACATGGTGGAACCTCTCTCCTTGTTCGTCTGATTCCTAAGGTGATTGTGCCACAAAGGTATCGAGGTGGTGGTGCAAGAAATGCAATTTCAGCGTCATGGATGCACCGATTTTTTCGAAATATTACAGCAACCTGTCCACTCGATGGTGTATCTCTTCTCGCTGGACACGGTTCTTTCCTAGATCGCCTTCTATTACTTGTTCCAATGCGTTCCATGCATGTTGGTGGTCGTGATGCTCTGAAAGCAAATTTGTGAAAGAATCACTTTTGATCTATTTCCGAATGTCAGGTCCATTGAAATACATAAGAAAAACGAAAAAATTATTGGTAATGCGAATGTATAGAAATGAACAAATTTAGATATGACAATATTTGAATACAGAGTACGATACGTACCGTTTCTAATTTTCTGATCACTGAGTTTCGGAAAGATGGATTTCAAACAGTCAAAGGCGCCGTTAAATACATAAGAAAAACGAAAAAATTATTGGTAATGCGAATGTATAGAAATGAACAAATTTAGATATGACAATATTTGAATACAGAGTACGAAACGTACCGTTTCTAATTTTCTGATCACTGAGTTTCGGAAAGATGGATTTCAAACAGTCAAACTTTTAACGTTAACTTTTTTGACAACCACTTCAACGACTTTCCCAGCTATTCCCAGTTTCATGTGGAGCGGTGGCAACAAAATATCATCCAGGTCCTTTACCATAGGTTCATTGCGTAATTGTAATTGTTTGTTGAGCTCGGGAGTTCTTCCTTTCCAATCTTTACATTGATATTGATTTCCTTTGTATCGTGAATCCCAATTACAAAGGAAGCAGATGTATTTTGGATATCCGCCCTTTTCTATAATCCCTTGTAGTATGTTGACCACCTTCAGATCGCAACAAATGTTCCATTTGTGTTCATCGTATTTGATTTTCTTCAAAATTTCGCCCAATGTTTCATACGTTTCCTTCATTGTTGTGCTGAATCCTAATGGAATGGATGGTTTTTTATTTTTTTTTGTGCAGCAGCACAGCCTTCAAACTGGTAACTGAACCATCGATGAATAAACGCCAGTCGCCAGCGATATAAACCATTCCCAATTTTTCCACTAAGCCTGGTATATCATGGCAGTACGTGAACGTATTTGCTTCGTCAACGGAATAAAATTTCTGAAAATCAGCTTGGCGTTGTCGGTATGATGTTGCGCTGACATTTTTCTGTGTGAGTTATCTGCTCTTCAGAAATGATGTCAACCATTCGGAGTTGTGTTGTGATAGTCCCAGCTTGGCCACAATGTAATCCATTTCTATTTCTGCTAGCGGTCATGGTCCTTATTTTTTAATATCGGGTATCCAATCAGCATCATCCAAATTGGAGGGATTGGTGAAAACGGTTTCGGCTAGCAGGGACACAGTATCCGCACTCGGAGGCTTAGGTGCATCGGTATCAGCAGGCCGTTGCACTGGAAGTGTGGCAGTAAATGCAGCAGTGTATATATACTTTTGCTTTAAATTATTTTCTGTTTAATCAAGGACGAAAATTTATGCATGCGTAGCACCTGGATTCATCATGTCCAGTTAGGTCTTCCACCCAAATTATTGGCTTTATAAAAGACAACTTTCTATTTTTTCCGTGTAGCCATTTCAGAAGGGTAGTATAACAACTGTTGCACACTGTGTCCGGCGTAAAATTTGCACCACTTGAATCTGCTTCATCGAAATAACTACAATACGCGGTTTTTAATTGCTCAGTAAACAAATTTTTTCGATCTTTTTTCTGTATTTTTCGGACGATATGACCACAAACGTAAAAAAATTCATCCAAATTTGGGCACTTGTTGTTTTCCATATTGATATATAAAAATTAAATAACCCTTTGTTTATTCCGTTTTGTTATTTCTGAGAATCATAAAAAATATGATCGAGGGTTTTTCCGAAGAATGTTGTGCATATGTCGAGCAAATTTTTGAAATTCATACCTTTACTCAATTGCGAATAAAAACGAAACGCGTGCATCGATTTTCATGATCTCTGTCTCCTTTTGCTCATAGGTTATGTGACTTTGCGAAAAAGTAACTAGACTTGAAACTTATTTCCGTTTTGTATTTTTTATGAATTTAAAAAAAAAAAAATGTTTTTCTTCATGCGCTTATTTTTAACTTGAAAACTGTTGCTTGTATAGGAATTGTAATTCTACATTTTTTAAAATTTATTTCAACTAAATCGGGCTAGTGGCTGTCGAGCTATGTCAAACAACAGGGCCTAAAACGTGATAAATTCCCCTATACGATAGTACTAACTTCAAATCGATATTAAAAATAGTTTGGCAGGTAAGAAGACAAAACGAATGATGCAGAAATAATTTTTTTGGGTCTAATTTCACATACAGTTCATACAGAGTTGGCAAATCATGTGTTGTATTGTGTTATTTAAGGTTGTGAGTGCAATAACAAAAAACTGTAAAACTTAAAAGTTTCAATTTTGTTTTAATTTTAACTCGAAATCAATAAATACCCCTTATTTTTATAATTTTTGCCATTTCACATATTAACAAGGATTTGATTGTATTTTTAGTTTGTTTATATTTTCATTTGTGAAAATATTATTATTATTATTATTTAAATGAAATATAATTATAAATAATTACATAACAATATTAAGGCAACTAGCAACATAGGCTATCGGCCTGCTTGTGAAAATAAGGTTTATGGTTATTGCCAATGTAAGTATAACTTTTTTTTCAATAGCCCAACTATTGTGAATGCAAAAACACAATAAACTGGCAATGCCTCTAGTTCAATACACAAGCCAATATAGTTATGTATGTTGGCTAAATCTTTCATACAAAATAATCTAATAGCTTAATTTGCTGGTCAAATAAAACACGCCTATTGGAGATGCATGTTTAGCCGAAACCAGGAAGTTTTAATTGTGTTGTAAATGCAAATGTTGACACCAATGCCGTTAATGTAAACAACACTTGCTGCTAAAACGCCTACTGTTCCTGTCGTTCCGTTGTTCATTAGGATTTCGGCTCAAGTTTATCGTCATTTCCTCTATTCATGCAAATCATGTTAAGTAAACGTTGCATACCAGTGCTGTAAGTCCCAAAAATTCTCTTGCAGTGCGTTATTTGCCCGATGCAGCTCAACTCCATAGTAATTGGACTAAAGTGTCGCTTAAAAAAATGGTTCTAAGCGTAAAAACATAGTTGATGGACGAAATGAAGACATCGATATTGACATTAACCTTAAAAATAAATAGTTTCAAGCCTCATCATTTAAGCTGCACATATCTGGAGTGCGAGGAAAGTCTTCGCAGCATAAATTAAAAAATTTGGCTTATCTCCACCCTTCTACGAAAATATATTTTATCCTAACGCTTGACCTTCGGATATAATCGTAAGACCGTTAGAGATTTTTCTCCGAATCCAACCAAATAGCATCGCTTAATCTAGGTACGAAAACTTCGAAAATTTATTTTCAAATATGGGCAGTGAGCGTACGAAATCTAATGGCGTTTTCCTTTCTCGAAATAATGTTGCCCCGTTTGTTTATCTTAGTCCTTTCTAGGCGTTGCGTGTCCATTTCCCGCTTAATTTGACCAATTAAAGTTGAAACAGTTTCTGCTAATATAGCCATTTTTCGGGAAGACAGATACTCTGGTGTAAAATTTACAACGATAGAAAGCAACAAAACTCCATACGAAAATATTCCTTTCAACGTCTCGATTAGATTACGATGTCTTTGTCGAAAATTGGCGCAATGGTGACTTCTTCAAGAGTGCTTTAGTCTCAAATTATGATTCTTTAATCGAGGTCTGTTAAGATGGCTTAACCACATTAAGCAACCAAAACCTAGATAGATATTTAGAGGTAATCACTGCGAGCAGTGGGTCCATTATCTCCTTAGTTAATTACAGCACCTCGCTCAGCCCTATTACCCCCAGGAAGTGATTGATCGATCCTGGGGCAAGAAGTGTATGTGCTCATCCTTAGGCCATAGCTGTCCTAGGCACCTCTCCCTTCTTCGCGTTACGGCCTCACACTCCAATGGTACTTGTGATGGGGTTTCCCTGGCAAGGTCGCAGAAGCGACTTAGGTCACTGAAACAGATTCCTATCTGGTGCATGTGACCTTTTAACCCGCAGTGTCCTGCCAGAATGCCTATTAAGATCCGAAGCTTTGTTTTAGCGAGGCTTATCAGTGCTGTGTACCTTTTGACATTATACCCCCCTAACAGTCTTTTAACCTAGAGAAGTCCAGGTATACCCTTCCAGTGTAGTTCCCTTAGATTGCTACCCTCTTTCCTGAGCACCTCCCTCATCGTATGTGTTACTACCCCGAGGAAGGGCTCAAGGCACTCCAAAACCAGTGAGGACTTGACCTCATATGATGAAAGAGCCCTTATAGCCGCCTGACTGTCGAAGAGGAGTAGGATATTTCCTCCACCGCTCCCTGCTGTCGCAATCACCAACGACACCGTCCACAAACACTGCTGGGCCCCAACAACTGCAGCGGCAAGCGCAGCCGGGATGGAGCGGCTCTGACTCAAGAGAGCTACGACGGTTTCAACGTGTTTCGCAAGAGTCGCGAGCGAGATAATGGTGGGGGCTTAGCATTCATATTGCACAACACAGTGCAGTATCGTCTTATCGAAGAAGACATCGACCCAAGGGACAGGACCCTCGAATGTCGGGGCATAGCTGTCCGGCCATGCGATGTCGAGCTCGAAATTTTTAACATATACATACCCCTGGCCCTGCTGCCCGGCTGGATATTACCCTGACATTGGTGCGCTCCCCTGAGGTGAAAACCGATTGGTAGTCGGAGACTTAAATACGATCTTTGGTTTTCAAGCCTACCAAATGATCGTAGGGATCATATTGGCAAAGCAGATAGACGATTCGACATTCTGCACAATGAAGGTCTGATAAATAGCAAAACGTGGCGACCTATGCTATCGCTAGCATCAGACCACCTACCCATAGTCATCTCGATTGATAGACCAGCCGACTATGTCGCTTCGAACCGTCGCACTTACGTCAACTTAAAAAAGCTGAATGGAAAAATGAAAAAAGAATGGTTTGAGGATTTTACCGAGAGTGCCTTCAGTGCTCTTCCTACTCCAAGCGACGTTCGTTTCGGCGAACGTGAGTTCCGCAGGATAGTGAAATCTGGCGCAGCCCGCTTCATCCCGGCAGGTAGGATCCCTGAAATCCGTCCGAACTTCCCAGGTAAGGTGGTCACTCTGACAGATGAACGTGACCACCTTCGCAAGGTAGATCACGGAAACCCCCGTATTAGCGAACTTAAATGGGAGATTCGACGCCTGGGAGTGGGAGGAGCACCTGGAGTCCTGTAATCTCGGGGCTGGAGTGGACAAATTATGGTCAACCGTGAGGTCCCTGTCCAACCCTGCAAGGCGTGACGAAATTGAAATCTCCTTTGAAGACCACGCTCGTCGGACTTGAAGCGATGCCTGAGCTATTTTAGCCGCCAATTCACACTGCAACCTTCGGCGGACAAAACCAAACGGTCAGTTACCAGAAGGCTGCGCAATCAAAAACCGAACCGAAGGAAGCTATCGGGAAGGAGAAAGCCTCCAAATCCATTGTCCAGACGGGTGAAGCATGTTGATGCTGAAGAAATTGGGCTCTACGGGAGTAGCATACCTCACAACAGTCCTGTATTTGTCCACCCTCGCTCGCTTGTGCTCGGCGGTAGCACTTGGAGCAAAGACAAAGAAAAGTTTTTGGCAACATACAAGGCGATTGGCCGATCGGTTCTAAATTATGCTGCCCCAATATGGTCGAATGGAACTAGCAGGACCCACTGGATAAGACCGCTGACTTGTTAGAACCCGCTTAGTATGCTGCCTTGTGGTATACCAGACAGAAATATTTGCAGTGCATATTATCGACTACAACTACACAGTTGCGATGATGAAGGTAAGATTTTATAGATCGCCTATGCGATTTTGGTCGAGGTCAACAAAGCACGTCAGTAGTGCGATTCAGTAACCTTTAACAACACGACTTGACGTGTTGTTAGCTAAAAAGATTTGTGGTTGTGCGATTCACTAACTCATACTAAACAACACTGAACAGCTGATTGGTCCTTTTTATTCTAATTGACAAAAAGTGGCATCTCAGGTAACGAAGTGTCAAAATTTACGAAAAACGCAAAAAGGTATGCAAAAAAAAAATTGTAATTCATCCGGCCAACAGTTGGAGCATTGGAGCGCAAATTTAGCAAATCAAAAGCAAGTATACTTAATTAAAGTTATTAAATATATTATTCACTTTTGGATTTCTTTCAAGAGAATCCGGGACTAGCCAGCGGAAAGTTTCATCGGCTCCATGGCAGGATAGAGCTGGACAAGAAGTAGGAAGAGAAGGATTCCATACTGAAGGCCAACGGAGGAGGTGAACAGTCCGCCGACCAATGCGCACGGTAAGTAATAACCCCGTAATGTTTGAATGTACCCACAAGGAGCTGTGCGGTGCTGGCAAATGTGCATTGTGCTTGGAATTGTGAAAAATTAAACCGCGTGTGTATAAATAAATTCATGACTCATTAATAGATGTGTTATAATGTTTGTGAAAATAAATATATTTTTTGTGTAGATAAACAAGTGCATATTGCGAAGCCAATTCCATGTATAGCCACTACGCACAGACGTCTTTGCGTGTATATATGTGTAATTTCACCTGTTTCTTTCATATTGTTTTTTTTCCTCTAACTTAGGTTTGGCGCGATTTAAAAAGGAGGACCAATGTCCGAGTGCGCGACCGAAGAAGGCAGCAGGCCCTTAACGCATCTGGAGGAGCAGGTGCCGGAATTTATAGGAAGCAGTGGAATACTTTGAATAAATTATTTTATAATTCTTTAAAACTTGTAGCTTGTAGTTGGTAGCGGTGCGTGCTATAACTTGATATGCCAGTGAGTTCGAGGTTCGAATCTCAGTCAGGGCACGCAAAATCTTAATAATAGAAAAAGTTTTTTCTTATAGCGGTCACCCCTCGGCAGGCAATGGCAAACCTCCGAGGGTATTTCTGCCATGAAAAAGCTTCTCATTAAACACATTTGCCGTTCGGAGTCGGCACAAAACTGTAGGTCCCTCCATTTGTGGTAAAATATAAAGACGCACACCACAAATGGTAGGAGAAGCTCGGCCAAACACTGAGCTACATATACATATAGTGTACGCGCCAAAATTATATTATTATACATACAATTTATTACTCTTAATTTTGCTACAATTAACACAATGCTACAAAAAAGAATGAAGTCGAAATACCTGGGAAGTGATGTTATTTTCCTTGTTGGTCTTATCGAGTAGAACGCGAATCCAATTTAAAAATTTTTCAAACACCCCCCAAAATCTCGACTTAACCTTAAAAAACCGATTATTCGTGCATTTGCGCACTTCTTAGCCCATATCTTAGCTACTGAACAACCGATTATCATTCGATCGTTCTAAGAACGGTTTAGGAAAGAAGAAACTCAGACCATTTGAAAGATATATAGACGTCTTAATAAAGCTGAAGAAATTTACTTGTTTTTGCACAACAAACTTAAATTTTGCTACTCTTTTTCTTCTTTTTTTGACTTTGGCGATATTTTCGCACACTATTTTATAAAAACACAAAATGAGTTTTGATTAGATTCAAAGAGTACCGAGTTCAACGAATGTTTCTTTTAAAAAATCTGCCGAAAAGTAACTGAGTTATTTTACTTTTTATAAGAACAAAATTTTTACAAAAATTTACAACGAACTTAATTTACTAATAAATATTATTAAATGAAAATATATACATAGATCAAAAGTGCTTTTTTGACCATTTTTCCTTAGGTCAGCATCGTCAGTTTCGCGTTATACTGACCAGCAATATTCTGCCATCATATTTATTTTGTTTTTTCCTTCGAAACGTTTTTCGATCGTAGGCATTTCTTGGTGGGAGTGTTCGCCTTGTTCATCACTGAACTGGCCCAGATTATGTGGGAAGAAGTCCAAATGTGAATGCAAGAAATGAATTTTTATCGACATGTTGCAACCCATTTCACCATATGCACTTAAAAATTCGTTTACAACCGAGATGTAGTTGTCGCTTCTGTTGTTCCCAAGGAAAATATCACATAGCGCTACAAAACTCTTCCATGCACGTTTCTCAACACAGCATAACTTGTTTATAATGGTAACGTCGTACATAATTTTGCGAATTTGTGGTCCAATAAAAAAACCTATATACACATATTATAAAAAAAATAAAAAACAAGTAGGTATGAAAACAAATTAATATATACCGGCTTTTGTTTTAGCTTCACTTAATTTTGGGAAGACAGTTTTAAGATGAAGCAAAGCTTCACTATTAACATCCAATTTCTTTACAAATTGTTTCATGTATCCCAGCTTTAAGTGTAGTGGTGGTAAGATAACATCCTCAGATTTTACCAATGGGAGGCTTAAAACGTTTTTCCTACCTATCTGATGTGACTCTCGAGATGGTCATGCTTTGCGATCATAGCGATTGGATGCCCTACTATTCCATTCACAAAGGTAGCAAGGATATTTTGTGTAGCCACCTTGCATGCCAAATAAAATTGTCAACACTTTTAAGTCAGCGATGGCTTTCCATTTATGCGTGGCATAGTCGATCAACCGTAAAATTTTTTCCATCATTTCATACCTTTCTTCCTTGTTAACCCCATACGCGATTGGAACTGATGGTAAGAGACTTTCATTGTGTAATAACACAGCTTTTAAACATAAGGGTGACATTACATCTTCATTAAGGGAACACGAATGTATTTTTTTTTTTTAGGGTACATACTTTTACACGATCCATCAATGAAAAGTCGCCAGTCATCTGCATTATAATTATAATTTAAAGCCGAAAATAAATTGGGTACATTTACACAATGTACTAGATCACAGTCATTGCCATCAGTTTTAAAACTTTCTCTAAGTATCATAGTGCGGTCGCTTTTTCTACACGATGTTATTTGAAAATATTTTTCCACTAAATTCCACTGCTTTAGTCGTGAACCGAGGACTTCAGATTCTCGTTTCGATAAATGCAAATCAATCACGAGATCGGCGAAATCAGAATTTGAAACCAAATGCCTTTCCGTTGATTTTGATTTACAAGGAAGGAATTCTTCCTCTACAAAATATGTTTCACCAGCATCAATTGACTCACCTTTTGTAGGCACTTCGGCATTTAAGTATTTTGGTTTTGTAACCGTAACAACATTCGCATTCTTTACGTTTTTCCGCGATTTAAAATTGTGGCCTGAAACGTTTGTTTTGCAAAAATAGCAATCGTCTTGTTTATGATATGCCTGATGATGCCAAGTCATAGGCACAGAAAAGGGCAAAGTAATTGATTGTTGAACTTTAAATTTTTTAATGTTGTGCAGCAATATTCACAAATAAATTCTGGCTCGTACCAGCGACTCGCACTATAAAACCTTTCGAAAATCTTGTTATATACTTTTACAACACCAATATTATTTTTAAAATCACGCCGATGACTTGTATCCGTAAATAAGCCACAAATGTAGCAAAACTTATTACGCTTGTCGCACATTTTAGTTTTACTTTACCACGATTTTTATCCAATTTAACAGCAAACACAACAAAAGATAAACAACACGTGCACTTCGGTATAACGGATATTTATAAAGACTTCAAAGCTGAGTAAAAACTCAAAAATTAAGTGATAATTTCCTTGGGAACAACAGAAGAAAATTTTTGCCAAAATTTCGTTCGTATAAAAAGTAAAATAGCTCAGTCACCTTCTAGGCGATTTTTTAAAAGAAACATTCGTTGAGTTCGGTATTAAACGTACTCTTTGAATCTAATCAAAACTCATTTTGTGTTTTTATAAAATAGTGTAAAAATATCGCCAAAGTCAAAAAAAGAAGAAAAAGGGTAGCAAAATTTAAGTTTGTTGTGCAAAAACAAGTAAATTTCTTCAGCTTTATTAAGACGCCTTTATATCTTTCAAAAGGTCTGAGTTTCTTCTTTCCTAAACCGTTCTTAGAATCGGTTGCTAAGTAGCTAAGATATGGGCTAAGAAGTGCGCCAAAGCGCGAAAAATCGGTTTTTTAAGGTTAAGTCGAGATTTTGGGGGTGTTTGACAAATTCCAAAATTGGATTCTCGTTCTACTCGATAAGACCTACAAGAAAAATAACATCACTTCCCAGGTATTTTTGAGTGTCACACTGTGTAATATGTGCATATCTACATATGTATTTAAAACTTACAATTAGTCTTACTAAACTTACATCTATGTTGAATTCATGAACGTGAAGTTAGCTAAGCACCCATCGCAAATCGAAACGGTAGACTTTTGTCATTTTGCCGCTAATTTGTTGCTAATTAGTTGCGCAAAAATTAATTTTGTTGCTCTTTTTGGGGTGCTTTGCTAAGTTGATATGAAGTTAGCTAAGCAACCCCCTAGAAAATGAGTAAAACGCGATATAAAAATTTAAAAACTAGTCCCAACTTTGCCGCTAATTAGTTGCTCATTAGTTACACAAAAACAATTTTTTTGGATAATTATTTTTTTTTATTTAATTTCATATGGAGTTGGCATACTTGTACCAAAAATCTGAAAAAGTTTAAAACGTACTTAAAACGATTTTAACCACGTTTGTAATTTGTTGCTAATTAGTTCCTAAGTGATTACATAAACAGTTATTTTGTTGATCTTTTTTTTTTTGTTCGGTGTTTTGCTAGGTTGACGTGAAGTTAGCTAAGCACTCCCCTAGAAAATAAGTAAAACGCGATATAAAAATTTCAAAACTAGTCCCAATTTTGCCGATAATTTGTTGCTCATTTACGGTAGTTTGGTACGGACGCTTTGGGAAATACAAAACAGTTAAAGAAGGACTTAAAATGATTATCTCAATTAAGACAATTTTACCGCTCTTCATTTCTACCTACACATTCATATATACTAATACATACATATTAAATTAGGTAGGTGGTAACAGCTGCAAAAAAAATTTACAAACTGATTTTATAAGGTAAAATCCAATTTTCAATAATGGCATCTTTAATTTCGGTGTCCGCCTATTCTAAGCATCCTAATTAGTTGAAAATATGTATAATTTGTTACGCTCACTCTTTTATAGGGCGTGACAAAGTGTTAAGCACTGCCCTTTAGGACACAATTTTGTACTTTTCCGGGTTTCCCTATTTAGGCACCAATCAATAGTGATCAGTGATACACAGTATAAAAGCTTGTAAAAATTAAAGGAATTCTTCAGTGAGAATAAATTTGTCCATCAGTGTTATTTTTACAACAGTCCGGGGGTGCTTAGCTAACTTCACGTCAACTTAGTAAAGCACCCAAAAAAAACAAAAACAAAAAGAGCAACAAAATAAAATAAATTTTAATGTAATTACTTAGCAACAAATTACAAACGTGGTTAAAATCGTTTTAAGTACGTTTTAAACTTTTTCACATTTTTGGTACAAGTATGCCAACTCCATATGAAATTAAATTAAACAAGTAAGAAACGCAAAATTGGGGCGAAACCGATTTTTATATACCCTCGCGATATATTTTTATATGGTCGGTGACCATGATTTCATAAAATTCCCGCTTGTTTGTTTTAAATCGCAGCTAGTATTAAACTTTACTCAATTTCTACAAGTAAATACTGAAAATCGAACTTTTTGCATTTTTCAAAATTTCCGTTATTTGGAAGTAGGGCGCTGTTATGGTCCGATTTCAAAACTTATTGATGGTAATGCTAATGGTATCAAGGACAATACATATGTTCACCAAATTTTGTGGCGATACCTTACATCGTTATTGAGATTCCTACAGGCGTTACTTTATAAGTGGGCGTGGCAACGCCCATTTTTCAAAATTTCATAAAAATCAAGTTTCTTAATTAAATATCTCTCTAAATATCAAATTTTAATTAATATGCTTCAATAGATAAAAAAAAAAAACATTTTTGCATTTTTTAAAATTTCGGTTATGGTTCGATTTCAAAAATTTGTAACGCTGATAACAGCGATATTGAGAAAAATATGTCCACCAAATTTTGTGACGATACCTAATACTGTTATTGAGATACATAAAATGTTTCATAAGTGGGCGTGGCAATGCCCATTTTTCAAAATTTCATAAATCCCAAATTTCTTAGTTCAAAATCGGTCCAAATGCCAAATTTCACTCAATTTGTTTTAATAGATACCGAAAAACGGAGCATTTGCATTTTCCAAAACATCCGTTATATGGGGGGTGGGCGTGGTTATGAACCGATTTAAAAAAATTTCTACGGTAATAATAGCGACATCAAGGAAAATATGTCCACCAAGTTTTGTGACGATACCTTACACCGTTGTTGAGATACAGAAATTTGTTCCTAAGTGGGCGTGGCAACGCCCATTTTTCAAAATTTCAAATCGATCCAAATAATAAATTTCACTCACTTTGCTTTAATGGATACCGAAAAAACGGAGTTTTTGCATTTTTCAAAAACTTCCGTTATATGGGAGGTGGGCGTGGCTATTGACCGATCTTGACCATTTTCAATACCAACCTACCCTGTCCAAAGAACAATCCATGTACCAAATATCTTAATTTTTACTCAAGTTATTGTAACCACAGTCATGACAGTCATGGCTACATCGATTTCTCTTTTCATTCTGATCATTTTAGTATATATATGTATATATGTATGTCTATATCTATCTCGATTATTTTATGCTGTTACAAACAACCGTTATGCGAACAAAGTTATAATACCGTTGTGTACAAGTACGCTCAGGTATAAAAAAAATTGTATCCAAAAAAATTTGTTTTTGCATAACTGATGAGCAACTAATTAGCGGCAAAATTGGGACTGGTTTTTAAATTTTTATATCGCGTTTTACTCATTTTCTAGGCGGGTGCTTAGCTAACTTCATATCAACTTAGCAAAGCATCCCAAAAAATTAAGAACAAAAAGAGCAACAAAATTAATTTTTGAGCAACTAATTAGCAACAAATTATCGGCAAAATTACAATAGTATACCGTCTCGATTTGCGATGGGTGCTTAGCTAAGTTCACGCTCATGTTGAATTCTTATATGTTATATTAAGAGTGTTCGCGATTCTGATAATTGTTACGAATTGTTACGAAATATCACGATTTTTTGCCATATCGCGTTCGCGGTGTCCAAAAAACTTGCAAGTAAGGGGAAATTTAGAGCACAAAATGACATTTCATTTTGAGGGAAAGTGGCAAATTCTGCTGGATAATTTTTGCTGGACTTTTAGACGAACGGACCTACTAACTGCGTATTTCTATTGTCAATAGTCGTTGCACGTCATATTCACTTTTTAACTATTTCGCATAATTCAATCATTCGAATGACCCACTGCACTAGAATATTTATGAGTTATCTAAAACATCATTAAATTTCCTCTGCGCACAAGTTCCATTCATACCACACACATTATAATAATAATCTACAATGTTCATTCAAACCAAAGCACATGAATGTTGTGGTAACCGGTATATGCTGAGGATAGAATTCATACGTACCATCCTGTTAAGCACCAAATGCCCACATTGAGTTTGAGTCTGCAATTCATTAGCAATGAAGTGGTAACTATATCAATTGCAAAATTATTTAAAAAAACAATGCAATTAAGAGAAAATTTAAAGCGGCTAGAAATTGGGCAACCACTACGTAAATTGCAAGTTGTAGATGTTGGCAACTCATGGGATTTAAGCAGTATAAATGGGAGCGTGAGATTTCGCTCCTCTATGGGAATTTTAACTAAATAATTTTTTTTTCAGTCATTGTTTCACTTCTTTATGCTATCATTTTTTAAAAGTTGAAATAATTAACATCATAACTTCAAGGAAAGAAATAAATTATGAACTTAGAGTTAATCCCAGCACTAAACTTTCCTCTCATAGTATGCAATTTAATAATGAGCATTGCAAATAAAAACTAACTGTGCAAATTTGTTAAAACCAGAATGTCCAACATTTTTAAAACATTTCCTGTTATTGATGGGTTTTATAAAACACCAGAGTTTTTGGATCGATTGATTGCACTTGACAAGAAAAGACACAATAGCGAATCACTTCAAAACGTGCCCAGTTATGAGCTGTTATTACAATGAACTGCAAAATGAGTGGGACAACGTTCCAATTTATTTCGATGAAGCTGAAAAAATCCATTATTCAATTATAAAATTTCTGTCTTCTGGTCGAGATAAACGTGTTTAAAATGTAACCATCCTTTTCAATTTCGTTGTATCTTGTCCATACTCACACGCTGATTCCGAGAGAATATTTTCCATTGTGGGCGACTTTAATACAAAAAAAAAGAATTAGAATCGAGCGACTCTAATACTAAAACAAGAAAATGAGCGTTTCCCCGACCTTTGGAGTTTGCGACACTGGATACAATAGCTTGTCGCACAACACTTGGTAAATTGAAACAATCGTGCAATGCTAAGTTAGAACGAAGTTAGGATAAGATAAATTGATGGCTCTCCGACCAGCTAAGGTGAAATATGTGGACGCCATCGTCATTTACGATCATTCAAAGAAAATAAAATTGATATATGTATGTACATATTTCTTTCATATCCAAATAGATGTTTGAGAATTATGTTTAATAATACAAATTTTAGCATCGGCCTTGGTAAGGACTATAAACTATAGGCTGAGTTAATGTCTAAAATAAGCAAACCAGGATTATATGCACATTAACAAAACATTGTTTTCATTGCAGCCATACAATTTGTGCTTAGTGATGAGTTTACTCATCTACGCCCGGAACAAAGGCAGGCGCTTCTACATGAAGGAACGGGAGCTAGAGTAATATCAGCATACGTAGAAATCATTTTCGATAATAGCGATAATCGAGTTCCAGTAAGTATTACTCATATTTTAAACCTTACATATTTTTTAAATCAAAACTTGCGCTGTAGTTCAAATTATGATTTTGATGTCCAATAGGCTTTATAAAAATACAAATGACAGATGGGGCTAGGCGCTTGTTTGTAACCTTCGATTCAGGTGAAAAAGACATTTAATAAAATGAAAATGTAGTGAAACTGTCTTCTACGTTCGATGGACTTTAAACCAAATTTCTTTATGAACATTAAAATTATACCCACGCACTTGTGCACAAGGCTATTAAAAAAAACTTGGTCCAAACAGGCAAACATTAGTTTAACTACCAAAAAGGACCACAGCGTCCTAAAAATCAACGTAATTTTTTATGAAACTAGTTGCTAACTACCTACTTTCTACCTGAAATATACATCAGTACTCTAGTTTAACTACTAACAAGGATCGCAGCGACCTAAAAACTAAATGCATTTTTTTGGACATTTGCTGTTAACTACTTACCTACTCTCTACTTGAAACATGAAAATTGAAAGTTTCTAATTTAAATAAGATGATGTGCTCAAAACGTTAACAGACTTGTGCTTGAACGTTATTAATATACACATATGTATGTATACTCGAAATGGCTCCGTACGGTGATCGATGTTTCAATCCATTTCGCTTGGTAAATCACCGAAAAGTAAATAATTTAAGAAAATGGTCTGCATTATTAGCGCACAATTGGGGGCATCCTGCAAATTTTTATGTGGGCACATCCTGCAGGAAACGACTTTTAAATGAAATAGGAGCTTATGAAGATGTTGAATATAGTGAAACCTTGAGCGAATTTTCGCAAAGCGAAGTGAAGGAGCATTAAATCCTGAAGACAGTTGCAGACATGAACCCACGGACTGAAATTTTGAAGAAGATAAGGGAAAAATTGTATGATCCGTCTACTTCTGCTTCTATGTAAACGACGATACTGACTATAGCACCTAAGTCATGGAGTGAAAATTAACTTGCAGAAGAGAGAAGCAAAGAACCTTGCCGATCAGTTCGGCATCTTATCAACTCCAAACCCACGTGGTGACCGCAACCGACTACCCGAAATCGAGAACTTGGTTAAATATTTTTATCTCCGAGAAGACATCAGTCGAGTAATGCCTGGCAAATTAGAAGATGGAAAAAGAACACGCATGCAAAAACAACTTCTAATGTGCAACGTTGACGAACTTTACGAGAAGTTCAAAGAGGAATATCCGAACGTTAAAGTAGGTTTAACAAAGTTTTTTATTTTAAGATCCAAACAATGTATCCTCGCTGGTGACCCTGGGTCGCATATGGTAAGTGTTTGCACATACCACCAAAATGTAAAGCTAGCGTTGGATGATGGAGAGACTGCAAAAACACCACCAATTAGGTGTTGTTGCCCTGGCTTAAATGCAATTCGTCATCATTTGAAAGTCATTTTCGATATGAACCAAGTAACAGACGTACCGTTTCACAATCTCTACTCAAATACTTCCCAGTGATTATATTGTAGACAACTTGTGTGATGCCTTGGATACTCTGAAACCACATGCACTTTATTTTTAAAATCTAAGAGAAAATTTGGACGTTCAGTGGACTTTGCAGGAAATTATAGCTTTGTTGGTCAATATGCATATGTATCTCCCTTACTGATGGAGATCCCACTCTAGAACTTCTAGGGTATTATAACTATACCTGAGGATATATTTTAAAATAAACAAATTTAAAAAATAAGCGGTCGAAGTTTCCAAAATTTTTTTTTTTAATTCATTTTAAAAACGCAGGGAATTTTTTATACAAATCGCGAAGTTTAATATTTAAAATAAATATTTTCAGAACGAAAAAATTATTAAAAAAAAAACATAATTTTCATTATTTCTATTCTTTAGCAGCCCATAATTCGACAAATAACCATATAAACAAAAATTGTGTGCTCACTTTCATACCTAGTACAAGTAGGTACAATTACCCAAAATATGAACGAATTCCAAAGCATTACCTTTTTTTCTGTCCGCTTTACATGAAATTCCCCAGAAGTCGGGAAAATATCACTTGAAAATTGCCAGGGCATTATAGTCGGCACACCAGAAGATTGCGACTTTTCAAACTCTCAGCGCCTTTTCTGCCTATGAGCAAAATGTTCACTGTAAAAAGTGATTGCTTATTATAACTAAGGCTTGATAGTAGTGACCAAATTGCTACACTGCATAATGCAAAATAAATATCTAGTTGTTGGCATTTTATTTAAAATAAGATCATTGTAAATAATTAATTTATTAAAAATTCAGCGTAAATCTATCTAAATACATATGTATATAAAACAGGATGTGTGTATGTATGTAACGTATGGATTCCAAAACGGCTTGGCCGATTTTGATGAAATTTTCAGGGAATATTCAGAATATTCAGGCGGGTGACACTGTGAAGTCTGATTTTTGGTCTGCGGGCGGAGGGACGTGGCGAAATCCAATTTTCATATTGCACCACCAATGACATAAACATATGTTTATGTTTTTGCTTTTTTTTATTTACAAAACACCTATGTTAATAATGATCCAATATCAAAATTTTAAAACTTTCGAAATGTTGCATTCAAAAATCCGAGTTTTCGGTTTATTTACAAAATATTTACATCATTCGATAACACAAGATATTCCGCGCTTACTAAGGTGCAACATATTACAATAAGTTAAAAATAATATAGAATATATGATCAAATTTTAAAATTTAACAAGTTTGGTATATGCACTCCTATTATATTGACCGCACCTGTAAATTTTTCATATTTATATATAAAATGAAGCGCTATTTCCTTATGTCCGCGCAGAGCGTCCGAACCACAGCACGGAAAGACGTTAAAATTTGCACAGTTTATTCCTGCAGAAGGTCCTAACGGAGGCCTTTTTTTAAGTTATAGGACAACAGAGTTCAAAAAATGTTTGATTTACTTCTAATACATTTTGGGCGGGACGAAGTTCGCCGGGCCTTCTAGTAACATATAAATTATTTAAAAAAAAATGCATATACATACATATATCAGAAGCAACGTCAAAACATCTTGAAGCTATGCAAACACGCTATACACAGTCAGAGCTTCCTTATGGAATTACAGCTTTGGAAATCAACCAAAAAGTTGTTTTTAGAGTAATATATTATTTCTACAAAGCATTGGCATTTTCAGAGAGTCACTGTGTTTCCAATGAATACAATACAAAATATAATTACATTGAATCTATTTCACGGAAATATGATTAACTTGCTATACAAATTAAGGGGGGAATAGTTATTTTAAAAATTGCGAAAATTATCAATATTTTTTTACAAAAACACGATTTTGACCAATTTTTTGCTGTTTTTACTATTGTTATTAATTATTTATTTGTACAAATTCGATATTTAGCCTTTGGCAGGGCCTCGATAAATTGTTGATAAATAAATGACAAAAAATTAAATTATCTTAAGAAGTTCTCCGGCAACCCTGCATGTCAATTTGAAAAACAACGTTTCAAGAAAAAGGCTGATGAAGTTTAAACTCATAGCATCATAGCTATGTATTTCGTGGCTATTGTTGGCGTTGCGACTCATTTTGATTGTGCTCATTTCTTATATACTTGTGTTATAAGTATTCTGGGAACATTTTGAATATAATATATAAATAGTTATAAATAATAAATTAAAGAATAATTGCACTTGTGGGTGCTTTAATAGTGCGGTCGGCAAGGAGGGTAATGAAGCAGATGGAGCCTACCCATTACCCACTACTAAACACTTGCCCACTAAACATTTTTTATATGTTACCAACAACAGTAACAATCAGCAAAACCAATTTCCAGCGCTTCCAAGTGTTACATCTAATGAACAAATATTACCTGCACATAGCGGCAATTTGGTACAGTCATCGCATTTAACTAATACATCATATGATCTAAGCTCTTCAGATAATTTTGTTACACCTAAACATAGAAACTCAACAAAGAGAGTAAATAGTTCATCACCTAATACAATGGTGAACAGAAATTTGTTGGGCTTTGCAATTTTTAACGACTTGGCGTTTAACGTTTTAAGAGACCCAAAAGTGATTGCTCCTGCTGAGAACACAGAAGAGAAAAGTACTGAATATTTGAATGCAAATAAGCACTCAAAAGCAACGTCACAACAGAGAGCAGCTAAACAATAAAAAGTCGCAGAATATTGCCCACCTATCTTTCTTTATAATATAGATGTGAAGAATTTAGTTGATCAACTCTAGTTGAAATATCCCCAAGTGGAATTTAAGGTTATAAATAAATCCAAATATAAAAGTAAACTTCTTATTAAGGATTTGGATATCTATTTGTATTTATTTGTATTTATTTGTAAAATAGTCTATGAATACATAATTTATTCTTACAGACTAACAACGAGTGGTAGAAAATTATTCAAAAATAGAATATAGCGAATTCAAAAAGTCGTTTTTGCAGACTGAGAAGTCTATATCTCTACTGCTTGCTATGCGAATAAGATCAATTAAAGCTCTTGTGATAGGAGCATTAAATGCATATACAGTTTTTATGGAACCAACATAAAATGTTTCAAAGTGACGTAAATTTCATAATGGTGTATTAAAGCGAATGCGTTCAAGAAGGGAAGAACAATCTACACCCGCATTGATGATATCGAACACGAAAGATAATGAGAGTATCACTCTTCTACTCTCTAGCGATTTTAGATTTATTAGCATACATCTAGCGTGATATGGGGGAATCGGGTCGCTAAAATGTATTCTTCGTAAGGCATATCGAATAAACACCTTTTGAATTTTTTCTATGCGATTAATGAAGCAAGCATGATAGGGCCTCCAAACAAAAGAGGCGTACTCAAGTCTAGATCTGACAAGGGCTGTAAAAAGTAACTTTAAAGTGTAAGGATCTAAGAATTCTGAACTATTCCGTCGCACGAAAGCCAGCATTCCGTACGACTTTGAAACTATAAAATTAATGTGATTGACGAAAGTAATTTTGCTATGAAAAATTACTCCTAAGTCCTTAATCTCATGGACTGATTTAAGATAGATGTTTGAAATACTATACGACGTTTGTAAGACAGTATTACGCTTACTAAAAGTAACGTGATAGCACTTTTCGATTTTCAGTGATAAGCGATTTGTCTCACACCAGGTGTGAAGATTATTAAGCTCTGCTTGAGGCATCTGTGAATCCTCCGGTTTTTTTTATTGTAGAGAAGATTTTTAAGTCGTCAGCATATAGGAGAAATTTTGCGAAGGAGAAGCAACTACTTCTATCATTAATGAATAAAATAAAAAATAGAGGTCCCAATACACTTCCTTGGGGCACCCCGGAGGAAGCAAAAAAGGGATGCGATAACGTATTGTCCACGTTAACGACACACTGACGATTATTTAGATATTATTTTATTCATTTCGGAAAGGTGGAGTGAAAACCAATAGCTGCAAGTTTATTGACTAAAATTGAGTGAGACACTCTGTCGAAAGCTTTAGAAAAATCGGTATAAACAACATCAGTCTGAAGACCATCTTGGAACCCAGATATGCAATAATCTGAAAAGACGGCTAGGTTAGACACAGTCGAACGATTTGGAATAAACCCATGCTGATTTTGGCAAATAATGCTTTTAACTGCAAAATATAATTTATTATAGACAATACATTCCAACAATTTCGAAATAGAAGATAGCTTAGAAATGGGCCTATAATTCTTTACATCGTTTTTGTTACCACTTTTGAAGATAGGATATATTGTTTATATCACAGCAATTTTCCAGTCGTCAAGAAATACGCCTGAGGATAGCGATCTATTAAAGATTATACTTAAAGGATAAATGAGAGAATCGCAGCTTTTTATTAAGATTGAGGAAAGCCCGTCAACATCAGTTTTATTTGAAGGTTTAAGCCGTGCAATGCCGTTAATAATATCTAGTGCAGTCAAGGGTAGGGATCCGAAGTTTAAAGACGATTCTAAGGCGCAACTTAAAGAAAAAAAGTTGATTCTTATTCAATGACCCCAAAACAAATAAAAGTAGCAAGCGTAATTTTACGAGGGTTACATTGTAATATGTCTGCTGATGAAATTAAGCAAGAATTGGACGAAATTTGCCCTTCAACAGTGGCATCTGTAAATAAATTTATAACGAATTATTCAAAGAAAAAAGGCGTTGATACAGGACTTTTCTTAGTTACTTTGAATCATGGCTTTGAACTGAAAGCTATTGCTAAAATTAAAACTATAGTATATCAAATGGTTACGTGGAAA
The DNA here is from genome assembly GCA_963971545.1 of Philophylla caesio. NCBI lineage: Eukaryota > Metazoa > Arthropoda > Insecta > Diptera > Tephritidae > Philophylla > Philophylla caesio. The sequence goes on from OZ020607.1 coordinate 88,736,880, forward strand.
AGCCTAAGGTTAACGCCAATACCATTCAATGTCGCAACTGCCAGCAATGGGGTCATGCCCCTAAAAACTGCAATAGAGCTTTTCGTTGCATGAAATTTAATGAAAATCATGAAGCAGGAGCCTGTCTGGTCCAAAAAAAGTTATGGCTCTCAAGCCTTTTGTGTGAATTGCAATACTTTGGGTCATCCGGCTAATTGGAGGGGATGTCAAGCTTTTAAACGTTATTCGGAATTTAAAAATATAAGTAATAATTTGTCAAATAATATTAATTTAAAAGCGCATAATAATGTATTTTCGGCTTTAAATAATCATTCTTTTGTATCTAAAGGCAAATAATTTGCCAGCCAATTTTATAATGTAGATAGTAATAATCGCTATAGTCAATTACCGAATATGCGTAAACCTAAATTAACAGAAGACTCTTGCTGTCGCTAAACGAGTATTTGAACCTCTTACGGATACTATTGAAGACAAGATACAAAAATTCTTGGTTAACTGTAATTCTTTATCTAAAGCCGATCTCAGAGATCAGTGCTGTCAGTTACTCTCTGAAGTAAGAACAAAATATGGGTTTTAAGCAATTAAAATTTGTAACTTTTAGCGTTCGCTCTTTAATTAATAAGTTGAGAGTTCTCGAATTGCATTTCTTTCTGGACAGTGAAAACATTGATATTGCTCTTATTCAGGAAACTTATCTTAACTCAGATATTCCCGTATCTTTAAGAAATTTTTCTATATATAGAGATGATGCTAAACAAGGTTTGCTAATTGCGATAAGGAAAAACATAACACACACTCGAATTTATAGTCCTTATGTTAAATTTTCTTTTTAGAAAAAGTTTTTTCTAATAGCGGTCACCCCTCGGCAGGCAATGGCAAACCTCCGAGGGTATTTCTGCCATGAAAAAGCTTCTCATTAAATACATCTGCCGTTCGGAGTCGGCACAAAACTGTAGGTCCCTCCATTTGTGATATAATATAAAGACGCACACCACAAATGGTAGGAGAAGCACGGCCAAACACTGAGCTATATAGTGTAAGCGCCAAAATTATATTATATAATGTTTATATTCCATCTAATATGTCAGTTAATAATCTACAACAATGTCCTTGCGAATTTCAGTTCAAATTTTTTGCGTCAATTCTAGGAGGTGATTTAAATGCAAAATGTGTTGATTGGGGTTAGGTTAGGTTAGGTAAGTGCGGTTGTCATTACATACACACTTAGGCTTATGGCCCATTGTGATGCCGCATTTGGTGGTTGTAACTCCCCACGAAGGAACCACCCCCTAAAACCAATTAGTGCTTCGAAGGAACTTAAGGAGATCTCTTATTTCCATCTCTCTAAGCTCTTCTAGGTCATTGAAGAACTGTCTGCCCAGAGTGGATAGTCTTCTTCGGGATAGAGCAGGACATTGGCACAGAAGGTGCAAGATAGTCTTTTCCTCTTCTTCATCGTGACATCTTCTGCAGAAGTCGTACAGTCTCAGCCCTAATCGGAAAGCGTGTTTGCCTATGAAAGTGTCCTGTTATGACCGATATTATCATGCTCAAGTCGTGTTTGTTCATGTTTAGTAATTGCCCTGGGAGTTTTGCGCTGAGAGCCGGCCATAGTTGCTTCGATATTTTGCAGGTTGTTTCCTGCCTCCATCTATCGTTCGATAATTTTGTAAACCTTTCGGCTATACGAAGCTTGCAAGTTTGCAAGGATATTCCTAGTTCGTCATCTATATCTTCGGTCGGGCTAGCTCGTCGGCCTTAGAATTTCCCTCTATTCCGCTGTGACCTGGGGCCCATGTCACCCTCAGGCGAAATGACTCAGCCATCTCGTTAAGAGAGTTTTGTGAGAGATTTTATTGCCGCCTGGCTGTCAGTGAAAATGTAGATATCAATCTCGGGTATCGTATCACACTTTATTAGTTGTGTGGCCTTATATATCGTCATCAGTTCAGCCTGAACGCCGCTACAGTGGTCCGGAAGACGGAATCTATAGGAGATCCCCAGATGCCGGGAATATACACCTCCACCTACCTCTCCCTCAAGCTTTAACCCATCTGTGTATACATGGATGGACTCGCTATTTCCAACTGCGTTCAGTTTCCACTCTTCCTTTGAAAATAGGAGGGTCGTAAATGCCGTGGTGAGTGTAGCGGGCGGAAGCGCATAGTCCACCAGACCAGGAACATCCGAAAATTCCGCTTGTATCTTGCGTGACCGTAGGTACTGTTTAACCATTTCCTTAGGGTGTTCAAGCGTATCGTCGTATCACTTCCTACCTGTTTGGCATGCAGGTCTATCGGAAGTAGATTTAGTACGGTATATAGTGACTTCGATGCCGTTGTTTTTATCGCACCAGTTATAAGAATGGACGCCAGTCTCTGAACTTTATCCATCATTTTAAAGTTTACACCTTTCTGGAGGGAGTCCCACCATGCTATGATTCTTGGTTGCATTCCCCACCTTTCCCAATTGTCCTTTTGCAGGAGTAAAGAGCTATTGTCGCTTTACGCACTCTGTCTTGGATGTTCGACTTCCAGTTAAGCTTTCTGTCCAAAATGAGTCCCAGATACTTCGTCTGTTCCTTTACTACGAGGTTGTTTCCCCCTAGAGATTGCTATGACGATATCATCAGCGTATGCAATTATTTTGCCACCTGCCTCTTCGAGTTGTTGGAGGAGCTCGTTTACGGCTATGTTACAGAGGAGTAGTGAGATTAGTCCTCCTTGAGGCGTTCCTCTGACTGGGTACTCCTGAGGGAAGACCCACCTAGCTCAGCGCTTAATTCTCTTCCAACAAGCATACGTCCAATGAGCGAGGCCAGTGAGTTATTCACCCCAAGGTTGACCAGTGATGAGGTGATCGCCACGGGAGAAATGTTATTAAAAGCACCCTCGATGTCTAGAAAGGCAGCTAGAGTGTATTCCTTGTAATGCAGTGATCTCTCAATCGTATTGACTAAGGAGTATAGCGCTGTTTCCACTGATCTTCCTTTGCTGTAGGCATGCTGCGCGGTGGTAAGTCCACTGCCAATATTATCTCTAATATGCTCGTCTAGTAGCCGCTCAAACGATTTGATTGAGTACGAAGGACGATAGACTAATTGGTCTAAAGTCTATCGGTCTCGTATGGGTCGATCTTCCTCATTTGGGAATAAAGACTACTTTTACCTCTTCCCATCTCCGGGGTATGCGGCTATACCGTAACACCGCCTCGCAGACGTGAACGAGTATAGGCGCAATCAGCTGCGAAGTGTTCTAAAGGTCGGCAGGAATGATCCCGTCTAGTCCCGGGGATTTAAAAGACTGAAAACTGTCAGAGGCTCGTTTTATTTTCCTTTCGATTATAGTGAGCATGGAGAAGTCATTGTTGCTCTCAGATCGAGTACAAGCTATGTTGACTCTGTTTTCCAAGCACCCTGGAAAGTGTGTTTGCTTGCATTAGGAGTTCTAATGTTTCCCCGCTGGTTGTTGATAGATCACATACATATGATCCGAGAATGAAGACTCTTTCGATACTTTCCAGTCATGCAGAAGTTCTGCCCCCTCCCCATTGACACATGGAATGTCTAAGACTTCCCTCCTATTTGAAGTAACGAAAGTGGAAGTATCTCCTACATTGCTTACCTGTAAGTTATTACACATATTGAATTCAGAGATTGACCCACCCCGTTCATTTGTGTCAGATATGATGGTGTGCATTTGCATAAGCTCCAATGATTAGCGGGGTGCCGCGCTTGAAAGCTTCCGTTACCGCATCTCTTATTGGCTGAGGTGGAGGTGGTGTTTCCGCGTCATGCGCCATATACGAAGACGCCAGCCAAATTGTCCTGCCTCCAGACTCCACTGCCACGACAACATTGTCCGCATCACTGAACTGTATTTAAAGAAACACATTAATACACTTCCTTATCAATATGCACGACATGGGTTTATCTTTGTCTGTTACATAGATCTACTTGTATTCCTTACTGCTCAGTCCGCAAACCAAAACTTTTACGACCCAAGGTTCGCAAGCGGTGTTATTGATTCCTCATTGAGGATTATTACCTGCGCTTACCATCCACTTTACCGATCTTGGCTACCTTCCAGTCGTGGATGGGTAGCTCTGGATTGCCCAGTTGGATTAGATCCAGCACTTCCTTTGGGTCGGTGTGGAACTCCGGAATCCAAGCTCTTGGTCGGGGTCTGCTCGGAATGTCCTCCCGACGAACTACATCGAGGCGCGCTCCTTCCCAGAGTTCGGCTACACGACTTATTGCCCGCGTATATAGATACACTGACCTTTGATCGGCGCCCCTTATAATTTTGACGCGAGAGTGAAACCATCCCGCATCCGCGCAGCTAGGAGGTGGTCCTGGGTTTTCTTTTTTTTAGGATGTCTCTGTACACCGTCCAGAGTTTCCCGTTCACCAGCTCCCAATTCTGCGGTGTAATCGCTCCATCAGCGGAACTGCGATCTATTACCGCTTTTACAAAAGCTTCCTTTGCCACATCTGCAAAGGATCTAGCCGGATGCTATCTCATAGCTAGAGAGGGGGACGTTTTCGTCCTTTTTGAGTCTGACCCTTCCTCTCTCGAGTTCTTCCGTTTTCCCTGAGGAACCTCGGTCTTTGTCTTTGCGCGGTGTTCAGCCATGAACTTTTCAGGCCATTTTTTGGAGTCCGGCTCCTCTGGAAAAATCTTCCTCTTTGACTTCTGTCAGTCTCTCCAGGATCCTGAGGGCTGACCGTTTCGTGCGGTAGTATCTCTCAGACGCGCTGATTGACTTCCGGGGATGGCTACAGTCGGGGGTCGCATCAGAGTCAGAGGTGCGCACATCGGCGACCGCTGGCTTAGCCATGCGGACTGATATCGCCGACGTCTTTTTAAAGATAGCACCTTCCGGTGCCTTTGCGCCTCCTGTAGGGGCAGCGATAGCAGAGGAGAAAGCTTGTCTTTTGACAGGGCTGCCCTTGCTTCCTGAAGACCTAGCAGCGAGGTTTGGTCTCTTGCCGGCATTAGTCGACAAGTTTACACCGCTGACAAGTTTGGTCTTGTCCGAAGACAGACCCACCCTTCCTGAAGGATTAGGTACAGATTTTTTGTTTCCATTATTCATTAACGTCCACACTGCTCGACAAGGCGACAGCGCGGCAGACAATATTTTTAGGGGCGGAAAGGAAGAGGTCGACCAGGGCAGTCCCCTCTGCCAAGGCAAGGTCGTTCTATTTCCTGAGGTGACCCTGTTTCAGGAGGGCGCCGTTAAAATACAGCCGGATACCCTATGGCTGCAAACCATCCAATGGGCAGGGTGTCGCATAACACCCTGGATTAGAGGGGGGGGTTAATCGTCGGTGCGGTACTCTTCGCAAGATTGGATGTCCGCCTCCCGCGGGGACGGAAAGACGTTCAACCAATCACTATACCAAGTTCCCCTCTTAGTTCGTGTTGGGTTAATGACCTTTTTAGAGGAAGTTAACCCACCACTTAAGCCTCATACCCACGGGAAGGAAACCAACATGATGAGGGTTGATTGGGGAGACTCGCAAACGAATTCTAACGGGACAAGTTTATCTGATTGGTTAAAAGCTCGGATCAAAATCTAGTTAGATTTTGCGGTAGGAAACCTTCTTACCCTGGAGGTCAATCGTATCTGGACCATTTTCTTTTGCCTTCACATATAATAGATTTCCTCCTTTTCTGACCACCTTCCTCTTATTCTTCATATAGAAATTCCAAATGTTGATCTTTTATTTAATTGTGCGAAGTTTATTGTTAAAACAGATCTTTTGCAAATGATTTCAATCAGGATCTTGCTGAACGACTTCCTCCAGCAGATATTAATCTTACTAATATTGAAATAGATAACTATATGGAAAAGTTTGTTGAACATTTAGGCATTGTCAAGATCAAAAATTCCTGCATTACAAAGCATATATAATTTTCTCCATTTTATAATAATCAAAGTAAGAAATTAATTGCTATTAAGCATATGTGGCAAAAAAAAAATTTTTAAATGTATTATTCATCCGGACATAGAACTTTTCTGGAATACAAATTAATTTCATCTCAAATTTATTATATTAAAGGGCTTCTGCAGGATTGGATTGGTAAGGCGCGAGCAGAGAGGTTCAATAAATTACAATAACAATACACAACAAATATCGAAGGCACAAAATCCAAAAAAGGGAAAATTACCGATTTTTATCTACCTGCAGGTACAAACCACAACATAACGGCTTAACGAACGGGAACATTGAGACAACATAACATGAATAAATACGCACAATACTAGTACCTGAAATAAACAAAGTAACACACCACAACTGTCCTGATCTACACGAACATGGACAATGAATTCCAACGGAACGTAACTATAAATACGGACGAAAAATTTAAATTAACCAGAACGAAAAATGACACTTCAGACAGCACAACAGAGAAACCGGTTTGTCTTAAAACCAAACTTGACAAGGGATGACGAAAATTCGTTCCAAAACCATTCAATAATTTCCTTGAAACTATTACACCAGGACCTCATGCTTTTAGGAAAATTTATAGAGCGGCTAAGATGAAACCGAATGTTTTTTTTGATAAGTTGTTGGTTAATAATGTGGAGATTTATTCGTAGATAACTCCTAATTGTGCTTCAGTTAGTCGTGTGGAAAGAACCCTGCATTAGGGGTGGGTAACTCAGCTAATTTTCGCGAGATGACTCAATGACTTTTGCTCAATAAAGTGAGTCAGCTTAGTGAGGTAGCACAATTGAGTTACGACTCATTTCATAATTGTGTCGCTCTGTGCAACTACGGCAGCACTGTTATCGTGGAGAGGTGCACGTTGAATAATTAAAGTGACAGCAAAAGTCATAACGCGCCAGGTTGATTTCATAAATTTATTTCTTATTTTTATTGCGTGGTGGTTAAAGGTGGCGAAAAAACAAAATCTCGAAAAATGCAATAAAAAACTCCCAAATGCCATTTCTTACAGAGTGTCTGTCCACAAAACAAAGAGCTTCGTATAAGCTCATCTTTGATTCTCAGTGCTGACACACTCATCGACTCGCCGCTCAGTAAGATGGCTGAAATTTATAACTGAGCTATTGAGTCACAACTTTTTTGGGATGTGAGTCTGAGCAGCTCATCGCTAAGAGTCAGCTCAGTAACTCAACTCAGTGCTGAGTTACCCATCTCTACCCTGGATGATCATATGCTTGGTGGTAATATTGTTGATTTTTCTCCCCGTCTTACATCGCTTGATCCTCCAACAAATACTTATAACCTTTTGATAAATAAATATATTTTCAAAGACACAATTATTTCATTGAATTAATTAAATAAATAATTAAAAAACTGCCAGAAAATGCTATCAAATTTCTACTAATTATATTCAATAGTTGCTTAAATAATAGATATTTTCCGTTAAAATGGAAAGTTGCCAATATAATACCATTAAAAGAAATCGTAGTTCTGTTGAGGCAAAAGAATTTAGACCTACATATTTCCTTACTATCTAACATTGGTAAGCTACTTAAAAAACTAATTCATTCCAAAATTTATGATTTGCACTCGGAAAAGTTTATTCCGTCTTATCTGTTTGGTTTCCAAAAAGCACATTCCACGCAACATGCACTTTTTAAGTTTCCCAATGATGTATTGGTAAATTTAAGGAATAAACTTTGTACTGTAGCAGTATCATTAGATATCGAAAAAACCTTCGATCGTGTTTATCATAGAGGGCCTTTTTTTTAAGTTTGTTCAGATTGGTTTTGATCATGATGCAATAATGAAAGGTGTTGTACGTTGGCAACTTCTCGCTCTAAATCAGCCATCTTGAACGCCCTTAGAAACTGTGTTGTTCCTTTGCAGAATTTGGTTACCAGTTTTGTAAAAAAATGTTGAATTGTAGCAGGAAATTAAGTTTTTAATGTGGAAATTATAAAATGTATTATCGATTGTTTTGACATTTTGGATATTTTTTTAAATTTGTTGATGATAGGTTTTCTAAAAGCGAGAGTTTGAATAAGTTTTTATAAAAATTGTCAAGTATTTGCATAATAAAATATTATTTGTTAAATTATTAAGGGATATAAAGCTTTGGGGTTCATTTCGGAAGACAGGAAAAACAATTTTATTGGCATTTCTAATACAATATTTTATTTCACAAGGCTCTATTCTAGCTCCCTTGCTTTACAATATTTTTATGTTTGATTTTCCACATAGTCACAATAATTGAGTAAGTATTCTGTATGCTGATGATTCTTTAGTTTATGCTCATAACAAATTACCTACCTTGGCGTTGCGAATGAGGCCAAGACTGTACCTATCTGCATCAGAAATGCTTCAGGTAAAGGACCTAGTGGGGTTGTAAAGGAGAGTAGAGACCTGATTCTACATCTTAATAGTCATAATATTCGTTTTCAGAATCAAATGAAATATCTTGGAGTGACATTCACTAACTTATTTAAATTCAATTTTCATGCTAACGACATGGTGAAAAAATGTAAAACCGGTTTTATGCTTTATCAATGATATTGAAAAAAACAAGTTTAAGCAGAAGCACCAAAATTTTGATTTATAAAGTGGCTCTCCGTCCAGTCTTAATGTTCGCTTCGACGATTTAGTTTTATTTTTCGCCTTTGATGAAAAATATTGAAATATTTGAACGTAAAATTATAAGATTCTGTTTAAATAAAAACTTCATTCACTTTAAAAAGAGATACTCAAATAAATATACATATCTATTCAAATTCTAAAGTACTCCCTTTTTATAAATATGCAATAAGAGCAATATTAATGTTTTTCGACCATGTTCAGAATTGTGACAATCCATTGATTTCTGATGGTATCTTGTCGCAATCGGGGCATACTTGGGTCAGCAGCAAGTATTTGTCTCCACTTGGTATTAGTAAGGAAAATATAATAAATGATGTTAATCATCCATAAGCCTTCTGCTCAAACTTTTATGTAAAATCAACACCTGGTTCACACAGGGGCTAGTTCAAGCATAAGCTTTATTTGTTATTATAGTTTGTAAGATTTCTTTTTAAGTTAGTTTTAAGACTGAGTCGTAGCCCTCAGAATACTTAAGTTATAATTTTCTACTTTTGTAAATAATTTGTATTTTGTGTTTCTTTTTGGTCTCAATAAATATAATTTGAATTTGAAAATCATAGCATCAAATGTACATAGCTACAGGCGCGCGCTCACAAATTTTACAATAACTTCCATATATTTAGTTATTTTAGCATAGGAATTTGGGAATACACTCTTGTAAGTATGCGTTAACGATTTATGGAATCAAAAAAAATCGATTTTTTTTCACCAAAAAAAAAACTATTTCTCCCTTAAATACAAAACATATGAAAGCCAGGGCGCGTCAAAATGAATTCCTGCCACTTGCAGCGTCTAGCCTTGAGATTTATTACTGTTATTGTAAATGCCACTTTCAATGGAGATTGCAGCCATTTTAATTAAAACTTAAACATGAAAAAATCGTGTCGTTAAATATGATAAATTGTGCATGCGTCGAGATATTCAGAAAATCTGTATTTCGATGCAAGTAGAAACGTGTACGTGTACTAGGATTAGGAATACTTGTACAAAAAACTGTATCCGCCACCTACGTTGGAGTCGACATATTAAGAAAATCCTTATTTATAGAAAAATTTTAAAAAATGTTTTTTTATTTTTCTGTTGGCCTAGTAAATGTTAATAATTTACAATTTTGTTGAGCTCAAGGCCAGTTTATGGAAGATTTTTGTGAAAAACAACAACAGTTTTTTTAATGGTAGAAGTTATAGTCCTATTTCGAAAATCACCACATTTCCTCATCAAACTTCTTTTTATTAAATTAATTAAATTTATTTTTCATAAACACTTCTCCCAGGCTTTGAACCCGGGGCTCAGAGTTGCAGAGCCAATACGCTACATAATGTGCTACGATAGCCGAGTTGGGTGTTGTTAACTAATAAATAAATTTTTTGTAAAAGTATTCTAATCCTAGTACACGTTTCTACTTGCATCGAAATACAGATTTTCTGAATATGTCGACACATGCACAATTTATCATATTTAACTACAGGTCTTAGGAATATGCTGTCAAAATATGGTGTGTGGTTGGGTACGAATGCGATTTATTGTCTGCTCTTTGTCAATTATACCCATTTTTTAACGTAATGTCGTTTTCGCTCGAATATAATAGTTTGGCAAGATATAAATGTAAATTCGGCAGAATAAAGACTCGGAAATGAAAAATGCAGATGACAAATGAAATTTTATTGATGTTTTTACTATAAAATAATCTTTGAAAAATTTGCTTTTCAAAAATTTTCTTGCTTTAATGACGACTTCAAGGTCTAGTTTTTTTGCTATTTCAGATTCCAAACATAAAATTTATAGTCATGAAACTCGAGTCCAAAATATTTGTTTTACTATTAATCGTTACGCGATATTTGATAAGAAACTATCGAAAAGTTGTTTCATGGAAGTTAAACCATAATTAGAAATAATAATATAACATTAAATTTTTATTGAACATTCGTGCTAGGGAGTGTTCCTTCGTACAGCGTCACATTTATTATAACTTCTGAAGTTATATCAATTCGGTTTTTAATTTTTTTTTCAAAGAGTTTTAAATTAAAACTTGCCTCTTTTCTTTAACCCTTTCATGTCATAATTAAACTGGGCCTATTTAAAAATATTTTGAGTATATGGGGATACTATTTGAGCCTTGAATATGAAACGATATCAATTTCAAACCTGTATCTCTTCTGGTTTTTGAGTTATAAGATGTTGCTTATAAGCAACATTGAGCCATGGTAGTATACAATCAAACACATACAATTATTGATAGTTTTCATTTTTTTATTACTTTTTCATACATTTCATGTGTGATATGAGACAAAACAGTTTTTCTGTGGGTTACAGCATAAGTGCACCTTACATTTTGAGCATTTAGATTTTGGAATACCAGTCTGGCATAATCTACACCTTCCTTTTCCTCCCCATTCAACCCAATGATCGGTTTGATCAAGACGCATCGACTTCGGAGGTTCACTTATGTATGATCGTTTTGACGACGAAGGGCTCATTGAAATTTCTGACACGATAGATGGTACTGGCGACGCTGGTGAAGATGAACCTGGTTCCATTCTGTCAGGTATTGCCGATGGACGACCTCTTTTACGTGGGTTTATTGACGTAATATTAGACGCGTGAAGAAGCTCGTTTGCTATGGATAATTGAAAATCCAGCAATGTCATATATTTCGTTCGTGCGACTTGATTTTTTAGGTCTCGTCTATACAGCAACCAGCTATTGACTACCACTGTGCTGATGCTCCAGTAAACTATGCGCATATACCATTTCTTAGAACGGTGGTTGATTTTATATAAGTCTAACAACATGTCAGCCAAGTCTACACCTCCCATGTGATTGTTACAACATTCAACAACAGCCGGTCTAGGTAGATCTATGTACTTTTTTTGTTTACGACACCAGCGTCTGCATTGTGAAACCGGATTTTCAGCTATATAATTTGACAAAAGTTGCACACCTTTGTTATCGTACCAGCGACAGGCAGCTAAATTATATACAGCTTCATACTTGAAGTCGTATGATCCCCGACCTTTTTTCATAACGTCCTTTTCATGCATAAGGCTACAGTTTTTAATCCGATTGGCTCGTATTGTTGCTGCTGCTAAAATACCTCGTTCTTTGAGTGCAATCATCAGGCTTATGGAAGAAAACCAATTATCGAAAAATAACTTATAATTTTTGTCTCTAGGCACATTACTAGCCAAATACAACACAATATCCGACGAAATACCCAATCCAAAAGATGGACATGTTCCGTCTCCAACATAGAGAGCAAAATCGTATACGATGCCTGAAACTCCAGCTCTTGTAAACATTTTAAAACCCCATTTATTGGGTTTCATGGGTAAGTATTGCTTTAGACTGTGACGTCCCTTAAATTTTATCATCTGTTCATCTATGCTCTGATGTTCTTCCTGCTGTAATTTGGTGCATTTCTCCTTCAGTTTGGCCAATAATAATTTTAAGCAACTTTAGCTAGTTATCAAATGAACACCTGTTAAGCTATCGTCATAAAACTTCGCAAACTAGTGCTCGCAGATGTCTGTTAGAGATGAAAAAAACCGATTGTAAAAATATTGATAATGACACTACTAACAGTACGGCAGCACCAATTAAATATTCACCACTGCTGTACTGTTAGCAGATTGGCAATGGTGCTTAGCGGCCATCGCGCTCAAAAACAGCATTCATTCAATTTTAATTTGTAAAACCGGCTAGACGTGCCAGTTCGGACTTATAAAATAAAAGCCTAAATCGAAATTAATTAAAGTTTGTTTTTCCTATTATTTTATTCGAAAGTATTGTTTCACCTGCATGGCAGGAAAGTGTAACGTAACCAAAGCGGCTTCCGAGTGGGCACGCGCATCATCGTGCACAACTGCACAAATGTATGCAGGCCATGGCATACCGACTGGTGCTCCCCCGGTGAAGCGTTACCTTAAGTGGAAGATTTCGAAGAGTCCGAAGATTGCAGGACCACCTGCGCGGGAAAAACATAAAAATATAAAAAAAAAGAAAAATCAAACAAATATTTACAAAATCAACCGAAAAAATTACAAAATCAAAAAAAAAACAAAAATTACAAATAAAAAAAAAATTACAAAATCCAAAAAAATATAAAAATTACAAATCTAGTGGTTAAGTGGTGGTGGTTTAAAAAAAAAAAAAGAACTTAAATGGTTATTCAAGTGAATTTAAAAAGAAAACCCATGAACTTAATTAAAACTTTTAATTTTCTTCAAAAATTTTTCAAAAAAAAGAACTAAAAAAACCCAAATTAAAAACCCAAAAAAAAATATAGAAACTCTAAAATATGTATGTATGTACATATGTACATATATAGAAAAAAATATATTTAGAAACCTCTCTGCAATTAAATGAACAAAATTTTATTTCAATCAATTTCAAAATTCAAAAAAATTTGTTTAAATGAACTAAAACTTTGATTTTCAAACAAATTTTCAAAAATTATAAATTTCTTTAACAATTACAAAATTGTAAAAACTATTTCAAAAATAACCACATTTTTTTAAAGAAACAAAATGAAAAGGAAAAACGAAAACCACATATTTTAAAACAAACCAAATCGAAAGAAAAACGGAAACCACTTTTTTTAAAACAAACCAAATCGAAAGGAAAAGCGAAAACCAAATTTTGAAAAAAAAAAAACGATATATTTACATACATATGTATGTACATATATGTACATACCAATCAATACATGCTTTAATACGTATATACATTTGTGTTACTGTTTTTTCAGCTTTACATACAGAAGTGTGCAAACACTTACTACTATTTTTTAAAATAATAATTTTTTTGCAACAGTTTAAAAATATTTTCTCAATAAAATCTTTTGGTGGTGCCTTGCAGTGTTAGTCGTCAGTCAGAATTTATAACTTTTTCTAATTCAATATAAACTTTTTTTTGAAAATACAAATAATTCCGCAACAATTTGAAACTTTAATACGATATTTGATCTGTGCCTTGTCGTGCTATGCCTACGTCAAACTTTATAACATTTTTCAAATAAACACTTTACATCAAGTCGAAATTTCAAAATTTCTTTTTTTTCTTATTCGTCAAATGTCAGATATTAACACAGTGCCTCCAGATTTTTCAATCAGTAAAGACCTTTTAGGATTCGAATCATTATCAAATATAAATTTAACCTTGAGTACTGACGATACAAAAATGGCAACTCCGGAACAGAAAAAATATTTTATTAGCCTTTGTGCATCAATCATTGGGGAAAATTACAACGGTGATCAGCTAGCACTTGAATCATTTATAGATAAAATTAATTTAATTGAAGATCTTTCAGACGAAAACCTACAAAGTACATTTATAGCATTTTTAAAATCAAAGCTTGAAGGCAAGGCACTCGAGGCAATTCCCACTGATGTTAGTTCCATTGGTCAGATTAAAGACGCGTTACGTAATAGAATAAAACCAGACAACTCAAAAGTTCTAGCTGGAAAAAAAGCATATTTGCATGTAGTAAACAACAATTATACGGAATTTGCCAAACGTGGCGAGGAGCTATCTGAAGGTATGACACAAGCCAAAGCCCAAGAAATGGCAGTTGAACAAACTGTAAATGTATGCAGGTTAAATACACGTTCTCACTTGGTTTAGTCAATTTTAGCATCAACAACCTTCAATGATTCAAAGGATGTAGTAGCTAAAATTATAATAGAACAAAATAACCAAGTAGAAGAGAGACAAGTGTTAGCGTTTCGATTACAAACTAACAGATCAAATAATTTTCGAGGTAATTTTCACGGACAAAATTTTAATAGGTACAACAATAATGGCAACAGCCTTAGGTACAACAATAATGGCCACAACTTTAGGTACAACAATAACGACAACAACTATAGGTACAACGATAACGCCAATAATAACAGGTCAAACAACATATATTCGCTCTGCCTGACGACAAAACGACATTAAACAATTTTTACGAACAAAAACAAAAACTGACAGACTCAACCCCCGTTTACATTAAAAATTCCCGATTACCATGTTCTCAGCGTGAGGAAATAAATAGCCAAGGGAATAAATTGTTAAACAATGACCTTATCGAATCAAGTTACTCAAATTACAACAAAGGACTGTTGTACCAAAAAAAGACAATGATGGGCGAAAAGCATATCGTATGTGCGTAGACTTTTATGCAGTCAATAAAAATCTAATTACAGACAAGTTCCCTTTGGCACGTGTTGATGACATTTTAGATAATCTTGGTCGAGCAAAGTATTTTTCGACACAAGTTCTTTTCTCTGGATTTCACCAAATCCCCTTGCATATACATACATACACTTTTTTCAGTTTAAGTTCAGAAAGTTGCATTTCAAACTCAGAAAATTACATTTGAAATTCAGAAAATTACAATTCAAAATCATAATTTCCATTTCAAATTCAGAAAGATGCAATTCAAGTTCAGAATTTCCAATTTAAATTCAGAAAGTTGCAATTCATATTCAGAAATTTACAATTCAAGTTCAGAATTTCCATTTCAAATTCAGAAATTTTCATTTCAAATTCAGAAATGCATAAAGATTCACGCGATATACCTTCTTTAAGCTCCGAGCGTGGAGCATTTAGATGGAAAGTTTTGCCTTTTGGTTTCAACGTAGCACCGAATTCGTTTACACGAATGATGACAATCGCTTTTTCAGGTATCCCGGCTAATGTAGCATTTTTGTACGTCGACGATATCATTGTCATAGGCTGTAGTGAAGCACATCACATTAAAAAACTTTCAAAAGTTTTCGATACATGCCGATCTTTTAACCTCAAACTTTATCTAAATAAGTGCAGTTCTCTAAAGCCAGAAGTAACATTTTTAGGCCACAAATGTTCCGAAACGGGGTTGTTGCCAGACGATTCCAAAATTAACGCAATTAAAAAATATACAAAACCGACTGACAAAGACGCAGTACGACGATTCGTTGCATTTGCAAATTACTATCGAAGGTTTATACCTAATTTATTTATTTGGGATAGTAAGTGCGAGAAAGCTTTCGAATCACTAAAATCAGCGTTAATGTCACCTAAATTGCTACAATATCCAGATTTTTGCAAACAATTTATTATTACAGTTGATGCTTCAAAAACCGGATGTGGCGCTATTCTTAGTCAAGAACAGCAAGGTAGCGATTTGCATATTTTGTTTCGCTTCTAAAGCATTTAATAAAGCAGAACAGAAAAAACCAATTGATTAAAGAGTTGGAACTTTTAGCTATTTACTTTGCCATAAAACAATTTCGTTCATACATTTACGGAACTAACTTCCTTGTTAAATCAGATCACAGACCACTAGTGAATATGAAGGATCCATCTTCAAAACTTGCGAGAATTCGTCTCGAATTAGCCGAATATAATTTCATTATAGAGTCCATTAAAGGTAAATCAAACGTCAGTGCCGACGCACTTTCACGCATTTCCATTGACGAGATTAGGGAATCAACGAAACACGTTCTTGCAGTTAAAACTAGTGCGATGACTAAGAAATGTAACGGAAAAGACACACGGCATAGATGATTCAACGTAGACTTTAAACATTATGACAAATTTGCATTTAGTTTTTCAAAAAAAATATCGCGTATTAGATCAACAATGAATCACGATAAAATTTACAAAATTTCAAATTTACAAATTTGCGCACATATAAAACACAAAAAACACGAGTTGCTTAATGTCGAGATTGTTAACGAAATAACGAATTTAGATGACTTACTTTCGAGGCTCGAAAAAGAAGCCGGCAATCGCAACATTAAACATTTTGAATGGCCAAAAAACGATACATTTTCAAATATTTTTCTATAGCAAAATTAAAAAACAGCGGAAACAAAATTTTAAAGAATTTACAAATTATCCTAACAGATCCAGTAGAGACTGTAGACAACGACGATCAGAAACAAAAACTAATGGCAATTTACCACACTGGCCCGCTTTCAGGAGGACATCGCGGAACCAAAAACTTTATGCCAAAATACTATTGGAAAGACATTACTCGTGACATTTGAAATTTGAAAAAAGTTAAGCCTAAAACTAAAGAAAATCTTGTTCTTACACCAACACCTTGCAAACCATTCGACATCGTAGTTATTGATACAATAGGACCTTTACCTGAGTCGAATAATGGTAATAAGTTCGCACTTACCATTATATGCGATTTAACCAAATATTTAGTAACGATTGCTTTTCCAGACAAAAGTGCTAAAACAATTTCATCTGCCATTTTTGAGAGTTTCGTGTTAACATACGGGATAATGAATTCCATTAAATCCGATTTAGGTCCAAAATTCAAAAACGACATTTTTTCAGAATTAACGAAAATTTTAAAAGTTGAACACAATTTTTCAACAGCATATCACCACGAGACCGTGGGTACTATTGAAAGAATCCATAGAGTTTTTAATGAATATTTGCGAGCTTATTTAGGTAACACATTCTCAGATTGGGACGTATATTTTAAATACTTTACATTTTTACACAATACAACAATTTGAATTAATATTCGGGAAAAAGGCTATTGTGCCTCATGAATTACAAAAAGAAAACCTTTATCCGATATATAACAGAAAATTACGCTGAAGCAGTTAAATATAGAATGCAAAAATTGCATGTAATCGCAAAAGATTTAATTAATAATGGTTGTTCATTTATCTGTTGGCCTAGTAAATGTTAATATTTTAGAATTTTTATTGAGCTCAAGGCCAGTTTATGGAAGATTTTTTGTGAAAAAACAACAACAGCTTTTAATGGTTGAAGTTATAGTACTATTTCGGAAATCACCACATTTCCTCATCAGACTTCTTTTTATGATTATTAAATTAAATTAATTTTTAATTTAATTTTTCATAACCACTTCTCTCAGGCTTTGAACCCGGGAGCTCGGAGTTGCAGAGCCAATACGCTACCTATTGTGCTACGCTAGCCGAGTTGGCTGTTGTGTTTATTTCATCTTCCTTAAACAAACCAACTACAAACAAGAGCAACTGATCTGCCGCTATTTAACTTGTTTGTGTGGTTGTTGTTTGTGTTTTTGTTTGCAAATTCTGTATAATGTATTTTTTACATTATATTCTAATGCATTTTTAAGGCGTGCTCATCCTTGTATACAATGGTTGTTCATTTTTCTGTTGGCCTAGTAAATGTTAATATTTTAGAATTTTTATTGAGCTCAAGGCCAGTTTATGGAAAATTTTTTGTGAAAAAACAACAACAGCTTTTAATGGTTAAAGTTATAGTACTATTTCGGAAATCACCACATTTCCTCATCAGACTTCTTTTTATGATTATTAAATTAAATTAATTAATGAGAACTTACAGGCATCTTCATCTGAGGTGGGTCCATCACCGCCTCAATCGCTTCCACCATCCCAATCTGCTCCTATTGTTGCAAAAACTGTAGCACCATTGGATGAGGCTGAATGCTCTGCAAAGAAGCTGGTTGTGGTTCCTTTGAGAAAATCGATTTTTGTTTCTAGATTTGCTAGGGACACTTCTTCTGATGATATAGAGTTTTACATTTCATCAAAAATTAAGACTTGTAACTTAGCAATCCGAAAATTTAACTTTAAATACGAACGTAACGTATCATCTTTTAAAATTGATGTGGCACCTGAAGTTTTTGATACTTTGCTTAACAATTCTTTTTGGCCAACCGGGGCATTTGTTCGCGAATTTGAATACAAGCCACATAAAAATAAAAATAAAATAAATAACTTAGCTTCAATTCCTAATCGTGACACTGAGCCAAAAAACTAATTTTAAATTCTACTTTAAGTATTTTCTACCAAAACGTTAGAGGTTTAAATACTAAATTGAACGATTTATATTTAAAAGGCTTAGACTGTGACTATAACGTAATTTGCTTTACTGAAACTTGGCTTAAACCACATATTTTTAATTCAGAGATCCTTCCTAATCAATATCAAATTTATAGAAATGACCGTAAGGACAGAATCGGTGGGGGTGTTCTTTTTGCAGTTCATTCTTCAATACCATCCGAAGATGTTAATATCCCCCTCATCGAGTCAATCGAATTTAAAGCCATACGAGTTATGGTAGGAAATGGTTTCTTTTATTTAGATATCTTCCGAGGAAGTACTTTATTATTTGAGTAACTTAAAAGAATCATTTAAGGCTGGCCCCGATTCTATCCCGACGTGTTTCCTCATAAACTGTGCAAAACATATTTATGTGCCCTTAACTAATTTATTTAATCTTTCTCTTAAGCTTGGGATTTTCCCTTCAGCTTGGAAAGAATCATTCATTATACCACTTTATAAGACCGGGAGTAGGTCCTCTATAGAAAATTACCGCGGTATAGCTAAGCTTTCTGCTATTCCTAAATTATTCGAAGCTATTGTTGTTGACCATTTAACGTATTCCATATCCTCTACAATTTCTAGCACACAACATGGGTTCTCTAAGGGTAAATCTACCGTTACAAACTTGCTTGAGTTCACAACTCATGTTTCAAATGGATTCAGAGAATTTATGCACACTGATGTTATATTCACTGATTTTAGTAAAGCATTCGACAGAGTAAGTCACTCTTTACTGATCCATAAACTCGATCTCCTTGGTTTTCAACCTAATCTCCTTCGTTGGATGTCTTCTTACCTCATTGACAGAACACAACGAGTTCTTTTTAAAAATAGTTCCTCAAACATTATTCATGTTTCTTCAGGGGTCCCGCAAGGAAGTCACCTTGGTCCGATTCTGTTTTTACTTTTTATAAATGACTTACCTTCTGTAATAAATGATTCAAAAATTTTATTGTATGCTGATGATGTAAAGCTTTTTAGATCGTATCATTCTGTTGAGGAAAGGTCCTTACTACAAGCGGATTTAAATAGCATGACTAACTGGTGTGAAATAAATTACATGCCACTAAACCTTAAAAAATGTAAAGTAATGTGCTTTTCTCGCAGGGCAGTTCAACCAGCTTCTTACGAAATATGTAACAATAACCTCGAACAAGTGTTTAACTTTGTTGATCTTGGAATTACAATGGACCCGAAATTTAATTTTAATCTTCACATAAATGTTACAGTTAACAAAGCCAAGGGTGTTTTTGCATTTGTAAAACGGTGGTCAAAAGAATTCAATGACCCTTACATCACGAAGGCTCTATTCACAACGCTAGTGAGGCCCATACTGGAATATGGATCTGTTGTTTGGAACCCGCGCTATCAAGTTCATTCCGACAGAATAGAGTCAATTCAAAAACAATTTCTACTTTTTGCTTTAAGGAATTTTCGTTGGGATTCTCAGTACAACCTGCCGCCATATATAAGTCGTTTAAAACTCATTAATCTTCCTACACTTGCTAGTCGCAGAGAAATGCTAGGCATTGTATTTTTGGTCAAGTTACTGACAGGCTTGATCTCTAGCCCATCTCTTCTTAGCGAAATAAAACTAAACGTTCCCTCCAGAATTTCAAGAAATTTCCGGCCTCTCTTTCTGAAGCCATGTAAAAGCAATTTTGAGTTAAATGAGCCACTCCGTAGTTTGTGTCAGGATTTTAACACTCACTCCGGTTCTTTTGAAATTTCAGACTCACTTTTTTACATAAAGAAAAATATACTCAATTCTCTCAATAATTAATACATACATACATATACATATATTACTATTCGATCAGCTGATGAGCATTTGTTCTGTAGCTGAACAGTTTTAGATCTCGACACTTAACAAACCTCTGCCTTTCATGACTCGGCGCAACATATATGAAAAAACAAAATTTTTTTTTTTTTATATATCCGTGCGTCATGCGGATGCGCCCCTCGCGTCGGTCGGGCGGGTATGGAGGGATAAAACCGTTGGGATTATTATTATTATTATTATTATAACCACTTCTCTCAGGCTTTGAACCCGGGAGCTCGGAGTTGCAGAGCCAATACGCTACCTATTGTGCTACGCTAGCCGAGTTGATTTCCGAAATAGTACTATAACTTCAACCATTAAAAGCTGTTGTTGTTTTTTCACAAAAAATCTTCCATATACTGGCCTTGAGCTCAATAAAAATTGTAAAATATTAACATTTACTAGGCCAACAGAAAAATGAACAACCATTGTATACAAGGATGAGCACGCCTTAAAAATGCATTAGAATATAATGTAAAAAATACATTATACAGAATTTGCAAACAAAAACACAAACAACAACCACACAAACAAGTTAAATAGCGGCAGATCAGTTGCTCTTGTTTGTAGTTGGTTTGTTTAAGGAAGATGAAAGAAACACAACAGCCAACTCGGCTAGCGTAGCACAATAGGTAGCGTATTGGCTCGGCAACTCCGAGCTCCCGGGTTCAAAGCCTGAGAGAAGTGGTTATGAAAAATTAAATTAAAAATTAATTTAAACTGGCCTTGAGCTCAATAAAAATTCTAAAATATTAACATTTACTAGGCCAACAGAAAAATGAACAACCATTGTATACAAGGATGAGCATGCCTTAAAAATGCATTAGAATATAATGTAAAAAATACATTATACAGAATTTGCAAACAAAAACACAAACAACAACCACATAAACAAGTTTAATAGCGGCAGATCAGTTGCTCTTGTTTGTAGTTGGTTTGTTTAAGGAAGATGAAATAAACACAACAGCCAACTCGGCTAGCGTAGCACAATAGGTAGCGTATTGGCTCGGCAATTCCGAGCTCCCGGGTTCAAAGCCTGAGAGAAGTGGTTATGAAAAATTAAATTAAAAATTAATTTAATTTAATAATCATAAAAAGAAGTCTGATGAGGAAATGTGGTGATTTCCGAAATAGTACTATAACTTCAACCATTAAAAGCTGTTGTTGTTTTTTCACAAAAAATCTTCCATAAACTGGCCTTGAGCTCAATAAAAATTCTAAAATATTAACATTTACTAGGCCAACAGAAAAATGAACAACCATTGTATACAAGGATGAGCACGCCTTAAAAATGCATTATAATATAATGTAAAAAATACATTATACAGAATTTGCAAACAAAAACACAAACAACAACCACACAAACAAGTTAAATAGCGGCAGATCAGTTGCTCTTGTTTGTAGTTGGTTTGTTTAAGGAAGATGAAATAAACACAACAGCCAACTCGGCTAGCGTAGCACAATAGGTAGCGTATTGGCTCTGCAACTCCGAGCTCCCGGGTTCAAAGCCTGAGAGAAGTGGTTATGAAAAATTAAATTAAAAATTAATTTAATTTAATAATCATAAAAAGAAGTCTGATGAGGAAATGTGATGATTTCCGAAATAGTACTATAACTTCAACCATTAAAAGCTGTTTTTGTTTTTTCACAAAAAATCTTCCATAAACTGGCGTTGAGCTCAATAAAAATTCTAAAATATTAACATTTACTAGGCCAACAGAAAAATGAACAACCATTGTATACAAGGATGAGCACGCCTTAAAAATGCATTAGAATATAATGTAAAAAATACATTATACAGAATTTGCAAACAAAAACACAAACAACAACCACACAAACAAGTTAAATAGCGGCAGATCAGTTGCTCTTGTTTGTAGTTGGTTTGTTTAAGGAAGATGAAATAAACACAACAGCCAACTCGGCTAGCGTAGCACAATAGGTAGCGTATTGGCTCTGCAACTCCGAGCTCCCGGGTTCAAAGCCTGAGAGAAGTGGTTATGAAAAATTAAATTAAAAATTAATTTAATTTAATAATCATAAAAAGAAGTCTGATGAGGAAATGTGGTGATTTCCGAAATAGTACTATAACTTCAACCATTAAAAGCTGTTGTTGTTTTTTCACAAAAAATCTTCCATAAACTGGCCTTGAGCTCAATAAAAATTCTAAAAGATTTAATTAATATACATAAAATTCGAAATAAGGAGTTGTATGATAAAACGGCTCGTCCATTATCAATAAGCGTTAACGATATGGTTCTCATTCAAAAGGAACCACACAACAAACATGAAAACATAACATAACATACAATATCGAAATACACATATATTTGTTAATATTATTATAGCTATTAAAATTAGAATAATTAATTAATTTAAAAAATAAATTCTAACACTTAGTTAACAAGACGAAAATATTGTTAAGCAATGTAATTTTTTTCTTTAATTATGTGCAAGAAGGATATAGCAAGGCTGATCCCCTTGCTAAAACCTTCTTTTTCAAAAGAGGGATGGTGTAATGGCACTACTAACAGTACGGCAGCACCAATTAAATATTCACCACTGCCGTACTGTTAGCAGGTTGACAATGGTGCTTAGCGGCCATCGCGCTCAAATACAGCATTCATTCAATTTTAATTTGTAAAACCGGCTAGACGTGCCAGTTCGGACTTATAAAATAAAAGCCTTAATCGAAATTAATTAAAGTTTGTTTTTCCTATTATTTTATTCGAAAGTATTGTTTCACCTGCATGGCTGGAAAGTGTAACGTGACCAAAGTGGCTTCCGAGTGGGCACGCGCATCATCGTGCACAACTGCACGAATGTGTGCAGGCCATGGCATACCGGCTGGTGCTCCCCCTGTGAAGCGTTACCTTACGTGGAATTACATTTAATTTAATACCTTGAATATTCAAAAATATCTATGAAAAATTTCGTTGATATTCAAATTTTTATAACATTTTTTTTTAATTTTTTATTTATGAACCTTATTTTTGTTAAAATTATTGCACCAAAAGTTTTCATATAATTTTGATAAAACTTGGTGAGTATAAAAATAATAATTTTCAAAAAGGCTACAAAAACAAATTAAAATTTATCTTATTATTATCAGTCGTCCTCACGTGACGCCATTTGTTAATGTCAGTGTTAGCCTGAACAGATGCAACCCTATTTGATACATAAACTATCAGCTCGCATGGCAACTTGTGTAACCAATGCAAAACTACCGTTGAATCTGTCCACAAACTATAATCGACTGCTTGCCATTCCATTCTCCGCACCACACTTGAAAATAACCTAGCCAAAAGCTCAGCAGCAGCAAGCTCCAGCTTAGGAATGGTAATCGTCCTCAGCGGTGCTACTCTAGCCTTTGAGATCAGCAGCTCGGATGTTGTTGCCCACTTCGCTTTTTACTCGCACATAAATAACTGCCCCGAAGCTGCAAAGCCATGCAGCTGAATCTTTGCATTGCGTGTGGCCCCCATGAATCGAGGTAGCCTAAATGTCTCAAGCGCAGTAATGTCTCGCCAAAATCCTCGCCATCTATATGTAATATTCTAATGAACCTCTTCGACCCACGCTCAAACGCCATACATCTTGCACTATAATCTTCCCAATAAATGTAACAGGCGTGATATATGTAGCTATTGGGGTCATACAACTGCGCAACACAACTAAGGATAGTTCTCTTATTAATAACTGCAGACACTTCTGGTACCTTCACCACAAATGTGAATTCACCCCTATCAGTAATCCATTGTAGACCAAGTACGGATGCATTGCCATCTTCTGTTAGCCATACTACACTTCGTACCTCTGATTGGAGAACTTGCAAGTGTCTAACTATTCAATTTTCACTTGCACAATTTCATACCCGCACCGTCTAGCACAAACCTCATCTCCTTACAAAAGACTAATAAAAAAAAGAAATCAATTTTGTATATAATTAGGAAGGCCGAAAAAGAGTCAACAATTTGGAATGAAAGTTCTAACTTTAGAGAGTAAAAAATTAAATAGCTTAACGCTCTTTTAGCAACGCAAGCATATCCATATGTAATTGGTTTACTTTACCGTGAAGCGAAATTAAAAAACAATTATAAATTTCTGCTTTAAATTTCAAAGAAACTGCAAATGAAGTTACTGGTCGGTGGCAATGCTAAACACAACTTGCATCAGGTTTTTGACCGCGGTATAATTATGAACTTCGTCAAAAAATAACTGCGGGACTACGGCAATGCATTTACGGATATGATAAGTAAAAATCTGTAGGCCGGGATTTGGTAGTTTTTTTAATATTTCAATAAATTCTTTTCAATATCCAGATTATCTATCAATTTTCAGCGAATCTTCTGATAAGACATTGACAGCAGCTTTTCAACGCTAGAAAATAAAATACTAGAACAAATGCAAAAATATGGAACAACATGAAAACGAAGCCGACTTTTCTAAGAAAGATAAATAATATCAATTCAATATACTGTAAGGTTTAGCCAGGCCGGAAAAATTTAAAGCAGGGTTCGCAATGACCTTCTTTATCTTAAAACGATTTCATTTGTATAACATAATAATTGAAATTTTTTTAGTTATTATTTATGTAGTTGTGTTGTTAATAAGAAACGGGTAATTAAACTTGTAACACATAAGCTCTAACCCTAAAAGAAAAATCCAACCGAAATGACTGTAATGCTTGCACAACTTTTTCGAATTTTATGAAAATAATACATTTTTTTCTTTAATAAAACATTTAATTTTACCAAAACTTAAATGTTGACAACAATTTTTAAAATGTACTACCGAATCTCTGGTTCCAATGTCTCCATGAGAACGTCCTAATCAATAGTTCTATGGACACGCATGTCAAATGTATACAGCAGAGAGCATTGCTTGGGAAATGAAGTCAATATATTTCCGAGCGAATTAGGGATCTCTGGCTAATCTCTTCTCCAAATAGTAAAATTGTTTCAATGCACACTTACGTGAACTACAATCTACTAGCACCGCATATTGGAATCGTTACTACAAAGTGCCCTTAATTATCTCGAACATGTGTTTCCATAAATATTTTCTCTAACGTTTCTTCCTCTATCGTTCGTACAGGGCGTCCGGGAATGTGATCAATCGCCCATAAACGCTGCACTTGTTTTCCTAGCTCTTCCAGGCACTCGGTGCTTATCGCAGAAGCAGCTGCCCCGATTGCACATTCTGCTTGCTCAAAGTATGCGCCGAGTACTATAATACCAAGTGTGGTTGTTATCATTGTTATATTGTCTAAGGTTGTACAGGGTGGCCCAAATGAGACCTAGTGATGTTAAATACGTGTAACTCTGGTAATAACGGTTTTTTAAATGATTTATTTGTATATGTTAAATAAATTTTATGGAAATTTAACGTGACTATGTGTGAAATATGACATCAGACAAATGACCACCATTTTGCTCGATACAGGCATTGGCTCTTTTTAGCGCATTTTGCATTACACGGCGTAATGTTTCTGGTTGCAGGCGCCGTATTTCGTCTCGAATATTCTGCTTGAGCTGTCCAAGTGTCTGTGGTTTGTTAACATACACTTTGTCTTTTAAATATCCCCATAAAAAATATCGGGCGCAGTTAAATCTGGTGAACGGGGAGGCCAATGGAAATCTGAATTTCTTGAAATTATGCGTTCACCAAAAATTTCACGCAGCATGTCCATAGTTTGCCTAGCAGTATGCACAGTGGCTCCATCTTGTTGAAACCAAAAATTAGGATGTTGCTCCACCATTGGCCGCAAAAAGTTGTCGATCATTGTTCTTTAAGAAGCCTCGGAGACCGTTTCTGGCGTTTCATCCTCATTCTTAAAGAAATATGAGCCGATGAGTTTTGTGGCCATAACACCGCACCAAACAGTGCATCTGATTGATGTATTGGATTTTCGGAGCCCCACTAAACTTGTAATCATGGAAGATGTGAGCGCTGATATTACGTTAAAAAAAACGGCGATAATTTCGCTGCGTCAGAACAATTGATCGTTGAGAAGTATAATAAAAACTGATAATTTTAATGCGTTGTTGTGGACTGTACGTATTCATTTTAAATTTCAGTTATAATATGCAGAAAGAAAAAATAAATTATGTTAAAAAATAAAAAAGTTATTTGTGTTTCACATCAGCTGGTCTTATTTGGGCCACCCTGTAGCTACAAGCTTGATAAGGCACTTTGCGAATACTTGCACGCCTAGCATCAATTGCTCCCAATAATTAGGATTCGCAAAAGGCACTTCTGCTGGACTTGTCAATCAGCACAAACTTATCGAGTCAGGCGGCACTACTAGCATTTACTGGCTCTGTCCAGGCAAAACCCATAATTCTGCATCAATATATTGATCAGACTCATACCATGGTCTAATCATGGCATTTATTTTTCTCTTAACAACAAATGGTTGCCATCGATACCAATCATATATCTACTGATATATATCATATAGCCACTGATAGTCGATAAGCCCTAATAATCTTATCCGAAATAAGATTTGGTTGTGCACCTAGCAAAGCACAAAAATGCCCAATATTAACCTTATCTATCTTTAACCGAACTTAATTACTACTGACCTGGTGCTCACAACTCGGATAACTAAAAGCATGCTTATACGGTGTACAAACTTGTAACTGTTAACTTGCTCAACCTTAATTTCTACATCTAGCTCGTTCCTGCTCCTTTAAGGTGGTTGTCAAACAGTTGTGTTGCCATCTGTGCGCTTACGTTTCGGTTCCAGCCTTGATAAACCACCAGCTCTTTCTGGTCCATGCTCAGAAAGTCTGAGCACTTGTACAACCCATGATCACCTCGACATAGATGACATGGGTAGTTTTTCTTAGCTGCCTCATTTCTCTTCTGAACGACACTAGCTCTGGCTTTGCTCGCTCCTTGAGTGGCACCTATCTGACGCCTCTTGACCTGCTCGGCACGAACAGACGATAAGACTACACTGCTCTCACGTGCGCGACGATTCTCGACTTGATGCGAAATGCAGCAACCTGCTTATCTGGAAATGCCAGCATCTCAACTGTCGTTGGGTCTCCGATTCCCGCTAAAGCTCCCAAGCCTTGCCCGTCTCCTCATCAAGCCTTTCGTGTAAGTTGAGGACCACGACTATGTTCCATTGCTCTACTGATAAGCCCTATACTCGTAGCTGACGCAATGTCTCGTGTGTTACATTAGATATGCGCTGAATGCCATATGATGCGCTGGAAGTGGCAGCGTGTAAAATTGGCGCAAGTACTCACGACATGTGCGATACTTTTTGTTGTATAGGTGCCTTAAATGCTCCCATGCTTCGTTGTAGTTGTCATCGGTTAACTGTCACTCGCCCAGAGTGCAGCCTTGCCCACCAATGATTTTTGCAAATACGCAAATTTGAATGCCAGCGCTACTAGCTCATTTTTATGAACAGCTGCTTTAAAACGGTCATGGAAGCCCTTCCATTTAGTCGGCGAGCCGTCAAATCTGCTACTGTGAACACTGAAGTTCAACCTGTATATATGCACGCGCAGTTAAAGGTGCCCTTGCACTGCAGGGCTGCATGCGACTGAAGGTATCCATTTTCTGCTTTTTCTAGCTCCATATCTAGGGTACTGATATCACTGCCCTCCGTTTGGCTGCCCACGATAATTTTCTATAGAGGACCTACTTTCAATGAACGATTCCTTTCAAGCCAATGGGAAAACTCCAAATTTAAGAGATAAGTTATATAAATTCTTTAATGGTTCAAATAGATATTCATCACATTTTTTAAGGAAGCAAGTCGGGATCAAATCGGGGCCGGACTTATAAGATTCCTTTAGGGTACTTAAGTAATGAAACCCTTCTTCGGGAGATATAGCAGGAATGATAGCGGTGGTCATCGGACAGAGTTTATACGGATAATCTTTGTTTGTAGCCGATTTGATAGAATAATTGGACCGGAAGAACTGGGAAAACATGTTCGAGATGGATTGACTGTCACTTGACACGGCGTTTTGATGTTTCACGGCGGACGGAAAACCATTTACTCTGCGCTTCGAGTTAACGAAATTATAAAATGATTTAGGATTTTGTATTAAATTATTTTTAATCTTGCATACATTAGATTTGTAGAATTTTTAATTCAAATCAAAGTAACTGTGTCGGAGAATTGAGTACTTAATATAATCAATGTGTAAACCAGGTAATATATATGATTTAAAAGATCGCGTCTTTTTGTTTTTTAAGTTTCTAAGTTCTTTTGTAAACCAAAATTGCGTTTGGTTTTCATGAACGCAAACTCGTTTAGGCACACACTTTTTAAATAAGCTGTATATAGTATTATTAAAATTCTAGACACTGAGCTAAACGTCCTCTGAATACGTTGGCCAAGTTAATTTTGACAATTCACAAATTAATTTCTTGAAATTGGCCTTCGCGAAAATAAAACGCGGGATGATTTAGATATATGTAAGTGAACACGCATCGGTCGCCTTCACCGTGACATTCTCACGGCTGCTCGTTACACGCAGTGTCAGCATATTTTAATTTCACCATATAATGCAACGGGAGACATTTTCACCGGCATTCTATAATGCACCCGTGGGAAGTCAAGGCCACGGCCAGTCTCAGACAACGGGTTGTAAACAAGTTATACAACCATTGCGCCGCTGCCGGAGAATGAAGGTGTGAAGTAGGCAACTGCCAGATTGATCGGTCAGTCGTATTCGGGACGGGTAGCAATTAAGACTTAGTCTTGTTGAATCTAGAATTAAGTAATTGTAATAAATAATAAGTGTTGTGAATCCAAGGATACCAAAGTGATTTATTGGCGAGCTGTTGGTGAGTTAACTTGTATATCATCAACATAAACAAGATCTAAGATCGCTCCAAATTTGTTTGGAATTAAATTAATTTGATTGAGGTAGAGTTCCACCATATCTTCTAGGAACACATTATTCATATCCCTTGATGAAATCGGAATGATATGATTGTCTATTAAGTTCCATGATATGCTCGGCCAGTAGAAGTCGCCGATAACAATCATTGAGTCATGGGTATAACCATTGCTCTTAAGGAATAGTAATGAAATGAAATATGTTTCGAATATAACGTTAACGTAAATGAATACCTTACCCACCATTATCCGTATTGTTAAAAATTCAATGGGATCAATAACGGGGACACTCATTTCTTCGGATGGTATTGAAGAATGAACTTCAAAGAGAACACCTCCACCGAATTAGAAATTAGTTTTTTGGCTCAGTATCACGATGAGATGTTGTAGCTAAGTTATTAATTTTATTTTTATGTGGCTTTTATTCAAAATTACAAACAAATGCTCCAGTCGGCCAGAATGAATGTTAAATTTTCGTATCGTTAAATTATTTCTTTTAATCTTAGAAGAAATATAAAACTCTATATCTCGAAATAAAAATCGATTCGCTCTGGGGGACAACAGCCAGTTTCTTTATGGGTGATTCGCGCCCACCTTAAGATGTTTGAGATTTTGAAGCAATAGAAGCAGGTGGAGGGATTGAGATGGCACCACTTCATGGAAACCAAGCCGTAGCTCGCCTTGGTCAGTAGTGTTTTTTAAGGCAGAAGCCCGAGTGCAGAAAACTCTTGACGATGAAGAAGGATCCTCAGCCTGGGGATGGAGATAAAAGATTTATAAGCTCAATTGATTGAGGCTGTGGCAGCTTTTTCTTCAGGATTGGGAACGATGCGCAACTTCTTTCTCCTTTATTGTCGCTCTATGGACTGTATACTTGCACATACATATACATAAATATATACATTTCTAGCGCTCTCGCTCATAGGCATCCATCACGTCTCGCTACTAAAGGCACCAAGCTCACGTCTGGCTCGACCAATGTTTCGTAGCCCAGAGGAAACCATGTTTAATAAAACATTGAATTTCAGTGGGAAAAGCCATAGCTAAAAAACCAACCTTTATTAATGTTAGCCGTCATCTTTTGTAAGTGACTTGCGAAAGAACACTAGGCTTATCGTATAGCGTGGAAAGCAACAACAAAAATAAGCGAGTTTAGTTGAAATAAGCGGGTTAAAAGGACATACCAATGCGTTCTTTTCCAAAAAGAATCTACTTGGTTGCCCTTTCCATCGCAAGTTCATCCGCTCAACAGTTACCCTCGATGTCCCTGTGGTCTGGAACCCAAATGAGGTTAAGTCTGTTCTGCTAAGATATCTCTGAAACCTCAGCTTGAAAAACGTTACAGTGGTCCGGCAACCGAAAAGAACAGCTCAGAGATAGAACCCCTCTTCCCACTCTGCTATTCAACTTCGAACCATCTGTAAAAACTGTAAGACCTCCAGCTGGAGTATAGCAATTTTTTGACCACTCCTCCCTACCTGGAATAAACATCGCGAATTTCCTGTACGGGACCATAGTAGCGATGCAGCAGTCTGTGCAGCCCAGAAGAAAGCTATACTTATTCAGAATGCATGAGTGCTCACGTAAGTTAGACTGCCATTGATATGTCTCTTTTAATCGGAGCGCGACAAGAGCCGCCTTTTGTTGACCCACTAAGTCTAGTGGTAGAAGGTCCAGAAAGACATTCAAAGCGTCGCTTGGTGTTGTTCGCAACGCTAATGCAGATCATACTGGATCTCTGCACTTTACTAAGTAGATTGAGGTTAGCAGCTCTGCTCAAGGCAGGCCACCGTACGATAAGTCCAAAAAGAAGAATCGGTCTAACCACCGCTATATAGATCCAGCGGCATACGCGCATATGACGTGGCCAATTTTTCTACATTGCGGAGTGTCCCTTGTATCAAACTACACAAGGTGTGCGGGAACTTTCCCATGCGGCGCCCCATTTTGTCTCCCGCAAGAGAAAATTTACAGTCAGATTCCAGAGTAGGGGTCAAAGTACACAACCTTGCGACGTTCCTCGAGTCACATGCCTCGAAACACGTTTTGCACCGACTTTTGCTGTAATCTTTCTTCCCAAGAGAATTCAACCAAGGAGCTTTCTACACCAAATCCTCTTAAGGTCTGGGTTATGGCCTCCGGACCTTTGTTAAAAGCTCGCTCAATGTCAAGAAAATCTACAAGACAAAATTCCTTGTAACTGAAATACCTTTCAATGTAGCTGACTAGGGAATGTAGCGCAGTGTCCGTGGACCTATCCTTTAGGTAAGCATGCCGAAGTAATACTTTCTCTTGATTGCCACCCGAAAGGGGGAAATCTACTTTCCTTGATTGTGAGTTTTTAGGAAAGTGCGTGTCGAGAAGCAGCTCGACCGTTTCTTTTCCCGTTGTCGTCCAGGAGCCATCCTGTCTCTGTAAGGACCCAATCGTGTTTGCTGTACCCGTTGTAGGCCCGCAAGAGCTGTTTATAGGTCTGCCATTCAGACTTATGACTTAGCCTTTTCGCCCTGTTAAACTGCCTCTTGCCATCATTGCGCAGCGAGTCTAAATCGCGGCACCACCAGTGTGGCCTACGCTTTTCCCACGGTTTGAAATAAGGGCAGGCTCTGGCCTGGATGTAGTTGGTTACTTTCGAGAATTTGCCTACAAAGAAGCCAATCAGTGTTTCTCAGTTTCTTACGAACCATCGGAGCACTGGTGGACAGATCTAAAGTTGTCTCAATATGTCTAGTGTCTGATAAACAGTGTTCATAAAAAACATTCCAATTGGTTGCCATATCATATAGGTTTTCACTACACAAAGTGAGGTCTATGACCTCCTGTCGATTTTAAACAATAAAATTGGACTCTGTACCCCTATTAAATTTACTCATATGTATATCAACGGGTACTATCCGTAGTTTTTCATTCTTAAAAGGGGCGGAGAGGAAGTGAAATGTCAACCAGATGAGTTGACTACCAAAAAATGTCTAGAATTGGAAGTGTTGCGCACATAGACCAAACCCTGATTTTATGTACTTTAAAGTATCTATTATTTTACTTCAGCGCATGTTCAAATCTTAAATAATATAACTTGTTTATACTATAACTTTTTATTATTTTACATAAAACTAGCTAGAATTAAAAAAAATTTTAAATGGTCTGTGTAAGCGAACCTCCTTCACAAAGTCTCATAGCGTATAGAATTGTAATTGATTTTAAATTTAATGCAAATGATATGTAATGCCACTCATGCGTGGGATTTGGTAGTTTTTTTAATATTTCAATAAATTCTTTTCAATATCCAGATTATCTATCAATTTTCAGCGAATCTTCTGATAAGACATTGACAGCAGCTTTTCAACGCTAGAAAATAAAATACTAGAACAAATGCAAAAATATGGAACAACATGAAAACGAAGCCGACTTTTCTAAGAAAGATAAATAATATCAATTCAATATACTGTAAGGTTTAGCCAGGCCGGAAAAATTTAAAGCAGGGTTCGCAATGACCTTCTTTATCTTAAAACGATTTCATTTGTATAACATAATAATTGAAATTTTTTTAGTTATTATTTATGTAGTTGTGTTGTTAATAAGAAACGGGTAATTAAACTTGTAACACATAAGCTCTAACCCTAAAAGAAAAATCCAACCGAAATGACTGTAATGCTTGCACAACTTTTTCGAATTTTATGAAAATAATACATTTTTTTCTTTAATAAAACATTTAATTTTACCAAAACTTAAATGTTGACAACAATTTTTAAAATGTACTACCGAATCTCTGGTTCCAATGTCTCCATGAGAACGTCCTAATCAATAGTTCTATGGACACGCATGTCAAATGTATACAGCAGAGAGCATTGCTTGGGAAATGAAGTCAATATATTTCCGACCGACTTAGGGATCTCTGGCTAATCTCTTCTCCAAATAGTAAAATTGTTTCAATGCACACTTACGTGAACTACAATCTACCAGCACCGCATATTGGAATCGTTACTACAAAGTGCCCTTAATTATCTCGAACATGTGTTTCCATAAATATTTTCTCTAACGTTTCTTCCTCTATCGTTCGTACAGGGCGTCCGGGAATGTGATCAATCGCCCATAAACGCTGCACTTGTTTTCCTAGCTCTTCCAGGCACTCGGTGCTTATCGCAGAAGCAGCTGCCCCGATTGCACATTCTGCTTGCTCAAAGTATGCGCCGAGTACTATAATACCAAGTGTGGTTGTTATCATTGTTATATTGTCTAACGTTGTACAGGGTGGCCCAAATGAGACCTAGTGATGTTAAATACGTGTAACTCTGGTAATAACGGTTTTTTAAATGATTTATTTGTATATGTTAAATACATTTTATGGAAATTTAACGTGACTATGTGTGAAATATGACATCAGACAAATGACCACAATTTTGCTCGATACAGGCATTGGCTCTTTTTAGCGCATTTTGCATTACACGGCGTAATGTTTCTGGTTGCAGGCGCCGTATTTCGTCTCGAATATTCTGCTTGAGCTGTCCAAGTGTCTGTGGTTTGTTAACATACACTTTGTCTTTTAAATATCCCCATAAAAAATATCGGGCGCAGTTAAATCTGGTGAACGAGGAGGCCAATGGAAATCTGAATTTCTTGAAATTATGCGTTCACCAAAAATTTCACGCAGCATGTCCATAGTTTGCCTAGCAGTATGCACAGTGGCTCCATCTTGTTGAAACCAAAAATTAGGATGTTGCTCCACCATTGGCCGCAAAAAGTTGTCGATCATTGTTCTTTAAGAAGCCTCGGAGACCGTTTCTGGCGTTTCATCCTCATTCTTAAAGAAATATGGGCCGATGAGTTTTGTGGCCATAACACCGCACCAAACAGTGCATCTGATTGATGTATTGGATTTTCGGAGCCCCACTAAACTTGTAATCATGGAAGATGTGAGCGCTGATATTACGTTAAAAAAAACGGCGATAATTTCGCTGCGTCAGAACAATTGATCGTTGAGAAGTATAATAAAAACTGATAATTTTAATGCGTTGTTGTGGACTGTACGTATTCATTTTAAATTTCAGTTATAATATGCAAAAAGAAAAAATAAATTATGTTAAAAAATAAAAAAGTTATTTGTGTTTCACATCAGCTGGTCTTATTTGGGCCACCCTGTAGCTACAAGCTTGATAAGGCACTTTGCGAATACTTGCACGCCTAGCATCAATTGCTCCCAATAATTAGGATTCGCAAAAGGCACTTCTGCTGGACTTGTCAATCAGCACAAACTTATCGAGTCAGGCGGCACTACTAGCATTTACTGGCTCTGTCCAGGCAAAACCCATAATTCTGCATCAATATATTGATCAGACTCATACCATGGTCTAATCATGGCATTTATTTTTCTCTTAACAACAAATGGTTGCCATCGATACCAATCATATATCTACTGATATATATCATATAGCCACTGATAGTCGATAAGCCCTAATAATCTTATCCGAAATAAGATTTGGTTGTGCACCTAGCAAAGCACAAAAATGCCCAATATTAACCTTATCTATCTTTAACCGAACTTAATTACTACTGACCTGGTGCTCACAACTCGGATAACTAAAAGCATGCTTATACGGTGTACAAACTTGTAACTGTTAACTTGCTCAACCTTAAGTTCTACATCTAGCTCGTTCCTGCTCCTTTAAGGTGGTTGTCAAACAGTTGTGTTGCCATCTGTGCGCTTACGTTTCGGTTCCAGCCTTGATGAACCACCAGCTCTTTCTGGTCCATGCTCAGAAAGTCTGAGCACTTGTACAACCCATGATCACCTCGACATAGATGACATGGGTAGTTTTTCTTAGCTGCCTCATTTCTCTTCTGAACGACACTAGCTCTGGCTTTGCTCGCTCCTTGAGTGGCACCTATCTGACGCCTCTTGACCTGCTCGGCACGAACAGACGATAAGACTACACTGCTCTCACGTGCGCGACGATTCTCGACTTGATGCGAAATGCAGCAACCTGCTTATCTGGAAATGCCAGCATCTCAACTGTCGTTGGGTCTCCGATTCCCGCTAAAGCTCCCAAGCCTTGCCCGTCTCCTCATCAAGCCTTTCGTGTAAGTTGAGGACCACGACTATGTTCCATTGCTCTACTGATAAGCCCTATACTCGTAGCTGACGCAATGTCTCGTGTGTTACATTAGATATGCGCTGAATGCCATATGATGCGCTGGAAGTGGCAGCGTGTAAAATTGGCGCAAGTACTCACGACATGTGCGATACTTTTTGTTGTATAGGTGCCTTAAATGCTCCCATGCTTCGTTGTAGTTGTCATCGGTTAACTGTCACTCGCCCAGAGTGCAGCCTTGCCCACCAATGATTTTTGCAAATACGCAAATTTGAATGCCAGCGCTACTAGCTCATTTTTATGAACAGCTGCTTTAAAACGGTCATGGAAGCCCTTCCATTTAGTCGGCGAGCCGTCAAATCTGCTACTGTGAACACTGAAGTTCAACCTGTATATATGCACGCGCAGTTAAAGGTGCCCTTGCACTGCAGGGCTGCATGCGACTGAAGGTATCCATTTTCTGCTATATCACTGCCCTCCGTTTGGCTGCCCACGATAATTTTCTATAGAGGACCTACTTTCAATGAACGATTCCTTTCAAGCCAATGGGAAAACTACAAATTTAAGAGATAAGTTATATAAATTCTTTAATGGTTCAAATAGATATTCATCACATTTTTTAAGGAAGCAAGTCGGGATCAAATCGGGGCCGGACTTATAAGATTCCTTTAGGGTACTTAAGTAATGAAACCCTTCTTCGGGAGATATAGCAGGAATGATAGCGGTGGTCATCGGACAGAGTTTATACGGATAATCTTTGTTTGTAGCCGATTTGATAGAATAATTGGACCGGAAGAACTGGGAAAACATGTTCGAGATGGATTGACTGTCACTTGACACGGCGTTTTGATGTTTCACGGCGGACGGAAAACCATTTACTCTGCGCTTCGAGTTAACGAAATTATAAAATGATTTAGGATTTTGTATTAAATTATTTTTAATCTTGCATACATTAGATTTGTAGAATTTTTAATTCAAATCAAAGTAACTGTGTCGGAGAATTGAGTACTTAATATAATCAATGTGTAAACCAGGTAATATATATGATTTAAAAGATCGCGTCTTTTTGTTTTTTAAGTTTCTTTTTGTTTTTTAAGTTTCACGGTCGCCTTCACCGTGACATTCTCACGGCTGCTCGTTACACGCAGTGTCAGCATATTTTAATTTCACCATATAATGCAACGGGAGACATTTTCACCGGCATTCTATAATGCACCCGTGGGAAGTCAAGGCCACGGCCAGTCTCAGACAACGGGTTGTAAACAAGTTATACAACCATTGCGCCGCTGCCGGAGAATGAAGGTGTGAAGTAGGCAACTGCCAGATTGATCGGTCAGTCGCATTCGGGACGGGTAGCAATTAAGACTTAGTCTTGTTGAATCTAGAATTAAGTAATTGTAATAAATAATAAGTGTTGTGAATCCAAGGATACCAAAGTGATTTATTGGCGAGCTGTTGGTGAGTTAACTTGTATATCATCAACATAAACAAGATCTAAGATCGCTCCAAATTTGTTTGGAATTAAATTAATTTGATTGAGGTAGAGTTCAACCATATCTTCTAGGAACACATTATTCATATCCCTTGATAAAATCGGAATGATATGATTGTCTATTAAGTTCCATCGTTAAATTATTTCTTTTAATCTTAGAAGAAATATAAAACTCTATATCTCGAAATAAAAATCGATTCGCTCTGGGGGACAACAGCCAGTTTCTTTATGGGTGATTCGCGCCCACCTTAAGATGTTTGAGATTTTGAAGCAATAGAAGCAGGTGGAGGGATTGAGATGGCACCACTTCATGGAAACCAAGCCGTAGCTCGCCTTGGTCAGTAGTGTTTTTTAAGGCAGAAGCCCGAGTGCAGAAAACTCTTGACGATGAAGAAGGATCCTCAGCCTGGGGATGGAGATACAAGATTTATAAGCTCAATTGATTGAGGCTGTGGCAGCTTTTTCTTCAGGATTGGGAACGATGCGCAACTTCTTTCTCCTTTATTGTCGCTCTATGGACTGTATACTTGCACATACATATACATAAATATATACATTTCTAGCGCTCTCGCTCATAGGCATCCATCACGTCTCGCTACTAAAGGCACCAAGCTCACGTCTGGCTCGACCAATGTTTCGTAGCCCAGAGGAAACCATGTTTAATAAAACATTGAATTTCAGTGGGAAAAGCCATAGCTAAAAAACCAACCTTTATTAATGTTAGCCGTCATCTTTTGTAAGTGACTTGCGAAAGAACACTAGGCTTATCGTATAGCGTGGAAAGCAACAACAAAAATAAGCGAGTTTAGTTGAAATAAGCGGGTTAAAAGGACATACCAATGCGTTCTTTTCCAAAAAGAATCTACTTGGTTGCCCTTTCCATCGCAAGTTCATCCGCTCAACAGTTACCCTCGATGTCCCTGTGGTCTGGAACCCAAATGAGGTTAAGTCTGTTCTGCTAAGATATCTCTGAAACCTCAGCTTGAAAAACGTTACAGTGGTCCGGCAACCGAAAAGAACAGCTCAGAGATAGAACCCCTCTTCCCACTCTGCTATTCAACTTCGAACCATCTGTAAAAACTGTAAGACCTCCAGCTGGAGTATAGCAATTTTTTGACCACTCCTCCCTACCTGGAATAAACATCGCGAATTTCCTGTACGGGACCATAGTAGCGATGCAGCAGTCTGTGCAGCCCAGAAGAAAGCTATACTTATTCAGAATGCATGAGTGCTCACGTAAGTTAGACTGCCATTGATATGTCTCTTTTAATCGGAGCGCGACAAGAGCCGCCTTCTGTTGACCCACTAAGTCTAGTGGTAGAAGGTCCAGAAAGACATTCAAAGCGTCGCTTGGTGTTGTTCGCAACGCTAATGCAGATCATACTGGATCTCTGCACTTTACTAAGTAGATTGAGGTTAGCAGCTCTGCTCAAGACAGGCCACCGTACGATAAGTCCAAAAAGAAGAATCGGTCTAACCACCGCTATATAGATCCAGCGGCATACGCGCATATGACGTGGCCAATTTTTCTACATTGCGGAGTGTCCCTTGTATCAAACTACACAAGGTGTGCGGGAACTTTCCCATGCGGCGCCCCATTTTGTCTCCCGCAAGAGAAAATTTACAGTCAGATTCCAGAGTAGGGGTCAAAGTACACAACCTTGCGACGTTCCTCGAGTCACATGCCTCGAAACACGTTTTGCACCGACTTTTGCTGTAATCTTTCTTCCCAAGAGAATTCAACCAAGGAGCTTTCTACACCAAATCCTCTTAAGGTCTGGGTTATGGCCTCCGGACCTTTGTTAAAAGCTCGCTCAATGTCAAGAAAATCTACAAGACAAAATTCCTTGTAACTGAAATACCTTTCAATGTAGCTGACTAGGGAATGTAGCGCAGTGTCCGTGGACCTATCCTTTAGGTAAGCATGCCGAAGTAATACTTTCTCTTGATTGCCACCCGAAAGGGGGAAATCTACTTTCCTTGATTGTGAGTTTTTAGGAAAGTGCGTGTCGAGAAGCAGCTCGACCGTTTCTTTTCCCGTTGTCGTCCAGGAGCCATCCTGTCTCTGTAAGGACCCAATCGTGTTTGCTGTACCCGTTGTAGGCCCGCAAGAGCTGTTTATAGGTCTGCCATTCAGACTTATGACTTAGCCTTTTCGCCCTGTTAAACTGCCTCTTGCCATCATTGCGCAGCGAGTCTAAATCGCGGCACCACCAGTGTGGCCTACGCTTTTCCCACGGTTTGAAATAAGGGCAGGCTCTGGCCTGGATGTAGTTGGTTACTTTCGAGAATTTGCCTACAAAGAAGCCAATCAGTGTTTCTCAGTTTCTTACGAACCATCGGAGCACTGGTGGACAGATCTAAAGTTGTCTCAATATGTCTAGTGTCTGATAAACAGTGTTCATAAAAAACATTCCAATTGGTTGCCATATCATATAGGTTTTCACTACACAAAGTGAGGTCTATGACCTCCTGTCGATTTTAAACAATAAAATTGGACTCTGTACCCCTATTAAATTTACTCATATGTATATCAACGGGTACTATCCGTAGTTTTTCATTCTTAAAAGGGGCGGAGAGGAAGTGAAATGTCAACCAGATGAGTTGACTACCAAAAAATGTCTAGAATTGGAAGTGTTGCGCACATAGACCAAACCCTGATTTTATGTACTTTAAAGCATCTATTATTTTACTTCAGCGCATGTTCAAATCATAAATAATATAACTTGTTTATACTATAACTTTTTATTATTTTACATAAAACTAGCTAGAATTAAAAAAAATTTTAAATGGTCTGTGTAAGCGAACCTCCTTCGCAAAGTCTCATAGCGTATAGAATTGTAATTGATTTTAAATTTAATGCAAATGATATGTAATGCCACTCATGCGTGGGATTTGGTAGTTTTTTTAATATTTCAATAAATTCTTTTCAATATCCAGATTATCTATCAATTTTCAGCGAATCTTCTGATAAGACATTGACAGCAGCTTTTCAACGCTAGAAAATAAAATACTAGAACAAATGCAAAAATATGGAACAACATGAAAACGAAGCCGACTTTTCTAAGAAAGATAAATAATATCAATTCAATATACTGTAAGGTTTAGCCAGGCCGGAAAAATTTAAAGCAGGGTTCGCAATGACCTTCTTTATCTTAAAACGATTTCATTTGTATAACATAATAATTGAAATTTTTTTAGTTATTATTTATGTAGTTGTGTTGTTAATAAGAAACGGGTAATTAAACTTGTAACACATAAGCTCTAACCCTAAAAGAAAAATCCAACCGAAATGACTGTAATGCTTGCACAACTTTTTCGAATTTTATGAAAATAATACATTTTTTTCTTTAATAAAACATTTAATTTTACCAAAACTTAAATGTTGACAACAATTTTTAAAATGTACTACCGAATCTCTGGTTCCAATGTCTCCATGAGAACGTCCTAATCAATAGTTCTATGGACACGCATGTCAAATGTATACAGCAGAGAGCATTGCTTGGGAAATGAAGTCAATATATTTCCGAGCGACTTAGGGATCTCTGGCTAATCTCTTCTCCAAATAGTAAAATTGTTTCAATGCACACTTACGTGAACTACAATCTACTAGCACCGCATATTGGAATCGTTACTACAAAGTGCCCTTAATTATCTCGAACATGTGTTTCCATAAATATTTTCTCTAACGTTTCTTCCTCTATCGTTCGTACAGGGCGTCCGGGAATGTGATCAATCGCCCATAAACGCTGCACTTGTTTTCCTAGCTCTTCCAGGCACTCGGTGCTTATCGCAGAAGCAGCTGCCCCGATTGCACATTCTGCTTGCTCAAAGTATGCGCCGAGTACTATAATACCAAGTGTGGTTGTTATCATTGTTATATTGTCTAACGTTGTACAGGGTGGCCCAAATGAGACCTAGTGATGTTAAATACGTGTAACTCTGGTAATAACGGTTTTTTAAATGATTTATTTGTATATGTTAAATACATTTTATGGAAATTTAACATGACTATGTGTGAAATATGACATCAGACAAATGACCACCATTTTGCTCGATACAGGCATTGGCTCTTTTTAGCGCATTTTGCATTACACGGCGTAATGTTTCTGGTTGCAGGCGCCGTATTTCGTCTCGAATATTCTGCTTGAGCTGTCCAAGTGTCTGTGGTTTGTTAACATACACTTTGTCTTTTAAATATCCCCATAAAAAATATCGGGCGCAGTTAAATCTGGTGAACGAGGAGGCCAATGGAAATCTGAATTTCTTGAAATTATGCGTTCACCAAAAATTTCACGCAGCATGTCCATAGTTTGCCTAGCAGTATGCACAGTGGCTCCATCTTGTTGAAACCAAAAATTAGGATGTTGCTCCACCATTGGCCGCAAAAAGTTGTCGATCATTGTTCTTTAAGAAGCCTCGGAGACCGTTTCTGGCGTTTCATCCTCATTCTTAAAGAAATATGGGCCGATGAGTTTTGTGGCCATAACACCGCACCAAACAGTGCATCTGATTGATGTATTGGATTTTCGGAGCCCCACTAAACTTGTAATCATGGAAGATGTGAGCGCTGATATTACGTTAAAAAAAACGGCGATAATTTCGCTGCGTCAGAACAATTGATCGTTGAGAAGTATAATA
This sequence comes from Philophylla caesio, assembly GCA_963971545.1. Lineage (NCBI taxonomy): Eukaryota > Metazoa > Arthropoda > Insecta > Diptera > Tephritidae > Philophylla > Philophylla caesio. Next base: position 88,778,216 of record OZ020607.1, read on the forward strand.
AAAACTGATAATTTTAATGCGTTGTTGTGGACTGTACGTATTCATTTTAAATTTCAGTTATAATATGCAAAAAGAAAAAATAAATTATGTTAAAAAATAAAAAAGTTATTTGTGTTTCACATCAGCTGGTCTTATTTGGGCCACCCTGTAGCTACAAGCTTGATAAGCCACTTTGCGAATACTTGCACGCCTAGCATCAATTGCTCCCAATAATTAGGATTCGCAAAAGGCACTTCTGCTGGACTTGTCAATCAGCACAAACTTATCGAGTCAGGCGGCACTACTAGCATTTACTGGCTCTGTCCAGGCAAAACCCATAATTCTGCATCAATATATTGATCAGACTCATACCATGGTCTAATCATGGCATTTATTTTTCTCTTAACAACAAATGGTTGCCATCGATACCAATCATATATCTACTGATATATATCATATAGCCACTGATAGTCGATAAGCCCTAATAATCTTATCCGAAATAAGATTTGGTTGTGCACCTAGCAAAGCACAAAAATGCCCAATATTGACCTTATCTATCTTTAACCGAACTTAATTACTACTGACCTGGTGCTCACAACTCTGATAACTAAAAGCATGCTTATACGGTGTACAAACTTGTAACTGTTAACTTGCTCAACCTTAAGTTCTACATCTAGCTCGTTCCTGCTCCTTTAAGGTGGTTGTCAAACAGTTGTGTTGCCATCTGTGCGCTTACGTTTCGGTTCCAGCCTTGATGAACCACCAGCTCTTTCTGGTCCATGCTCAGAAAGTCTGAGCACTTGTACAACCCATGATCACCTCGACATAGATGACATGGGTAGTTTTTCTTAGCTGCCTCATTTCTCTTCTGCACGACACTAGCTCTGGCTTTGCTCGCTCCTTGAGTGGCACCTATCTGACGCCTCTTGACCTGCTCGGCACGAACAGACGATAAGACTACACTGCTCTCACGTGCGCGACGATTCTCGACTTGATGCGAAATGCAGCAACCTGCTTATCTGGAAATGCCAGCATTTCAACTGTCGTTGGGTCTCCGATTCCCGCTAAAGCTCCCAAGCCTTGCCCGTCTCCTCATCAAGCCTTTCGTGTAAGTTGAGGACCACGACTATGTTCCATTGCTCTACTGATAAGCCCTATACTCGTAGCTGACGCAATGTCTCGTGTGTTACATTAGATATGCGCTGAATGCCATATGATGCGCTGGAAGTGGCAGCGTGTAAAATTGGCGCAAGTACTCACGACATGTGCGATACTTTTTGTTGTATAGGTGCCTTAAATGCTCCCATGCTTCGTTGTAGTTGTCATCGGTTAACTGCCACTCGCCCAGAGTGCAGCCTTGCCCACCAATGATTTTTGCAAATACGCAAATTTGAATGCCAGCGCTACTAGCTCATTTTTATGAACAGCTGCTTTAAAACGGTCATGGAAGCCCTTCCATTTAGTCGGCGAGCCGTCAAATCTGCTACTGTGAACACTGAAGTTCAACCTGTATATATGCACGCGCAGTTAAAGGTGCCCTTGCACTGCAGGGCTGCATGTGACTGAAGGTATCCATTTTCTGCTTTTTCTAGCTCCATATCTAGGGTACTGATATCACTGCCCTCCGTTTGGCTGCCCACGATAATTTTCTATAGAGGACCTACTTTCAATGAACGATTCCTTTCAAGCCAATGGGAAAACTCCAAATTTAAGAGATAAGTTATATAAATTCTTTAATGGTTCAAATAGATATTCATCACATTTTTTAAGGAAGCAAGTCGGGATCAAATCGGGGCCGGACTTATAAGATTCCTTTAGGGTACTTAAGTGATTAAACCCTTCTTCGGGAGATATAGCAGGAATGATAGCGGTGGTCATCGGACAGAGTTTATACGGATAATCTTTGTTTGTAGCCGATTTGATAGAATAATTGGACCGGAAGAACTGGGAAAACATGTTCGAGATGGATTGACTGTCACTTGACACGGCGTTTTGATGTTTCACGGCGGACGGAAAACCATTTACTCTGCGCTTCGAGTTAACGAAATTATAAAATGATTTAGGATTTTGTATTAAATTATTTTTTATCTTGCATACATTAGATTTGTAGAATTTTTAATTCAAATCAAAGTAACTGTGTCGGAGAATTGAGTACTTAATATAATCAATGTGTAAACCAGGTAATATATATGATTTAAAAGATCGCGTCTTTTTGTTTTTTAAGTTTCTAAGTTCTTTTGTAAACCAAAATTGCGTTTGGTTTTCATGAACGCAAACTCGTTTAGGCACACACTTTTTAAATAAGCTGTATATAGTATTATTAAAATTCTAGACACTGAGCTAAACGTCCTCTGAATACGTTGGCCAAGTTAATTTTGACAATTCACAAATTAATTTCTTGAAATTGGCCTTCGCGAAAATAAAACGCGGGATGATTTAGATATATGTAAGTGAACACGCATCGGTCGCCTTCACCGTGACATTCTCACGGCTGCTCGTTACACGCAGTGTCAGCATATTTTAATTTCACCATATAATGCAACGGGAGACATTTTCACCGGCATTCTATAATGCACCCGTGGGAAGTCAAGGCCACGGCCAGTCTCAGACAACGGGTTGTAAACAAGTTATACAACCATTGCGCCGCTGCCGGAGAATGAAGGTGTGAAGTAGGCAACTGCCAGATTGATCGGTCAGTCGCATTCGGGACGGGTAGCAATTAAGACTTAGTCTTGTTGAATCTAGAATTAAGTAATTGTAATAAATAATAAGTGTTGTGAATCCAAGGATACCAAAGTGATTTATTGGCGAGCTGTTGGTGAGTTAACTTGTATATCATTAACATAAACAAGATCTAAGATCGCTCCAAATTTGTTTGGAATTAAATTAATTTGATTGAGGTAGAGTTCAACCATATCTTCTAGGAACACATTATTCATATCCCTTGATAAAATCGGAATGATATGATTGTCTATTAAGTTCCATGATATGCTCGGCCAGTAGAAGTCGCCGATAACAATCATTGAGTCATGGGTATAACCATTGCTCTTAAGGAATAGTAATGATATGAAATATGTTTCGAATATAACGTTAACGTAAATGAATACCTTACCCACCATTATCCGCATTGTTAAAAATTCAATGGGATCAATAACGGGGACACTCATTTCTTCGGATGGTATTGAAGAATGAACTTCAAAGAGAACACCTCCACCGAATTAGAAATTAGTTTTTTGGCTCAGTATCACGATGAGATGTTGTAGCTAAGTTATTAATTTTATTTTTATGTGGCTTTTATTCAAAATTACAAACAAATGCTCCAGTCGGCCAGAATGAATGTTAAATTTTCGTATCGTTAAATTATTTCTTTTAATCTTAGAAGAAATATAAAACTCTATATCTCGAAATAAAAATCGATTCGCTCTGGGGGACAACAGCCAGTTTCTTTATGGGTGATTCGCGCCCACCTTAAGATGTTTGAGATTTTGAAGCAATAGAAGCAGGTGGAGGGATTGAGATGGCACCACTTCATGGAAACCAAGCCGTAGCTCGCCTTGGTCAGTAGTGTTTTTTAAGGCAGAAGCCCGAGTGCAGAAAACTCTTGACGATGAAGAAGGATCCTCAGCCTGGGGATGGAGATACAAGATTTATAAGCTCAATTGATTGAGGCTGTGGCAGCTTTTTCTTCAGGATTGGGAACGATGCGCAACTTCTTTCTCCTTTATTGTCGCTCTATGGACTGTATACTTGCACATACATATACATAAATATATACATTTCTAGCGCTCTCGCTCATAGGCATCCATCACGTCTCGCTACTAAAGGCACCAAGCTCACGTCTGGCTCGACCAATGTTTCGTAGCCCAGAGGAAACCATGTTTAATAAAACATTGAATTTCAGTGGGAAAAGCCATAGCTAAAAAACCAACCTTTATTAATGTTAGCCGTCATCTTTTGTAAGTGACTTGCGAAAGAACACTAGGCTTATCGTATAGCGTAGAAAGCAACAACAAAAATAAGCGAGTTTAGTTGAAATAAGCGGGTTAAAAGGACATACCAATGCGTTCTTTTCCAAAAAGAATCTACTTGGTTGCCCTTTCCATCGCAAGTTCATCCGCTCAACAGTTACCCTCGATGTCCCTGTGGTCTGGAACCCAAATGAGGTTAAGTCTGTTCTGCTAAGATATCTCTGAAACCTCAGCTTGAAAAACGTTACAGTGGTCCGGCAACCGAAAAGAACAGCTCAGAGATAGAACCCCTCTTCCCACTCTGCTATTCAACTTCGAACCATCTGTAAAAACTGTAAGACCTCCAGCTGGAGTATAGCAATTTTTTGACCACTCCTCCCTACCTGGAATAAACATCGCGAATTTCCTGTACGGGACCATAGTAGCGATGCAGCAGTCTGTGCAGCCCAGAAGAAAGCTATACTTATTCAGAATGCATGAGTGCTCACGTAAGTTAGACTGCCATTGATATGTCTCTTTTAATCGGAGCGCGACAAGAGCCGCCTTCTGTTGACCCACTAAGTCTAGTGGTAGAAGGTCCAGAAAGACATTCAAAGCGTCGCTTGGTGTTGTTCGCAACGCTAATGCAGATCATACTGGATCTCTGCACTTTACTAAGTAGATTGAGGTTAGCAGCTCTGCTCAAGGCAGGCCACCGTACGATAAGTCCAAAAAGAAGAATCGGTCTAACCACCGCTATATAGATCCAGCGGCATACGCGCATATGACGTGGCCAATTTTCCTACATTGCGGAGTGTCCCTTGTATCAAACTACACAAGGTGTGCGGGAACTTTCCCATGCGGCGCCCCATTTTGTCTCCCGCAAGAGAAAATTTACAGTCAGATTCCAGAGTAGGGGTCAAAGTACACAACCTTGCGACGTTCCTCGAGTCACATGCCTCGAAACACGTTTTGCACCGACTTTTGCTGTAATCTTTCTTCCCAAGAGAATTCAACCAAGGAGCTTTCTACACCAAATCCTCTTAAGGTCTGGGTTATGGCCTCCGGACCTTTGTTAAAAGCTCGCTCAATGTCAAGAAAATCTACAAGACAAAATTCCTTGTAACTGAAATACCTTTCAATGTAGCTGACTAGGGAATGTAGCGCAGTGTCCGTGGACCTATCCTTTAGGTAAGCATGCCGAAGTAATACTTTCTCTTGATTGCCACCCGAAAGGGGGAAATCTACTTTCCTTGATTGTGAGTTTTTAGGAAAGTGCGTGTCGAGAAGCAGCTCGACCGTTTCTTTTCCCGTTGTCGTCCAGGAGCCATCCTGTCTCTGTAAGGACCCAATCGTGTTTGCTGTACCCGTTGTAGGCCCGCAAGAGCTGTTTATAGGTCTGCCATTCAGACTTATGACTTAGCCTTTTCGCCCTGTTAAACTGCCTCTTGCCATCATTGCGCAGCGAGTCTAAATCGCGGCACCACCAGTGTGGCCTACGCTTTTCCCACGGTTTGAAATAAGGGCAGGCTCTGGCCTGGATGTAGTTGGTTACTTTCGAGAATTTGCCTACAAAGAAGCCAATCAGTGTTTCTCAGTTTCTTACGAACCATCGGAGCACTGGTGGACAGATCTAAAGTTGTCTCAATATGTCTAGTGTCTGATAAACAGTGTTCATAAAAAACATTCCAATTGGTTGCCATATCATATAGGTTTTCACTACACAAAGTGAGGTCTATGACCTCCTGTCGATTTTAAACAATAAAATTGGACTCTGTACCCCTATTAAATTTACTCATATGTATATCAACGGGTACTATCCGTAGTTTTTCATTCTTAAAAGGGGCGGAGAGGAAGTGAAATGTCAACCAGATGAGTTGACTACCAAAAAATGTCTAGAATTGGAAGTGTTGCGCACATAGACCAAACCCTGATTTTATGTACTTTAAAGCATCTATTATTTTACTTCAGCGCATGTTCAAATCTTAAATAATATAACTTGTTTATACTATAACTTTTTATTATTTTACATAAAACTAGCTAGAATTAAAAAAAATTTTAAATGGTCTGTGTAAGCGAACCTCCTTCGCAAAGTCTCATAGCGTATAGAATTGTAATTGATTTTAAATTTAATGCAAATGATATGTAATGCCACTCATGCGTGGGATTTGGTAGTTTTTTTAATATTTCAATAAATTCTTTTCAATATCCAGATTATCTATCAATTTTCAGCGAATCTTCTGATAAGACATTGACAGCAGCTTTTCAACGCTAGAAAATAAAATACTAGAACAAATGCAAAAATATGGAACAACATGAAAACGAAGCCGACTTTTCTAAGAAAGATAAATAATATCAATTCAATATACTGTAAGGTTTAGCCAGGCCGGAAAAATTTAAAGCAGGGTTCGCAATGACCTTCTTTATCTTAAAACGATTTCATTTGTATAACATAATAATTGAAATTTTTTTAGTTATTATTTATGTAGTTGTGTTGTTAATAAGAAACGGGTAATTAAACTTGTAACACATAAGCTCTAACCCTAAAAGAAAAATCCAACCGAAATGACTGTAATGCTTGCACAACTTTTTCGAATTTTATGAAAATAATACATTTTTTTCTTTAATAAAACATTTAATTTTACCAAAACTTAAATGTTGACAACAATTTTTAAAATGTACTACCGAATCTCTGGTTCCAATGTCTCCATGAGAACGTCCTAATCAATAGTTCTATGGACACGCATGTCAAATGTATACAGCAGAGAGCATTGCTTGGGAAATGAAGTCAATATATTTCCGAGCGACTTAGGGATCTCTGGCTAATCTCTTCTCCAAATAGTAAAATTGTTTCAATGCACACTTACGTGAACTACAATCTACTAGCACCGCATATTGGAATCGTTACTACAAAGTGCCCTTAATTATCTCGAACATGTGTTTCCATAAATATTTTCTCTAACGTTTCTTCCTCTATCGTTCGTACAGGGCGTCCGGGAATGTGATCAATCGCCCATAAACGCTGCACTTGTTTTCCTAGCTCTTCCAGGCACTCGGTGCTTATCGCAGAAGCAGCTGCCCCGATTGCACATTCTGCTTGCTCAAAGTATGCGCCGAGTACTATAATACCAAGTGTGGTTGTTATCATTGTTATATTGTCTAACGTTGTACAGGGTGGCCCAAATGAGACCTAGTGATGTTAAATACGTGTAACTCTGGTAATAACGGTTTTTTAAATGATTTATTTGTATATGTTAAATACATTTTATGGAAATTTAACATGACTATGTGTGAAATATGACATCAGACAAATGACCACCATTTTGCTCGATACAGGCATTGGCTCTTTTTAGCGCATTTTGCATTACACGGCGTAATGTTTCTGGTTGCAGGCGCCGTATTTCGTCTCGAATATTCTGCTTGAGCTGTCCAAGTGTCTGTGGTTTGTTAACATACACTTTGTCTTTTAAATATCCCCATAAAAAATATCGGGCGCAGTTAAATCTGGTGAACGAGGAGGCCAATGGAAATCTGAATTTCTTGAAATTATGCGTTCACCAAAAATTTCACGCAGCATGTCCATAGTTTGCCTAGCAGTATGCACAGTGGCTCCATCTTGTTGAAACCAAAAATTAGGATGTTGCTCCACCATTGGCCGCAAAAAGTTGTCGATCATTGTTCTTTAAGAAGCCTCGGAGACCGTTTCTGGCGTTTCATCCTCATTCTTAAAGAAATATGGGCCGATGAGTTTTGTGGCCATAACACCGCACCAAACAGTGCATCTGATTGATGTATTGGATTTTCGGAGCCCCACTAAACTTGTAATCATGGAAGATGTGAGCGCTGATATTACGTTAAAAAAAACGGCGATAATTTCGCTGCGTCAGAACAATTGATCGTTGAGAAGTATAATAAAAACTGATAATTTTAATGCGTTGTTGTGGACTGTACGTATTCATTTTAAATTTCAGTTATAATATGCAAAAAGAAAAAATAAATTATGTTAAAAAATAAAAAAGTTATTTGTGTTTCACATCAGCTGGTCTTATTTGGGCCACCCTGTAGCTACAAGCTTGATAAGCCACTTTGCGAATACTTGCACGCCTAGCATCAATTGCTCCCAATAATTAGGACTCGCAAAAGGCACTTCTGCTGGACTTGTCAATCAGCACAAACTTATCGAGTCAGGCGGCACTACTAGCATTTACTGGCTCTGTCCAGGCAAAACCCATAATTCTGCATCAATATATTGATCAGACTCATACCATGGTCTAATCATGGCATTTATTTTTCTCTTAACAACAAATGGTTGCCATCGATACCAATCATATATCTACTGATATATATCATATAGCCACTGATAGTCGATAAGCCCTAATAATCTTATCCGAAATAAGATTTGGTTGTGCACCTAGCAAAGCACAAAAATGCCCAATATTGACCTTATCTATCTTTAACCGAACTTAATTACTACTGACCTGGTGCTCACAACTCTGATAACTAAAAGCATGCTTATACGGTGTACAAACTTGTAACTGTTAACTTGCTCAACCTTAAGTTCTACATCTAGCTCGTTCCTGCTCCTTTAAGGTGGTTGTCAAACAGTTGTGTTGCCATCTGTGCGCTTACGTTTCGGTTCCAGCCTTGATGAACCACCAGCTCTTTCTGGTCCATGCTCAGAAAGTCTGAGCACTTGTACAACCCATGATCACCTCGACATAGATGACATGGGTAGTTTTTCTTAGCTGCCTCATTTCTCTTCTGCACGACACTAGCTCTGGCTTTGCTCGCTCCTTGAGTGGCACCTATCTGACGCCTCTTGACCTGCTCGGCACGAACAGACGATAAGACTACACTGCTCTCACGTGCGCGACGATTCTCGACTTGATGCGAAATGCAGCAACCTGCTTATCTGGAAATGCCAGCATTTCAACTGTCGTTGGGTCTCCGATTCCCGCTAAAGCTCCCAAGCCTTGCCCGTCTCCTCATCAAGCCTTTCGTGTAAGTTGAGGACCACGACTATGTTCCATTGCTCTACTGATAAGCCCTATACTCGTAGCTGACGCAATGTCTCGTGTGTTACATTAGATATGCGCTGAATGCCATATGATGCGCTGGAAGTGGCAGCGTGTAAAATTGGCGCAAGTACTCACGACATGTGCGATACTTTTTGTTGTATAGGTGCCTTAAATGCTCCCATGCTTCGTTGTAGTTGTCATCGGTTAACTGCCACTCGCCCAGAGTGCAGCCTTGCCCACCAATGATTTTTGCAAATACGCAAATTTGAATGCCAGCGCTACTAGCTCATTTTTATGAACAGCTGCTTTAAAACGGTCATGGAAGCCCTTCCATTTAGTCGGCGAGCCGTCAAATCTGCTACTGTGAACACTGAAGTTCAACCTGTATATATGCACGCGCAGTTAAAGGTGCCCTTGCACTGCAGGGCTGCATGTGACTGAAGGTATCCATTTTCTGCTTTTTCTAGCTCCATATCTAGGGTACTGATATCACTGCCCTCCGTTTGGCTGCCCACGATAATTTTCTATAGAGGACCTACTTTCAATGAACGATTCCTTTCAAGCCAATGGGAAAACTCCAAATTTAAGAGATAAGTTATATAAATTCTTTAATGGTTCAAATAGATATTCATCACATTTTTTAAGGAAGCAAGTCGGGATCAAATCGGGGCCGGACTTATAAGATTCCTTTAGGGTACTTAAGTGATTAAACCCTTCTTCGGGAGATATAGCAGGAATGATAGCGGTGGTCATCGGACAGAGTTTATACGGATAATCTTTGTTTGTAGCCGATTTGATAGAATAATTGGACCGGAAGAACTGGGAAAACATGTTCGAGATGGATTGACTGTCACTTGACACGGCGTTTTGATGTTTCACGGCGGACGGAAAACCATTTACTCTGCGCTTCGAGTTAACGAAATTATAAAATGATTTAGGATTTTGTATTAAATTATTTTTTATCTTGCATACATTAGATTTGTAGAATTTTTAATTCAAATCAAAGTAACTGTGTCGGAGAATTGAGTACTTAATATAATCAATGTGTAAACCAGGTAATATATATGATTTAAAAGATCGCGTCTTTTTGTTTTTTAAGTTTCTAAGTTCTTTTGTAAACCAAAATTGCGTTTGGTTTTCATGAACGCAAACTCGTTTAGGCACACACTTTTTAAATAAGCTGTATATAGTATTATTAAAATTCTAGACACTGAGCTAAACGTCCTCTGAATACGTTGGCCAAGTTAATTTTGACAATTCACAAATTAATTTCTTGAAATTGGCCTTCGCGAAAATAAAACGCGGGATGATTTAGATATATGTAAGTGAACACGCATCGGTCGCCTTCACCGTGACATTCTCACGGCTGCTCGTTACACGCAGTGTCAGCATATTTTAATTTCACCATATAATGCAACGGGAGACATTTTCACCGGCATTCTATAATGCACCCGTGGGAAGTCAAGGCCACGGCCAGTCTCAGACAACGGGTTGTAAACAAGTTATACAACCATTGCGCCGCTGCCGGAGAATGAAGGTGTGAAGTAGGCAACTGCCAGATTGATCGGTCAGTCGCATTCGGGACGGGTAGCAATTAAGACTTAGTCTTGTTGAATCTAGAATTAAGTAATTGTAATAAATAATAAGTGTTGTGAATCCAAGGATACCAAAGTGATTTATTGGCGAGCTGTTGGTGAGTTAACTTGTATATCATTAACATAAACAAGATCTAAGATCGCTCCAAATTTGTTTGGAATTAAATTAATTTGATTGAGGTAGAGTTCAACCATATCTTCTAGGAACACATTATTCATATCCCTTGATAAAATCGGAATGATATGATTGTCTATTAAGTTCCATGATATGCTCGGCCAGTAGAAGTCGCCGATAACAATCATTGAGTCATGGGTATAACCATTGCTCTTAAGGAATAGTAATGATATGAAATATGTTTCGAATATAGCGTTAACGTAAATGAATACCTTACCCACCATTATCCGCATTGTTAAAAATTCAATGGGATCAATAACGGGGACACTCATTTCTTCGGATGGTATTGAAGAATGAACTTCAAAGAGAACACCTCCACCGAATTAGAAATTAGTTTTTTGGCTCAGTATCACGATGAGATGTTGTAGCTAAGTTATTAATTTTATTTTTATGTGGCTTTTATTCAAAATTACAAACAAATGCTCCAGTCGGCCAGAATGAATGTTAAATTTTCGTATCGTTAAATTATTTCTTTTAATCTTAGAAGAAATATAAAACTCTATATCTCGAAATAAAAATCGATTCGCTCTGGGGGACAACAGCCAGTTTCTTTATGGGTGATTCGCGCCCACCTTAAGATGTTTGAGATTTTGAAGCAATAGAAGCAGGTGGAGGGATTGAGATGGCACCACTTCATGGAAACCAAGCCGTAGCTCGCCTTGGTCAGTAGTGTTTTTTAAGGCAGAAGCCCGAGTGCAGAAAACTCTTGACGATGAAGAAGGATCCTCAGCCTGGGGATGGAGATACAAGATTTATAAGCTCAATTGATTGAGGCTGTGGCAGCTTTTTCTTCAGGATTGGGAACGATGCGCAACTTCTTTCTCCTTTATTGTCGCTCTATGGACTGTATACTTGCACATACATATACATAAATATATACATTTCTAGCGCTCTCGCTCATAGGCATCCATCACGTCTCGCTACTAAAGGCACCAAGCTCACGTCTGGCTCGACCAATGTTTCGTAGCCCAGAGGAAACCATGTTTAATAAAACATTGAATTTCAGTGGGAAAAGCCATAGCTAAAAAACCAACCTTTATTAATGTTAGCCGTCATCTTTTGTAAGTGACTTGCGAAAGAACACTAGGCTTATCGTATAGCGTGGAAAGCAACAACAAAAATAAGCGAGTTTAGTTGAAATAAGCGGGTTAAAAGGACATACCAATGCGTTCTTTTCCAAAAAGAATCTACTTGGTTGCCCTTTCCATCGCAAGTTCATCCGCTCAACAGTTACCCTCGATGTCCCTGTGGTCTGGAACCCAAATGAGGTTAAGTCTGTTCTGCTAAGATATCTCTGAAACCTCAGCTTGAAAAACGTTACAGTGGTCCGGCAACCGAAAAGAACAGCTCAGAGATAGAACCCCTCTTCCCACTCTGCTATTCAACTTCGAACCATCTGTAAAAACTGTAAGACCTCCAGCTGGAGTATAGCAATTTTTTGACCACTCCTCCCTACCTGGAATAAACATCGCGAATTTCCTGTACGGGACCATAGTAGCGATGCAGCAGTCTGTGCAGCCCAGAAGAAAGCTATACTTATTCAGAATGCATGAGTGCTCACGTAAGTTAGACTGCCATTGATATGTCTCTTTTAATCGGAGCGCGACAAGAGCCGCCTTCTGTTGACCCACTAAGTCTAGTGGTAGAAGGTCCAGAAAGACATTCAAAGCGTCGCTTGGTGTTGTTCGCAACGCTAATGCAGATCATACTGGATCTCTGCACTTTACTAAGTAGATTGAGGTTAGCAGCTCTGCTCAAGGCAGGCCACCGTACGATAAGTCCAAAAAGAAGAATCGGTCTAACCACCGCTATATAGATCCAGCGGCATACGCGCATATGACGTGGCCAATTTTCCTACATTGCGGAGTGTCCCTTGTATCAAACTACACAAGGTGTGCGGGAACTTTCCCATGCGGCGCCCCATTTTGTCTCCCGCAAGAGAAAATTTACAGTCAGATTCCAGAGTAGGGGTCAAAGTACACAACCTTGCGACGTTCCTCGAGTCACATGCCTCGAAACACGTTTTGCACCGACTTTTGCTGTAATCTTTCTTCCCAAGAGAATTCAACCAAGGAGCTTTCTACACCAAATCCTCTTAAGGTCTGGGTTATGGCCTCCGGACCTTTGTTAAAAGCTCGCTCAATGTCAAGAAAATCTACAAGACAAAATTCCTTGTAACTGAAATACCTTTCAATGTAGCTGACTAGGGAATGTAGCGCAGTGTCCGTGGACCTATCCTTTAGGTAAGCCTGCCGAAGTAATACTTTCTCTTGATTGCCACCCGAAAGGGGGAAATCTACTTCCCTTGATTGTGAGTTTTTAGGAAAGTGCGTGTCGAGAAGCAGCTCGACCGTTTCTTTTCCCGTTGTCGTCCAGGAGCCATCCTGTCTCTGTAAGGACCCAATCGTGTTTGTTGTACTCGTTGTAGGCCCGCAAGAGCTGTTTATAGGTCTGCCATTCAGACTTATGACTTAGCCTTTTCGCCCTGTTAAACTGCCTCTTGCCATCATTGCGCAGCGAGTCTAAATCGCGGCACCACCAGTGTGGCCTACGCTTTTCCCACGGTTTGAAATAAGGGCAGGCTCTGGCCTGGATGTAGTTGGTTACTTTCGAGAATTTGCCTACAAAGAAGCCAATCAGTGTTTCTCAGTTTCTTACGAACCATCGGAGCACTGGTGGACAGATCTAAAGTTGTCTCAATATGTCTAGTGTCTGATAAACAGTGTTCATAAAAAACATTCCAATTGGTTGCTATATCATATAGGTTTTCACTACACAAAGTGAGGTCTATGACCTCCTGTCGATTTTAAACAATAAAATTGGACTCTGTACCCCTATTAGATTTACTCATATGTATATCAACGGGTACTATCCGTAGTTTTTCATTCTTAAAAGGGGCGGAGAGGAAGTGAAATGTCAACCAGATGAGTTGACTACCAAAAAATGTCTAGAATTGGAAGTGTTGCGCACATAGACCAAACCCTGATTTTATGTACTTTAAAGTATCTATTATTTTACTTCAGCGCATGTTCAAATCTTAAATAATATAACTTGTTTATACTATAACTTTTTATTATTTTACATAAAACTAGCTAGAATTAAAAAAAGTTTTAAATGATCTGTGTAAGCGAACCTCCTTCACAAAGTCTCATAGCTTATAGAATTGTAATTGATTTTAAATTTAATGCAAATGATGAATGTAATGCCACTCATGCGTTTGCAAATCTTGTCACTTTTATAAGTTTGTATACATCTGTAAGTTTCACAGTTGGTTTAAAATTGGTAATCCAAGAATTTCCTTTCCTGTTTTACACCGCGCAAATTTACTGTCAAAAATGTCTCATGCTCATACAAGTTGTATGGGAGCAACCGAAATTGAACGCCGTGCGCAAAAAGCTAACTTGATTTCCGTTTACCTCACCGTTGAGGGTGATGCTCACTGTGTTTAATATAACGAAAAGCTTTGAATGAAAACTTTTTGTAAATTTGTACATTGTTTGAAACTTAGGATATGATTTTTATGATTATTATTGCTTCTGTAATATAAAAGAGGAAACAAATCAATTGCCAAACTTATTAATAAGTTCGTGTGCTGAAGCTCTGCGAGTAAATCAAGATTATATTTAATGTTTAAATAAAAATTAATATGTAACATAAGGTAAAGCAAATATTTAAACCAAATAAATAATTTGAACCAATTCTGAAAACTTCCACCTTGTATTTTTTTTATACGAATTTGACAGCTGTGCAAATCTGAGCTGCAAGCGCACGCAAAACAATTTCGGTTCAGTTACAAAAAAACTTTTGCGCAGTGCGTTTATATTAGGTTGGACTGTAAGTTCACGAAAAAATCAAACTTTGACAGATCGTGTGGCGATCGCACAAGTTTACGCAGTTGTAAGAGTGTTATAATTGGAGTAACAACTCTGTCGGAAACAAGATTTTTTTTAAATAATGTATACAAAAGTAATTTAAACTAGTTTTTCTTCAACTTATTAATTTTAAAGTACTATTCAATTACTTAGATTTTTTTGTTTGTGTGGCTATTAACTATTCCTTATGTCATCGTAATGTAAAATAATTCAGTTTTGGTTATATGAAAACACATGTAGTTGTCATTGAAAAAATAAACTTTCAAGGCTTTTCCATTTCCTGTAAAAAACTTATGTAAAATTATTTCTTATAGCCAAGAATATCATTGTTTTATTTAGAGTATTCATCATATTGTATTATTTGTGGATATAATTCGACACAACTCAAAGAAAAGTCACATATGCATTATTTACTAAATTATTCTGCTTTCAATAATGCAATTTGCCAAGGTACAGAGTCAACATTAACATCCAGATTGCAATAAGAAAAGCTAGCCCATTGAGACGATGTTATTTCATAGTTGATATCAAATAAGTTTTGAAGCGGTGCAAAGTTGAAAACAGTTTTTCATTCGCGAAGTCATAACAGGAAGAAGAGGTATGATTCTAAGTACTTGATGAACATTACATTTTGTTGTCGCACGATATTCAGCAACGTGCACGATGCTCGATGCAAAAAGCTCGATTGCAGTGTCTGCAATTAAGTGAATCCATTCTGCGTTTCTGAGACATACACAAGTAAAAGGTTTTCGTATTTTAAACAATAGGAACCATTTAATGATCCTCCAACCGAAACTCAAGCCAAGGTTTTACCAATTATTCATAAAGCCTTATCCTATAATGATTTCTGTTAACCCATTGAACACCCTTCCGTTCCTTTTATGATTATAAATAATGCAAGAACTGATGCAATCAATATTATGCATATCACAAAAAACCGTCATCGGCCATCTGCAGGATTTTCGAACACTATTCATGTCGTTACACAATTGATCAAATTGTATATCATGGAGTTCTTCGAGAAGAGCTTAGATATTTTCAAAATTTAGGGATTGAGTATATTCTGAAAATTCCCCCGCGATTTAACTAAAATAAAACTATTGTCGACATTAAACGTGGCCGCTGTGACCGAGTGGGTAGCTATGTTCGTGGGTTCGAATCTGAGTTCGTGGTTCGAATCTCAGCCAGAGAAAGTCAAATCTTATTCATAGAAAAGTTCTTTTCTAATAGCGGTCACCCATTGGCAAGCAAAGGAAAACATCCGAGGGTATTTCTGCCATTAAAAAGCTTCTCATAAATACATCTGCCGTTCGAAGTCGGCACAAAACTGTAGGTCCCTCCATTGTGGTAGAATATAAAGACGCACACTACAAATGGTGGGAGAAGCTTGGCCAAACACTGAGCAATATAGTGTAAGCGCCAAATAATAATAATTTTTATAAACGACATTAAAACAAACTTGTCTATAACTTGATAAGTAAGCAAAAACTTCAGTAACACTAACCACTCGTAAAATTTACGAAACTACCGTTATTTCGGTGGTGGACTTCATCACTAAGCAACCCAAAACAACTCGCCGCAGCGAAATACGAGTATGAAGCTAAACGAGACTTTAATAAGATGGAGAGCTTCCTGTATTTACAGAAGCAAATTAAAATTCGTTAATTTTATGAATGGTTTGCATTAGAAATAAGTGGTCCCCAATAGACGCCGGATCCACAATACCCTTCAGTCCCTTAATTGTAGGGCAAAACAATGTTGTCATTAGGCTTACTCATTAAAAAAGTTTTACAGAGATCTTAAAAAATTTGTTTCGTTATTATCGTAAACTAAATTATGGAAAATTTGGACCAGTGTAGTGATCAGTTATGGGGATGCTTGAGCTTCATCTCGCGGCATGTAGCCTGACGCCGTTGCAATATTTTGCTATGGATCTAAAATTTTCTTAATATTGTTAACTATCTGACCTCTCAAGGTATAGTCAGTACCATTTGGAAACTTCGCCAGTCAGATCGGTGGCCGTCCTTAAGTTGCCGATGTTCATCATCCGCCCGAAGGTCAGTCCTGTGCTCTTCGAGGCCTTCATTCCCTTTTCTGTAACTGGAACTGGAAAGGTAAAGACGTTTTGTTGAAACTAAAATAGTTCATTCTTATTTTTCAATAAATTAAACTACTTCAATAACAAAGTGAAGAAGCATAATTAGTAGAAAATTTTCATTGTTATAATGTTGATATCATCAATAGATTTGGGAAAACACAACAAAATCATTAGCCGCGCGACAAAGGAAGAAGTTAAAAAACTAATTTGCAATGACAAAACCCATTTGCGAAATTTCTGCTAAGTTGGAAGTTTTCGTTGGAGTGGTGAGCAAAATCCGTCGACAGTTTTCGAATTTACCAACAATACAAAATATACTTTATCCTGACCAGGATCGAGATATTTTCAGTAGAATAAAACGCGGTGGAAGTAAGCCATAGCCTTT
Source organism: Philophylla caesio (assembly GCA_963971545.1). Classification (NCBI taxonomy): domain Eukaryota; kingdom Metazoa; phylum Arthropoda; class Insecta; order Diptera; family Tephritidae; genus Philophylla; species Philophylla caesio. The sequence goes on from OZ020607.1 coordinate 88,795,285, forward strand.
AAATGGACAAGAATATACAAAGTTTTAGCAGAGACCATGCCGTTCTGGCATGAAAGAATGAGCAAAAATTAAAAACCCCTACTCACTGATCGAAACAGGAAGCTACGTCTTTTAGCAGGACAATGACCCGAAGCATACAGCACGGATCACTTTAAACTGGCTCCAACATGAAGAAATAGCGACCCTTAACTGGCAACCACAATCTTTAGGCCTCAACCCCATAGAACATTTATTGGGCATATTAAAAAAATTTTAGCCTTAGAAACCGGTACCATGTTTAGGCATAATATTTTTGGTCAAATAAACGAGCCACTCCCTAGTTTATGCCAAGATTTTAACTTTCACTCCGGTTCTTTTAATATTTCAGACTCACTTTTTTTACATAAAGAAGACTTTACTTTGTTCGACACCCAACAAACTCCTGGGTTTCATGACTTGGCAGTGCATATGCAAAAAAAAAAAAATTAAATACGTGCGTCATTCGAATGCGTCTCTCGCGTCGGTTGGGCGGGTAAAACCGTTGGGATTATTATTATTATTATAACAGAGTTATGGCCTAAAGCACAGCAAGCGTGGAATTCTTTGTCACCATAACAACGTGGTAAACAGCATGCCTAGAAGGATTAAAGCTGTTATTGATGCTCGTGGTGGTTGCACAAAATATTAATATAGTTCTTTATGTATGCTAATGTAAAGTCACAAAATTAATCACAAATACCTTTTCTTGTATTTCTGTTACCTATTTTTGATATAATTGTTTTGCAATGAAAAAAGTTTTGGTTTCAGTCACTAATAACCATATATATTTAAAAAAATTATTATTATTGATAAACATTAGAGAGTTTTCAAGCTTTTCAAAGTATACTATCCAAGAAGCCCTACCGTGATCAATTTTGTGAGTGTGTACAGTACTTGACTAAAGACAGGATTGTTGCAGGTATAAATTAACTCAATTGTTATTAAAAGATATAAAAAAATATTTGTTAGTGCTCTATGAGCACATCTTTTCTTTATTGAATTCAAATCAGAAATAATCTAAACTTATATTTGATTCTTAATCTAAGCTTGCGGCGGCGTTTTGTCACATGCACCCAACATGTTTCACACGGTTATGGTGTGATCTGATATCCAAAATTTGTAGGCATAGCGTCAGCAGAAAATGCGTTGCGCGTGGGAACTGCGCTGTTAACTTTTGTGGAGTTAACTTATATAGAAAATTTAATTTATCGTCCAAAATATGTATGTATATTTCAATAACATGTTTTTCTCTTTTTGTTTTTGTTTATGCATTATAGATAGACAAGGAAGAAATATATCTACGACGAGTTATTGGTTCCAAAAAAGATCAGTACTTTTTAAACAAAAAAGTAGTTCCGAGAACTGAAGTTGTAAACTTACTCGAATCTGCTGGATTTTCAAACTCCAATCCCTACTATATAGTTAAACAAGGAAAGATTAATCAAATGGCTACAGCTGCAGACTCATATAGATTAAAATTATTACGAGAAGTGGCTGGAACTCGAGTGTATGATGAAAGGAAGGAAGAATCACTCAATATTTTGCGTGAGACCGAAGGAAAGCTAGAAAAGATATCGGAATATTTAAGAACTATAGAAGATCGCTTGAAGACGTTAGAAGAAGAAAAGGAAGAGCTTAAGGAATACCAAAAATGGGATAAGGCTAGACGAATGTTGGAGTATATAATACACGAAACAGAACTTAAAGAAACCAAGAAAGCGCTAGACGATCTAAATGAACAAAGAAAATCATCTGTTGATAAGAAAAAAATGTATAATATAGAAATCCAGAAGGCTCAAGAAAACATAAAAGACATTCAAAAAAGTCTGAAGGAAGCTAAAAAAGATGTCATATCAACAAAAGAGGAGCGGTCAGTACTTTTGACGGAGCAACAACAACTCTTACGTGAAAAGACTAAACTTGACCTAATAATAATTGATCTTAATGATGAAGTCCAGGGCGACAATAAATCAAAGGAGAGAGCAGATCTTGAGTTAAAAAAACTAAAATTAACGATTGCTGAAAAGGAGAGAGAACTAGATGATGTTAAGCCTAAGTACGAAGCTATGAAACGCAAGGAAGAAGAATGTTCACGAGAGCTCGCTTTGAAAGAACAGAAGAGAAACGAGTTATATGCGAAGCAAGGTCGAGGATCTCAGTTTTCTTCAAGGGAGGAGAGGGACAAATGGATATTAAATGAATTAAAATCTCTAAGTAAGCAGATAAGAGACAAAATAAATCACAATACAAAATTGGTTGATGACTTAAAAAAAGATAGTAATGCTGAGACCGATCTTAACCGTAAAATTGAAGAGCATTCCAATGAGCTGGAGCAATTAAGACTTCAAATTGATGAGCATAACAAAAAGTACTACGAATTGAAGAAAACAAAAGACCAGTTTCAAGCAATGCGAAATGAATTGTGGCGGAAAGAAACTCAAATGACTCAACAGCTACAAACACATAAAGAAGAACTTTCTAAGACAGATCAAGCTTTAAGAAGTATGGCTGGAAAGCCAATATTAAACGGGCGGGATTCTGTTCGCAAAGTTTTAGATAATTTTTTTGAGCGTGGTCCTCCTTTTGCAGACATAGCCAAATCATATTACGGCCCAGTGATTGAAAACTTCAGTTGCGATAAAACAATATATACAGCAGTTGAAGTTACTGCTGGAAATAGGCTATTCCATCATATTGTTGAATCCGATAAAGTCGGAACGCAAATATTGAAAGAAATGAATAAACTCAAACTACCAGGAGAAGTGACATTTATGCCACTTAATCGTTTACAAGTAAAAATACACGATTATCCTGATGATCCAGATTCCATTCCAATGCTCTCCAAACTCAAATATGATGAACAGCATGATAAAGCGTTAAGATATATATTTGGAAAAACTTTAATATGTAGAAATCTAGAGAGAGCCACCGAGCTGGCCAAAAGTACTGGGTTAGATTGTGTCACATTAGATGGCGATCAAGTTTCATCTAAAGGGTCTTTAACAGGTGGCTATTTTAATACGTCTAGATCCCGTCTTGAAATACAAAAGAAGCGTACCGAATACAATCAGCAAATACGAGATTTTGAAAAAGAGCTTGGAAAACTACGGAATGAAATAAAACAAACTGAGAATAATATCAATTCAGTTGTTTCGGAAATGCAAAAAACCGAAACAAAACAAGGAAAAACGAAGGATATTTTCGAAAAACTTCAAGGAGAAATCCGTTTGATGAAAGAAGAATTACTAAGAATCGAGAAATATAGATCAACCCGAGAAAGATCTGCTACTCAATGTAAAGCGAGCTTAGAAGCAATGAATAGCACTAAGGCTGGGTTGGAAGCTGAGCTTAATCAGGAATTGCTGTCTAGTCTGTCAGTGCAGGACCAGCGAGAAATAGATCAGCTTAATGAAGACATAAGAAAATTAAACCAAGAAAATAAAGAAGCGTTTACCCAGAGAATGCAGTTAGAAGTTGTAAAAAATAAACTCGACAATCTCTTAACTAATAATCTTTTTCGAAGACGGGATGAATTAATTACAGCACTTCAAGAAATATCTGTTGAAGATCGAAAACGCAAGCTTTTAAATTGTAAGAATGACTTAATATCCGCAGAAAAAAGGATAAAAAAAGTGAATCTTGATTTGGAAGATATAGAAAAAAGGTTTGTATTGTAGTTTAAAATACATATGTATGTACATATAAGGGTGGAAGTTAATGAATACTAGAAATAATAACTCATGAAAATCGGTGTGATGCGTTGCCTACAAAATTTAAAATCTCTTTTTTAAGCGCGGGTATATTAATGTTCCTCGCATTACTGTTGTGTGTAACAGCTTAAATGGTTGCAAATAAATATTTACATATACACTTATGTTACCACTTTCGAAATCTCCAACATACGATAACTTGAATGTTCGGAAACTTGAACATTATTTTTTCCATTTACTCCATTGAAACTCGAACATAAAAGTTTAACAATTTCTTTTTTGTTCTCTGCGAAAACATTTTACAAACTTTTCGTTCAAGTTTTGTCTTGAACGGTTTATTACGGATTCAGGGTAAATGATGATGCTTAATAAGAACGTGGGCTATCGGGCATAAAATATGGCCACCATACGTAAGCAATTTTCGATGCCGATGGTAGAGAAGAAGCGATATAAGCTCTTTACGACAGTTGACGTGATTAGTAGCTAATACCGATATCGATTAAGGTGGAGTGAATTCCTAACGCATGACGGTCTATACCCTGAAAAACAGTGACCGACGCCGGTCTGGCTGGAATTCTACTCCTACATGAACTCGAAGGATATAATCAATTCTTTTTTTTATAGCCGACAATGCAGTGTAAGAGAGAAGCGCTTTCCAAACCAGGAGCTAGAACTACTTGCGTTTGTAGACATGCTGACACATCTTTAGTAGTGACTGGTTGTAATGCCAATGCCACTACAAAGGCAACAACTCCACCACCTCCACGGATATAAAGATGGCGGTTAAGGAGGTCCTCTATATATAACGCTTTTTTTAACACTTTTTCGAGGACGGATTGCAGGAGAACCATTAATGCGAAAGGCATGAGACTTCTTGAGTTCGAATCGTTTATTACTGACCTATAAACATGAATTTTTGTTTAATGTTGTTTGACTTTGAATGCACAATGCACGCCTCTCAAAAATGTTAAGTTAAAAGGTTGGCAGGATTCCGGTCATGCAATTCATCTGAAACATAAATTTCAAATTTATTTTTGTATATCCTTGGCTATCGTCTGACACAAGGTTTTTACAAAATTCGAAAATTTGGCAAAATGGTTCAGTTTTAAGCAAAAAAAAATTTTCTCTGTGTTTTTTGGTTAGAAAAAAAGCTGTAAAGCTTTGTAAAAATGCAAAATCGTGTCAGAAGATAGCGGTTCGTTTTTGGAACATTTCCCAAATTGTTCCAAGTCGATTGATTAATTACTCTTTGAGATATCGTGCCAGCCAGTTGCAAAAACATGACTTTTGGGAAATCGCATTTAAATGTTGAAATGGATGAAGAGGATGGACGCGCGCAGCAATGTTCATAGCTCCCGGAGAACTTAACTAATGCGTATTCCGATAAAAAATTTTAGCAGTGTATTTATAACATATTTTAGAGTAAAAAAATGCCAAAAAAAAAATCGATTTTATGAAACCACGTTAGTAGAGGACCCCCTTAAGACTACAATAATTCCATTTTAAGAGCATACAAGGGCATACGGGTGCGGTGAGTCGACCTACCGTCAAAAGAATGTTAAACGGCCGCCGAAACCATATAAGGACTGAAAGTACTAGCGACTGTGTGTTCACGATGCAGTACAAGATAGATAACTGAAAGAAATCGTATCAATGTTAAAGTCCTGTTCAACATCAGCAAATAAAATGCAGCAATATTACGAGCTGTAGTACCTCGGTCAGCAGGGTGACGTTTTAGTTAAAAATGTCAAGATGATTCATGTCATTTCGGGGTTGAAACCCTTCTACAGCGAGTTACAAAATATTTTGGGTTTATTGTATAAAAATACCGTGAGTTCAGACTGATCTGTGTTTAAGACAAAAAAACCTGAGGGCCAAATGTACTTGACCGAATTAATTTCTATACCGATTATATCAGTGCACTCGCATTACTTGGGACCATTTTTCAAAACCTAGAAATTAAATCCGCAAATACTCGATTTTGAAAGCCACGAAATCCTCATGTTTGTTCAAGCGGCCCAGATAATTACTGAAGACCATTTACCTCAGTTTGAGACGTTCTTAAAAATAAATGGTATGTGACTCGTAAATTTTATAGAATAAACATCACAACGCAATGGACCAGCCTAACGCTTAACAAAACCATACTAGCCAAAAACAATACAGAAAAGTGGGACACAGCTATACTCACTTTTTTAGTGGAGCATAAACTCACATCTTTATATAACAGGATAAGATAAGTCCCAATGATATAATTTCAAGTAACACGGGGAAATTCGACGTCGAGAAGCTGCATTGACAATGGACAGATAAGAATTTTCAATCTCGACTCTTAATCCTGCTAAGGCAAGCAATTCCTCATCGCCCCAACATCAACCATCAATAGGATAACATCTAATTTCTTCGTACCGATGCAGAAGAAGTGGTTGGCTACGACCAGCCACGAAGAAACAGTTGATATGACGACGAGTGCCGCGTCGCTGTTGCAGAGAAATATGAAGCATACAAGGCCACCCCGCAGCCAATTACTACGCGTGCAACAATCGAGCGATACCGGGAAAAGGGGAGAGAAGAAAGACGGAAGTAGGAATGCAGCCAGAAAATTCTATCAGAAAATAACGTAGCAAACAAATGGTTTCAAGAACGGGGCAAATTTCTGCAAAGACGGAGAGAGAAATTAGGTTATAGGTGTTCAATCACCGGGTCTCTCCACTCTACAAAGGCGAGATGAGAACAGAACTAAGGCGGCTTAAGTACAACAAAGCGCATAGAGCAGATGGTATAACGGCTGAGCTGTTCAAAGCCTGCTACGAAGAGCTGGTACCTGCTATTAAGCACCATTTTGGTCAGATATGTACATGCCAGAAGATTGAAATCTCAGTGTACTTTACCCAATTCATAAGAAGGGTGATCCTGCTGTTTGCGGGAACTACCGATTGATAAGCCTTCGAAATATCGCATATAAGGTTCTTTCGTCGATACTGTGTGTAAGGCTGAAGCCGTATATGAACAAGCTGATTGGACCTTATCATTAGGTCTGGTAAATTCATCATTAACCAGATCTTCACAGCAAGTAAATTCATGGAAAATACCCTTGATAGGCAAATCGACACACAACAACTTTTTGACGATTTTAAAGCCTTTTTGACAGCAGGAACAGAACCTGCCTGTTCGACGCCATGCCTTAATTCGGGATTCCTACAAAATAAATACGGCTATGCAGAGTGACGTTGAGCACAACTTTAAGCTCCGTCCAAGTTGGAAAGGTCTTATGTAAGTCGTTCGAGATCAAACTTTCGTGCAACTTCTTCATTCTAATGCTGGAAACCGTAATAAGAGCTGCCAATTTGAATCGCGGTGGCACTATATATAACAAAAGTAAGATCCTGCCGGGGTTTGCGGATGATAATGACATCGTTGGCCTTAACTACGAGGCCGTCAGTGCAGCATTTTCCCGTCTAAAAAAGGAAGCAAAAAAGGTTGGTCTAGTAGTCAATGAGGACAAAACAAAGTACCTTGTGGCAACAAACAAAAAATTCTCCCGTATTGGGACCCACGTCACTGTTGGCAGGTACAATTTTTGAAGTAGTCAAGGATTTTTTATACCTTGAATCCAGCATAAACACCATCAATAATGTCAGCCTCGAAATCAAGCGAAGAATAACACTTGCCAACAGGTGCTACCTTTCTCGACGAACAAAAATCGTTATCAGAAAGATTGCATCTGTATATGGTTATCTGTTATACGACGGCAATTTTCAAATTTAGTGACCTTTTTGAATTTCCCGCGCAGAAACTTTAAATGCATCACAAGCTGAGTCTTTAGTTTATGCTTGACAGCCATTGTAAGCAAGTCAGCTCCTGACTTTTAACAAAAATGGAAAAAGAGAATTTGGTGTGCTGATTAAGCAATATTTTTTACGTAAAAGAACCATCACCGAACCACCGAGAGGCATGATAAATATAATGGGGATACTGCACCATTTTGGCTATATCACTTTGATTTTTTCGAAAAATCACTTCCGTGTGGCGTTCGGAACGGACGGGATCCCGAACAGCCCGGACACTGAATTTGATTATTTTTACCTTGTATCTAAATAACTGAAACCATTTATCTCAACAATAATGTATTGTCCTACTTTCCTTGCAGCCGGAATACATGAGATTCCAAGCCAATCAGTTGGGGGGATTCTGCGTTAAAATGTTGGTCTGAAGACCATACTGCTCAAGTGCTAATGTTTCGGGTTTATATGGAGTAGAATGTATTTCTGCAGATTCGGCTGTCGTAGTTTCGATATTAAATTACTTGCGGTCAACTCAAGTATAATATCGGTCAAGTTCCTACATTAGGCGATCGCGCTATTTTAAAGTTCTAGTGGTTCTACACTTTTTCCAACAGTATTTCAGAAAAACACAATTGTATTTCAGAAAAGATCAATTGAATTTCAGAAAAACTCAAATGTATTTCAGAAAATCACAAATTAAATTCATAATTGTTTGTTAGAAAAGCGCAAATGTATTTCAGAAAAACACAATTGTATTTCAGAAAAACACGAATGTACTTCATTTCGTCTTTTCTGAAATACATTTGTGTTTTTCTGAAATACTGTTGGAAAAGGTGTAGTTCTAGTCTGTGAACTAAAAGAAACCTTGTTCAGCATCTGCACAAAAGGTTTCAGTACGGATCATAAATGATCTTAAATCTATTGAAATAAGATTTACTACAGCGATTTCCTGTTAGTATTTTTAGTTAGAATTCGATGGCCAGTTTTTAATTTGAAAAGGTTTGTGAAGAACCTAAGAAGTTTGAAACGAGGCCTTATTTGGTTTCTGTGAGAGAATCATCTGTTATTAAATTAAAAAATAATCAAAATTGAATAAAGGAAAAAAATCGACTGTTATCTTAACCGTCACTGTATTAATTCGTTACAAAAAGTAGTTATTTGTAATACGTAATTTGCACGCTAGTGCACTATTTAATATAATAATAAGTACACTTGGCATTTGTATCTCTAATAAATAATTTATATTCTTTAGGGTTCAGCACGCAGTTCATCTTCAAAAGTCTCTACAACATGAACTCGAAAATTGGATCCGAAAGGAAAAAGAAGCAGAAGAAAAAATAAATGAAGACTCAAAAAAAATGGAAAAATGGACATCGAAAGAAATTTTGCTTAATCAAAAACTGGACGAGTGCGCTGAAAAAATTGCCGGTTTAGGTGCTCTACCACAAGTCGATGGAGTTTATAGCAAAATGTCATTGAAATCGCTTTTTAAAGAGCTTGAAAAGGCGAATCAACATCTTAAAAAATATAACCATGTAAACAAGAAAGCTTTAGATCAGTTTCTCAGCTTTTCGGAACAAAAAGAAAAGTTATATAAACGAAAGGACGAATTAGATGTTGGAGATCAAAAGATTCGGGAACTAATGAAGACTCTCGAAATGCAAAAGGTGGAGGCGATTCAGTTTACATTTAAGCAAGTCGCACAAAATTTTACAAAAGTATTTAAGAAACTAGTACCACAAGGAGCAGGTTATCTAATATTGAAAACAAAGGACAGTGAAGATGAAAGAGATGACAAAGAGGTGGCCAATTCCGATGCATTTACTGGTATTGGTATTCGAGTTTCCTTCACAGGAGTAGATGCGGAAATGCGAGAAATGAATCAATTGTCTGGAGGGCAAAAATCGCTGGTTGCGCTTGCGTTAATATTTGCAATACAAAAATGTGATCCAGCACCTTTTTATTTATTCGATGAAATCGACCAGGTAATCTTGTGATATTTGAAAATGGATAGGTACACAGAAATTAAAAAATGTCTAGCATATATCATTTCATTCAAAGTCCATACAGATATAATTACCGTATATTTAAAAAAAAATTTTTTTGTTTATTTATTTAATTTATATATGTATTTGTTACAGTATTGTGACTTAATAGAGGTTTATATGTGTTCGAGCGGGGAGGAGTTAGGGGCCGGGAATTCCTCTTGAATTCCACGGCAACGGGGATTGAGGAAATAGGAAGCCGATCTTCTGAAGATTTAAGATCTTTAAATGAGCCACCGGAATGCTACTCTGCTCTCGCAAATAAAAACACGAGAGTTTAAATTTAAGTGCAACTTGGGGCTTGCAGATGTCAAGCAATTTATTTTCTCTTATAAAAACACTGCTGAAAATAAAGTGGGGTTATATACATATATATATTAAATGCAAAACCTTACGTGTGATTACGGGGGCGTCTCTTCACAAAGTGAAAGAGCGCTGGGTTTTCGCATAAGGCGAAACCCATCGTACGGTACGGGTAACAGGACTCGAGAAAAGGGAGAGAAAGTAACGAGTCCCTGTTCCCGTACTATCACAGCGACATCTGCAAGTGGAGTTAATAATAATTCACAATGGCAGAATACATTGTGAATGCTGAAACAGCTGGCGTAAACATGCCGCCCGCCTTGCAGTATCGCTGCAATAAGTTGACTACAAGATTTGTTCAGTTATATAAATTGCATTTCATATTTCATAACAGTAAGTCCATAAATACCAATTCATTTACATAACGAATTTATAAAATAATATAAATCAAAAATTCATTTATGCACAACGTCAAAATTACAAAAGAGAAAAATTTAAGAAATTGTAAGCCACGAGCTAAAACTAGTAAATGGTGCCGCCAGATACCATTCACCCGAACATTGTGTTCTGCGCGGCCGGTCGGGTAGGAGTCGCTGCCATCAGTCCTGGACGCAGGATCACCAACTGCAGCCTTTGCGCCAGCTGCTGCGAAATCGATGACCGCGGCTGCCCTGGGTCTACGATCGCTCTCACCAATTGCGGTCCTCTTCTCGTCATTATCCGGACCGCTACCGTTGGCGTGAGGACAGATAGCTCTGAAGCGGTACGGGCTGTGCCCGTAATACGCCCTCGGGGGTCTCTCACACCACGGCGCGTTCGGATCTGTTGCGGCTTCTCTTGCTACTTCCGTTGTGGTGCGTGCGGTGCCTGGTGCTTCGCGGCAACGGGAGGGGGCAACTGGACTGCCGACCGCATAACCGACTGTCGAGGTCTGGCTACCGGTGGCACGTTGGATGCTGGTGGTTCGGAGTCCTTCTCCATCTCGTCCTCATCAGCGTCGAGCTCCAGGATCTCCTCGGCACTCGACTCGTCCAGAGGTCGGGCGTTGTACGCATTGTAGCGTCGTCTACGGAGCTCTTCGGGATCAAAAGCAGGTAGAAGCCCGTCTTCCTTCCCTCTTGCCTTTTCGTGGAGGTGAAGGAGACTGTGGTGCCTTTCGCTACACTGATCGCAGTTTCGGGGCGAAGCACAGTTCTTCGCCATGTGGTGCGACGACATGCAGTTTGCGCAGTGCCGATGCACTAGGACAGCACGCAGTCTCTCGGCTGGCTCCATCCTGCGCAGCACCCGCGTTCTTGGCGCACACGGGGCATTTCCTCTTTCCAGATTTGGTAGCTGTCTCCATTTTAAAAATTTCGGGTGCTTTTGGTCTGGAAAGAGAATAGGAGTTAGAAATTTTGTTTAAAATCGTGGTAAAAGAACCAATTTCACAATTGATGAGCATATGTCTGCGTTGTCTGACTGGCCACCGTAGAGACGAACGCCTTGAAATCCTGCCTCAGTGCTTTGTTCGCCCCTACAAAATTGGTGCCGTTGTCCGAATATACATTTATAGGGCAGCCCCATCGGGATACGAACCGCGAAAAGGCTGCTAGGAACGTCGGGGTTGACAAATCGCTGGTTGCCTCCAAATGTATTGCCTAAGTCGCGAAACAGACAAATACGCAGACATAGCCCTTAGTTATTCGGCAGGCTCTGCCGGTAAAACTTTTGATTTCGAACGGGCCTGCGAAATCGACTCCAGTGTTTGTAAACGGCCTAAAAATTTCCGTCCGTACCCTGGGGTAAAGCTGAGATTAACTGTTCCCGCGCTTCTTTCTGTAAATAATACATACTTTGCAACAGTCTCAACATTAGCTGATTTTCACCGTGCAGGGAAATCAGATGTAAGAATTTTATGGGCAGTCTTGAAAACTGGCAATCGTAAGGAAGAATTATAGGGTACCGTTGGTTATATGGTAAACTCGATAACGCGAGTCGCCCCCCCACTCTCATAACTCCGTTTCTGTCGAGGAACGGATTAAGAGTGGCTATTGGGCTTTTCGCATTAAGGGGCTCGGAAGCGCCGCCAGCCCTGTACTCCTCTGGATAGTGTCGCCTCTGTGCTAAAATAATAAGGCGACGCATTACCTCCGTGATTTCCTCGGATGTTATTTCGTCTCTCTGGTCGCTTATCACCAACTTATGGACAGGGTGAACTCTACGATAAAATCGAAAAATTCGCGCTATCACTCTCAAGGCTCGAGAGAAGTCCGAAAAACGCTCCAGGATATCTCCTTCTCCTGAGACACCTGTCGCGTGAACTCGTACATTCCTCTACTCTACATCTGTTTCCAACGTGTCATTGCAACTACTCGCTTGGGGCCAAGCTGATGGCTGTTTCTGTAACCACTTTGGTCCGTGCCACCATAACGCGTTGGCTTCTAAATCCTGTGGTGTGACGCCTCGACTTCCGAGATCTGCTGGATTATCTGCAGAATCCACGTGATTCCATCCAGCCACTCCAACAAGCTCGTCTTTTTTTGAGACTCGGTTTGCCACAAAGGTTGTCCATGAACACGCTGGTTTCTTGAGCCATGAGAGAACAATCGTAGAGTCAGTCCATTTATGGATAGTTGGCTGCAAAATTTCAAGCTGTGGAAGGAAGGCATTAATTAACTCCGCTAACAACAATGCTCCGCATAGCTCCAATCGGGGGAGAGACACCGTTTTTACTGGGGCTACCTTTTTTATTTTCTGAATATTATCATAGTTATCCAGAAATGATTCCCATCGCAGTAGCAAATTTCGGGGTAGCCTGTCGTCCCAGTCTATTTTGGATAGCCAGATATCCTGCATCAGTATTTTGGCTACAACAACAATTGGTCCGAGCCATCCTGCTGGATCGAACAACTTTGCTACACACGATAATACCTCTCGCTTGGTGTAATCCTGCTTTACGGGTATCGGCTGCACTGTGAAATGGAACATATCATGTATTGCATTCCGCCGGATTCCCAACATCTTCGTCTCGCTCATGTCGTCGATTTCCAAGAAGTTTTCCTTGTAGATGTGGTCTTTTGGTAAACCTGCTAAAATTGTTTTAGAATTCGCCAACACATCATCCACGTACATGGGTTGCTTTAAAACTCTTGATGCTAGCGAATATTTCGTTTTAACATCTTCAGCGAGTTGATGTAGCGTTCGTATCGCCAGATAAGGAGCGCAATTTACTCCGAACGTTACGGTTTTTAGTTCAAAGTCTTGCAATTCAGCGTCCTGGGACTCTCTGAAAAGAATTCTTTGAAATGTAGTTTGATCTGGCTGAAGCAAGATTTGTCTATACATTTTTTCAATGTCTGCATTAAAGACGTATTTAAATATACGCCACTTCAATAGAAGACAAACTAAATCTGCTTGCAAGATTGGACCGGGGTAGAGGACGTCGTTTAAGCTGACTCCATTTGAAGACGGGCACGACGTGTTGAACACTACTCGAACCTTGGTCGTAGTGTTCTCTGGTTTGACCACGGCGTGATGTGGCAGATAAAACGTCTTCTTTAAGACTCGATCATATTCCTTCTTCAAGTCAGGCCTGCGCAGATAACTGGCCTCACTTCGAAGAAATTGCCGTGCCGCTCCAGTCCGAGAATAGCCGAGGTTGATGCTTTCTGGGAACTCCCGTCGAAAGGGTAGCGATACTACATATCGTCCGCATTCATCCCTTACCGTCGTTCTCTTATAGAGCTCTTCGCAAAATGCATCTTCGGGGGTGATCTTCCTTTTGGGTGAAACTTCTTCCAACTCCCAAAAACGTGTCAGTTGGGGGTTCGTCATATGTGTGCAGTACGACACACATCACGAAAAACAGCTTGTTGTGACCGTCCGAGGAACTGGCCCTGTAAGGATCCTCCCGAACACCGTCTCCTGCGCCAGAAGTGATCCCAGCACGTTTCGCTCTACGTTGTCCATGATAACAGCCGGGTATACATCCGCACCTAAGATGACATCCACCTGCTGACTCCTATAGAAATTTACATCGGCCAACCTAAGAGGGGGAGTGATCCAAGATGCACCCGGTCCAATGAAAACTTGGGGAGGTCTCCTGTCAATTGGGGTAAGCGAGGCCTCTTGCCTCCATTTTAAACTGGGGGTTTACAGGAGAACCTATGACCAGATGCGCTACTTTTCGCACATTTGCCGATACCGTGGCACTTATCCCTGTTACCTGAGTATCAGCAACTTTCGTTGGCAGCCTGATGCGCTTCCGGAGCCGGTCAGTGATGAATGTACCCTCCGATCCCGAATCAAGTAAAGCACTGACTTGGTAGGTGACTCCTAGATGGTAGATGTTGGCCATGGCAGTTCCTAGCAATATATTGCAATTGCTTGCAGCTACTTTCATTGCCAAAAATTTGGGGTAACCCTTCAATACATGGGTTTGCTCGGGGCATAACCTACAGGTAGGTTGAGAAAACTACCCATGGTATGCCGACACTCGCCTCTCATAGCTTGCGGCGGGTGGTCGACTGACGGTCGGCTTTACCGCTCTAGCACCCCGAATGTCGGAAACAGTTTCCAACGTTTGGAACCGGCTTGGGAGAATGCTGTCTAATTCCTCCCACCTCGGAATTTCCGCCTTCCTCACAATCCCTTGTTCCCATAGCGCTAGGGTGGTGTCTGGCAACCGACTCGATACCAAAAACACGGAAATTGCATCCCTGTTCTCAATGTCAATACCGTACATTTCTAACACTGAGATGCAATTGTTGACCGATCGTTGTAAATTCTTAATATCGGTTCCGCGTTCTACCGTGACCGATGGTAAATTAAATAGGATTTTAAGCTGACTATTGACCATTATCCGCTTATTTTCATATCGTTCAGATAGATTTTGCCACGCTGTGGCGAAGCCGGGGGGGATTTTTTCACTATATCCTTTGCTTCCCCACGGGTCTTCTGATTCAAATGATACAGCTTTTCGACCGGGGTTAAGCGCGAATTGTTCACGTAAATCGCTGTGAATAAATCCCGAAACGATGGTCACGACATGTAGTCACCATAAAATATCTCCGTATCACATGGAGGTAAACGGATATTTGAATGAGCAGGCAGTTCAACTTCATGAAGCCCGGGATTGACCGTTGAACTGCTTTGTTGAGCAAAAGTGAGACCATGAACAGTCTCACCTATAAGCGCACCGCAAGTCAAGTATGCGGTGTAGCAGTCCTGGTATCGGCACTTGGCCCACCGAAGAGCGGACTGATCGCTTTCGTTGTCGGACAAGGTCTTTGAGTACTTATCAAATTCGTCTTTAACCTTGACCCACAACGTCTTAAGCTCTTCTCTCTGTATTTCCAGAGAGAAGATCGAATGGCAGTTACTGGGCATCGTGTTATAGCCCGACTCAAACGCAAGAAGCGCATCGCCTGCGCGCGAAAAATCGTTGAGTGTGGCCATATCAGTGTTAAAAAACAAAAGCAGGAGCAAGCTTAAAACGATATAAATTTAATGTCGTAAAGACAAATCCACTAAAAAGGTTTCAGATGGTCAAACTTCGACAATTGAAAAATATTTCGAAAAACCAGACAATATTAAGATTGGCTTAGTGTATCGCATCACTGAATGAAATCCCGATTGAGTCACGAGAAAAGATAAGTCAGAGACTAAAGTAAATTTATTTTCCTCAGTGTAACGCTCCACTCGGGAAAATCACGAAAAAAGCCGGGAATAAAAATCCGAAAATCCAAAAAAAGTCGAATTTATTTTCCTCAGTGTTTGGCACCACTGGGGAAAATCACGAAAAAAGCCGTAAATGAAAATCCAAAAAAAAAGTCGTATTGATTTCCCTCAGTGTTAGGCACCACTGGGGAAAATCACGGAAAACGCCGGAAATGAAAATTCAAAAAAAAGTCGAATTTATTTCCCTCAGTGTTAGGGACCACTGGGGAAAATCACGGAAAATGCCGGAAATAAAAATCCAAAAAAATCGAATTTATTTCCCTCAGTGTTAGGCACCACTGGGGAAAATCACGGAAAAAGCCGGAAATAAAAATGCAAAAAAAATCGAATCTATTTCCCTCAGTGTTATGATCCACTGGCGAAAATTTCTTCGAAGGCCTTCCGAATGGCTTGACCGAATAAAATACACTAATTTAAAACCGTTAATTATAAAAATTATAACGCGGAAAAAATCAATGTTCAACAAAACGAGAATTCAGAAAATTAATTGGCTTGATTTCTTTCCGTGTATCGCTCAACCGGAAGAACCCAATTAATTTTCTATAAAACAATAAAAAACGTACTAGTGGAGAACAAAGTGTCTTGTCCCACCGAGTAAAAATTGCAAAATGCGTTTGATACCTTGTCCTAGGAAAGGAAACGAAAATTTCAAATACCACTAATCAAAAAAGTCACTTGAAGAAAAACCAACCAATTTTCCAAAAAGCGAAAAAAGGTACCGAAATCCAATGGTTTTAAACCAGCCACACCACCTTATATAGAAGGCCAAAAAAAAATTTCAAAGACAAAATAAATTCAATTTACACCAAAAAAAAAATTATTTAAATTTTTTGAAAAGTTTTTATATTTTTTATGTATTCAATAATTCGAAACGTCGACGGGAAAATACCCGTAATGATCTTTATTGATTAAGATTTCGACGGGCAAAGGCCCGTAATAGTCTCACAAAAAATTTCGTACTTTCGTCACTCACGAATATACGTGTTGAATGTCAAAGGCTTACCTCGTAATACTGCTTACTTTTGCTGTCGTGGATTTATATTCGTTGGGGCACTGGTGGGGGCCTTGCAGCAACCGTTGGGCCGTTGGTGTGGGCCTTGCTGCACGTTGGGCCGTTGGTATGGGCCTTGCAGAAAATCGTTGGGCCACTGATGGGGGCCTTGCAGCAACCGTTGGGCCGTTGGTGTGCGCCTTACTGCACGTTGGGCCGTTGGTGTGGGCCTTGCTGCACGTTTGGCCGTTGGTATGGGCCTTGCAGCAACTCGTTGGGCCACTGTTATGGGCCTTGCAGCAAATTCGTTGGGCCGTTGGTATGGACCTTGCTGCTCCGTTGGGCCACTGGTGGGGGCCTTGCAGCAAATTCGTTGGGCCGTTCGTAGAGGCCTTGCAGCAACTCGTTGCGCACTGCCGCCTGACTTCGTGGCACCTTGTGCCGGCGGTCAACACTTGCACACTCTTACTCTGGCTGCACCTTATCTCGTGGCACTATTTTGGGCCCGTGCAACCACTTTTCACCTCACTTTCACTATATTTTTAATTTAATTATTTTAGTATGTTATTTTGCACTTTTATTTTTAATTTAATTAATTTGTAATTTTTAATTTATAATTTCCGTTTGTTGTTTGTGTTAAAATTTTATTAAATTAAATTAATTTTATTTTATCTTTGAATTTATTTTCACTTTTGTTCGTTTTTTACGAATTTGATTAAAATAATTTATTTTAGTTTACTTTAGAAATTTATTTTCACTTTGGTTTTTAATTTAATTAATTTGTGGTTTTATTTTTAGTTTATATTAAGTTTTTATTTTACAATGGCGCTACCGCCAGTGGTGCTGAGGTGCGGCTATTAATGCCGGGGCGTTGACGCACGAATTTGACGCTGCTGCGTTGGCGTACCTGATTTCAGCTGCTTCCGCCGGCGCGCCGCTGGCAAACTGTTTGACGTCTGCCGGGGCACGTCTCTATTTCTTCGGATTCGCTCCTCCAACCGTTGGGACCGCCGCCCAATTAGTCGCTGCTCCCGCCGGAGCACTGGTGTACACTTTTTCAGCACTGATGTATAATTCTGCCAGTGCTGATGTACGAATCAATCAGCACTGACGTAGCACAATTTTCCTGCTAACAACGCCGGCACTTGCTTTGCCGTCTGCTGGAGCACCCGCTTGGTCTTCAGTGCGCGCAACTCGGGTGCTGCAAACACACACGATTCAATAAAATTGAAAATTTCAAAGGATTACCTTTTATGCGTATCGATGCTCCAATCGCTGGGCCCGCCGTGCCCTTCTAATATCCCTCGTTGTCGCCGGAGTTGTCGCGGTCGCCAATTTAGGGCTTATTTTAATTTATTATTCGCTGCAGAACGACGTTCATCGTAACACACAACACTTTTATCAAATAATATCGACCTGAGTGAAAATCCCACAATAAAGCGATCATCGCTGGGGCCGCCGTGCCCTTCTAATATCCCTCGTTGTCGCCGGAGTTGTCGCGGTCGCCAATTTAGGGCTTATTTTAATTTATTATTCGCTGCAGAACGACGTTCATCGTAACACACAACACTTTTAATAAATAATATCGACCTGAGTGAAAATCCCACAATAAAGCGATCATCGGGTGCGTTCTGGGGTGTTCAATCAAACTGTACTTCACAGCAGCGTGAATATAATATTAATTATAATTTTGCGCTTACACTATTAAGCTCAGTGTTTGCCCGAGCTTCTCCTAACATTTGTGGTTCTACCACTCCGAACGGCCGATGTATATATGAGAAACTTTTCATGTCAAAAATACCTTCGGAGGTTTCCCATTGCCTGCCGAAGGGCGACCGCTACTAGAAAATCTTTTTCTATAAGAATATATAGCCTATATATATTCCATTAAGACACTGCCCACTCTTCCGGACTTAATTCGCACCTTGTCCCCTCATCAGCTTTTTCTGCTCCACAGGAATTATCCACTGTAACTTTCGCTGTGCCAAAACGGGAACATTGCTCATTCTGCAACTACAATTCGCATATTGCTTTTGACCTGTCCTTTGCATGGTTAACTAGGTTTGCTAGTTCTTTGCAGAAAGAAACTAAAAGTAAAAGTAAGCAAAAAACCTCTCAAAAGACGATTGAAATAAAACAAATGGTTTGGTAAAAGTAATCGGTTAAGACATATGCATTCGATAGGTTATTAAAGAACACATTTGTTTACGGCTAGTTTCAAGCAAGCTTTTCGAGTTGGTTTCCATATTGAAAAAACCAAAAACCCTGGTTTTGAGGTGTGTCCCATTTTAGCGAAATTTTAACTTGAACACGTTAATCTTAGGCCATTTATGGGTAGATACGTTTGTACTCAAAAGTCGCTCAGTACTGGTGGTGTCGATTTACTTTTATAGGATATTTTCCTGTGAAAATCTGGTCAATGGTGGCGTGAATGGCCACTTGTTGAAAAGCACGCTGAAGGTCGATCTTTAAAAATATTATCTTCCCTTGAAAATCGCAGGTTACAGTGGACTTCCCTTTCATGTAAGCATGCTGTGAAGATATTAATTTGTGCGTTATTGAATCTCTGATATGACCATTAATTACTCGCTCTAGTACCTTCAGTTGAAAGGAGCAGAGACTTATAGGCCTAAAGGCTTTGGGATTGACGTATTCAAAAGTCGCTTAGTACTGGTGGTGTCGATTTACTTTTATAGGATCTTTTCCATGATTTGGCGTACTGTGAATATCTGGTCAATGGTGGCGTGAATGGTCACTTGTTGAAAAGCACGCTGAAGGTCGATCTTTGAAAATATTATTAATATTGACGTGAGATATTTTACCTGCTTTAGGGATAAATACAACCCTTGATTCCTTCCACATTTTAGAAATATAATTGAGGTTTAACACCGCTATATACATAGCATGCAGCCAAGTTGCGCTTAGTTCCAAAGATTGCTGAAGCTGCTCCTGTGAGACTTCATCTGGACCCGGCGCCTTGTAGGGTTTAAATGTTTCAATTGCCCAGGTTACTTTCTCTAATGTGAGGAAGTCAGCAGCCGCCGATTGTTCCACTGTAGTCGTTCTGTTCGGAGCCCACCCGCCGCGTACGGAAAGTGCGTCTCCAGGAGAAGTCTGAGAGTGTCCTCTGCCGATCCCGTCCACGTCCCGTCCGGCTTTAGCAAGGTTCTTGGAGCTATACGGGGTGAGCCGGAGAGAACCCTTCTCAGCCTTGATCCCGCTGACACAGATTCCATAGAGCCGCTATTTGATCATCAGCCCGGTACGCATGACACCCTGGTCCAACCCTATCTTAGAGACCACCATCAAGAACCATTTCCATATAACAGAGCCATTGAGAGACATAAGCACATGAAACTGATGCCTGATCTTAGCTGAGCACCTTCCCGACATCGTACGGGATTGCTCTGTAGTGCTCATTTCCAGTCGGCACCCTCGCGGAGGGTTCATTCGAAGGATTTTTGCCAACCTAACCTAAGCATCATATAGGAAAATATGGATCAGTACGAAAAATTATTCGCTGCAGAACGACGTTCATCGTAACACACAACACTTTTATAAAATAATATCGGCCTGAGTGAAAATCCCACAATAAAGCGATCATAGGGTGCCTTCTGGGGTGTTCAATCAAACTGTACTTCACAGCAGCGTGAATATAATATTAATTATTATTTTGCGCTTACACTATAAAGCTCAGTGTTTGCCCGAGCTTCTCCTAACATTTGTGGTTATACCACAAATGGAGGGTCCGACTCCGAACGGCAGATGTATATATGAGAAACTTCATATCAAAAATACCTTCGGAGGTTTGCCATTGCCTGCCGAAGGGCGACCGCTACTAGAAAAATCTTTTTCTATAAGAATATATAGCCTATATATATTCCATTAAGACACTGCCCACTCTTCCGGACTTAATTCGCACCTTGTCCCCTCATCAGCTTTTTCTGCTCAACAGGAATTATCCACTGTAACTTTCGCTGTGCCAAAACGGGAACATTGCTCATTCTGCAACTGCAATTAGCATATTGCTTTTGACCTGTCCTTTGCATGGTTAACTGGGTTTGCTAGTTCTTTGCAGAAAGAAACTAAAAGTAAAAGTAAGCAAATAAAACAAATGGTTTGGTAAAAGTAATCGGTTAAGACATATGCATTCGATAGGTTATTAAAGAACACATTTGTTTACGGCTAGTTTCAAGCAAGCTTTTCGAGTTGGTTTCCATATTGAAAAAACCAAAAACCCTGGTTTTGAGGTGTGTCCCATTTTAGCGAAATTTTAACTTGAACACGTTAATCTTAGGCCATTTATGGGTAGATACGTTTGTACTCAAAAGTCGCTCAGTACTGGTGGTGTCGATTTACTTTTATAGGATCTTTTCCATGATTTGGCGTACTGTGAATATCTGGTCATGGTGGCGTGAATGGCCACTTGTTGAAAAGCACGCTGAAGGTCGATCTTTGAAAATATTATCTTCCCTTGAAAATCGCAGGTTACAGTGGACTTCCCTTTCATGTAAGCATGCTGTGAAGATATTAATTTGTGCGTTATTGAATCTCTGATATGACCATTAATTACTCGCTCTAGTACCTTCAGTTGAAAGGAGCAGAGACTTATAGGCCTAAAGGCTTTGGGATTGACGTGAGATATTTTACCTGCTTTAGGGATAAATACAATCCTTGATTCCTTCCACATTTTAGAAATATAATTGAGGTTTAACATCGCTATATACATAGCATCCAGCCAAGTTGCGCTTAGTTCCAAAGATTGCTGAAGCTGCTCCGGTGAGACTTCATCTGGACCCGGCGCCTTGTAGGGTTTGAATGTTTCAATTGCCCAGGTTACTTTCTCTAATGTGAGGAAGTCAGCAGCCGCCGATTGTTCCACTGTAGTCGATCTGTTCGGAGCCCACCCGCCGCGTACGGAAAGTGCGTCTCCAGGAGCAGTCTGAGAGTGTCCTCTGCCAACCCCGTCCACGTCCCGTCCGGCCTTAGCAAGGTTCTTGGAGCTATACGGGGTGAGCCGGAGAGAACCCGTCTCAGCCTTGATCCCGCTGACACAGATTCCATAGAGCCGCAGTAGTCCCTCCAAGAAGATCTCTTAGACTGCCTTAAGTGGGACCTGTACATTTACCATTGCGAGTCACTTTGGGTTCTTTTGGCTAGGTTACATATAGTTCGACAGATTCTGCGAGCCTTGTCAATCTCTACACTCCACCACGGTGGTTTCTTTTTGCCTTTTGGCTTCTTAATTGGGCAGGCCTTATGAAGAGCCTTCCCACATGCCATGGTAAACTGGTTTACCATGTATTCTAGCTTCTCTGGGCTACCCGGTACGCTTACTCGTTTGCCTGAAAATCGCTTATTTAGTTCATTCCTGTATCTAGACCAGTCGGCATTTTTAAGGTTTTTAATGGGTTCCCTCCTAGGCGAGACCCCCTCTAATTAGAAAGAGATTTATCGATGGTCCGCAAAGGAATGCTCTTCAAGCACTTTCCAATTTCTGACCACCGCCTCTGCTTCCACCGACACGAGAGTCACTTCCAGGACTTCCCTTCTACTACTGGTTACAAAGGTGGGTTCACTTGCTCTGTTACTTACAACTAGGTTGGCTTTTAATATGAAATCGAAGAGTGACTCAACTCTTTCGTTGGTGTCGCTGCTGCTTCATGTGAAGTGCTGCGCATTCGCGTCACCGGCGAGAATTAGCGCTCCCGCTGTATACTGAGCGACCTTTTCCACCATCGGCGTCGCAATTGGTCTGTCGTGGGCCAGGTACATAGAGGTCAGCCGGATCACCACAAGAATGCAAGCTCTATGTCAACCGTCAGTTGCCCCACTTACTAGTATATACTCCGTCGTCTTGAGTCCACAAATTCTATGCCTAACAGTCCAGGGCTCCTGGATGAGGGCGATGTCTGCTGCCCCCCTTTTCGCCAGCTGGAGCAGCCGTGCAGCAGATGCCGCTTTACAGTGGTGGCGGTTTATCTAGGTGACGCGCACCATCTTGGACGAATCCTCTTTCCCCCTCCACCATAGTACGGTTGGCTTTGTCATCGTCCGACATAAGCTCCTCCTCCGTATATTTGCGGAAGGTGAACCCAATACCCAGCGACGACGTCGAGGACGTATAGCCCCCGGACAGATCATCCATCGGATCGACCTGGCAAGGCTCTGCATCCCCTTCATCCTCGGTAATTTGGTCCACCTCTGCTTTTACTGCTGCGCGCTGCATTTACGTCGTTGGAGTACACAATAACGCGAGCGGTACCGAACCCATATTTGATAGTCCCCTCCGTCCTTTCCAAAAACGGTAGGGATTCTCTGTTCAGAGTCAGAACTACCTGACGCGTCGCTTTGGTGCTGCTCTCCACCTTCAGCACCTTCCAATTTCCATTACACGGAGCTTCGCACCCGGGTAGAATTCTCCCAAACTGAACATCTCGGCAGATGTGGTGTCATCGCATGTAATCACCTTTACACTACCCTGGAACCAACCCGCATCCTTACATGATGGTGGCGCTCCAGGGTTCGCGCGAAGTACGCTTACAGCAATGCCCGATAACTCCGATTTCACCCATTTCCAATGGGCTCGCAGAACCGGTTCATCGCCATGATTTTCATTCACCACAGCTAGGATGACCTTCTCCTTTGCAACTTCCGCAAATGATGGATCGTGGGTTTTGACCCTTTTCGGTTTGTTTTGGGCAACTTCCATCGATCTTTCGCGCTTAATTGCTATTTTCTTCCCCTCTGGAGCAGTCAGCTGGAAGTGGGTCATGGTAGCATTTGCCCACTCGATTTCTGCCAGAATCTCCAAGATCCTGATGGCAGCCTTCCTGTGTCGCGAAGTTGCTGCCTCCGTGGCTGGCCTGTGGACCGGCCTTGTGAACGCCGTGGGTCTTTGCGGTGTCGCCCGAGGGATGCGCGCACCATGGTAGCAAACTGCCTGCCAGGTTCGCCTCTGTGAGAGTGTTATGTTTATCCAGTCATATTTCAATAATAAATACTACTGAGGCATTCCCAGGACACATATTCCCCACAATATTTGAAACCGTGAGTGCCTAGTAGTTCTAGTGAACTGGACTCGAATCAAATATTTGTACCTGCCAGAGGTGTTAAGATGCAATACTATTTATATTTTTTGGATTGGGGGTCAAATGACTGCAATAATTTTTTGTTAGTCATGACTGGGACTAAAAAATATAAGTAAAACTAGACTAAGCAGTCATAGGCATTTTTTTTTTACTTGAATGCAATATAAATTATTTTGCAATGGTTTTAAGCTGTTCATTGTTAAAGTCTGAATTTTGATTTAGAATCCAAGCTTAAATCCTAATACATATATTTTTATTAGTGAACTGAAGAGCACTGGCTGTATAATAATATTTTTTTGTTAGTCATGACTGGGACTAAAAAATATAAGTAAAACTAGACTAAGCAGTCATCGGCATTCTTTTGTTACTTGAATGCAATCATTCTGTTGCAATCTGAAAGTTAATGCAATATAAATTATTTTGCAATGGTTTTAAGCTGTTCATTGTTAAAGTCTGAATTTTAATTTAGAATACAAACTTAAATCCTAATATATGTATTCGTATTAGTAAACCGAAGAGCACGGGCTGTAATGATTTTTTCGACTTCTCTTTAAATGGTAATCCATTTAAATATGTTTCATATTCGTAAACAAATTTCAAATTTACTTTCAAGATGATTCAGTGCATCAGAGTGTTAATACATCTCGTCAGTTGAGGAAGAATTTCTCTCACATATGGTAGACAAATCTACATTGACTTCAATGCTGAACCGATATACCAGAATTAAAAAAGCGTACTTCAGCGGCAATGGAGCGGCTTTTTTTCGTTTGCTTCATTGTCGTGGAAAGCTTTCGGACAACAATTTTGAAAAATTATTGTTACTCAAAGTAAATCAAAGAGTTTGTATTAGTCCTTAAGTACTTAATTACATCTTTCATTTTTGAGAAGAAAAAAAGTACTTGCAATTTCGAAGGAAATTAAGCTGCACTTAAAAAATGCATTGACTATTTCAGCACGTTTTGTTCGTATGTAACTTGTTAATTTTTGCGATTGAATTGCTATATATTATCATAGATAAAGTTTTTTCTAATAGCGGTCACCCCTCGGCAGGCAATGGCAAACCTCCGAAAAAGCTTCTCATTAAATACATCTGCCGTTCGGAGTCGACACAAAACTGTAGGTCCCTCTATTTGTGGTATAATATAAAGACGCACACCACAAATGGTAGGAGAAGCTCGGCCAAACACTGAGCTATATAGTGTAAGCGCCAAAATTATTATTATTATTATTATTATTTGTTATCATAAGTAATTTGAAATTTATGGTTTATATGTATTTGTCCGTTTTCGTTTCTTGCAGTAGTTATATTTATGCAATAGAATTAATTTTTTGGTTGTTAGTATATATATATAAGGACAAGTTTTTGATATATCTATGAATATAAAATAAATGCTGCTTAACGATTGTGTCATACTTTAATTTTATAAACCTTTTAATTTTTATTACTAAATGGCTTCTTTAAAATATCGTTATTCACCGATAACTGCAAAATGACTGACCCATGAATAACAAAAAAGTCTAGTGACTTCAATTTTGCAGTCTTTAGTCAAAAAAGTGGCTGGAAGGCTGCATTTAAAAATGTAAGTCAATTAATGTGACTGTAACAGTTTTCAGTCACATTGATTGCATTACTTAACATCTCAGGTACCGACATCCTTTGCCTTATTACTCATTTGGACTATCAAAGGATCGAGGATTTTATGCAAACGGTCTGAGGTTCCCAAAGGTCGATTTTTGCTTCTAAAGACGACTTCTGCTTACGGGCCCGTATTTAGAATCGGCATCCACCACCACTAGTATTTAAATATAGGCTTTCGTGGCTCATTTTCTTAGACCTATTTGATTAATGCGGAGAGAGGCTATTGTCGATGATATTTAGTAACTCTTCTTTTCTATCTATCGTTATTTATATTGAGAGATTGACAACCTTTTTTGTTAACGAAAATAATTCGGTGAGCCTCTCTTTTCCTTTGCTACCTCCGGCGAGTACCGCGTCAAATACTTTCAGAGCTGGAGCACTTTCATCCATCGAATGACATGACCTAGCCATCGAAGCCGCTGGATCTTAATTCGCTGCACTATATCTATGTCGTTATTAAGCTCATCCATCTTCTACGGTATTCGCCATCGCATAGGCGTAAAGGCCCATATATCTTTCCGAAAATCTTTCTCTCGAACCCTCCTACAGCCTTCTCATCAGAAATCTTCATCGTCCATCCTTCTGCGCCATATATTAGGACGGTCATAATGAGAGACTTATAGAGCGTGATTTTTGTCCGTCGAGAGAGGACTTTACTGCTCAGTTGCCTACTCAGTCCGAAATAGCATTTGTTGGCAAGAGTGATCCTCCTTTGGATTTCGAAGCTGACATTATTATTGATGTTAATGCTGGTTCCTAAGTAAACGAAGTCCTCTACTTCGTTTTTAAAGTTATAACTGTCAACAGTGATGTTTGATCCCAGTCGTGAATGTGCCGACTGTCTATTTGATGACAGGAGATACTTCGTCTTTCCCACGTTCACCTCCAGACCCATTGGCTTTGCTTCTCTATCCAGTATGGAGAAGGCAGAACTAACTGCGCGGTTGTTAAGGCCGATGATGTCAATGCCATCGGCGTACGCCAGCAGATGCACACTATTATAAAAGATTGTGCCTGGCCGATTAAGTTATGCGGCTCGAGATCGGCAAGAGATGTGGTTCCCTTTCTGAAATATCACTGTGTTGATTAGTGAGTCAAAAAGCGAAGTGCGTGGCTGTCTGTTGGGATTGCAGCTTTCCTACGTCGAGCTTTTCTTGTGTCCCTTTCCGCACGCTTTTCGACGCACAGAGGCTCGTGCGAATCTTGGCTGCGAAAAGATAATGGTCCGAGTCGATGTTGGCTCCTCGGATCGTGCGCACATCTGCGGACACTGGAAGCGTGCCTTCCGTCTATCACAACATGGTCTATTTGGTTTCGTGTTTTACCATCTGGAGACAGCCACTTAGGCAAATGTATGCTCCTATGCTGGAACCTGTACTAGAGACTACCATGTTTCGGGCCCCGCCGAAGTCGAACAGTCTCAATCCGTTATCAGACGTTTCGTCGTGAAGCCTGAATTTTCCGACTGTGTAACCAAAGATGCCCACCTTGCATTAAAATCGCCTAGCACGATTTTTATATCGAACGTCGGGGAATGGGCGTAAATCAGGGAGATCTTGAAAAATTTCCCCTTTATGCGGATTGTGGCGAGACGTTCGTCCACCGGAGTGAACGACAGTACTTTACGGCGAAGTCTCTCTCCCACCACAAATCCGACACCAAATTTGTGCTCCTTTACATGGCAACTGTAGTAGATGTCGCAAGGACCGGTTTTCCTCCGTTGCCCCCGTCAATCGCATTTCTTGAATGGCGGTGATGTCAGCCTTCGTTATGCCGGGGACATCTACCAGCCGGCAGAGGCACCTTCCCAATTAAGGGTTCGGCCATTCCAGGTGCATGCCCTCAAATCATGGCCCTTAAATCGTTAGCCGTGGTCGTCATCTAAAAAAGGGGGGGGGGGGGGGGCGGCTCGCTTGTTCGAGGCTTTGCATTGCGGAGTTAACATTTCTAATTCGTTTATATAGCGCGCCGCTTGCTCCAAGACAGACGCCCGCTTGCAGCCGCACCTCCTGGTGAACAGACGCTGCGGACTTTAGTGGACCCTTAAACCAAATATGTCGGAGCGGCCCCACTAAAGCTCCCTCTCTATTAGCCGTGACCCAAGGCTGCACACTGGTTGGAACCGTATCTCGCACATGGGATGTTCACGAACGTGGACGTAAGAGTAGGGATTGACTACAGCCGTGCAACTGTAACCGCATACCCAGAAGCACCACTATACCCCATTGCACCCCGTGGTGCATTCAATGATTGTGATCAACTATTCTAAAAGATTCTGCACACGATATCTTTGGATAAATGCCACTTTTTAAATAGCCGTCACTTGGAAGTGAATTAGTTCTGTTCACTAAAAATTAATGTCTTCAATTCGTGCAGCAAACCATTTGCTAGTGACTTGTACATATTGTACTGCATACACGTTGTGTAATAACTTTCATTATTTTTATTTTCAGGCACTAGACGCTCAGCACAGGAAAGCTGTAGCAGATATGATTCACGAGTTAAGCGATCAGGCTCAGTTTATTACCACAACATTTAGGCCTGAACTTCTTGAAAATGCGCATAAGTTTTATGGAGTTCGATTCAGAAACAAAGTTAGCCACATAGATTGTGTAACCAAGGAACAAGCAAAGGATTTTGTCGAGGATGACAACACACATGCCTAGATTTATATACCATATATTTACTTACAAATAAAAAAATATTTAATATAAAAATATGTCTATGTTCTCAGTTTTTAATTATGTCTTTATTATGCTACATTACATTCATAATTTTCATAGGGGATAATATACATAAATACTATCTAGAAAGGAAATTAGGTTTACTTAACAATTTATTTATAAGAAGATGATAGGTTAAATCCGGCAATATTTTAATAGTAATTAATTTTTACTGGACTGCAGTTCAGGACAGAAACAGTCATTTCCAATGCACATTGAGCAAATAATCGCAGTAAAGTAACTATTGTGAATGTTTCCCTTTTTTATGTCTCGAAACTTCTTAGAATTACATCGGGTTGACAAACATTTCTGATGCATCAGAAAATAACCTAAAACAAAATATACACCGCTTTTTATGTTTTGTTTGTGACTGTAATCCAGACAGCGTTTTTGTTGCATACCTGTGTAATCCTTCGATGTTGTGGGATTCTCTTATTTCGAAATCAATTCGTGCACTAGGGCACCATGCCGTTGTAAAGCACACCACCGAAGCTGCAGCTTACCAATTATTCAGTAATTAGTTGGCCGCCTCCACCACTTGAGACGAGCTTGAACACAATCCATGTTCAATTTACCCTTTCTCTACGCAAAACCACTGCGACCACGGGACTAGCCGCTGCGGGAGCTGTATCTATCTGCAAGATACCATTTTTCTGGAAAACCCAACTAAGATCAACCGTATCACTTAAGATTGGTTTAAATATAACCAGGTCGCTCTATATGCTAAATTTAAAGACGAAATAATCAAACGATTCACCGAATCTACAGAATTAATGGATACTCAAACCTCACGGGCCACATAGTAACATTTCACATTCACCTCGCCGCCTGGAAGACTGGCTCATCGCACAGCACATCACGTGGCCGCAGCCAGTAACGCTCAAAAGCGAGGGCTATATCAACAGTATCCGATTAGCTGCGCTTTTATCTCTAAAGCCAACTCGGAAAACAGATATCGCTGTTGACCATTCAGGAGGTCAGTGACAGCATTTCTACCTGCACACTACCTTCAAGGGAGCATAGTCTACACATACACGATCACACGGCGAAAATGGGCTCTCTCGTGGACTCCGGATGTTGTTGTTGTTGTAGCGGATCGGTCATCCCGCTGGTACTCAAAATCGCAATTCATCAACATTCAATTCAAAACGAGCTTACGTTATAGGCAGCCACCGGCACCATCATTCACACTTATGGGCAGAAGGTTTTATCACCTAATTTCAGTCTCCTTCAGCCATTATTTTCAAAATACTGCGGGGAAAACATTTAACCACAAACCCAAAAACGTGCAGATTTTGTAAACAGAAGATAATATATATTGGCTACATTATAAATAAGAATGGATACTATCCGCCAGCTGAACGAACAAAGGCGATAGCAGAGTATCCACGACCTGGGACTAAGAGTCATCTTTGTCGTTTTCTCGGAGTGAGAAACTATTATTGCAAACGATTCCGGAAGCAGCTGCGATTCAAGCACCGCTCACCGACTTTCTCAAAGACGCCAAAAAAAAACGATAAGCGTAAGATCTACTGGATATTTGCTACTGAGGAATAGTGGGTAAACTGTAAGGAAAGTGGCGTCCGCGCCGTACGCTGGCATTTCTCGGGCCATTCGTGCACCTCTCTTTACGAACGGATTAATCACACATGGCAATGGGAGGGGTAGCGTATATCTTCAAGGAAGCACCTGGCAACCACTAGCCCTTTGCTCGCGCAAGTTCAGCCTCGCAGAGACCAGGTTCAGCACGAATGATTGCGAGCTCCTGGCCATCTTCGTATCCATCAAATTCTTCAAACACATACTAGAGGAACAAAACTAATATTAAAAACGACCACAAACTGATTATCTTCGCATTCTCACAACGCGATGATAAAACCCGGCCAACTCGACTACATCTCACAGTTTTCCCCGCAAAGTGTCCACACTAAAGGAGCTGAGAACGTTGTGGCGAATGCCTTCTCCAGAAGCAACACCATCAATAGGCCAACTATACTGGACGCCAAAACCATCTCTGAGACAACAAAGTTATAGTAAGCTGCCCACGTTGAAACAAAGCACTATACTTAACGGCCATCTACTCACTATTGATATACTGCGACGTCACGAACTATCAGACGCGGAGCCTTTACCACCTTCAACGGTCTTTCACATCCAAGTGGCAGATCTACCGTAAGTCAACTTCGACAAGTGACTTGGATAGAGTGTGTGTGTGGCGACTATGCCATCGCAAACTCCAAAAATCCATTATATGAGTACGCTTACCAGCACAGAACACAGCAAAATCAACAATCACGACTTCACCCGTCCACGTCAGCGCAAAAAACAAATACTCATGCCTATTTTGTCTTCTACAACTTCTGTGGTTAACGGTATAAGTGATATTTTTTGTAGATTTAAATACGATGTAAAAAATTACTTTTTACTAAAGCTTAGCCTGTAATTTTTCCAATAAAAATTTGGCTTTAGCTCATTTAAACAAATAATGAAACTAGAGTCAAATTACCCACTCTAATCGTATTTAGTAACGCAACATTATTAATGCGATGTACACATATGCCTAGGCGTTTTGGATCGGAGTAAACACTAGAAAAAATTTAAGTTGTTTTCAATAGTTGGCTTTCAAATCAAAAACCTTATAAAATGCTAGCATTTTTGTTATGAAAAATCTCAACAGTCTGACCAGCACTTATCCACAAAATTGAATAGTTATCTCACAGTTTGAAGTATTACGCCAGACGTAAAGAGGCAAATATTTTATAATTGGCAAACGCTGTTTCTTTTTAGGAGATTTCCAAGAATTATATCGCATTCCTTATACTACTAACACGGTCAATGGTAGCAGATACAACCGAAAATTTTTGAAGAACAAAAACAGAATTTGCTCTTAAAGCTATCAGCCACATCGAAGAGACTACAGATCTGGTAGAGAATCAAATAGCGATCGAAAGCTGGCAGAGTCATGCCTGAACAATTTCATTATCGGCTGAAACAGCTGAATTGAGGAGCTATTAAACATAGGCAGGTCTGCGGACAGTCTCAACTCTTTTTGAGAGGTAATTTCTGTTTGTAGGAATTACTTCTCACGTTGGATGCGGTTGACAGACCATTGCTATGTATATGTCGTTGGTTAAAGTTCTGGCTAGTAGTGGCCGGGTGAAGAATAGGAAACTTTCGTAATGGAGGTGTATTTTAGTGTTATTTTTGGTTTTTATCGCCACATGGTCAGCACCTGCTTCTGCCACTACTCCCTACCCAAAAATCGAACCAACTGTGAAACGAATTATGCTGAGGAATACATGGCCTCGCGGTGCCCGGCTCCTTATATATGAATTCTGGAGACCGTTCCAGCTCCTTACTGCAAGATCGAGATAGCCGCGATCGTACTCCCTTTCTCGTCTGTTCGTAAAAAAAGCAATTGATGTAATTGTTAAAGTATTTTGATTGGATCGTAATTATGCAATAAATCATTTTTTTTTTAACTCTTAGTTAGATAGTACGATGACCCACACAACAAGCGTCTTTTCTCAATATTCAAGGCTTACAGAGATCGATATAATGTACAATTAATCAAATTGGAGTAAAATTTTCTCTTTGTCACCCTCAAATATATGGAGAGAGAAGATGTTTAAGCGTAAAGGGATGGTAAATCTACGATTGACTAGATATTCACAGCTTGTCAAATCATGGTAAAACCCGTATATAAACAAATCCGACAGGCACCGCTTTAAAGTGCAGACTAAAATCATGTTGTCGCAATGCAGGTAACGGCCATCGAAGGCCTAGCAACATTACGCCGCTTCAAAAGCTCGTGATATGGACTCTGTGGACGCAACTAGCCATAACCACAACGGTCAGTGAGCTCGTGTTTCACCTGTCATCAACTCGGACACATGCACCGCGATTGCCTAAAAATGCAGTCAATTCACTAAAATTGCTGCAGTTTCCATCAATGATTATAAATGCTAAGCAGGTGTGATCTTTTATTATCAAAAGCGAAACAATTGGCCAGGTTATACAAATATTGCATTTTTTGATTCGATTAATTTCGTGAAATAATTGGAAATATAATCTTAATGAAGGTTCCGGGTGAAGTATCAACAATATCATTTATTCTTGGTCTTAGACTCTTTGATATAATTTAATATTTATTAATAGTTATTTGGCGCTTACCTTACTTAGGTCAGTGTTTGGACGTGCCCTTCCTACCATTTGTATTGTTCGTCTTTATGTTGTACCACAAATGGAGGAACCTACAGTTTTCTGCCGACTCCGAATGACAGATGTATTTTATGAGAAAATTTTTAATGGCAGAATAACGCTCCGAAGTTTACCATTTCCCGCAGAAGGGAGGCCGATATTAAAAAATAATAATTTAGAATTTACTTTCCCTGGTTAAGTCGTTGCTAGGGAAGGCACCTTGACGTTAGGTAGACCTTAGTCGCACCTCAAAACGGTTCCGACCATCCGATCGCACCAACGCGTGTTTTGCGACAATTCGGGGGGGATGGTCGGAGCCGCTTGGGGCGATGACCAAATACTACCACGTCCTAAGCCAGGGTGTTACGCGACACCGTGCCCATTGGTTGGTTTGCAGCCAGGAGGACAACTGGCTGAATTTTAACGGAGCCTCTTCGATACCGGGCCGCTTCGGGAAGTACCAGTAAATTCCCCTACAAAGATGTTGACTGCCAGGCTCGGCCTAGTCAGAGCAGGCGGTCGTAAGAACAAGATGAAGCAATCCCTACAAAAACAACCACAACATAAACAACAACAACAACAGCAGCGGCGACAACAGACCAGCAGCAAGTCGGTGGCAGCGACGTCTGCAGGGGCTGTCGCTGATAACCCAGCAGCAGCTCAGTCATACACCAAGGTGGCAGGCACGCCAGATAGGAGTAGCCAAGCGAAAATCTCGAAGCGCAGAGGTAGCTTTATGGACAGGCTCCCAACAGAAAAGGCGGCGCTGTTCGTGGTAAGGAAGACGAGGCACCCAGTACCAGCAGAGGGGCCGCCAGGAAAAAGCGATTCCAGCAGAAGATCTTGTAACTGGACGGTTGCAAAACCACTCTGGCTATTGGAATGTGTGCTATTAATGTAAATGTACCGTGTATCGTTGTGAGGGTTGTGCATGTGCATGTGAATATGAGTAAAAGTCTGAGAAGTCCATGTGCGAGATACAGTTTCCAACTCGTGTAGAGCCGTGGATTACGGCTAATAGAAAGGGAACTTTAGTGGAGCAACTCCAACATATTCAGTTTAAGGGTCCACTAAAGACCGCAGCGTCTGTTCAACAGAAGGTGCGACTGTAAGCGGGCGTCTGTCTTGGAGCAAGCGGCTCGCTATATAAACGAATTTAAAATTTAAACCCCAGCAATTTGTTGTGCGCAAGGCTTGGGACCCGCCACGTAAAACAAATATCCAATGAAAAGCAATGTAAAGCTTCGAACGCTGCCCCCAACACGATATAAAAATCGTGCTAGGCGATTTTAATGCCAAGGTGGGCAAGGAAGGTATCTTTGGTTACATAGTCGGAAAATTAAGTTTCCACGACGAAACGTCTGATAAAGTATAAAGACTGATCGACTTCGGCGGGGCCCGAAACATGGTAACAGATGGTAAAACACGAAACCAAATCGACCATGTTGTGATAGACGGAAGGCACGCTTGCAGTGTCCTAGATGTGAGCACGATCCCAGAAGCCAACATCGACTCGGACCATTATCTTGTCGCAGCCAAGATACGCACGAGCCTCTGTGAGTCAAAAAGCGTGAGGAAATGGACAGACATAACGAATGCTGGACGTTAGAAAGCTGCAATCACGGCCACGCTCTTCGCTTCTCGACTCGCACTCCTGCTCTCTGAGAGCACTAAACAGCACAGCGATATTTCAAAATAATGGAACCACATCTCCTGCTCTTTACGTACCGACGCTGAACAATCTATTGGTTTTCAGCGAGCCCGGGAAAACGACTGTTACGATGAGGAATGTTGCGTTGCCACGGAACGGAAAGATGCTGCTTACTGGGCTACGTTGCTATCGGGCGCAACGCGAGCCTTGCAGGAAAGATATCGTGAGTTGAAGAAGGATGCGAGGCACCTTTCTCGAGAAAAGAAGATAAAGGCCGAAATACGTGAGTGCAAAGAGCTTGAAAAGCGCCCGAAAATTCTTTCAGCAATTGCGACGGCTAACAGAAGGTTTCAAGACCGGGGCGAATTCCTGTAAGAATGACAACGGCGACCTGGTGACTGACGCTTAGTATATATTTAGTTTATAGCAATAGCACGGCTAAAGAACAACAAGGCGCCCGGAGCTGATGGGCTGCCAGCTGAGTTATTCAAATACGGTGGAGAAGAGTTGGTAAAGCACATGCACAAGCTTATCTTCAAAGTATGGTCGGACGAATACCTGCCTACTGATTGGAATCTAAGTGTACTTTGCCCAATCCACAAGAAGGTTGATACTGCAATTCGCGCCAACTATCGCGATATCAGCCTTCTTAACATCGCATATAAGGTTCTGTCGAGCGTATTGTGTGAGAGACTTAAGCCCACCATAAATGAACTGATTGGACTTTATCAATGTGTTTTTAGACCTGGACCAGATATTCACAGTACGCCATATCTTGGAAAAGACCCAAGAAAGAAGAATCGACACGCACCACCTTGTTGTCGACTTCAAAGCCGCTTTCGACAGCACAAAATGAAGTTGCCTGTTTGCCGCAATGTCTGAATTTGGTTTCCCCGCAAAACTTATACGGCTATATAAAATGACGTCGACCAACACCAGCAACTCTGTCAGAATTGGGAAGGACGTCTCCGGGCCGTGTGATTCCAAACGAGGTTTCAGACAGGGTGACTCTTTGTCGTACGACTTTTTTAACCTGTTGCTGGAGAAGATAATTCGAGCCGCAGAACTAAATCGGTCAGGCACCATCTTTTATAAGAGTGTGCATCTGCTGGCGTACGCCGGTGACATTGACATCATCGGCCTTAACAACCGCGCAATTAGTTCTGCGTTTTTATAGAAGCAAAATGGATGGGTCTGGAGGTGAACGAAGAAAAGACGAAGTATCTCCTGTCATCAAATAGACAGTCGGCACATTCACGACTGGGATCAAACATGCTGTTGACAGTTATAACATTGAAAAAGTAGAGGACTTCGTTTACCTAGGAACCAGCATTAACATCAATAATAATGTCAGCTTCGAAATCCAAAGGAGGATCACTCTTGCCAACAAGTATTATTCCGGACTGAGTAGGCAACTGAGCAGTAAAGTCCTCTCTCGACGGACAAAAATCACGCTCTATAAGTCTCTCATTATGCCGTCCTAATATATAGCGCTAAAGCATGGACGATGAAGATATCTGATGAGAAGGCTCTAGGAGTTTTTGAGAGAAAGATTCTCCGTAGAAGATGGAACGATGAGCTGCCTAGGTCATGTCATTCGAATGGATGAAAGAGCTCCAGCTCTGTAAGAATTCTACGCGGTACCCGCCGGTGGCAGCAGAGGAAAAGGGGGCCTCCTCTTCGTTTGAAAGACCAAGCGGTAAGAGACTTGGGTACCCTTGGTATATCCAACTGCCGCCAGTTAGCGAAAGATAGAAATAACTGCCGCGCTATGCTAAGCTCGGCCAAAATCGCATAGGCAGTTATCGAGCCAACGAATGATGAAAAATATCACTGTGTAACACTGAAAATGAACTTTGAAAGAGACCTAGCCTAGGCGTTAGGCCTTATAAAACTAAGAAAAACTGTATACTTGAAATTTGCAAAACACCCCCAAAATCTCATTTTTCGCTAGTCAATCATCAATATCTTTGCGAATTTTCATCCGATTCAAAAGTTGGTTATATATTTTGAAAGGTGACAAATCACTATTTTAATGGCGTATAACTCATCAAAATCAAACGAGAACTGACGAAGCTACAGAGAAAAAAAATCGTAACTTAATAAAAAAAAATTAATTTTGAAACTTTGACTACGATTTTACGATAGTCTTAATTCAGAAAGGTACCTATCAAAGACAATATTATTAAAGTGAATTTAGTACTGCGTCGATTAAGCTATTTCAATCGAAAATCGGTTGGAAATTGACAGAGTTATTACTATTTAAATTATTTTAGATGATGACCATATTTAAAAATTCATACATTTTGATTATCTTTCAACTTAAAATTTTTATTGTGACTGAAAATAAAAAAAAATTAATCATTAAAATGCTAAATAACTTTATAGCTAAAAATGTTTGCTTGATCTTCTGCGTTTATAAGACGAGTCATCTGTTTCACGTTTCAGTGACCAGCAGTAATTAGCTATCATCCTAACTTGGTTCTTTCCTGTAAACCGTTTTTCAATGTTGGAGATTTCTTGGTGAAATCTTTCACCTTGTTCGTCGCTGAATTGACCAAGATTATCCGGGAAAAATTCCAAATGAGAATGCAAAAATGTAAAAATAAATTAGGATGAATTCTTTTTGAAGAATTCTTGTTGGGAAATTTTTATAAGTACCTTCTTTAATCTTGGCGTCACTCAACTTGGGGAATACAAGTTTCAGGTGTAGAAAAGCCTCGCTGTTTTTTTCGAGTCGTTTAACAAACTGTTTCATGTACCCCAATTTTAAATGCAATGGCGGCAAAATTATATCATCAGGCTTAACTAATGCAATATTGAGAACATTATTTTTGCCAATTTGAAACTTTCTCGGTGGCCATATGTTACACTTGTAATGATTTTTGGCACGACTGTCCCATTCACAAAAGTAACAAGGATATTTAGTGTAGCCACCTTGCATTCCATCGTTTGATAAGTCTCTTTCATATCAGTAGCGTATGCCACTGGAACTGATGGCAATTCATTTCTGTTGTGCAGCAATACTGCTTTCAGACCTACGATGTTAGTCAATTGAAAATGAATTGATAAATTGTATTAAAATTTAGTTCTCTCACACTCATAACACATTAAATACTTACTTTTGCAAGAACCGTCTAGAAATAATCGCCAATCTTGTGGACAGTGCACGTGATCGAGTGCAGCAAACAATTCATCCACATCAACGCAATAAACTAGTTTGTTATTGGTGTCATCAGCTTTGAAAATGTGTTCGAACGAAGATAGGTCTCTGTCTCGTGCAGACGTTACTTTAAAGTTACTGTCTACTATATTCCACTGCTTTAATCTGGAGGCCAGAATCTCTGTCTGTCTTATAGACAGATCCATATCCCGCACAAGATCACAATAATCGTGATTTGACACGAAATGACGTTCCGTTTCTATTGCTTTGGTTGGAAGGTACGGTTCGTCATTTACCTCATTAAAAGATTTGTGGCTTGAATCAGGGAATTTAGCTGGATTTTTGTCTTTAGTTCGCTGATCTTGTTTTCCTCTTGGAATCGGTTTCGATACAGTCAACACATTGGCATATTCTATGAGGTGGCGACTTTTATAGTGGTGAGCAGTGATTTTTGTTTGGCAAAAGTAGCAATCCTCCGGCTTGTGATATATTTGATAATGCCAAGCCATAGGAGTCACAAACGGCAGACGCTGGTCATCGCATTTACCGGTTTTCCATTGTTTTAATGTTGTACAGCACATCGAACAAATATATTCGGGTTCATACCAAGCACTTTCCACGTATGAGCAACTGAAAAAGAGGTTGAACGCTTCAACCACAGCTTTATTTGTTCTTAAATCGAACCGATATTTCTCATCAACAAATAGACCGCAAGCGTAACAAAACTTGTTGCGCCTATCACACATTTTACCACACTTATTACACAATATAATTGCGAAGCGGTCGCAAAGTTGAATTGACGGCGTAAATTTATTAGATGACCACTCAAAATTTTTGGAAATGAATGTGTTTAAAATAATTCCTCATACTTCCTATGTTTCTAGTAAAATAACGCAATGAAATGCGGTCAAAGTAGAAAAATTAAAAAAAACTTTTCGCAAGGTAAATTTATTTAATAGCAGAAAAAATTTAATAGCTTCGTCAATTTTTGTCCGATTTCATTGCATGAGCACTCAAAATTTTTGGACATGAATGTACTTTCAAAATAATTCCTCATACTTGATATATTTTTAGTAAAATACTGCAATGAAATGCGGTCAAAGTAGAAAAAATTGAAGAAAAAACAAATTTTTCAAGTTTACCCGATGAAAACTAACAACACTAGCTCAATTTAAAGGTATAATCCTTACCTTTCCAAAACAAATTTCATATTGAA
The DNA here is from genome assembly GCA_963971545.1 of Philophylla caesio. Classification (NCBI taxonomy): domain Eukaryota; kingdom Metazoa; phylum Arthropoda; class Insecta; order Diptera; family Tephritidae; genus Philophylla; species Philophylla caesio. The sequence continues at coordinate 88,833,541 of OZ020607.1, forward strand.
AATCGGTAAAGAAATGGCCAAGTAATGAAAAGATTAGCGCGTACACTTCCGAAGAACGGCTTTTTAACGGTAAAGCAAGATTTTGAGGGTGTTACAAATTTTCCAAAAACCGTTTTGAGTTATATTCGACCAGGTGAACAATTTCCAATATGTCACTTTAAAAGTTCATTCAAGTTTTTCCATTTTGTAACACTATGTATTTGGTATAGAGTTTCATGTGGTAGATAATTTATTCGCTTGAAAATAGTGATTAATTAAATGCGTAGAATCCTTTGCAAGTATGAGCAGTTTCACATTTTACAGAATCCTAAATATGCATTTCCTTTTAAAAACTCACTACCTGCTACTATCTTTAACGAATAACAGTAATCATCATTTAGGTTAGGTTAGGTTAAAGTGGCTGCTAGCGATCGCGCCAGCATACCTAGGCTTTTTTTAGGCCCATTGTGGTACCACGCGGATTTTAAAAATCCCCCTACTCGACCCAGCATGTGAAATCTGCGAATTTTTCTAGCTTGCAAATCTCTACTTTGGCCAGATCGCTAAGGTCTCCGAAGAACTCTGATTCCAAGAATTTGCCTCACGGTTTCAGGCTCTTCTTCATTTCTGCAGCTTCTGCAGAAGTCGTTGCAGGGAACACCTAGTCTCTCTGCGTGTCTGCCGATCAGTATATGACCTGTTATGATTCCTAAAGTTAAGGACAGGTTTTCTCTGCTCAGCATGAGAAGACCTTGTGATCGCTTGACGCCCCACTCCGGCCACAAGAGCTTGGACTTGATACAGGTGTTTCCGTTTTTCCAACGGTCTCCTGCTTCCTTAAGGGTTGAGTCCCTTAAAAAGAACTTGCAGGTAGCGAGCGGCATACCTCAACCTAGCGTGATGAAAGCGGAGTGAATGTCCCCCTTCTTACAAGCTCATCCGCTGTTTCGTTGCCTGGTATGTTGCTGTGCCCTGGCACCCATACCAAGTAAAGAGCAATCTGCTCCGCCATCTCATTTAGAGATTTGCGCCAGGTTGCTACCGTTTTAGAATTACAGTTGACCGAATCAAGTGCCTTTAGTGCTGCTTGACTGTCGGAAAATATGAAGATATCTTTTAATTCAACCTCTTCTGTTCTTAGGTAGTCTACCGTCTCCTGTATAGCAGCGACCTCAGCTTAAAAGACACTGCAATGGTCAGGAAGACGAAAAGATTTTTCTAATCCTACTTGAGCTCAGAAAACACCCTCTCCGATTCTGTTCTCAAGCTTTGAGCCATCAGAGTAGACGTTGAGTGAATTCTCCGATCTAGGGGGTCCATCGGACCACCAGTCTCTTTGAGGAATTAGTATGTTGAACTTCTTTGTGAAGCTTTGAATGGGGGCGCAGTAATCTGTAACTTGCGAGCCTAATTTTTTTGCCATTGTTGCGTGTCCTACTTGACTAGACTTCTATACGGGCAACTCCCGTAGTCTAAGAGCGGCACACGCCGCCAATTGTTTTCCTGCGATATCAATCGGGAGGATATTTAGTATGGTTTCTAATGCTTCCGAGGGGGTTGTCCGCAGAGCGCCGCCTATGCATATCAGCGCCGATTTTTGCAGCCTTTGCAGTGCTGATTGTGTTTTCTTAACGAGACATAGCCACCACACCAATGCGCTATACAGCAGGATTGGTCTGACTACGGCTGTATAATTTTGGGAGATAAGCCCCTTTTTCTTCCGATGGCTCCTTTCAACTGTAGAGGGCCACCGTTGCCTTCTTACTACGCCCCTGGACGTTCCGTGCCCACGAAAGCTTTTTATCTAGTATCACGCCTAGATATTTTGCGACGTCCCCTAGCCTCAGTACTCTATTTGCCACTACGGGAAACTTTAGACGTGGGATCTTATATTTTCTTGTAAAAAGAACAAGTTCAGTTTTGTCCGGGTTTACACCCAGACCTTTGTCTTTGGTCCAGTTCTCTACTTTTCTAAGTTTTTCCTGCATGATGTAGCACAGCGTTTGAGGAAATTTACCCTTTACTACCACCGCAAGGTCATCGGCATAAGCTACTACCTTCGATCCTCACCCCTCCCCCAGGGCCTTCAGTAGGTCTTTAATAGCCACCACCCACAGAATAGGAGAAAGGACCCCACCTTGCGGGGTGCTTGTATAGCGTTTTAAAGTTTAAACAGTAGGTTTTGTACGAGGGATACCCGATGTTGTACTGCTGCGCGCTGCATTTACGTCGTTGGAGTACACCCTAACGCGAGCGGTGCCGAACCCATATTTGATAGTCCGCTCCGTCCTTTCCAGAAACGGTAGGGTCTCTATGTTCAGCATAGACGCGTCGCTTTGGTGCTGCTCTCCACCTTCAGCACCTTCCAATTTCCATGGCCCGGAGCTTCGCACCCAGGTAGACTTCTCCCAAACTAGCCACCGCCGTTTTGTATATCTCGGCAGATGTGGTGTCATCGCATGTAACCACCTTTACACTACCCTGGAACCAACCCGCATCCTTACATGATGGTGGCGGTCCAGGGTTCGCGCGAAGTACGCTTACAGCAATGCCCGATAACTCCGATTTTACCCATTTCCAATGGGCTCGCAGAACCGGTGCATCGCCATGGATGGACCGTGAATTTTGACCCTTTTCGATTTGTTTTGGGCAACCCCCATCGATCTTTCGCGTTTGTTTGCTATTTTCTGCCCCTCTGGAGCAGTCAGCTGGAAGTTGGACATGATAGCATTTGCCCACTCGATTTCTGCCAGAATCTCCGCACGATCACCGGGAAGCTTCCGATTATAGAGATCCTCCGCTAGTTTGGACCTTTTCAAGATCCTGATGGCAGCCTTCCTGTGTCGTGAAGTTGCTGCCTCCTTGGGTGGCCTGTCGACCGGCCTTGTGAACGCCGTGGGTGTTTGCGGTGACGCCAGAGGGATCCGCGCACCATGGTAGTAAACTGCCTACCAGGTTCGCCTTTGCTAGTGCTTGGAAATATTCTCGAGGGCTTCCCGCCCCCTAAGCGTTTTATTGAAGATACAAGCCTCGGCATCGCCAGAGGTTTGCTGCCCTTCACTATCTCGCACGGTCCTCCTGCTTCTTACACGACTGCCCTTCCGAAATATCGCGAGTGCCGGTCTTGTTGTTTTGTATTTGTCTTGTTGTATCCATAATTCGATCCCACGAGTAGCGGAGAAAGGGGTTCGTCCACCCCAGGTAAAGATCCGTATTACCCGGGGTAAGGCCTGAATACAACTGGGAGCGGCCCCGTTCTCAGAGGGTGCCGTACGAGACTGGGCTATTTGGGGGTCCCCAGCCAGGCTGATCATCGTACGGTACGCATGACACCCTGATCCAGCCCCTATCTTAGAGACGGGTGTCTTTTGGGGTGTTCAATAAAACTGTCCTTCACAGTGGCGTGAATATAATAAGAATTATTATTTGGCGCTTACACTATAAAGCTCAGTGTTTGCCCGAGCTTCTCCTAACATTTGTGGTTGTACCACAAATGGAGGATCCGACTCCGAACGGCAGATTTCATGGCAAAAATACCTTCGGAGGTTTGCCATTGCCTGCCGAAGGGTGACCGCTTCTAGAAAATTCTTTTTCTATAAGAATATATAGCCTATATATATTCCATTAAGATACTGCCCACACTTCCGGACTTAATTCGCACCTTGTCCCCTCATCAGCCTTTTCTGCTGCACAGGAATTATCCACTGTAACTTTCGCTGTGCCAAAACGGGAACATTGCTCATTCTGCAACTGCAATTAGCATATTGCTTTTGACCTGTCCTTTGCATGGTTAACTGGGTTTGCTAGTTCTTTGCAGAAAGAAACTCAAAGTAAAAGTAAGCAAAAAACCTCTCAAAAGACGATTGAAATGAAACAAATGGTTTGGTAAAAGTAATCGGTTAAGACATATGCATTCGATAGGTTATTAAAGAACACATTTGTTCACGGCTAGTTTCAAGCAAGCTTTTCGAGTTGGTTTCCATATTGAAAAAACCAAAAACCCTGGTTTTGAGGTGTGTCCAAATTTAGCGAAATTTTAACTTGACCTCGTTAATCTTAGGCCATTTATGGGTAGATACGTTTGTACTCAAAAGTCGCTGAGTACTGGTGGTGTCGATTTACTTTTATAGGATCTTTTCCATGATTTGGCGTACTGTGAATATCTGGTCAATGGTGGCGTGAATGGCCACTTGTTGAAAAGCACGCTGAAGGTCGATCTTTGAAAATATTATCTTCCCTTGAAAATCGCAGGTTACAGTGGACTTCCCTTTCATGTAAGCATGCTGTGAATATATTAATTTGTGCGTTATTGAATCTCTGATATGACCATTAATTACTCGCTCTAGTACCTTCAGTTGAAAGGAGCAGAGACTTATAGGCCTAAAGGCTTAGGGATTGACGTGAGATATTTTAGCTGCTTTAGGGATAAATACAACCCTTGATTCCTTCCACATTTTAGAAATATAATTGAGGTTTAACGCCGCTATATACATAGCATGCAGCCAAGTTGCGCTTAGTTCCAAAGATTGCTGAAGCTGCTCCGGTGAGACTTCATCTGGACCCGGCGCCTTGTAGCGTTTAAATGTTTCAATTGCCCAGGTTACTTTCTCTAATGTGAGGAAGTCAGCAGCCGCCGATTGTTCCACTGTAGTCGATCTGTTCGGGAGCCCACCCGCCGCGTACGGAAAGTGCGTCTCCAGGAGAAGTCTGAGAGTGTCTTCTGCCGACCCTGTCCACGTCCCGCCCGGCCTTAGCAAGGTTCTTGGAGCTATACGGGGTGAGCCGGAGAGAACCCTTCTCAGCCTTGATCCTGCTGACACAGATTCCATAGAGCCGCAGTAGTCCCTGCAAGAAGATCTCTTAGACTTCCTTAAGACCTTTTTATAGTCCCCTAAGTGGGACCTGCAAATTTCCCATTGTGAGTCACTTTGGGTTCTTTTCGCTAGGTTAAATAGAGTTCGAAAGATTCTGCGAGCCTTGTCAATCTCTACACTCCACCACGGTGATTTCTTTTTGCCTTTTGACTTCTTAATTGGGCAGGCCTTATCAAGAGCCTTCCCACATGCCATGGTAAACTGGTTTACCATGTATTCTTGCTTCCCTGGGCTTCCCGTTTGGCTAAAAATCGCTTATCTAGTTAATTTCTGTATCTAGGCCAGTCGGGATTTTTAAGGTTTTTAATGGGTTCAGTCCTAGGCTAGACCCCTCTAAGCAGAAAGAGATTTATCGATATTCCAAAAAGGAATGCTCTTCAAGCACTTTCCAATTTCTGACCACCGCCTCTGCTTCCACCGACACGAGAGTCACTTCCAGGACTTCCCTTCTACTACTGGTTACAAAGGTGGGTTCACTTGCTCTGTTACTTACAACTAGGTTGGCTTTTAATATGAAATCGAAGAGTGACTCAACTCTTTCGTTGGTGTCGTTGCTGCTCGATGTGAAGTGCTGCGCATTCGCGTCACCGGAGATAATCAGCGCTCCCGCTGTATACTGAGCGACCTTTTCCACCATCGGCGTCGCAATTGATCTGTCGTGAGGTCAGCCGGATCACCTGACTATTGACCTCTAGGCTCAAGGTCGTCGTGTCCTCATCACTTAATTGAGAAAGAAACAGAAATTTTAGTTTCGAGTTAACAAGAATGCAAGCTCTAGGTCTACCCACAGTTGCCCCGCTTACCAGTGTATACTCCGTCGTCTGGAGTCCAAAAATTCTATGCCCAACAATCCAGGGCTCCTGGATGAGAACGATAACTGCTGCCCCCTTTTCGCCAGCGGGAGCAGTAGTGCAGCAAACGCTGCTTTACAATGGTGGAGGTTGATCTGGACGACGCGCACCATCTTGGACGCATCGTCTTTCCCCCTCCACCATAGTATGGTCGACTTCGTCGTCATCGTCCGACATAAGCTCCTCCTCCGTATACTTGCGGAAGGTGAACCCAATGCCCAGCGACGACGTCGAGGACGCACAGCCCCCGGATAGATCATCCATCGGATCAACCTGGCCAGGCTCTGCATCCCCTTCATCCTCGCTAATTTGGGTCACCTCCGCTTCTACGCTGCGCGCTGCATTGATGGCGTTTGAGTACACCCTAACGCGGGCGGTGCCGAACCCATTTATGATAGTCCGCTCCGTCCTTTCCAGAAACGGTGGGGTCTCTATGTTCAGCATCAGAACCACCTGACGCTGCTCTCCACCTATGCTTCCAATTTCCTCTGGCTCAGCGGGCTTCGCCGGCAGCCACACTCTTACCCTCGGTTATTTGCTATTTTCTGCCCCTCTGGAGCAGTCTGCTAGAAGTGGGGCATGGTAGCATTTGCCCACTCGATTTCTGCCAGAATCTCCGAGATCCTGATGGCAGCCTTCCTGTGTCGCGAAGTTGCTGCCTCCGTGAGTGGCCTGACGTCCGGCCTTGTGAACGCCGTGGGTGTTTCCGGTGGCGCCCGAGGGATCCGCGCACCATCGTAGCAAACTGCCTACCAGGTTCGCCTATGCTAGTGGTTGGAACTATTCTCGAGGGCTTCCCGCCCCGTAAGCGTTTCATTGAAGATACAAGCCTCGGCATCGCCAGAGGTTTGCTGCCCTTCACTATCTTGGCCACTTCGTGGCTGGTGGAGCGGCCCTGCATCGCACGGTCCGAAATATTGCGAGTGCCGGTCTCGTTGTTTCTTATTTGTCTTGTTGTATCCATAATTTGATCCCACGAGTAGCGGAGAAATGGGTTCGTCCATCCCAGGCAGAGATCCGCATTACCCGGGGTAAGGCCTGAATACAACTGGGTGCGGCCCGGTTCCCAGAGGGCGCCGTACGAGACTGGGCTATTTGGTCATCAGCCCGGTACGCATGACACCCTGATCCAACCCTATCTTAGAGACCACCATCAAGAACCATTTCCATATAACAGAGCCATTGAGAGACATAAGCACATGAAACTGATACCTGATCTTAGCTGAGCACCTTCCCGGAATCGTACGGGATTGCTCTGTAGTGCTCATTTCTAGTTGGCACCCTCGCGGAGGGTTCAGTCCAAGGATTTTTGCCAACCTAACCTAAGCATCATATAAGAAAATATGGATCAGTACGAAAAATTATTCGCTGCAGAACAACGTTCATCGTAACACACGACTCTTTTATTAAATAATATCGACCTGAGTGAAAATCCCACAATAAGGCGATCATCGGGTGCCTTTTTGGGTGTTCAATAAAACTGTACTTCACAGTAGCGTGAATATAATATTAATTATTATTTGGCTCTTACACTATAAAGCTCAGTGTTTGCCCGAGCTTCTCCTAAAATTTGTGGTTGTACCACAAATGGACGGTCCGACTCCGAACGGCAGATGTATATATGAGAAACATTTCATGGCAAAAATACCTTCGGAGGTTTACCATTGCCTGCCGAAGGGTGACCGCTACTAGAAAAATCTTTTTCTATAAGAATATATAGCCTATATATATTCCATTAAGACACTGCCCACTCTTCCGGACTTAATTCGCACCTTGTCCCCTCATCAGCCTTTTCTGCTCCACAGGAATTATCCACTGTAACTTTCGCTGTGCCAAAACGGGAACATTGCTCATTCTGCAACTGCAATAAGCATATTGCTTTTGACCTGTCCTTTGCATGGTTAACTGGGTTTCCTAGTTCTTTGCAGGAAGAAACTAAAAGTAAAAGTAAGCAAAAAACCTCTCAAAAGACGATTGAAATGAAACAAATGGTTTGGTAAAAGTAATCGGTTAAGACATAAGCATTCGATAGGTTATTAAAGAACACATTTGTTTACGGCTAGTTTCAAGCAAGCTTTTCGAGTTGGTTTCCATATTGAAAAAACCAAAAACCCTGGTTTTGAGGTGTGTCCAAATTTAGCGAAATTTTAACTTGAACTCGTTAATCTTAGGCCATTTATGGGTAGATATGTTTGTACTCAAAAGTCGCTCAGTACTGGTGGTGTCGATTTACCTTTATAGGATCTTTTCCATGATTTGGCGAACTGTGAATATCTGGTCAATGGTGGCGTGAATGGCCACTTGTTGAAAAGCACGCTGAAGGTCGATCTTTGAAAATATTATCTTCCCTTGAAAATCGCAGGTTACAGTGGACTTCCCTTTCATGTAAGCATGCTGCGAAGATATTAATTTGTGCGTTATTGAATCTCTGATATGACCATTAATTACTCGCTCTAGTACCTTCAGTTGAAAGGAGCAGAGACTTATAGGTCTAAAGGCTTTGGGATTGACGTATTTAAAAGTCGCTCAGTACTGGTGGTGCCGATTTACTTTTATAGGATCTTTTCCATGATTTGGCGTACTGTGAATATCTGGTCAATGGTGGCTTGAATGGTCACTTGTTGAAAAGCACGCTGAAGGTCGATCTTTGAAAATATTATCTTCCCTTGAAAATCGCAGGTTACAGTGGACTTCCCTTTCATGTAAGCGTGCTGTGAAGATATTAATTTGTGCGTTATTTAATCTCTGATATGACCATTAATTACTCGCTCTAGTACCTTCAGTTGAAAGGAGCAGAGACTTATAGGCCTAAAGGCTTTGGGATTGACGTATTCAAAAGTCGCTCAGTACTGGTGGTGCCGATTTACTTTTATAGGATCTTTTCCATGATTTGGCGTACTGTGAATATCTGGTCAATGGTGGCATGAATGGCCACTTGTTGAAAAGCACGCTGAAGGTCGACCTTTGAAAATATTATCTTCCCTTGAAAATCGCAGGTTACAGTGGACTTCCCTTTCATGTAAGCATGCTGTGCAGATATTAATTTGTGCGTTATTGAATCTCTGATATGACCATTAATTACTCGCTCTAGTACCTTCAGTTGAAAGGAGCAGAGACTTATAGGCCTAAAGGCTTTGGGATTGACGTGAGATATTTTAGCTGATTTAGGGATAAATACAACCCTTGATTCCTTCCACATTTTAGAAATATAATTGAGGTTTAACGCCGCTATATACATAGCATGCAGCCAAGTTGCGCTTAGTTCCAAAGATTGCTGAAGCTGCTCCGGTGAGACTTCATCTGGACCCGGCGCCTTGTAGCGTTTAAATGTTTCAATTGCCCAGGTTACTTTCTCTAATGTGAGGAAGTCAGCAGCCGCCGATTGTTCCACTGTAGTCGATCTGTTCGGGAGCCCACCCGCCGCGTACGGAAAGTGCGTCTCCAGGAGAAGTCTGAGAGTGTCTTCTGCCGACCCTGTCCACGTCCCGCCCGGCCTTAGCAAGGTTCTTGGAGCTATACGGGGTGAGCCGGAGAGAACCCTTCTCAGCCTTGATCCCTCTGACACAGATTCCATAGAGCCGCAGTAGTCCCTGCAAGAAGATTTCTTAGACTTCATTAAGACCTTTTTATAGTCCCCTAAGCGGGACCTGCAAATTTCCCATTGTGAGTCACTTTGGGTTCTTTTCGCTAGGTTAAATAGATTTCGAAAGATTCTGCGAGCCTTGTCAATCTCTACACTCCACCACGGTGATTTCTTTTTGCCTTTTGACTTCTTAATTGGGCCTTATCAAGAGCCTTCCCACATGCCATGGTAAACTGGTTTACCATGTATTCTAGCTTCCCTGGGCTTCCCGTTTGCCTGAAAATCGCTTATCTAGTTAATTTCTGTATCTATGCCAGTCGGCATTTTTAAGGTTTTTAATGGGTTCAGTCCTATGCTAGACCCCCTCTAAGTAGAAAGAGATTTATCGATGGTCCGAAAAGGAATGCTCTTCAAGCACTTTCCAATTTCTGACCACCGCCTCTACTTCCACCGACACGAGAGTCACTTCCAGGACTTCCCTTCTACTACTGGTTACAAAGGTGGGTTCACTTGCTCTGTTACTTACAACTAGGTTGGCTTTTAATATGAAATCGAAGAGTGACTCAACTCTTTCGTTGGTGTCGTTGCTGCTCCATGTGAAGTGCTGCGCATTCGCGTCACCGGCGATAATCAGCGCTCCCGCTGTATACTGAGCGACCTTTTCCACCATCGGCGTCGCAATTGATCTGTCGTGAGGTCAGCCGGATCACCTGACTATTGACCTCTAGGCTCAAGGTCGTCGTGTCCTCGTCACTTAATTGAGAAAGAAACAGAAATTTTAGTTTCGAGTTAACAAGAATGCAAGCTCTAGGTCTACCCACAGTTGCCCCGCTTACCAGTGTATACTCCGTCGTCTGGAGTCCAAAAATTCTATGCCCAACAATCCAGGGCTCCTGGATGAGAACGATAACTGCTGCCCCCCTTTTCGCCAGCTGGAGCAGTAGTGCAGCAAACGCTGCTTTACAATGGTGGAGGTTAATCTGGACGACGCGCACCATCTTGGACGCATCTTCTTTCCCCCTCCACCATAGTATGGTTGACTTCGTCGTCATCGTCCGACATAAGCTCCTCCCGTATACTTGCGGAAGGTGAACCCAATGCCCAGCGACGACGTCGAGGACGCACAGCCCCCGGACAGATCATCCATCGGATCAACCTGGCCAGGCTCTGCATCCCCTTCATCCTCGCTAATTTGGGTCACCTCCGCTTCTACGCTGCGCGCTGCATTGATGTCGTTTGAGTACACCCTAACGCGGGCGGTGCCGAACCCATTTATGATAGTCCGCTCCGTCCTTTCCAGAAACGGTGGGGTCTCTATGTTCAGCATCAGAACCACCTGACGCTGCTCTCCACCTATTTCCTCTGGCTCAGCGGGCTTCGCCGGCAGCCACACTCTTACCCTCGGTTATTTGCTATTTTCTGCCCCTCTGGAGCAGTCTGCTAGAAGTGGGGCATGGTAGCATTTGCCCACTCGATTTCTGCCAGAATCTCCGAGATCCTGATGGCAGCCTTCCTGTGTCGCGAAGTTGCTGCCTCCGTGAGTGGCCTGACGTCCGGCCTTGTGAACGCCGTGGGTGTTTCCGGTGGCGCCCGAGGGATCCGCGCACCATCGTAGCAAACTGCCTACCAGGTTCGCCTATGCTAGTGGTTGGAACTATTCTCGAGGGCTTCCCGCCCCGTAAGCGTTTCATTGAAGATACAAGCCTCGGCATCGCCAGAGGTTTGCTGCCCTTCACTATCTTGGCCACTTCGTGGCTGGTGGAGCGGCCCTGCATCGCACGGTCCGAAATATTGCGAGTGCCGGTCTCGTTGTTTCTTATTTGTCTTGTTGTATCCATAATTTGATCCCACGAGTAGAGGAGAAATGGGTTCGTCCATCCCAGGCAGAGATCCGCATTACCCGGGGTAAGGCCTGAATACAACTGGGTGCGGCCCGGTTCCCAGAGGGCGCCGTACGAGACTGGGCTATTTGGTCATCAGCCCGGTACGCATGACACCCTGATCCAACCCTATCTTAGAGACCACCATCAAGAACCATTTCCATATAACAGAGCCATTGAGAGACATAAGCACATGAAACTGATACCTGATCTTAGCTGAGCACCTTCCCGGCATCGTACGGGATTGCTCTGTAGTGCTCATTTCCAGTCGGCACCCTCGCGGAGGGTTCAGTCCAAGGATTTTTGCCAACCTAACCTAAGCATCATATGGATCAGTACGAAAAATTATTCGCTGCAGAACAACGTTCATCGTAACACACGACTCTTTTATTAAATAATATCGACCTGAGTGAAAATCCCACAATAAAGCGATCATCGGGTGCCTTTTTGGGTGTTCAATAAAACTGTACTTCACAGTAGCGTGAATATAATATTAATTATTATTTGGCTCTTACACTATAAAGCTCAGTGTTTGCCCGAGCTTCTCCTAAAATTTGTGGTTGTACCACAAATGGACGGTCCGACTCCGAACGGCAGATGTATATATGAGATACATTTCATGGCAAAAATACCTTCGGAGGTTTACCATTGCCTGCCGAAGGGTGACCGCTACTAGAAAAATCTTTTTCTATAAGAATATATAGCCTATATATATTCCATTAAGACACTGCCCACTCGTCCAGACTTAATTCGCACCTTGTCCCCTCATCAGCATTTTCTGCTCCACAGGAATTATCCACTGTAACTTTTGCTGTGCCAAAACGGGAACATTGCTCATTCTGCAACTGCAATAAGCATATTGCTTTTGACCTGTCCTTTGCATGGTTAACTGGGTTTCCTAGTTCTTTGCAGGAAGAAACTAAAAGTAAAAGTAAGCAAAAAACCTCTCAAAAGACGATTGAAATGAAACAAATGGTTTGGTAAAAGTAATCGGTTAAGACATAAGCATTCGATAGGTTATTAAAGAACACATTTGTTTACGGCTAGTTTCAAGCAAGCTTTTAGAGTTGGTTTCCATATTGAAAAAACCAAAAACCCTGGTTTTGAGGTGTGTCCAAATTTAGCGAAATTTTAACTTGAACTCGTTAATCTTAGGCCATTTATGGGTAGATATGTTTGTACTCAAAAGTCGCTCAGTACTGGTGGTGTCGATTTACCTTTATAGGATCTTTTCCATGATTTGGCGAACTGTGAATATCTGGTCAATGGTGGCGTGAATGGCCACTTGTTGAAAAGCACGCTGAAGGTCGATCTTTGAAAATATTATCTTCCCTTGAAAATCGCAGGTTACAGTGGACTTCCCTTTCATGTAAGCATGCTGCGAAGATATTAATTTGTGCGTTATTGAATCTCTGATATGACCATTAATTACTCGCTCTAGTACCTTCAGTTGAAAGGAGCAGAGACTTATAGGCCTAAAGGCTTTGGGATTGACGTATTCAAAAGTCGCTCAGTACTGGTGGTGCCGATTTACTTTTATAGGATCTTTTCCATGATTTGGCGTACTGTGAATATCTGGTCAATGGTGGCGTGAATGGTCACTTGTTGAAAAGCACGCTGAAGGTCGATCTTTGAAAATATTATCTTCCCTTGAAAATCGCAGGTTACAGTGGACTTCCCTTTCATGTAAGCGTGCTGTGAAGATATTAATTTGTGCGTTATTGAATCTCTGATATGACCATTAATTACTCGCTCTAGTACCTTCAGTTGAAAGGAGCAGAGACTTATAGGCCTAAAGGCTTTGGGATTGACGTATTCAAAAGTCGCTCAGTACTGGTGGTGTCGATTTACTTTTATAGGATCTTTTCCATGATTTGGCGTACTGTGAATATCTGGTCAATGGTGGCATGAATGGCCACTTGTTGAAAAGCACGCTGAAGGTCGACCTTTGAAAATATTATCTTCCCTTGAAAATCGCAGGTTACAGTGGACTTCCCTTTCATGTAAGCATGCTGTGCAGATATTAATTTGTGCGTTATTGAATCTCTGATATGACCATTAATTACTCGCTCTAGTACCTTCAGTTGAAAGGAGCAGAGACTTATAGGCCTAAAGGCTTTGGGATTGACGTGAGATATTTTAGCTGCTTTAGGGATAAATACAACCCTTGATTCCTTCCACATTTTAGAAATATAATTGAGGTTTAACGCCGCTATATACATAGCATGCAGCCAAGTTGCGCTTAGTTCCAAAGATTGCTGAAGCTGCTCCGGTGAGACTTCATCTGGACCCGGCGCCTTGTAGCGTTTAAATGTTTCAATTGCCCAGGTTACTTTCTCTAATGTGAGGAAGTCAGCAGCCGCCGATTGTTCCACTGTAGTCGATCTGTTCGGGAGCCCACCCGCCGCGTACGGAAAGTGCGTCTCCAGGAGAAGTCTGAGAGTGTCTTCTGCCGACCCTGTCCACGTCCCGCCCGGCCTTAGCAAGGTTCTTGGAGCTATACGGGTTGAGCCGGAGAGAACCCTTCTCAGCCTTGATCCCTCTGACACAGATTCCATAGAGCCGCAGTAGTCCCTGCAAGAAGATTTCTTAGACTTCATTAAGACCTTTTTATAGTCCCCTAAGTGGGACCTGCAAATTTCCCATTGTGAGTCACTTTGGGTTCTTTTCGCTAGGTTAAATAGATTTCGAAAGATTCTGCGAGCCTTGTCAATCTCTACACTCCACCACGGTGATTTCTTTTTGCCTTTTGACTTCTTAATTGGGCAGGCCTTATCAAGAGCCTTCCCACATGCCATGGTAAACTGGTTTACCATGTATTCTAGCTTCCCTGGGCTTCCCGTTTGCCTGAAAATCGCTTATCTAGTTCATTTCTGTATCTAGGCCAGTCGGCATTTTTAAGGTTTTTAATGGGTTCAGTCCTATGCTAGACCCCCTCTAAGTAGAAAGAGATTTATCGATGGTCCGAAAAGGAATGCTCTTCAAGCACTTTCCAATTTCTGACCACCGCCTCTGCTTCCACCGACACGAGAGTCACTTCCAGGACTTCCCTTCTACTACTGGTTACAAAGGTGGGTTCACTTGCTCTGTTACTTACAACTAGGTTGGCTTTTAATATGAAATCGAAGAGTGACTCAACTCTTTCGTTGGTGTCGTTGCTGCTCCATGTGAAGTGCTGCGCATTCGCGTCACCGGCGATAATCAGCGCTCCTGCTGTATACTGAGCGACCTTTTCCACCATCGGCGTCGCAATTGATCTGTCGTGAGGTCAGCCGGATCACCTGACTATTGACCTCTAGGCTCAAGGTCGTCGTGTCCTCGTCACTTAATTGAGAAAGAAACAGAAATTTTAGTTTCGAGTTAACAAGAATGCAAGCTCTAGGTCTACCCACAGTTGCCCCGCTTACCAGTGTATACTCCGTCGTCTGGAGTCCAAAAATTCTATGCCCAACAATCCAGGGCTCCTGGATGAGAACGATAACTGCTGCCCCCCTTTTCGCCAGCTGGAGCAGTAGTGCAGCAAACGCTGCTTTACAATGGTGGAGGTTAATCTGGACGACGCGCACCATCTTGCACGCATCCTCTTTCCCCCTCCACCATAGTATGGTTGACTTCGTCGTCATCGTCCGACATAAGCTCCTCCTCCGTATACTTGCGGAAGGTGAACCCAATGCCCAGCGACGACGTCGAGGACGCACAGCCCCCGGACAGATCATCCATCGGATCAACCTGGCCAGGCTCTGCATCCCCTTCATCCTCGCTAATTTGGGTCACCTCCGCTTCTACGCTGCGCGCTGCATTGATGTCGTTTGAGTACACCCTAACGCGGGCGGTGCCGAACCCATTTATGATAGTCCGCTCCGTTCTTTCCAGAAACGGTGGGGTCTCTATGTTCAGCATCAGAACCACCTGACGCTTCTCTCCACCTATGCTTCCAATTTCCTCTGGCTCAGCGGGCTTCGCCGGCAGCCACACTCTTACCCTCGGTTATTTGCTATTTTCTGCCCCTCTGGAGCAGTCTGCTGGAAGTGGGGCATGGTAGCATTTGCCCACTCGATTTCTGCCAGAATCTCTAAGATCCTGATGGCAGCCTTCCTGTGTCGCGAATTTGCTGCCTCCGTGGGTGGCCTGACGTCCGGCCTTGTGAACGCCGTGGGTGTTTCCGGTGGCGCCCGAGGGATCCGCGCACCATCGTAGCAAACTGCCTACCAGGTTCGCCTATGCTAGTGGTTGGAACTATTCTCGAGGGCTTCCCGCCCCGTAAGCGTTTCATTGAAGATACAAGCCTCGGCATCGCCAGAGGTTTGCTGCCCTTCACTATGTTGGCCTGATGGAGCGGCCCTGCATCGCACGGTCCGAAATATTGCGAGTGCCGGTCTCGTTGTTTCTTATTTGTCTTGTTGTATCCATAATTTGATCCCACGAGTAGAGGAGAAATGGGTTCGTCCACCCCAGGCAGAGATCCGCATTACCCGGGGTAAGGCCTGAATACAACTGGGTGCGGCCCGGTTCCCAGAGGGCGCCATACGAGACTGGGCTATTTGGTCATCAGCCCGGTACGCATGACACCCTGATCCAACCCTATCTTAGAGACCACCATCAAGAACCATTTCCATATAACAGAGCCATTGAGAGACATAAGCACATGAAACTGATACCTGATCTTAGCTGAGCACCTTCCCGGCATCGTACGGGATTACTCTGTAGTGCTCATTTCCAGTCGGCACCCTCGCGGAGGGTTCAGTCCAAGGATTTTTGCCAACCTAACCTAAGCATCATATAGGAAAATATGGATCAGTACGAAAAATTATTCGCTGCAGAACAACGTTCATCGTAACACACGACCCTTTTATTAAATAATATCGCTCTGAGTGAAAATCCCACAATAAAGCGATCATCGGGTGCCTTTTTGGGTGTTCAATAAAACTGTACTTCACAGTAGCGTGAATATAATATTAATTATTATTTGGCTCTTACACTATGAAGCTCAGTGTTTGCCCGAGCTTCTCCTAAAATTTGTGGTTGTACCACAAATGGACGGTCCGACTCCGAACGGCAGAAGTATATATGAGAAACATTTCATGGCAAAAATACCTTCGGAGGTTTGCCATTGCCTGCCGAAGGGTGACCGCTACTAGAAAAATCTTTTTCTATAAGAATATATAGCCTATATATATTCCATTAAGACACTGCCCACTCTTCCGGACTTAATTCGCACCTTGTCCCCTCATCAGCATTTTCTGCTCCACAGGAATTATCCACTGTAACTTTCGCTGTGCCAAAACGGGAACATTGCTCATTCTGCAACTGCAATAAGCATATTGCTTTTGACCTGTCCTTTGCATGGTTAACTGGGTTTCCTAGTTCTTTGCAGGAAGAAACTAAAAGTAAAAGTAAGCAAAAAACCTCTCAAAAGACGATTGAAATAAAACAAATGGTTTGGTAAAAGTAATCGGTTAAGACATATGCATTCGATAGGTTATTAAAGAACACATTTGTTTACGGCTAGTTTCAAGCAAGCTTTTCGAGTTGGTTTCCATATTGAAAAAACCAAAAACCCTGGTTTTGAGGTGTGTCCCATTTTAGCCTAATTTCAACTTGAACTCGTTAATCTTAGGCCATTTATGGGTAGATATGTTTGTACTCAAAAGTCGCTCAGTACTGGTGGTGTCGATTTACCTTTATAGGATCTTTTCCATGATTTGGCGAACTGTGAATATCTGGTCAATGGTGGCGTGAATGGCCACTTGTTGAAAAGCACGCTGAAGGTCGATCTTTGAAAATATTATCTTCCCTTGAAAATCGCAGGTTACAGTGGACTTCCCTTTCATGTAAGCATGCTGCGAAGATATTAATTTGTGCGTTATTGAATCTCTGATATGACCATTAATTACTCGCTCTAGTACCTTCAGTTGAAAGGAGCAGAGACTTATAGGCCTAAAGGCTTTGGGATTGACGTATTCAAAAGTCGCTCAGTACTGGTGGTGCCGATTTACTTTTATAGGATCTTTTCCATGATTTGGCGTACTGTGAATATCTGGTCAATGGTGGCATGAATGGCCACTTGTTGAAAAGCACGCTGAAGGTCGACCTTTGAAAATATTATCTTCCCTTGAAAATCGCAGGTTACAGTGGACTTCCCTTTCATGTAAGCATGCTGTGCAGATATTAATTTGTGCGTTATTGAATCTCTGATATGACCATTAATTACTCGCTCTAGTACCTTCAGTTGAAAGGAGCAGAGACTTATAGGCCTAAAGGCTTTGGGATTGACGTGAGATATTTTAGCTGCTTTAGGGATAAATACAACCCTTGATTCCTTCCACATTTTAGAAATATAATTGAGGTTTAACGCCGCTATATACATAGCATGCAGCCAAGTTGCGCTTAGTTCCAAAGATTGCTGAAGCTGCTCCGGTGAGACTTCATCTGGACCCGGCGCCTTGTAGCGTTTAAATGTTTCAATTGCCCAGGTTACTTTCTCTAATGTGAGGAAGTCAGCAGCCGCCGATTGTTCCACTGTAGTCGATCTGTTCGGGAGCCCACCCGCCGCGTACGGAAAGTGCGTCTCCAGGAGAAGTCTGAGAGTGTCTTCTGCCGACCCTGTCCACGTCCCGCCCGGCCTTAGCAAGGTTCTTGGAGCTATACGGGGTGAGCCGGAGAGAACCCTTCTCAGCCTTGATCCCGCTGACACAGATTCCATAGAGCCGCAGTAGTCCCTGCAAGAAGATCTCTTAGACTTTCTTAAGACCTTTTTATAGTCCCCTAAGTGGGACCTGCAAATTACCCATTGTGAGTCACTTTGGGTTCTTTTCGCTAGGTTAAATAGAGTTCGAAAGATTCTGCGAGCCTTGTCAATCTCTACACTCCACCACGGTGATTTCTTTTTGCCTTTTGACTTCTTAATTGGGCAGGCCTTATCAGGAGCCTTCCCACATGCCATGGTAAACTGGTTTACCATATATTCTTGCTTCCCTGGGCTTCCCGTTTGCCTAAAAATCGCTTATCTAGTTAATTTCTGTATCTAGGCCAGTCGGCATTTTTAAGGTTTTTAATGGGTTCAGTCCTAGGCTAGACCCCTCTAAGCAGAAAGAGATTATCGATGGTCCAAAAAGGAATGCTCGTCAAGCACTTTCCAATTTCTGACCACCGCCTCTGCTTCCACCGACACGAGAGTCACTTCCAGGACTTCCCTTCTACTACTGGTTACAAAGGTGGGTTCACTTGCTCTGTTACTTACAACTAGGTTGGCTTTTAATATGAAATCGAAGAGTGACTCAACTCTTTCGTTGGTGTCGTTGCTGCTCCATGTGAAGTGCTGCGCATTCGCGTCACCGGCGATAATCAGCGCTCCCGCTGTATACTGAGCGACCTTTTCCACCATCGGCGTCGCAATTGATCTGTCGTGAGGTCAGCCGGATCACCTGACTATTGACCTCTAGGCTCAAGGTCGTCGTGTCCTCGTCACTTAATTGAGAAAGAAACAGAAATTTTAGTTTCGAGTTAACAAGAATGCAAGCTCTAGGTCTACCCACAGTTGCCCCGCTTACCAGTGTATACTCCGTCGTCTGGAGTCCAAAAATTCTATGCCCAACAATCAGGGCCCAGCGACGACGTCGAGGACGCACAGCCCCCGGACAGATCATCCATCGGATCAACCTGGCCAGGCTCTGCATCCCCTTCATCCTCGCTAATTTGGGTCACCTCCGCTTCTACGCTGCGCGCTGCATTGATGTCGTTTGAGTACACCCTAACGCGGGCGGTGCCGAACCCATTTATGATAGTCCGCTCCGTCCTTTCCAGAAACGGTGGGGTCTCTATGTTCAGCATCAGAACCACCTGACGCTGCTCTCCACCTATGCTTCCAATTTCCTCTGGCTCAGCGGGCTTCGCCGGCAGCCACACTCTTACCCTCGGTTATTTGCTATTTTCTGCCCCTCTGGAGCAGTCTGCTGGAAGTGGGGCATGGTAGCATTTGCCCACTCGATTTCTGCCAGAATCTCCAAGATCCTGATGGCAGCCTTCCTGTGTCGCGAATTTGCTGCCTCCGTGGGTGGCCTGACGTCCGGCCTTGTGAACGCCTATGCTTGTGTTCGCCTATGCTAGTGGTTGGAACTATTCTCGAGGGCTTCCCGCCCCGTAAGCGTTTCATTGAAGATACAAGCCTCGGCATCGCCAGAGGTTTGCTGCCCTTCACTATGTTGGCCACTTCGTGGCTGATGGAGCGGCCCTGCATCGCACGGTCCGAAATATTGCGAGTGCCGGTCTCGTTGTTTCTTATTTGTCTTGTTGTATCCATAATTTGATCCCACGAGTAGAGGAGAAATGGGTTCGTCCACCCCAGGCAGAGATCCGCATTACCCGGGGTAAGGCCTGAATACAACTGGGTGCGGCCCGGTTCCCAGAGGGCGCCGTACGAGACTCGGCTATTTAGGCGCCCCCAGCCAGGCTGATCATCAGCACGGTACGCATGACACCCTGATCCCGCCCCTATCTTAGAGACCACGAGCAAGAACCATTTCCATATAACGGAGCCATTGAGAGACATAAGCACATGAAACTGATGCCTGATCTTAGCTGAGCACCTTCCCGACATCGTACGGGATTGCTCTGTAGTGCTCATTTCCAGTCGGCACCCTCGCGGAGGGTTCAGTCCAAGGATTTTTGCCAACCTAACCTAAGCATCATATAAGAAAATATGGATCAGTACGAAAAATTATTCGCTGCAGAACAACGTTCATCGTAACACACGACTCTTTTATTAAATAATATCGACCTGAGTGAAAATCCCACAATAAAGCGATCATCGGGTGCCTTTTTGGGTGTTCAATCAAACTGTACTTCACAGCAGCGTGAATATAATATTAATTATTATTTTGCGCTTACACTATAAAGCTCAGTGTTTGCCCGAGCTTCTCCTAACATTTGTGGTTGTACCACAAATGGAGGGTCCGACTCCGAACGGCAGATGTATATATGAGGGCCTTCGGCTTATGATATCTTAATTTAGTGTGATTTTATACGTATGTAATTACTTACTGTCTGGGGAGGGAAGGAGCCTATTAGGGAAGTGTTAGAAGTTAGTTCATCGGGGTTGTAAATATGACAAGAGTATAACGTATCTACGAATTTAGCAAGAGTATTAAAATTTTAATTTGGATTGTGTAATGAATTTACAAATTATGTTAATGCTTTTATCATCCGTGTTTTTGAGTAAGCTTGAAAAATTGAAATTTGGGGAAACTGCAGTTCTAGCTTCTTCCAGTTCTGGGCAGGTATCAAGGAGATGCGTTGTCGTGTAGTCATTTGAGTTGCAGA
The DNA here is from genome assembly GCA_963971545.1 of Philophylla caesio. NCBI lineage: Eukaryota > Metazoa > Arthropoda > Insecta > Diptera > Tephritidae > Philophylla > Philophylla caesio. The sequence goes on from OZ020607.1 coordinate 88,854,026, forward strand.
AAGGACAGTGTGATTTCGGTGTGCCATTTAGTATGTGAGCATGAGTGGTTGTCGTGTGCCCGATTCGGAGTCGTGTAAATATCATTAGGTTATGGCAAGATATGTTTGTAGGGTACAAAGGTTTGATGCCAGTAGGGTTGTGCTCTTTGTAAAGGTGCCGGTAAGAACTCCAATCACTACTATATATTTCTTGAATAGATTTTTGCACCAGCTTGCGAATATCTTTGATGGTAAAACGTGTACTGAAGCATAGTGGTTCTTGGGCGGCTTCTTTGGCTCTAGCGTCAGCGTACGCGTTATTTCGGATTTCCGTGATTAAAGAGGCTTCATTCAAAAAGGCGTCCAAAGTAGATTTACTATCGCTGCAAATTATGAATTTGCTGCCATTTTTGTGAGCATATAGTACTGCTTCGAACAATGCAACAGCTTCGGCTGTAAGTACCGAGCAGTAGGATGGTAATACACCGACAGAGATGGTAACACCAAGTTGGTTTGTGACTGCAAACGAGGTACTGGTGTCTGTTTTAAAAGAGACTTTGGATTCAAGTATGGTGGGAAAACTGGAACTGGAACTGGTGCTAATGTCGCGTCGCATATGATGTTAAGTTTATAAAATAGAGCAACGAAACGTTGTACGGCCGAAGGCTTCTGGCTACTGTTTGATTGTTGCATCGCTGAGTTTACCTGTGTAAGTAAGACTTCGGTTCTGCAGTGCAAAAATTTTGGTAAGAGCATCCGTGTGTTCCGCTTGACTCTATTGGCTATTTCCGGTAATCCGGCTTCCGGCGATGTCGGGAAAGCGTGGATACTCCTTCGAGCTGCCGCATGGTAAGGAGCATTTAGTAATTTAATGTTTGCTTTTGCACAGTGTCCGTAAATACAGAGCTTAAAATCAATTTTCGATAACAATAGGGCTTTTGTTATATTTACCAGTGTGTGTGGATGAACATGGCAGTGCTTGGATGATAAAAACTTAATTATATTTAGTCTTGAAAATAAACTTATTCTAATTGCTTCACAGTGTTCCTTATATGTAAGCTTTTTGTCGAATATTAAGCCTAAAATCTTTAGTTTGTTAGTATGTGGGATTAGTAAATTGGAAAAGGGCAAGCTGAAGAAGCAGCAATTATGTTTTCTGCATATATGAAAAGTGGAACATTTACTTGCTGATAAAATAGAGCCTGATGTTTCGGACCAATTGCTTATGTTATTTAAAATGTTTGAGAAGGTATAATGAACTTGGCTTAGATCTTTTGTTTTTGAAAATACTAAAGTGTTCCACAGCAGTATTTGAAGCGATAATTGCGCTAATTTCCTTAAATGCTATCGTGAACAATGTCAGTGAAAAGGGGGAACCTTTAAATAGGCTATGTACCTGTGACTTGCAGTTATTAACTCTAACTAAAAACTTGCGGTTACTTAAGAAAGATTTTACGAATTTGTATAGTTTGCTTCCAATTTTCCTATCGAATGCTATCTCGAAATCTAAACTTAGTACGGAAACGTGATTCCTTCATGCCAATGCCGAATTTACAAAATGTTCGAAATATAGAAGCGACTCGTTAACCCCTAGTCCTTTTTGAAAGCCGAATTGATGAGGACTAAGAAGCTCATTTGCTTTGACAAACCACATAATTCGAACAGAAATAATCTTCTCAAGAATTTTGGACATGCAGGGGAGCAAGGAGATAGGTCTGAAGTTCGTAGTTCGAGTAGGAGGTTTTTTGGGTTTAGGAATAGGGACAATTAAAGCCGTTTTCCATTCTTAGGGGTAAATTCCGACTTTGAATATTTCATTGTAAAGCTTAACAAGTCTGATTTTTAGGTTACCGGGTAGGTTTTTCAATATTGTAAAGGATATTCCATCGACGCCCGGTGTCTTACCTGTCATTTTTGAGATTGTGGAATCGAATTCATGTAGCGTTATTTGGGATTCTATGAGGGAAGCTTTGGCTGAAGGGTATGGGTTAAGGAAGTTTTCGGAAATGGTTTGGTTTTTCACAGCAATAAAGGCGGAATGAAAGTTGGAGTCGTGGGAGTAGAGCGACCATGATTTGGCAAACTCTTCAGCAATATCTGGTGGGTCGAAGATCGGTCCTTGTTCGTTATAAATAAAAGGTATGCGGAAAAGAGTCGAGTTCCCTGTCAGCATTTTTATGTCTGACCATATTTGTTTAGGGTTTGAAGCAGGATTTATATTTGCCGTAATATTTTTCAAGGACTGTCTTTTGGCTGATTTCAGCTCTTTTCTGAACGCAGCCTTTTATAATTAACGAGGTTTGTATCGGTCATGTTTTGCTTGTATTTGGCCCACAGTTTCTGCTTGTTATTTCTTAAGATGGTGAGTAAATTAGACCAGTATGGTCATTTGGCGGCAATTTTTTTGTGTTTGTCTGCGGTATTGAACAGTGGGCTGCCGAACGGATTATCGTTTTAATATTAGCAGCTTCTGCGTTGATATTTTTTGAAACCGGTTTATTATTCGACAGAGTTACGGCAAAAGAATGAAATCTTTCCCAGTCAGCTTTGTCTGTTAAAAATTTTGATGCTTGCTTGACTTCGTACCAATTGGGAATGGAAAAGGAAGATATAAGGGGGAAGTGGTCACTATTGTGGAGTTCGTCTAATGTTCGGGAGGAAAGACTGGACGCTATAGAACCGGATGCGAGGATGATATCAGGATGGGTGAAGGTTTGGTGTGTGGAAAAGTGTGTAGGTCGGCCATCATTTAAGACAATACGGTTTTGACTCAAGACTACATCTTCTTTAATCTGTCCTCTTCTATTGGCATGCTCGGATACCCACAATAGGCTCCAGGCATTGAAGTCGCCTAAGACTATAATTGGCGTGGTGAGTTTGTTAATTATATCTGTAAGATATTTGCATGTAAAGTTTTGGTTAGGAGGAATATAACAATTAACTAAGGTAATTTTCCGCTGTTTTATTGAACGGAATATGTGTTTCTTGGAGTGCGACAATGGCTGGGTTGAATTCATTGATTAATATATTTAAATCTACGTAGTTGTTAAGAAGTCCATTAATATTCCATTGTAATATTTGTATCATTTATTATTCTTTATGCGGTGGGTCGCCTGTAATCACCGGCGTGATTTGGGGGGAGGGGAGTTGGGAAGAAGTAAGTTGGGAGGTAGTAAGTTGTGAGAGAAAAGAGAGAACCGTAGGGTCTGTAGTATAGTGATCGACTGAGTTACTTTGTGCGTAGACGACAGTGTCATCGGTGTTCGCATTATGTTCTCTTTCGTTTATATTTGTGGTGCTAACATTAGCATTGTTGCTATTAGAAAAGGTTTGCTCGGTTTGTGGGTTACTATTGTTTATGTTGCGGGTGATGACGAGGTGAGTGATATCAGTAAGAGTTGGTGAAGCTGGCATGAATGTTGTATTTGTTGTGTTTTTGCTATTTTTTTTTTGAGGTATTATTTGTTTTGATGTTATATAAATTGTTTTTGGAAGTTTGTTCTGCTTGGTCGGATATTGCGTTTGATGTGTTCATATTTTTTTGTTGATTAATATTTGAGTTTTTTGTTATATTAGAGAAAGAGGGGGAAGATTCATTGAGGGTGGGGGGTATTTGCATTTTGTGTATTCTTATAGCTTCGCGCATGCTGCATTTCTTTTCTGTTTTTATTGTTATTATTTGCTTCATTTGCATGAATTTCGGGCATGATTTACTGGAGGCAGCGTGGTTGCCTGAGCAATTTGCGCAAAAAGTACGTGGGCATGGTGTTGGCACGTGGGGTGGAAGTGCACATGATTCGCATACTGGAGTTTTGTTACACCGCTTAGTTGTGTGTCCAAGAATTTGACAACTTTTACACCTCATTGGGTTTGGGTAATAAAGCCTGACTGTAGTAGTATACCATGAGACTTCTATCTTTTCTTGCAACTGATACAAGTCGAATGTGAGCAACACAACTCCACTAGCAACAGTTTGACCATCATTCCGTTTTAGAAATTTGTATGCTGAAACAACACCTTGGTCAACTTAATTCTCAACTATCTCTGTTTCCGGTATGTCGTTTAGACATGGTGCGTAAATAGTAGCCTTGGAATGGTTAAGATTTTGGTTCATTTCGATTTTTACATCGCACACTCCAATTAATTTAGTTGAAGAGAGAAATTTCTTGGCAATTGCGTCATCTCTGAGGCTTGAGATTTCAATTTTTTCCCTAGAAATGTTTTTTAAAGCTTTGTGTACGGCAAAGCACGATTATCTATTTAGTGGTTTATTGGGATTTATTGCGCTAGCAACAAGGTATTTTGGGTTATCTTTTTTTATTGTGGAAAGAGCAGGGAATATTTCTTTTGTTATAGTCGTGTTTTCTTTCTTTTTGCTTTTGGACTCGTAAATAACTCACAAAAAGGCGTGGGAGAAAAAGAAAAAAACTCACGAATATAATGCGAAAGAAAGTCACCAATCACTGTTCAGCACACCGTACGCTTTAAGCGTCAGTCGATGACTGCACACAGCCTATATATATTCCATTAAGACACTGCCCACTCGTCCGCAGAATTTTTGTTTCTAGACAAACCTGCAGAGTAAAAATTTTCGGACTTAATTCGCACCTTGTCCCCTCATCAGCTTTTTCTGCTCCACAGGAATTATCCACTGTAACTTTCGCTGTGCGAGCTAGCGACGCTGAAAAATTAAAAGTAAAAGTAAGCAAAAAAAACCTCTCAAAAGACGATAACAATGAAACAAATGGTTTGATAAAAGTAATCGGTTAAGACATAAGCATTCGATAGGTTAAAAAAGAACACATTTGTTTACTGCTAGTTTTAAACAGGCTTTTAGAGTTGGTTTCCATTTTGAAAAAACCAAAAACCCTGGTTTTGAGGTGTGTCCCATTTTAGCGAAATTTTAATTTGAACCCGTTAATCTTAGGCCATTTATGGGTAGATACGTTTGTACTTAAAAGTCGCTCAGTACTGGTGGTGTCGATTTACTTTTATAGGATCTTTTCCATGATTTGGCGTACTGTGAATATCTGGTCAATGGTGGCGTGAATGACCACCCGCCGCGTACGGAAAGTGCGTCTCCAGGAGAAGTCTGAGAGTGTCCTCTGTCGACCCCGTCCACGTCCCGTCCGGCCTTAGCAAAGTTCTTGGAGCTATACGGGGTGAGCCGGAGAGAACCCTTCTCAGCCTTGATCCCGCTGACACAGATTCCATAGAGCCGCAGTAGTCCCTCCAAGAAGATCTCTTAGACTGCCTTAAGACTTTTTTATAGTCCCCGAAGTTGGACTAGGCTTAATAGAGTTCGACAGATTCTGCGAGCCTTGTCAATTTCTAGACTCCACCACGGTGGTTTTTTTTTTGCCTTTTGGCTTCTTAATAGGGCAGGCCTTATCAAGAGCCTTCCCACATGCCATGGTAAACTGGTTTACCATGTATTCTAGCTTCCCTGGGCTACCCGTTTGCCTGAAAATCGCTTATCTAGTTTATTCCTGTATCTAGGCCAGTCGGCATATTTAAGGTTTCTATTGGGTTTAGACCTAGGCTAGACCCCCTCCAAGCAGAAAGAGATTTATCGATGGTCCGAAAAGGAATGCTCTTCAAGCACTTTCCAATTTCTGACCACCGCCTCTGCTTCCACCGACACGAGAGTCACTTCCAGGACGTCCCTTCTACTACTGGTTACAAAGGTGGGTTCACTACCTCTGTTACTTACAGCAAGGTTGGCTTTTAATATGAAATCGAAGAGTGACTCAACTCTTTCGTTGCTGTCGTTGCTGCTCCATGTAAAGTGCTGCGCATTCGCGTCACCGGCGAGAATCAGCGCTCCCGCTGTATACTGAGCGACATTTTCCACCATCGGCGTCGCAATTGGTCTGTCGTGGGCCAGATATATAGACGTCAGCCGGATCACCTGACTATTGACCTCTAGGCTCATGGTCGTAGTGTCCTCGTCACTAAATTGAGGAAGAAACAGAAATTTTAGTTTCGAGTTAACAAGAATGCAAGCTCTAGGTCTACCCACAGTAGCCCCACTTACCAGTGTGTACTCCGTCGTCTGGAGTCCAAAAATTCTATGCCCAACAATCCAGGGCTCCTGGATGAGAACGATAACTGCTGCCCCCTTTTCGCCAGCTGGAGCAGTAGTGCAGCAAACGCTGCTTTACAATGGTGGAGGTTGATCTGGACGACGCGCACCATCTTGGACGCATCCTCTTTCCCCCTCCACCATAGTATGGTTGACTTCGTCGTCATCGTCCGACATAAGCTCCTCCTCCGTATACTTGCGGAAGGTGAACCCAATGCCCAGCGACGACGTCGAGGACGCATAGCCGCCGGACAGATCATCCATCGGATCAACCTGGACAGGTTCTGCATCCCCTTCATCATCGCTAATTTGGTCCACCTCCGCTTCTACGCTGCGCGCTGCATTGATGTCGTTTGAGTACACCCTAACGCGGGCGGTGCCATTTATGATAGTCCGCTCCGTCCTTTCCAGAAACGGTAGGGTCACTATGTTCAGCATCAGAACCACCTGACGCTGCTCTCCACCTATGCTTCCAATTTCCTCTGGCTCAGCGAGCTTTGCCGGCAGCCACACTCTTCCCTCGGTCTGGAGGGGACCTCCTTGAAGTCCATGGCCCGGAGCTTTATACCCGGGTAGACTTCTCCCAAACTGGACACAGCCTTTTTGTACATCTCGGCAAATGTGGTGTCATCGCAAGTAACCACCTTTACACTACCCTGGAACCAACCCGCATCCTTACATGATGGTGGCGGTCCAGGGTTCGCGCGAAGTACGCTTACAGCAATGCCCGATAACTCCGATTCCACCCATTTGCAATGGGCTCGCAGAACCACTTCATCGCCATGGATGGACCGTGAGTTTTGACCCTTTTCGATTTGTTTTGGGCAACCTCCATCGATCTTTCAGTCTGCTGGAAGTGGGGCATGGTAGCATTTGCCCACTCGATTTCTGCCTGAATCTCCAAGATCCTGACGGCAGCCTTCCTGTGTCGCGAAGTTGCTGCCTCCGTGGGACCGGCCTTGTGAACGCCGTGGGTCTTTGCGGTGTCGCCCGAGGCATCCGTTCACCATGGTAGCAAACTGCCTGCCAGGTTCACCTCTGCTAGTGCTTGGAACTATCCTCAAGGGCTTCCCGCCCCGTAAGCGTTTCATTGAAGATACAAGCCTCGGCATCGCCAGAGGTTTGCTGCCCTACACTTCGTGGCTGGTGGAGGGGCCCTGCATCGCGTGGTCCTCCTGCTTCTTGGACGACTGCCCTTCCGAAATATTGCGGGTGCCCGTCTCGTTATTTTTTATTCGTCTTGTTGTATCCATAATTTGATCCCACGAGTAGCGAAGAAATGGGTTCGTCCACCCTAGGCAGATTTCCGCATTACCCGGGGTAAGGCCTGAATACAACTGGGTGCGGCCCGGTTCCCAGAGGGCGCCGTACGAGACTCGGCTATTTGGGCGCCCCCAGCCAGGCTGATCATCAGCACGGTACGCATGACACCCTGATCCCGCCCCTATCTTAGAGACCACGAGCAAGAACCATTTCCATATAACGGAGCCATTGAGAGACATAAGCACATGAAACTGATGCCTGATCTTAGCTGAGCACCTTCCCGACATCGTACGCGATTGCTCTGTAGTGCTCATTTCCAGTCGGCACCCTCGCGGAGGGTTCAGTCCAAGGATTTTTGCCAACCTAACCTAAGCATCATATAAGAAAATATGGATCAGTACGAAAAATTATTCGCTGCAGAACAACGTTCATCGTAACACACGACTCTTTTATTAAATAATATCGACCTGAGTGAAAATCCCACAATAAAGCGATCATCGGGTGCCTTTTTGGGTGTTCAGTCAAACTGTACTTCACAGCAGCGTGAATATAATATTAATTATTATTTTGCGCTTACACTATAAAGCTCAGTGTTTGCCCGAGCTTCTCCTAACATTTGTGGTTGTACCACAAATGGAGGGTCCGACTCCGAACGGCAGATGTATATATGAGGGCCTTCGGCTTATGATATCTTAATTTAGTGTGATTTTATACGTATGTAATTACTTACTGTCTGGGGAGGGAAGGAGCCTATTAGGGAAGTGTTAGAAGTTAGTTCATCGGGGTTGTAAATATGACAAGAGTATAACGTATCTACGAATTTAGCAAGAGTATTAAAATTTTAATTTGGATTGTGTAATGAATTTACAAATTATGTTAATGCTTTTATCATCCGTGTTTTTGAGTAAGCTTGAAAAATTGAAATTTGGGGAAACTGCAGTTCTAGCTTCTTCCAGTTCTGGGCAGGTATCAAGGAGATGCGTTGTCGTGTAGTCATTTGAGTTGCAGAAAGGACAGTGTGATTTCGGTGTGCCATTTAGTATGTGAGCATGAGTGGTTGTCGTGTGCCCGATTCGGAGTCGTGTAAATATCATTAGGTTATGGCAAGATATGTTTGTAGGGTACAAAGGTTTGATGCCAGTAGGGTTGTGCTCTTTGTAAAGGTGCCGGTAAGAACTCCAATCACTACTATATATTTCTTGAAGAGATTTTTGCACCAGCTTGCGAATATCTTTGATGGTAAAACGTGTACTGAAGCATAGTGGTTCTTGGGCGGCTTCTTTGGCTCTAGCGTCAGCGTACGCGTTATTTCGGATTTCCGTGATTAAAGAGGCTTCATTCAAAAAGGCGTCCAAAGTAGATTTACTATCGCTGCAAATTATGAATTTGCTGCCATTTTTGTGAGCATATAGTACTGCTTCGAACAATGCAACAGCTTCGGCTGTAAGTACCGAGCAGTAGGATGGTAATACACCGACAGAGATGGTAACACCAAGTTGGTTTGTGACTGCAAACGAGGTACTGGTGTCTGTTTTAAAAGAGACTTTGGATTCAAGTATGGTGGGAAAACTGGAACTGGAACTGGTGCTAATGTCGCGTCGCATATGATGTTAAGTTTATAAAATAGAGCACAATACGTTGTACGGCCGAAGGCTTCTGGCTACTGTTTGATTGTTGCATCGCTGAGTTTACCTGTGTAAGTAAGACTTCGGTTCTGCAGTGCAAAAATTTTGGTAAGAGCATCCGTGTGTTCCGCTTGACTCTATTGGCTATTTCCGGTAATCCGGCTTCCGGCGATGTCGGGAAAGCGTGGATACTCCTTCGAGCTGCCGCATGGTAAGGAGCATTTAGTAATTTAATGTTTGCTTTTGCACAGTGTCCGTAAATACAGAGCTTAAAATCAATTTTCGATAACAATAGGGCTTTTGTTATATTTACCAGTGTGTGTGGATGAACATGGCAGTGCTTGGATGATAAAAACTTAATTATATTTAGTCTTGAAAATAAACTTATTCTAATTGCTTCACAGTGTTCCTTATATGTAAGCTTTTTGTCGAATATTAAGCCTAAAATCTTTAGTTTGTTAGTATGTGGGATTAGTAAATTGGAAAAGGGCAAGCTGAAGAAGCAGCAATTATGTTTTCTGCATATATGAAAAGTGGAACATTTACTTGCTGATAAAATAGAGCCTGATGTTTCGGACCAATTGCTTATGTTATTTAAAATGTTTGAGAAGGTATAATGAACTTGGCTTAGATCTTTTGTTTTTGAAAATACTAAAGTGTTCCACAGCAGTATTTGAAGCGATAATTGCGCTAATTTCCTTAAATGCTATCGTGAACAATGTCAGTGAAAAGGGGGAACCTTTAAATAGGCTATGTACCTGTGACTTGCAGTTATTAACTCTAACTAAAAACTTGCGGTTACTTAAGAAAGATTTTACGAATTTGTATAGTTTGCTTCCAATTTTCCTATCGAATGCTATCTCGAAATCTAAACTTAGTACGGAAACGTGATTCCTTCATGCCAATGCCGAATTTACAAAATGTTCGAAATATGGAAGCGACTCGTTAACCCCTAGTCCTTTTTGAAAGCCGAATTGATGAGGACTAAGAAGCTCATTTGCTTTGACAAACCACATAATTCGAACAGAAATAATCTTCTCAAGAATTTTGGACATGCAGGGGAGCAAGGAGATAGGTCTGAAGTTCGTAGTTCGAGTAGGAGGTTTTTTGGGTTTAGGAATAGGGACAATTAAAGCCGTTTTCCATTCTTAGGGGTAAATTCCGACTTTGAATATTTCATTGTAAAGCTTAACAAGTCTGATTTTTAGGTTACCGGGTAGGTTTTTCAATATTGTAAAGGATATTTCATCGACGCCCGGTGTCTTACCTGTCATTTTTGAGATTGTGGAATCGAATTCATGTAGCGTTATTTGGGATTCTATGAGGGAAGCTTTGGCTGAAGGGTATGGGTTAAGGAAGTTTTCGGAAATGGTTTGGTTTTTCACAGCAATAAAGGCGGAATGAAAGTTGGAGTCGTGGGAGTAGAGCGACCATGATTTGGCAAACTCTTCAGCAATATCTGGTGGGTCGAAGATCGGTCCTTGTTCGTTATAAATAAAAGGTATGCGGAAAAGAGTCGAGTTCCCTGTCAGCATTTTTATGTCTGACCATATTTGTTTAGGGTTTGAAGCAGGATTTATATTTGCCGTAATATTTTTCAAGGACTGTCTTTTGGCTGATTTCAGCTCTTTTCTGAACGCAGCCTTTTATAATTAACGAGGTTTGTATCGGTCATGTTTTGCTTGTATTTGGCCCACAGTTTCTGCTTGTTATTTCTTAAGATGGTGAGTAAATTAGATCAGTATGGTCATTTGGCGGCAATTTTTTTGTGTTTGTCTGCGGTATTGAACAGTGGGCTGCCGAACGGATTATCGTTTTAATATTAGCAGCTTCTGCGTTGATATTTTTTGAAACCGGTTTATTATTCGACAGAGTTACGGCAAAAGAATGAAATCTTTCCCAGTCAGCTTTGTCTGTTAAAAATTTTGATGCTTGCTTGACTTCGTACCAATTGGGAATGGAAAAGGAAGATATAAGGGGGAAGTGGTCACTATTGTGGAGTTCGTCTAATGTTCGGGAGGAAAGACTGGACGCTATAGAACCGGATGCGAGGATGATATCAGGATGGGTGAAGGTTTGGTGTGTGGAAAAGTGTGTAGGTCGGCCATCATTTAAGACAATACGGTTTTGACTCAAGACTACATCTTCTTTAATCTGTCCTCTTCTATTAGCATGCTCGGATACCCACAATAGGCTCCAGGCATTGAAGTCGCCTAAGACTATAATTGGCGTGGTGAGTTTGTTAATTATATCTGTAAGATATTTGCATGTAAAGTTTTGGTTAGGAGGAATATAACAATTAACTAAGGTAATTTTCCGCTGTTTTATTGAACGGAATATGTGTTTCTTGGAGTGCGACAATGGCTGGGTTGAATTCATTGATTAATATATTTAAATCTACGTAGTTGTTAAGAAGTCCATTAATATTCCATTGTAATATTTGTATCATTTATTATTCTTTATGCGGTGGGTCGCCTGTAATCACCGGCGTGATTTGGGGGGAGGGGAGTTGGGAAGAAGTAAGTTGGGAGGTAGTAAGTTGTGAGAGAAAAGAGAGAACCGTAGGGTCTGTAGTATAGTGATCGACTGAGTTACTTTGTGCGTAGACGACAGTGTCATCGGTGTTCGCATTATGTTCTCTTTCGTTTATATTTGTGGTGCTAACATTAGCATTGTTGCTATTAGAAAAGGTTTGCTCGGTTTGTGGGTTACTATTGTTTATGTTGCGGGTGGTGACGAGGTGAGTGATATCAGTAAGAGTTGGTGAAGCTGGCATGAATGTTGTATTTGTTGTGTTTTTGCTATTTTTTTTTTGAGGTATTATTTGTTTTGATGTTATATAAATTGTTTTTGGAAGTTTGTTCTGCTTGGTCGGATATTGCGTTTGATGTGTTCATATTTTTTTGTTGATTAATATTTGAGTTTTTTGTTATATTAGAGAAAGAGGGGGAAGATTCATTGAGGGTGGGGGGTATTTGCATTTTGTGTATTCTTATAGCTTCGCGCATGCTGCATTTCTTTTCTGTTTTTATTGTTATTATTTGCTTCATTTGCATGAATTTCGGGCATGATTTACTGGAGGCAGCGTGGTTGCCTGAGCAATTTGCGCAAAAAGTACGTGGGCATGGTGTTGGCACGTGGGGTGGAAGTGCACATGATTCGCATACTGGAGTTTTGTTACACCGCTTAGTTGTGTGTCCAAGAATTTGACAACTTTTACACCTCATTGGGTTTGGGTAATAAAGCCTGACTGTAGTAGTATACCATGAGACTTCTATCTTTTCTTGCAACTGATACAAGTCGAATGTGAGCAACACAACTCCACTTGCAACAGTTTGACCATCATTCCGTTTTAGAAATTTGTATGCTGAAACAACACCTTGGTCAACTTAATTCTCAACTATCTCTGTTTCCGGTATGTCGTTTAGACATGGTGCGTAAATAGTAGCCTTGGAATGGTTAAGATTTTGGTTCATTTCGATTTTTACATCGCACACTCCAATTAATTTAGTTGAAGAGAGAAATTTCTTGGCAATTGCGTCATCTCTGAGGCTTGAGATTTCAATTTTTTCCCTAGAAATGTTTTTTAAAGCTTTGTGTACGGCAAAGCACGATTATCTATTTAGTGGTTTATTGGGATTTATTGCGCTAGCAACAAGGTATTTTGGGTTATCTTTTTTTATTGTGGAAAGGGCAGGGAATATTTCTTTTGTTATAGTCGTGTTTTCTTTCTTTTTGCTTTTGGACTCGTAAATAACTCACAAAAAGGCGTGGGAGAAAAAGAAAAAAACTCACGAATATAATGCGAAAGAAAGTCACCAATCACTGTTGAGCACACCGTACGCTTTAAGCGTCAGTCGATGACTGCACACAGCCTATATATATTCCATTAAGACACTGCCCACTCGTCCGCAGAATTTTTGTTTCTAGACAAACCTGCAGAGTAAAAATTTTCGGACTTAATTCGCACCTTGTCCCCTCATCAGCTTTTTCTGCTCCACAGGAATTATCCACTGTAACTTTCGCTGTGCGAGCTAGCGACGCTGAAAAATTAAAAGTAAAAGTAAGCAAAAAAAACCTCTCAAAAGACGATAACAATGAAACAAATGGTTTGATAAAAGTAATCGGTTAAGACATAAGCATTCGATAGGTTAAAAAAGAACACATTTGTTTACTGCTAGTTTTAAACAGGCTTTTAGAGTTGGTTTCCATTTTGAAAAAACCAAAAACCCTGGTTTTGAGGTGTGTCCCATTTTAGCGAAATTTTAATTTGAACCCGTTAATCTTAGGCCATTTATGGGTAGATACGTTTGTACTTAAAAGTCGCTCAGTACTGGTGGTGTCGATTTACTTTTATAGGATCTTTTCCATGATTTGGCGTACTGTGAATATCTGGTCAATGGTGGCGTGAATGACCACCCGCCGCGTACGGAAAGTGCGTCTCCAGGAGAAGTCTGAGAGTGTCCTCTGTCGACCCCGTCCACGTCCCGTCCGGCCTTAGCAAAGTTCTTGGAGCTATACGGGGTGAGCCGGAGAGAACCCTTCTCAGCCTTGATCCCGCTGACACAGATTCCATAGAGCCGCAGTAGTCCCTCCAAGAAGATCTCTTAGACTGCCTTAAGACTTTTTTATAGTCCCCGAAGTTGGACTAGGCTTAATAGAGTTCGACAGATTCTGCGAGCCTTGTCAATTTCTAGACTCCACCACGGTGGTTTTTTTTTTGCCTTTTGGCTTCTTAATAGGGCAGGCCTTATCAAGAGCCTTCCCACATGCCATGGTAAACTGGTTTACCATGTATTCTAGCTTCCCTGGGCTACCCGTTTGCCTGAAAATCGCTTATCTAGTTTATTCCTGTATCTAGGCCAGTCGGCATATTTAAGGTTTCTATTGGGTTCAGACCTAGGCTAGACCCCCTCCAAGCAGAAAGAGATTTATCGATGGTCCGAAAAGGAATGCTCTTCAAGCACTTTCCAATTTCTGACCACCGCCTCTGCTTCCACCGACACGAGAGTCACTTCCAGGACGTCCCTTCTACTACTGGTTACAAAGGTGGGTTCACTACCTCTGTTACTTACAGCAAGGTTGGCTTTTAATATGAAATCGAAGAGTGACTCAACTCTTTCGTTGCTGTCGTTGCTGCTCCATGTAAAGTGCTGCGCATTCGCGTCACCGGCGAGAATCAGCGCTCCCGCTGTATACTGAGCGACATTTTCCACCATCGGCGTCGCAATTGGTCTGTCGTGGGCCAGATATATAGACGTCAGCCGGATCACCTGACTATTGACCTCTAGGCTCATGGTCGTAGTGTCCTCGTCACTAAATTGAGGAAGAAACAGAAATTTTAGTTTCGAGTTAACAAGAATGCAAGCTCTAGGTCTACCCACAGTAGCCCCACTTACCAGTGTGTACTCCGTCGTCTGGAGTCCAAAAATTCTATGCCCAACAATCCAGGGCTCCTGGATGAGAACGATAACTGCTGCCCCCTTTTCGCCAGCTGGAGCAGTAGTGCAGCAAACGCTGCTTTACAATGGTGGAGGTTGATCTGGACGACGCGCACCATCTTGGACGCATCCTCTTTCCCCCTCCACCATAGTATGGTTGACTTCGTCGTCATCGTCCGACATAAGCTCCTCCTCCGTATACTTGCGGAAGGTGAACCCAATGCCCAGCGACGACGTCGAGGACGCATAGCCGCCGGACAGATCATCCATCGGATCAACCTGGACAGGTTCTGCATCCCCTTCATCATCGCTAATTTGGTCCACCTCCGCTTCTACGCTGCGCGCTGCATTGATGTCGTTTGAGTACACCCTAACGCGGGCGGTGCCATTTATGATAGTCCGCTCCGTCCTTTCCAGAAACGGTAGGGTCACTATGTTCAGCATCAGAACCACCTGACGCTGCTCTCCACCTATGCTTCCAATTTCCTCTGGCTCAGCGAGCTTTGCCGGCAGCCACACTCTTCCCTCGGTCTGGAGGGGACCTCCTTGAAGTCCATGGCCCGGAGCTTTATACCCGGGTAGACTTCTCCCAAACTGGACACAGCCTTTTTGTACATCTCGGCAAATGTGGTGTCATCGCAAGTAACCACCTTTACACTACCCTGGAACCAACCCGCATCCTTACATGATGGTGGCGGTCCAGGGTTCGCGCGAAGTACGCTTACAGCAATGCCCGATAACTCCGATTCCACCCATTTGCAATGGGCTCGCAGAACCACTTCATCGCCATGGATGGACCGTGAGTTTTGACCCTTTTCGATTTGTTTTGGGCAACCTCCATCGATCTTTCAGTCTGCTGGAAGTGGGGCATGGTAGCATTTGCCCACTCGATTTCTGCCTGAATCTCCACGATCCTGACGGCAGCCTTCCTGTGTCGCGAAGTTGCTGCCTCCGTGGGACCGGCCTTGTGAACGCCGTGGGTCTTTGCGGTGTCGCCCGAGGCATCCGTTCACCATGGTAGCAAACTGCCTGCCAGGTTCACCTCTGCTAGTGCTTGGAACTATCCTCAAGGGCTTCCCGCCCCGTAAGCGTTTCATTGAAGATACAAGCCTCGGCATCGCCAGAGGTTTGCTGCCCTACACTATCTTGGCCACTTCGTGGCTGGTGGAGGGGCCCTGCATCGCGTGGTCCTCCTGCTTCTTGGACGACTGCCCTTCCGAAATATTGCGGGTGCCCGTCTCGTTATTTTTTATTCGTCTTGTTGTATCCATAATTTGATCCCACGAGTAGCGAAGAAATGGGTTCGTCCACCCTAGGCAGATTTCCGCATTACCCGGGGTAAGGCCTGAATACAACTGGGTGCGGCCCGGTTCCCAGAGGGCGCCGTACGAGACTCGGCTATTTGGGCGCCCCCAGCCAGGCTGATCATCAGCACGGTACGCATGACACCCTGATCCCGCCCCTATCTTAGAGACCACGAGCAAGAACCATTTCCATATAACGGAGCCATTGAGAGACATAAGCACATGAAACTGATGCCTGATCTTAGCTGAGCACCTTCCCGACATCGTACGGGATTGCTCTGTAGTGCTCATTTCCAGTCGGCACCCTCGCGGAGGGTTCAGTCCAAGGATTTTTGCCAACCTAACCTAAGCATCATATAAGAAAATATGGATCAGTACGAAAAATTATTCGCTGCAGAACAACGTTCATCGTAACACACGACTCTTTTATTAAATAATATCGACCTGAGTGAAAATCCCACAATAAAGCGATCATCGGGTGCCTTTTTGGGTGTTCAGTCAAACTGTACTTCACAGCAGCGTGAATATAATATTAATTATTATTTTGCGCTTACACTATAAAGCTCAGTGTTTGCCCGAGCTTCTCCTAACATTTGTGGTTGTACCACAAATGGAGGGTCCGACTCCGAACGGCAGATGTATATATGAGGGCCTTCGGCTTATGATATCTTAATTTAGTGTGATTTTATACGTATGTAATTACTTACTGTCTGGGGAGGGAAGGAGCCTATTAGGGAAGTGTTAGAAGTTAGTTCATCGGGGTTGTAAATATGACAAGAGTATAACGTATCTACGAATTTAGCAAGAGTATTAAAATTTTAATTTGGATTGTGTAATGAATTTACAAATTATGTTAATGCTTTTATCATCCGTGTTTTTGAGTAAGCTTGAAAAATTGAAATTTGGGGAAACTGCAGTTCTAGCTTCTTCCAGTTCTGGGCAGGTATCAAGGAGATGCGTTGTCGTGTAGTCATTTGAGTTGCAGAAAGGACAGTGTGATTTCGGTGTGCCATTTAGTATGTGAGCATGAGTGGTTGTCGTGTGCCCGATTCGGAGTCGTGTAAATATCATTAGGTTATGGCAAGATATGTTTGTAGGGTACAAAGGTTTGATGCCAGTAGGGTTGTGCTCTTTGTAAAGGTGCCGGTAAGAACTCCAATCACTACTATATATTTCTTGAAGAGATTTTTGCACCAGCTTGCGAATATCTTTGATGGTAAAACGTGTACTGAAGCATAGTGGTTCTTGGGCGGCTTCTTTGGCTCTAGCGTCAGCGTACGCGTTATTTCGGATTTCCGTGATTAAAGAGGCTTCATTCAAAAAGGCGTCCAAAGTAGATTTACTATCGCTGCAAATTATGAATTTGCTGCCATTTTTGTGAGCATATAGTACTGCTTCGAACAATGCAACAGCTTCGGCTGTAAGTACCGAGCAGTAGGATGGTAATACACCGACAGAGATGGTAACACCAAGTTGGTTTGTGACTGCAAACGAGGTACTGGTGTCTGTTTTAAAAGAGACTTTGGATTCAAGTATGGTGGGAAAACTGGAACTGGAACTGGTGCTAATGTCGCGTCGCATATGATGTTAAGTTTATAAAATAGAGCAACGAAACGTTGTACGGCCGAAGGCTTCTGGCTACTGTTTGATTGTTGCATCGCTGAGTTTACCTGTGTAAGTAAGACTTCGGTTCTGCAGTGCAAAAATTTTGGTAAGAGCATCCGTGTGTTCCGCTTGACTCTATTGGCTATTTCCGGTAATCCGGCTTCCGGCGATGTCGGGAAAGCGTGGATACTCCTTCGAGCTGCCGCATGGTAAGGAGCATTTAGTAATTTAATGTTTGCTTTTGCACAGTGTCCGTAAATACAGAGCTTAAAATCAATTTTCGATAACAATAGGGCTTTTGTTATATTTACCAGTGTGTGTGGATGAACATGGCAGTGCTTGGATGATAAAAACTTAATTATATTTAGTCTTGAAAATAAACTTATTCTAATTGCTTCACAGTGTTCCTTATATGTAAGCTTTTTGTCGAATATTAAGCCTAAAATCTTTAGTTTGTTAGTATGTGGGATTAGTAAATTGGAAAAGGGCAAGCTGAAGAAGCAGCAATTATGTTTTCTGCATATATGAAAAGTGGAACATTTACTTGCTGATAAAATAGAGCCTGATGTTTCGGACCAATTGCTTATGTTATTTAAAATGTTTGAGAAGGTATAATGAACTTGGCTTAGATCTTTTGTTTTTGAAAATACTAAAGTGTTCCACAGCAGTATTTGAAGCGATAATTGCGCTAATTTCCTTAAATGCTATCGTGAACAATGTCAGTGAAAAGGGGGAACCTTTAAATAGGCTATGTACCTGTGACTTGCAGTTATTAACTCTAACTAAAAACTTGCGGTTACTTAAGAAAGATTTTACGAATTTGTATAGTTTGCTTCCAATTTTCCTATCGAATGCTATCTCGAAATCTAAACTTAGTACGGAAACGTGATTCCTTCATGCCAATGCCGAATTTACAAAATGTTCGAAATATAGAAGCGACTCGTTAACCCCTAGTCCTTTTTGAAAGCCGAATTGATGAGGACTAAGAAGCTCATTTGCTTTGACAAACCACATAATTCGAACAGAAATAATCTTCTCAAGAATTTTGGACATGCAGGGGAGCAAGGAGATAGGTCTGAAGTTCGTAGTTCGAGTAGGAGGTTTTTTGGGTTTAGGAATAGGGACAATTAAAGCCGTTTTCCATTCTTAGGGGTAAATTCCGACTTTGAATATTTCATTGTAAAGCTTAACAAGTCTGATTTTTAGGTTACCGGGTAGGTTTTTCAATATTGTAAAGGATATTTCATCGACGCCCGGTGTCTTACCTGTCATTTTTGAGATTGTGGAATCGAATTCATGTAGCGTTATTTGGGATTCTATGAGGGAAGCTTTGGCTGAAGGGTATGGGTTAAGGAAGTTTTCGGAAATGGTTTGGTTTTTCACAGCAATAAAGGCGGAATGAAAGTTGGAGTCGTGGGAGTAGAGCGACCATGATTTGGCAAACTCTTCAGCAATATCTGGTGGGTCGAAGATCGGTCCTTGTTCGTTATAAATAAAAGGTATGCGGAAAAGAGTCGAGTTCCCTGTCAGCATTTTTATGTCTGACCATATTTGTTTAGGGTTTGAAGCAGGATTTATATTTGCCGTAATATTTTTCAAGGACTGTCTTTTGGCTGATTTCAGCTCTTTTCTGAACGCAGCCTTTTATAATTAACGAGGTTTGTATCGGTCATGTTTTGCTTGTATTTGGCCCACAGTTTCTGCTTGTTATTTCTTAAGATGGTGAGTAAATTAGATCAGTATGGTCATTTGGCGGCAATTTTTTTGTGTTTGTCTGCGGTATTGAACAGTGGGCTGCCGAACGGATTATCGTTTTAATATTAGCAGCTTCTGCGTTGATATTTTTTGAAACCGGTTTATTATTCGACAGAGTTACGGCAAAAGAATGAAATCTTTCCCAGTCAGCTTTGTCTGTTAAAAATTTTGATGCTTGCTTGACTTCGTACCAATTGGGAATGGAAAAGGAAGATATAAGGGGGAAGTGGTCACTATTGTGGAGTTCGTCTAATGTTCGGGAGGAAAGACTGGACGCTATAGAACCGGATGCGAGGATGATATCAGGATGGGTGAAGGTTTGGTGTGTGGAAAAGTGTGTAGGTCGGCCATCATTTAAGACAATACGGTTTTGACTCAAGACTACATCTTCTTTAATCTGTCCTCTTCTATTGGCATGCTCGGATACCCACAATAGGCTCCAGGCATTGAAGTCGCCTAAGACTATAATTGGCGTGGTGAGTTTGTTAATTATATCTGTAAGATATTTGCATGTAAAGTTTTGGTTAGGAGGAATATAACAATTAACTAAGGTAATTTTCCGCTGTTTTATTGAACGGAATATGTGTTTCTTGGAGTGCGACAATGGCTGGGTTGAATTCATTGATTAATATATTTAAATCTACGTAGTTGTTAAGAAGTCCATTAATATTCCATTGTAATATTTGTATCATTTATTATTCTTTATGCGGTGGGTCGCCTGTAATCACCGGCGTGATTTGGGGGGAGGGGAGTTGGGAAGAAGTAAGTTGGGAGGTAGTAAGTTGTGAGAGAAAAGAGAGAACCGTAGGGTCTGTAGTATAGTGATCGACTGAGTTACTTTGTGCGTAGACGACAGTGTCATCGGTGTTCGCATTATGTTCTCTTTCGTTTATATTTGTGGTGCTAACATTAGCATTGTTGCTATTAGAAAAGGTTTGCTCGGTTTGTGGGTTACTATTGTTTATGTTGCGGGTGGTGACGAGGTGAGTGATATCAGTAAGAGTTGGTGAAGCTGGCATGAATGTTGTATTTGTTGTGTTTTTGCTATTTTTTTTTTGAGGTATTATTTGTTTTGATGTTATATAAATTGTTTTTGGAAGTTTGTTCTGCTTGGTCGGATATTGCGTTTGATGTGTTCATATTTTTTTGTTGATTAATATTTGAGTTTTTTGTTATATTAGAGAAAGAGGGGGAAGATTCATTGAGGGTGGGGGGTATTTGCATTTTGTGTATTCTTATAGCTTCGCGCATGCTGCATTTCTTTTCTGTTTTTATTGTTATTATTTGCTTCATTTGCATGAATTTCGGGCATGATTTACTGGAGGCAGCGTGGTTGCCTGAGCAATTTGCGCAAAAAGTACGTGGGCATGGTGTTGGCACGTGGGGTGGAAGTGCACATGATTCGCATACTGGAGTTTTGTTACACCGCTTAGTTGTGTGTCCAAGAATTTGACAACTTTTACACCTCATTGGGTTTGGGTAATAAAGCCTGACTGTAGTAGTATACCATGAGACTTCTACCTTTTCTTGCAACTGATACAAGTCGAATGTGAGCAACACAACTCCACTTGCAACAGTTTGACCATCATTCCGTTTTAGAAATTTGTATGCTGAAACAACACCTTGGTCAACTTAATTCTCAACTATCTCTGTTTCCGGTATGTCGTTTAGACATGGTGCGTAAATAGTAGCCTTGGAATGGTTAAGATTTTGGTTCATTTCGATTTTTACATCGCACACTCCAATTAATTTAGTTGAAGAGAGAAATTTCTTGGCAATTGCGTCATCTCTGAGGCTTGAGATTTCAATTTTTTCCCTAGAAATGTTTTTTAAAGCTTTGTGTACGGCAAAGCACGATTATCTATTTAGTGGTTTATTGGGATTTATTGCGCTAGCAACAAGGTATTTTGGGTTATCTTTTTTTATTGTGGAAAGAGCAGGGAATATTTCTTTTGTTATAGTCGTGTTTTCTTTCTTTTTGCTTTTGGACTCGTAAATAACTCACAAAAAGGCGTGGGAGAAAAAGAAAAAAACTCACGAATATAATGCGAAAGAAAGTCACCAATCACTGTTGAGCACACCGTACGCTTTAAGCGTCAGTCGATGACTGCACACAGCCTATATATATTCCATTAAGACACTGCCCACTCGTCCGCAGAATTTTTGTTTCTAGACAAACCTGCAGAGTAAAAATTTTCGGACTTAATTCGCACCTTGTCCCCTCATCAGCTTTTTCTGCTCCACAGGAATTATCCACTGTAACTTTCGCTGTGCGAGCTAGCGACGCTGAAAAATTAAAAGTAAAAGTAAGCAAAAAAAACCTCTCAAAAGACGATAACAATGAAACAAATGGTTTGATAAAAGTAATCGGTTAAGACATAAGCATTCGATAGGTTAAAAAAGAACACATTTGTTTACTGCTAGTTTTAAACAGGCTTTTAGAGTTGGTTTCCATTTTGAAAAAACCAAAAACCCTGGTTTTGAGGTGTGTCCCATTTTAGCGAAATTTTAATTTGAACCCGTTAATCTTAGGCCATTTATGGGTAGATACGTTTGTACTTAAAAGTCGCTCAGTACTGGTGGTGTCGATTTACTTTTATAGGATCTTTTCCATGATTTGGCGTACTGTGAATATCTGGTCAATGGTGGCGTGAATGACCACCCGCCGCGTACGGAAAGTGCGTCTCCAGGAGAAGTCTGAGAGTGTCCTCTGTCGACCCCGTCCACGTCCCGTCCGGCCTTAGCAAAGTTCTTGGAGCTATACGGGGTGAGCCGGAGAGAACCCTTCTTAGCCTTGATCCCGCTGACACAGATTCCATAGAGCCGCAGTAGTCCCTCCAAGAAGATCTCTTAGACTGCCTTAAGACTTTTTTATAGTCCCCGAAGTTGGACTAGGCTTAATAGAGTTCGACAGATTCTGCGAGCCTTGTCAATTTCTAGACTCCACCACGGTGGTTTTTTTTTGCCTTTTGGCTTCTTAATAGGGCAGGCCTTATCAAGAGCCTTCCCACATGCCATGGTAAACTGGTTTACCATGTATTCTAGCTTCCCTGGGCTACCCGTTTGCCTGAAAATCGCTTATCTAGTTTATTCCTGTATCTAGGCCAGTCGGCATATTTAAGGTTTCTATTGGGTTCAGACCTAGGCTAGACCCCCTCCATGCAGAAAGAGATTTATCGATGGTCCGAAAAGGAATGCTCTTCAAGCACTTTCCAATTTCTGACCACCGCCTCTGCTTCCACCGACACGAGAGTCACTTCCAGGACGTCCCTTCTACTACTGGTTACAAAGGTGGGTTCACTACCTCTGTTACTTACAGCAAGGTTGGCTTTTAATATGAAATCGAAGAGTGACTCAACTCTTTCGTTGCTGTCGTTGCTGCTCCATGTAAAGTGCTGCGCATTCGCGTCACCGGCGAGAATCAGCGCTCCCGCTGTATACTGAGCGACATTTTCCACCATCGGCGTCGCAATTGGTCTGTCGTGGGCCAGATATATAGACGTCAGCCGGATCACCTGACTATTGACCTCTAGGCTCATGGTCGTAGTGTCCTCGTCACTAAATTGAGGAAGAAACAGAAATTTTAGTTTCGAGTTAACAAGAATGCAAGCTCTAGGTCTACCCACAGTAGCCCCACTTACCAGTGTGTACTCCGTCGTCTGGAGTCCAAAAATTCTATGCCCAACAATCCAGGGCTCATGGATGAGAACGATAACTGCTGCCCCCTTTTCGCCAGCTGGAGCAGTAGTGCAGCAAACGCTGCTTTACAATGGTGGAGGTTGATCTGGACGACGCGCACCATCTTGGACGCATCCTCTTTCCCCCTCCACCATAGTATGGTTGACTTCGTCGTCATCGTCCGACATAAGCTCCTCCTCCGTATACTTGCGGAAGGTGAACCCAATGCCCAGCGACGACGTCGAGGACGCATAGCCGCCGGACAGATCATCCATCGGATCAACCTGGACAGGTTCTGCATCCCCTTCATCATCGCTAATTTGGTCCACCTCCGCTTCTACGCTGCGCGCTGCATTGATGTCGTTTGAGTACACCCTAACGCGGGCGGTGCCGAACCCATTTATGATAGTCCGCTCCGTCCTTTCCAGAAACGGTAGGGTCTCTATGTTCAGCATCAGAACCACCTGACGCTGCTCTCCACCTATGCTTCCAATTTCCTCTGGCTCAGCGGGCTTCGCCGGCAGCCACACTCTTACCCTCGGTTATTTGCTATTTTCTGCCCCTCTTGGGCAGTCTGCTAGAAGTGGGGCATGGTAGCATTTGCCCACTCGATTTCTGCCAGAATCTCCAAGATCCTGATGGCAGCCTTCCTGTGTCGCGAAGTTGCTGCCTCCGTGGGTGGCCTGACGTCCGGCCTTGTGAACGCCGTGGGTCTTTGCGGTGTCGCCCGAGGGATCCGCGCACCATCGTAGCAAACTGCCTACCAGGTTCGCCTATGCTAGTGGTTGGAACTATTCTCGAGGGCTTCCCGCCCCGTAAGCGTTTCATTGAAGATACAAGCCTCGGCATCGCCAGAGGTTTGCTGCCCTTCACTATCTTGGCCACTTCGTGGCTCGTGGAGCGGCCCTGCATCGCACGGTCCGAAATATTGCGAGTGCCGGTCTCGTTGTTTCTTATTTGTCTTGTTGTATCCATAATTTGATCCCACGAGTAGAGGAGAAATGGGTTCGTCCATCCCAGGCAGAGATCCGCATTACCCGGGGTAAGGCCTGAATACAACTGGGTGCGGCCCGGTTCCCAGAGGGCGCCGTACGAGACTGGGCTATTTGGTCATCAGCCCGGTACGCATGACACCCTGATCCAACCCTATCTTAGAGACCACCATCAAGAACCATTTCCATATAACAGAGCCATTGAGAGACATAAGCACATGAAACTGATACCTGATCTTAGCTGAGCACCTTCCCGGCATCGTACGGGATTGCTCTGTAGTGCTCATTTCCAGTCGGCACCCTCGCGGAGGGTTCAGTCCAAGGATTTTTGCCAACCTAACCTAAGCATCATATAGGAAAATAGGGATCAGTACGAAAAATTATTCGCTGCAGAACAACGTTCATCGTAACACACGACTCTTTTATTAAATAATATCGACCTGAGTGAAAATCCCACAATAAAGCGATCATCGGGTGCCTTTTTGGGTGTTCAATAAAACTGTACTTCACAGTAGCGTGAATATAATATTAATTATTATTTGGCTCTTACACTATAAAGCTCAGTGTTTGCCCGAGCTTCTCCTAAAATTTGTGGTTGTACCACAAATGGAGGGTCCGACTCCGAACGGCAGATGTATATATGAGATACATTTCATGGCAAAAATACCTTCGGAGGTTTACCATTGCCTGCCGAAGGGTGACCGCTACTAGAAAAATCTTTTTCTATAAGAATATATAGCCTATATATATTCCATTAAGACACTGCCCACTCGTCCGGACTTAATTCGCACCTTGTCCCCTCATCAGCCTTTTCTGCTCCACAGGAATTATCCACTGTAACTTTCGCTGTGCCAAAACGGGAACATTGCTCATTCTGCAACTGCAATAAGCATATTGCTTTTGACCTGTCCTTTGCATGGTTAACTGGGTTTCCTAGTTCTTTGCAGGAAGAAACTAAAAGTAAAAGTAAGCAAAAAACCTCTCAAAAGACGATTGAAATGAAACAAATGGTTTGGTAAAAGTAATCGGTTAAGACATATGCATTCGATAGGTTATTAAAGAACACATTTGTTTACGGCTAGTTTCAAGCAAGCTTTTCGAGTTGGTTTCCATATTGAAAAAACCAAAAACCCTGGTTTTGAGGTGTGTCCAAATTTAGCGAAATTTTAACTTGAACTCGTTAATCTTAGGCCATTTATGAGTAGATACGTTTGTACTCAAAAGTCGCTCAGTACTGGTGGTGTCGATTTACCTTTATAGGATCTTTTCCATGATTTGGCGTACTGTGAATATCTGGTCAATGGTGCCGTGAATGGCCACTTGTTGAAAAGCACGCTGAAGGTCGATCTTTGAAAATATTATCTTCCCTTGAAAATCGCAGGTTACAGTGGACTTCCCTTTCATGTAAGCATGCTGCGAAGATATTAATTTGTGCGTTATTGAATCTCTGATATGACCATTAATTACTCGCTCTAGTACCTTCAGTTGAAAGGAGCAGAGACTTATAGGCCTAAAGGCTTTGGGATTGACGTATTCAAAAGTCGCTCAGTACTGGTGGTGCCGATTTACTTTTATAGGATCTTTTCCATGATTTGGCCTACTGTGAATATCTGGTCAATGGTGGCGTGAATGGCCACTTGTTAAAAAGCACGCTGAAGGTCGACCTTTGAAAATATTATCTTCCCTTGAAAATCGCAGGTTACAGTGGACTTCCCTTTCATGTAAGCATGCTGTGCAGATATTAATTTGTGCGTTATTGAATCTCTGATATGACCATTAATAACTCGCTCTAGTACCTTCAGTTGAAAGGAGCAGAGACTTATAGGCCTAAAGGCTTTGGGATTGACGTGAGATATTTTAGCTGCTTTAGGGATAAATACAACCCTTGATTCCTTCCACATTTTAGAAATATAATTGAGGTTTAACGCCGCTATATACATAGCATGCAGCCAAGTTGCGCTTAGTTCCAAAGATTGCTGAAGCTGCTCCGGTGAGACTTCATCTGGACCCGGCGCCTTGTAGCGTTTAAATGTTTCAATTGCCCAGGTTACTTTCTCTAATGTGAGGAAGTCAGCAGCCGCCGATTGTTCCACTGTAGTCGATCTGTTCGGGAGCCCACCCGCCGCGTACGGAAAGTGCGTCTCCAGGAGAAGTCTGAGAGTGTCTTCTGCCGACCCTGTCCACGTCCCGCCCGGCCTTAGCAAGGTTCTTGGAGCTATACGGGGTGAGCCGGAGAGAACCCTTCTCAGCCTTGATCCCGCTGACACAGATTCCATAGAGCCGCAGTCGTCCCTGCAAGAAGATCTCTTAGACTTCCTTAAGACCTTTTATAGTCCCCTAAGTGGGACCTTCAAATTTCCCATTGTGAGTCACTTTGGGTTCTTTTCGCTAGGTTAAATAGAGTTCGAAAGATTCTGCGAGCCTTGTCAATCTCAACACTCCACCACGGTGATTTCTTTTTGCCTTTTGACTTCTTAATTGGGCAGGCCTTATCAAGAGCCTTCCCACATGCCATGGTAAACTGGTTTACCATGTATTCTTGCTTCCCTGGGCTTCCCGTTTGCCTAAAAATCGCTTATCTAGTTAATTTCTGTATCTAGGCCAGTCGGCATTTTTAAGGTTTTTAATGGGTTCAGTCCTAGGCTAGACCCCTCTATGCAGAAACAGATTTATCGATGGTCCAAAAAGGAATGCTCTTCAAGCACTTTCCAATTTCTGACCACCGCCTCTGCTTCCACCGACACGAGAGTCACTTCGAGGACTTCCCTTCTACTACTGGTTACAAAGGTGGGTTCACTTGCTCTGTTACTTACAACTAGGTTGGCTTTTAATATGAAATCGAAGAGTGACTCAACTCTTTCGTTGGTGTCGTTGCTGCTCCATGTGAAGTGCTGCGCATTCGCGTCACCGGCGAGAATCAGCGCTCCCGCTGTATACTGAGCGACCTTTTCCACCATCGGCGTCGCAATTGATCTGTCGTGAGGTCAGCCGGATCACCTGACTATTGACCTCTAGGCTCAAGGTCGTCGTGTCCTCGTCACTTAATTGAGGAAGAAACAGAAATTTTGGTTTCGAGTTAAGAAGAATGCAAGCTCTAGGTCTACCCACAGTTGCTCCGCTTACAAGTGTATACTCCGTCGTCTGGAGTCCAAAAATTCGATGCCCAACAATCCAGGGCTCCTGGATGAGAACGATAGCTGCTGCCCCCCTTTTCGCCAGCTGGAGCAGTAGTGCAGCAAACGCTGCTTTACAATGGTGGAGGTTGATCTGGACGACGCGCACCATCTTGGACGCATCGTCTTTCCCCCTCCACCATAGTATGGTTGACTTCGTCGTCATCGTCCGACATAAGCTCCTCCTCCGTATACTTGCGGAAGGTGAACCCAATGCCCAGCGACGACGTCGAGGACGCACAGCCCCCGGATAGATCATCCATCGGATCAACCTGGCCAGGCTCTGCATCCCCTTCATCCTCGCTAATTTGGTCCACCTCCGCTTCTACGCTGCGCGCTGCATTGATGTCGTTTGAGTACACCCTAACGCGGGCGGTGCCGAACCCATTTATGATAGTCCGCTCCGTCCTTTCCAGAAACGGTAGGGTCACTATGTTCAGCATCAGAACCACCTGACGCTGCTCTCCACCTATGCTTCCAATTTCCTCTGGCTCAGCGAGCTTTGCCGGCAGCCACACTCTTACCCTCGGTCTGGAGGGGACCTCCTTGAAGTCCATGGCCGGAGCTTTATACCCGGGTAGACTTCTCCAAAACTGGACACAGCCTTTTTGTACATCTCGGCAAATGTGGTGTCATCGCATGTAACCACCTTTACACTACCCTGGAACCAACCCGCATCCTTACATGATGGTGGCGGTCCAGGGTTCGCGCGAAGTACGCTTACAGCAATGCCCGATAACTCCGATTCCACCCATTTGCAATGGGCTCGCAGAACCACTTCATCGCCATGGATGGACCGTGAGTTTTGACCCTTTTCGATTTGTTTTGGGCAACCTCCATCGATCTTTCAGTCTGCTGGAAGTGGGGCATGGTAGCATTTGCCCACTCGATTTCTGCCAGAATCTCCAAGATCCTGACGGCAGCCTTCCTGTGTCGCGAAGTTGCTGCCTCCGTGGGACCGGCCTTGTGAACGCCGTGGGTCTTTGCGGTGTCGCCCGAGGCATCCGTTCACCATGGTAGCAAACTGCCTGCCAGGTTCACCTCTGCTAGTGCTTGGAACTATCCTCAAGGGCTTCCCGCCCCGTAAGCGTTTCATTGAAGATACAAGCCTCGGCATCGCCAGAGGTTTGCTGCCCTACACTATCTTGGCCACTTCGTGGCTGGTGGAGGGGCCCTGCATCGCGTGGTCCTCCTGCTTGTTGGACGACTGCCCTTCCGAAATATTGCGGGTGCCCGTCTCGTTATTTTTTATTCGTCTTGTTGTATCCATAATTTGATCCCACGAGTAGCGGAGAAATGGGTTCGTCCACCCTAGGCAGATTTCCGCATTACCCGGGGTAAGGCCTGAATACAACTGGGTGCGGCCCGGTTCCCAGAGGGCGCCGTACGAGACTCGGCTATTTGGGCGCCCCCAGCCAGGCTGATCATCAGCACGGTACGCATGACACCCTGATCCCGCCCCTATCTTAGAGACCACGAGCAAGAACCATTTCCATATAATGGAGCCATTGAGAGACATAAGCACATGAAACTGATGCCTGATCTTAGCTGAGCCGCTTCCCGACATCGTACGGGATTGCTATGTAGTGCTCATTTCCAGTCGGCACCCTCGCGGAGGGTTCAGTCCAAGGATTTTTGCCAACCTAACCTAAGCATCATATAGGAAAATATGGATCAGTACGAAAAATTATTCGCTGCAGAACAACGTTCATCGTAACACACGACTCTTTTATTAAATAATATCGACCTGAGTGAAAATCCCACAATAAAGCGATCATCGGGCGCCTTTTTGGGTGTTCAATCAAACTGTACTTCACAGCAGCGTGAATATAATATTAATTATTATTTTGCGCTTACACTATAAAGCTCAGTGTTTGCCCGAGCTTCTCCTAACATTTGTGGTTGTACCATAAATGGAGGGTCCGACTCCGAACGGCAGATGTATATATGAGGGCCTTCGGCTTATGATATCTTAATTTAGTGTGATTTTATACGTATGTAATTACTTACTGTCTGGGGAGGGAAGGAGCCTATTAGGGAAGTGTTAGAAGTTAGTTCATCGGGGTTGTAAATATGACAAGAGTATAACTTATCTACGAATTTAGCAAGAGTATTAAAATTTTAATTTGGATTGTGTAATGAATTTACAAATTATGTTAATGCTTTTATCATCCGTGTTTTTGAGTAAGCTTGAAAAATTGAAATTTGGGGAAACTGCAGTTCTAGCTTCTTCCAGTTCTGGGCAGGTATCAAGGAGATGCGTTGTCGTGTAGTCATTTGAGTTGCAGAAAGGACAGTGTGATTTCGGTGTGCCATTTAGTATGTGAGCATGAGTGGTTGTCGTGTGCCCGATTCGGAGTCGTGTAAATATCATTAGGTTATGGCAAGATATGTTTGTAGGGTACAAAGGTTTGATGCCAGTAGGGTTGTGCTCTTTGTAAAGGTGCCGGTAAGAACTCCAATCACTACTATATATTTCTTGAAGAGATTTTTGCACCAGCTTGCGAATATCTTTGATGGTAAAACGTGTACTGAAGTATAGTGGTTCTTGGGCGGCTTCTTTGGCTCTAGCGTCAGCGTACGCGTTATTTCGGATTTCCGTTATTAAAGAGGCTTCATTCAAAAAGGCGTCCAAAGTAGATTTACTATCGCTGCAAATTATGAATTTGCTGCCATTTTTGTGAGCATATAGTACTGCTTCGAACAATGCAACAGCTTCGGCTGTAAGTACCGAGCAGTAGGATGGTAATACACTGACAGAGATGGTAACACCAAGTTGGTTTGTGACTGCAAACGAGGTACTGGTGTCTGTTTTAGATCCGTCTGTGAAAATCAATTCCCATTCGTTTTTTAATGGAGCAATGGTTTCATTGAAACGTTGCACGTATTCATTAGAAGAGGTGGACTCTGTTGAAAATTTTTGCAAATCCGTGATAAAAAGAGACTTTGGATTCAAGTATGGTGGGAAAACTGGAACTGGAACTGGTGCTAATGTCGCGTCGCATATGATGTTAAGTTTATAAAATAGAGCAACGCAACGTTGTACGGCCGAAGGCTTCTGGCTACTGTTTGATTGTTGCATCGCTGAGTTTACCTGTGTAAGTAAGACTTCGGTTCTGCAGTGCAAAAATTTTGGTAAGAGCACCCGTGTGTTCCGCTTGACTCTATTGGCTATTTCCGGTAATCCGGCTTCCGGCGATGTCGGGAAAGCGTGGATACTCCTTCGAGCTGCCGCATGGTAAGGAGCATTTAGTAATTTAATGTTTGCTTTTGCACAGTGTCCGTAAATACAGAGCTTAAAATCAATTTTCGATAACAATAGGGCTTTTGTTATATTTACCAGTGTGTGTGGATGAACATGGCAGTGCTTGGATGATAAAAACTTAATTATATTTAGTCTTGAAAATAAACTTATTCTAATTGCTTCACAGTGTTCCTTATATGTAAGCTTTTTGTCGAATATTAAGCCTAAAATCTTTAGTTTGTTAGTATGTGGGATTAGTAAATTGGAAAAGGGGAAGCTGAAGAAGCAGCAATTATATTTTCTGCATATATGAAAAGTGGAACATTTACTTGCTGATAAAATAGAGCCTGATGTTTCGGACCAATTGCTTATGTTATTTAAAATGTTTGAGAAGGTATAATGAACTTGGCTTAGATCTTTTGTTTTTGAAAATACTAAAACATCATCAGCATAAATAAAGTGTTCCACAGCAGTATTTGAAGCGATAATTGCGCTAATTTCCTTAAATGCTATCGTGAACAATGTCAGTGAAAAGGGGGAACCTTTAAATAGGCTATGTACCTGTGACTTGCAGTTATTAACTCTAACTAAAAACTTGCGGTTACTTAAGAAAGATTTTACGAATTTGTATAGTTTGCTTCCAATTTTCCTATCGAATGCTATCTCGAAATCTAAACTTAGTACGGAAACGTGATTCCTTCATGCCAATGCCGAATTTACAAAATGTTCGAAATATAGAAGCGACTCGTTAACCCCTAGTCCTTTTTGAAAGCCGAATTGATGAGGACTAAGAAGCTCATTTGCTTTGATAAACCACATAATTCGAACAGAAATAATCTTCTCAAGAATTTTGGACATGCAGGGGAGCAAGGAGATAGGTCTGAAGTTCGTAGTTCGAGTAGGAGGTTTTTTGGGTTTAGGAATAGGGACAATTAAAGCCGTTTTCCATTCTTAGGGGTAAATTCCGACTTTGAATATTTCATTGTAAAGCTTAACAAGTCTGATTTTTAGGTTACCGGGTAGGTTTTTCAATATTGTAAAGGATATTTCATCGACGCCCGGTGTCTTACCTGTCATTTTTGAGATTGTGGAATCGAATTCATGTAGCGTTATTTGGGATTCTATGAGGGAAGCTTTGGCTGAAGGGTATGGGTTAAGGAAGTTTTCGGAAATGGTTTGGTTTTTCACAGCAATAAAGGCGGAATGAAAGTTGGAGTCGTGGGAGTAGAGCGACCATGATTTGGCAAACTCTTCAGCAATATCTGGTGGGTCGAAGATCGGTCCTTGTTCGTTATAAATAAAAGGTATGCGGAAAAGAGTCGAGTTCCCTGTCAGCATTTTTATGTCTGACCATATTTGTTTAGGGTTTGAAGCAGGATTTATATTTGCCGTAATATTTTCCAAGGACTGTCTTTTGGCTGATTTCAGCTCTTTTCTGAACGCAGCCTTTTATAATTAACGAGGTTTGTATCGGTCATGTTTTGCTTGTATTTGGCCCACAGTTTCTGCTTGTTATTTCTTAAGATGGTGAGTAAATTAGACCAGTATGGTAATTTGGCGGCAATTTTTTTGTGTTTGTCTGCGGTATTGAACAGTGGGCTGCCGAACGGATTATCGTTTTAATATTAGCAGCTTCTGCGTTGATATTTTTTGAAACCGGTTTATTATTCGACAGAGTTACGGCAAAAGAATGAAATCTTTCCCAGTCAGCTTTGTCTGTTAAAAATTTTGATGCTTGCTTGACTTCGTACCAATTGGGAATGGAAAAGGAAGATATAAGGGGGAAGTGGTCACTATTGTGGAGTTCGTCTAATGTTCGGGAGGAAAGACTGGGCGCTATAGAACCGGATGCGAGGATGATATCAGGATGGTTGAAGGTTTGGTGTGTGGAAAAGTGTGTAGGTCGGCCATCATTTAAGACAATACGGTTTTGACTCAAGACTACATCTTCTTTAATCTGTCCTCTTCTATTGGCATGCTCGGATACCCACAATAGGCTCCAGGCATTGAAGTCGCCTAAGACTATAATTGGCGTGGTGAGTTTGTTAATTATATCTGTAAGATATTTGCATGTAAAGTTTTGGTTAGGAGGAATATAACAATTAACTAAGGTAATTTTCCGCTGTTTTATTGAACGGAATATGTGTTTCATGGAGTGCGACAATGACTGGGTTGAATTCATTGATTAATATATTTAAATCTACGTAGTTGTTAAGAAGTCCATTAATATTCCATTGTAATATTTGTATCATTTATTATTCTTTATGCGGTGGGTCGCCTGTAATCACCGGCGTGATTTGGGGGGAGGGGAGTTGGGAAGAAGTAAGTTGGGAGGTAGTAAGTTGTGAGAGAAAAGAGAGAACCGTAGGGTCTGTAGTATAGTGATCGACTGAGTTACTTTGTGCGTAGACGACAGTGTCATCGGTGTTCGCATTATGTTCTCTTTCGTTTATATTTGTGGTGCTAACATTAGCATTGTTGCTATTAGAAAAGGTTTGCTCGGTTTGTGGGTTACTATTGTTTATGTTGCGGGTGGTGACGAGGTGAGTGATATCAGTAAGAGTTGGTGAAGCTGGCATGAATGTTGTATTTGTTGTGTTTTTGCTATTTTTTTTTTGAGGTATTATTTGTTTTGATGTTATATAAATTGTTTTTGGAAGTTTGTTCTGCTTGGTCGGATATTGCGTTTGATGTGTTCATATTTTTTTGTTGATTAATATTTGAGTTTTTTGTTATATTAGAGAAAGAGGGGGAAGATTCATTGAGCGTGGGGGGTATTTGCATTTTGTGTATTCTTATAGCTTCGCGCATGCTGCATTTCTTTTCTGTTTTTATTGTTATTATTTGCTTCATTTGCATGAATTTCGGGCATGATTTACTGGAGGCAGCGTGGTTGCCTGAGCAATTTGCGCAAAAAGTACGTGGGCATGGTGTTGGCACGTGGGGTGGAAGTGCACATGATTCGCATACTGGAGTTTTGTTACACCGCTTAGTTGTGTGTCCAAGAATTTGACAACTTTTACACCTCATTGGGTTTGGGTAATAAAGCCTGACTGTAGTAGTATACCATGAGACTTCTATCTTTTCTTGCAACTGATACAAGTCGAATGTGAGCAACACAACTCCACTAGCAACAGTTTGACCATCATTCCGTTTTAGAAATTTGTATGCTGAAACAACACCTTGGTCAACTTAATTCTCAACTATCTCTGTTTCCGGTATGTCGTTTAGACATGGTGCGTAAATAGTAGCCTTGGAATGGTTAAGATTTTGGTTCATTTCGATTTTTACATCGCACACTCCAATTAATTTAGTTGAAGAGAGAAATTTCTTGGCAATTGCGTCATCTCTGAGGCTTGAGATTTCAATTTTTTCCCTAGAAATGTGTTTTAAAGCTTTGTGTACGGCAAAGCACGATTATCTATTTAGTGGTTTATTGGGATTTATTGCGCTAGCAACAAGGTATTTTGGGTTATCTTTTTTTATTGTGGAAAGAGCAGGGAATATTTCTTTTGTTATAGTCGTGTTTTCTTTCTTTTTGCTTTTGGACTCGTAGATAACAGGGCGAACCTGTTATCTCCAAGAGGGGGTCCCTGATGGGACATGCTAATTTTTTCCTACCACAGACCACAGGGATAATACTCTTTTCTTACCAAATGGAAATCTAATGTAAATAACTCACAAAAAGGCGTGGGAGAAAAAGAAAAAACTCACGAATATAATGCGAAAGAAAATCACCAATCACTGTTGAGCACACCGTACTCTTTAAGCGTCAGTCGATGACTGCACACAGCCTATATATATTCCATTAAGACACTGCCCACTCGTCCGCAGAATTTTTGTTTCTAGACAAACCTGCAGAGTAACAATTTTCGGACTTAATTCGCACCTTGTCCCCTCATCAGCTTTTTCTGCTCCACAGGAATTATCCACTGTAACTTTCGCTGTGCGAGCTAGCGACGCTGAAAAATTAAAAGTAAAAGTAAGCAAAAAAAACCTCTCAAAAGACGATAACAATGAAACAAATGGTTTGATAAAAGTAATCGGTTAAGACATAAGCATTCGATAGGTTAAAAAAGAACACATTTGTTTACTGCTAGTTTTAAACAGGCTTTTAGAGTTGGTTTCCATTTTGAAAAAAACAAAAACCCTGGTTTTGAGGTGTGTCCCATTTTAGCGAAATTTTAATTTGAACCCGTTAATCTTAGGCCATTTATGGGTAGATACGTTTGTACTTAAAAGTCGCTCAGTACTGGTGGTGTCGATTTACTTTTATAGGATCTTTTCCATGATTTGGCGTACTGTGAATATCTGGTCAATGGTGGCGTGAATGACCACCCGCCGCGTACGGAAAGTGCGTCTCCAGGAGAAGTCTGAGAGTGTCCTCTGTCGACCCCGTCCACGTCCCGTCCGGCCTTAGCAAAGTTCTTGGAGCTATACGGGGTGAGCCGGAGAGAACCCTTCTCAGCCTTGATCCCGCTGACACAGATTCCATAGAGCCGCAGTAGTCCCTCCAAGAAGATCTCTTAGACTGCCTTAAGACTTTTTTATAGTCCCCGAAGTTGGACTAGGCTTAATAGAGTTCGACAGATTCTGCGAGCCTTGTCAATTTCTAGACTCCACCACGGTGGTTTTTTTTTTGCCTTTTGGCTTCTTAATAGGGCAGGCCTTATCAAGAGCCTTCCCACATGCCATGGTAAACTGGTTTACCATGTATTCTAGCTTCCCTGGGCTACCCGTTTGCCTGAAAATCGCTTATCTAGTTTATTCCTGTATCTAGGCCAGTCGGCATATTTAAGGTTTCTATTGGGTTCAGACCTAGGCTAGACCCCCTCCAAGCAGAAAGAGATTTATCGATGGTCCGAAAAGGAATGCTCTTCAAGCACTTTCCAATTTCTGACCACCGCCTCTGCTTCCACCGACACGAGAGTCACTTCCAGGACGTCCCTTCTACTACTGGTTACAAAGGTGGGTTCACTACCTCTGTTACTTACAGCAAGGTTGGCTTTTAATATGAAATCGAAGAGTGACTCAACTCTTTCGTTGCTGTCGTTGCTGCTCCATGTAAAGTGCTGCGCATTCGCGTCACCGGCGAGAATCAGCGCTCCCGCTGTATACTGAGCGACCTTTTCCACCATCGGCGTCGCAATTGGTCTGTCGTGGGCCAGATATATAGACGTCAGCCGGATCACCTGACTATTGACCTCTAGGCTCATGGTCGTAGTGTCCTCGTCACTAAATTGAGGAAGAAACAGAAATTTTAGTTTCGAGTTAACAAGAATGCAAGCTCTAGGTCTACCCACAGTAGCCCCACTTACCAGTGTGTACTCCGTCGTCTGGAGTCTAAAAATTTTTTGCCCAACAGTCCAGGGCTCCTGGATGAGGGCGATCTCTGCTGCCTCCCTTTTCGCAAGCTGGAGCAGCAGTGCAGCAGATGCCGCTTTACAGTGGTGGAGGTTTATCTAGACGACGCGCACCATCTTGGACGCATCCTCTTTCCCCCTCCACCATAGTACGGTAGGCTTTGGCGCCATCGTCCGACATATGCTCCTCCTCCATATATATGCGGAAGGTGAACCCAGTACCCAGCGACGACGTCGAGGACGCATAGCCCCCGGACAGATCATCCATCGGATCGACCTGGCAAGGCTCTGCATCTCCTTCATCCTCGCTAATTTGGTCCACCTCTGCTTCTATTGCTGCGCGCTGCATTTACGTCGTTGGAGTACACCCTAACGCGAGCGGTGCCGAATCCTTATTTGATAGTCCCCTCCGTCTTTCCAGAAACGGTAGGGATTTTCTGTTTAGAATCAGAACATTCTGACGCTTCGATTTGGTGCTGCTCTCCACCGTCGGCACCAATTTCCATGGCCCGGAGCTTTGCACCCAGGTAGACTTCTTCCAAACTGGCCACCGCCGTTTCGTACATCTCGGCAAATGTGGTGTCATCGCATGTAACCACCTTTGCACTAACCTGGAACCAACCCGCATCCTTACATGATGGTGGCGGTCCAGGCTTCGCGCGAAGTACGCTTACAGCAATGCCCGATAACTCCGATTTCACCCATTTCCAATGGGCTCGCAGAACCGGTTCATCGCCATGATTTTCATTCACCACAGCTAGGATGATCTTCTCCTTTGCGACTTCCGCAAATGATGGACCGTAGGTTTTGACCCTTTTCGGTTTGTTTTGGGCAATCTCCATCTATCTTTCGCGCTTGTAAACGGCGTGGGTGTTTGCGGTGGCGCCCGAGGGATCCGCGCACCATGGTAGCAAACTGCCTACAAGGTTCGCCTCTGCTAGTGGGTGGAACTATTCTCGAGGTCTTCCCGCCTCTTAAGCGTTTCATTGAAGATACAAGCCTCGGCATCGCCAGAGGTTTGCTGCCCTTCACTATCTTGGTCACTTCGTGGCTGGTGGAGCGGTCCTGCATCGCACGGATCCCGCGAGTAGCGGAGAAATGGGTTCGTCCACCCCAGGCAGAGATCCGCATTGCCCGGGGTAAGGCCTGAATAGAACTGGGTGCGGCCTGGTTCCCAGAAGGCGCCGTACGAGACTGGGCTATTTGGTCACCAGCCCGGTACGCATGACACCCTGATCCAACCCTATCTTAGAGACCACCATCAAGAACCATTTCCATATAACAGAGCCATTGAAAGACATAAGCACATGAAACTGATTCCTGATCTTAGCTGAGCACCTTCCCGACATCGTACGGGATTGCTCTGTAGTGCTCATTTCCAGTCGGCACCCTCGCGGAGGGTTCAGTCCAAGGATTTTTGCCAACCACATGTACACATACTCATAATATATATTTTTGCAAAGATCACATATTTATTAAAACAATAACAAGTATCTTATGAAAATACAATATGAGAATTAATTTTATTCATACGTCGACGGAAGCAGTAAAACTTTGTTTCAGCTAAGCCCTTAATGGCTTCCAATTCGTTCACATTGTGCACGGGCAGAAAACACGTTTCGGTGTACTTTGCGCACTTTGCTTTGTAACAGTTAATTTACAATAAAAAAAAAACATATACAAAATTTAATTTTATAGGACATATTTGATAACTATTTTATAAACCCCTTTATTTAATAACGAAGATTTCGCTCTGTTGCTCATGTTAACACAATTGCTTTTAATATTGCAAATAAAATGACAAGTGGACTTTTTTATCAACACTTTACACAAAAAAAAAATTATGTTAGCCTCACAAATTCAAAGTCAAAGAAATTTGACATTAACAAGTATCTTATGAAAATATAATATGATAATTAATTTTATTCATACGTCGACGGAAGCAGTAAAACTTTGTTTCAGCTAAGCCGTTAAAGGCTTCCAATTCGTTCGCATTGTGCATGGGCAGAAAACACGTTTCGGTGTACTTTGCTCACTTTGCTTTTTTGGTAACTGCAGCTAATTTACAACTAAAAAACATATACAAATTGAATTTTATAGGACATATTTTATAACTATTTTATAAACCCCTTTATTTAATAACGAAGATTTCGCTCTGTTGCTCATGTTAACACAATTGCTTTTACTATTGCAAATAAAATGACAAGTGGTCTTTTTTATCAACACTTTACAAAAAAAAATTATGTTAGCTTCACAAATTCAAAGTCAAAGAAATTTTGTCGATTGTAGTAGCGTAATTGCAATGCGTCAGGGACGTGCGGTCGGGAGGTTTCGGTTTTAGAGAGCAGTGATGTTCTGCGCTAGCTGGTGTACCGCAACTCTATATGTGTTATGTTTATCCAGTCATATTTCAATAATAAATACTACTGAGGCATTCCCAGGACACATATTCCCCACAATATTTGAAACCGTGAGTGCCTAGTAGTTCTCGTGAACTGGACTCGAATCAAATATTTGTACCTGCCAGAGATGTTATGATGCAATACTATTTATATTCTTTGGATTGGGGGTCAAATAACTGCAATAATTTTTTGTTAGTCATGACTGGGACTAAAAAATATAAGTAAAACTAGACTAAGCAGTCATCGGCATTCTTTTGTTACTTGAATGCAATCATTCTGTTGCAATCTGAAAGTTAATGCAATATAAATTATTTTGCAATGGTTTTAAGCTGTTCATTGTTAAAGTCTGAATTTTAATTTAGAATCCAAGCTTAAATCCTAATATATTCTTATTAGTAACCCGAAGAGTACGGGCTGTAATGATTTTTTCGACTTCTCTTTTAATTGTAAATGTAGGGAATTATTTGTATATAATACGTAATTCCGTTTAGGTTGGTTTTTGTTGTTGTAAATTTATTAAATTTTATAACACGTAGAAATACACATATACATAAAACATAGTAGTTGATGTATAAAACGTAGATATAAGAAAAAAACTGTTAACAAAGTAAAACATTTAGCAAATCCGCGATGAGTCTGCTCTACAGCGGCCAACTATCGTTGTCCACACTGCGAATACAGATATGCAAGCAGATAACCATTTAACAGCGGCCAGCTATCGTTGTCTACACTGCCGTCATGGTTATTTGCGAGCAGTTTGCTCACCGCCGATCGCCAAATGAAAATGAAAGATCTCCGAACAAAGTGTTCGGTTTTATAGCATTCTGCTCAAATCGTTCCTATTACATTTTTAAAGGAATAGGACTAAAAGCACTTGAAATAAAAGGACAAACATATTAATGCATTGAGCTGTCAAAAGTATTTTAAGGTTGCCACATACTTATAATTAAACAAAGATATAGAAATAACATAGAGGTTGGACTAAGATTAATGATTACAAATAGTATTTAATAGTAGGCTGCTACAATCTCCCCCTTTGACACGTACTCGGGACGAGGTCTACGTTACTGGTTATGGAGCTTCTTTGGATGGCCACGTTTTCTTAAAGGCTGGACAGGATTTGGAGCTTCATCTTCTTCAGAACCCTTATGAAGCGTAAGAGATGACACATGATAGGTCCCGAGAGGTATGTTGAGGTTTTCTCGTGACGCAATCTCGTACGAAGAAGAACCAATCTTCTTTACAATGACGTAAGGGCCATCCCGCTTTGGGACGAATTTTGATGTAATGCCCCTTGCTGCTTGACTTAGGACGTGAGTGGTTACTAACACTTGTGCGCCAATATGGAAGTCTTCTTGGGGACGTCTCCTTTTGTCGGCTAAAGCTTTATTTTTGTCTTGACGGCTCTGCTCGACTTCACTTGCATGTTTCAGGATACTGCTGAAACTTTTCAGGTACGGTGAAATTTGTGGAATGAAGTTTTCGTTCTCTACTATAGCTCGAACATCGTGTTGTATATCATGGAGAGTGCGCAATTCTCTGCCAAACGTTAAATAAGCGGGAGTAAAGCTGGTGCTTTGGCATTTGGCGGTATTCATCGCAAATCTAATGGAAGGTAGATGCTTGCTCCAACTGGCATGGTCGTTGCCTACAAGTATTGCCAGTTGCGATTTAAGGTCTCGATTCCTTCGCTCGACTGGGTTAGCCTCTGGGTGATAAAGCGGTGTAAGCTGCTGCTGTATTCCCAAGCAATACGTCACTTGCTGCATAACAGCGGATACGAACTGCACGCCATTATCAGATTTAAGTCGTCGAGGTATACCGTATCGTAAGAAGATTTCATTTATCAGTGTCTTTGCGCAGACTTCTGAAGTAGCTTCACAAAGGGAAAACATTTCGGTCCACCGCGAGGGCACATCTTCAGCTATCAATATCCATTGAAAACCTTCATCGGATTTTGGAAGAGGCCCAAAAAGATCAATTGCTAGCACTTCGAACCGTTGTTTGCTGCTGGTTGTTTGAAGTAAGCCCATTGGTTTCAGGTTAGTTGCTTTGTCGCGTTGACATTCAATGCAATTCTTAATGTACTTAGCGATATCTGCGCGGATTCCTTGCCAATAGGAGCGACTAGTTATTCGTACAATAGTACGCTCTATACCGTAATGGCCAGCGGAATCCTCGTCGTGGTACTTTTGAAGTATTTCTTTGCGTTCATGAGATGGCACAACAAGTTGTGCGTCTTCGGCGTCGGCGTTATAACAATAAAGTATGCCTTCATTGAGGATAGAACCTCTGTTGGTCCAAAACATAAGGTTGCCGTTCGGAGTCGACACAAAACTGTAGGTCCCTCCATTTGTGGTATAATATAAAGACGCACACCACAAATGGTAGAGAAGCTTGGCCAAACACTGAGCTATATAGTGTAAGCGCCAAAATTATTATTATTATTATTATTATTTGTTATCATAAGTAATTAGAAATTTATGGTTTATATGTATTTGTCCGTTTTCGTTTCTTGCAGTAGTTATATTTACGCAATATAATTAATTTTTTGGTTGTTAGTATATATATATATGGACAAGTTTTTGATATACCTATGAATATAAAATAAATGTTGCTTAACGATTGTGTCATACTTTATTTTTGTCAACCTTTTAATTTGTATTACTAAATGGCTTCTTTAAAATATCGTTATTCACCGATAACTGCAAAACGACTGAACACCCATGAATAACAAAAAAGTCTAGTGACTTCAATTTTGCAGTCTTTAATCAAAAAAGTGGCTGGAAGGCTGCATTTAAAAATGTTAGTCAATTAATGTGACTGTAACAGTTTTCAGTCACATTGATTGCATTACTTAACATCTCAGGTACCTACATCCTTTGCCTCATTACTCAGTTGGACTATCAAAGGATCGAGGATTCAATGCAAATGGTCTTAGGTTCCCAAAGGCCGATTTTTGCTTCCAAAGACGATCGACTTCTGCTTACGGGCCCGTATTTAGAAACGACATCCACCACCACTAGTATTTAAATATAGGCTTTCGTGGCTCATTTTCTTAGACCTATTTGATTAAAGCGGAAAGAGGCTATTGTCGATGATATTTAGTAACCCTTCTTTTCTATCTATCGTTATTTATATTGAGAGATTGACAACATTTTTTTGTTAACGAAAACAATTCGATGGGCCTCTCTTTTCCTCTGCTACCTCCGGCGAGTACCGCGTCGAATACTTTCAGAGCTGGAGCACTTTCATCCATCGAATGACATGACCTAGCCATCGAAGCCGCTGGATATTAATTCGCTGCACTATATCTATGTCGTTATTAAGCTCATCCATCTTCTACGGTATTCGCCATCGCAAAGGCGTAAAGGCCCATATATCTTTCGGAGAATGTTTCTCTCGAACACTCCTAAAGCCTTCTCATCAGATATCTTCATCGTCCATGCTTCTGCGCCATATATTAGGACGGTCATAATGAGAGACTTATAGAGCGTGATTTTTGTCCGTCAAAAGAGAACTTTACTGCTCAGTTGCCTACTCAGTCCGAAATAGCATTTGTTGGCAATAGTGATCCTCCTTTGGATTTCGAGGCTGACATTATTATTGATGTTAATGCTGGTTATAACTGTCAACAGTGATGTTTGATCCCAGTCGTGAATGTGCCGACTGTCTATTTGATGACAGGAGATACTTCGTCTTGCCCACGTTGACCTCCAGACCCATTCGCTTTGCTTCTCTATCCAGTATGGAGAAGGCTGAACTAACTGCGCGGTTGTTAAGGCCGATAATGTCAATGCCATCGACGTACGCCAGCAGATGCACACTATTATAAAAGATTGTGCCTGGCCGATTAAGTTATGCGGCTCGAGATCGGCAAGAGATGTGGTTCCCTTTCTGAAATATCACTGTGTTGATTAGTGAGTCGAAAAGCGAAGTGCGTGGCTGTCTGTTGTGATTGCAGCTTTTTTACGTCGAGCTTTTCTTGTGTCCCTTTCCGAACGCTTTTTGACGCACAGAGGCTCGTGCGAATCTTGGCTGCGAAAAGAGAATGGTCCGAGTCGATGTTGGCTCCTCGGATCGTGCGCACATCTGCGGACATTGGAAGCGTGCCTTCCGTCTATCACAACATGTGCTATTTGGGGTCGTGTTTTACCATCTGGGGACAGCCATTTAGGCAAATGTATGCTCCTATGCTGGAACCTGTACTAGAGACTACCATGTTTCGGGCCCCGCCGAAGTCGAACAGTCTCAATCCGTTATCAGACGTTTCGTCGTGAAGACTGAATTTTCCGACTGTGTAACCAAAGATGCCCACCTTGGCATTAAAATCGCCTAGCACGATTTTTATGTCGAACGTCGGGGCATGGGCGTAAGTCAGGGAGATCTTGAAAAATTTCCCCTTTATGCGGATTGTGGCGAGACGTTCTTCCACCAGAGTGACGAATTGCTAGTGACTTGTACTTATTTTACTGCATACACGTTGTGCAATAGCTTTCATTATTTTTATTTTCAGGCACTAGACGCTCAGCACAGGAACGCTGTAGCAGATATGATTCACGAGTTAAGCGATCAGGCTCAGTTTATTACCACCACATTTAGGCCTGAACTTCTTGAAAATGCGCATAAGTTTTATGGAGTTCGATTTAGAAACAAAGTTAGCCACATAGATTGTGTAACCAAGGAACAAGCAAAGGATTTTGTCGAGGATGAGAACACACATGCCTAGATTTACATATATACCATATATTTACTTACAAATAAAAAAATATTTAATATAAAAATATGTCTATGTTCTCAATTTTTAATTATGTTTTTATTATGCTACGTTACATAATTTTCATAGGGGTTAATGTACATAAATACTATCTAGAAAGGAAATTAGGTTTGCTTAACAATTTATTTATAAGAAGATGCTAGGTTAAATCCGGCAATATTTTAATAGTAATTAATTTTTACTGGACTGCAGTTCAGGACAGAAACAGTCATTTCCAATGCACATTGAGCAAATAATCGCAGTAAAGTAACTATTGTGAATGTTTCCCTTTTTTATGTCTCGAAACTTCTTAGAATTACATTGGGTTGAGAAACATTTCTGATGCATCAGAAAATAACCTAAAACAAAATATACACCGCTTTTTATGTTTTGTTTGTGACTGTAATCCAGACAGCGTTTTTGTTGCATACCTGTGTAATCCTTCGATGTTGTGGGATTCTCTTATTTCGCAATCAATTCGTGCACTAGGGCACCATGCCGTCGCAAAGCACACCACCGAAGCTGCAGATTACCAATTATTCAATAATTCGTTGGCCGCCTCCGCCACTTGAGACGAGCTTGAACACAATCCATGTTCAATTACCCTTTCTCTACGCGAAACCACTGCGACCACGGGACTTGCCGCTGCGGAAGCTGTATCTATCTGCAAGATACCATTTTTCTGGAAAACCCAACTAAGAGCAACCGTATCACTTAAGATTGGTTTAAATATAACCAGGTCGCTCTGTATGCTAAATTTAAAGACGAAATAATCAAACGATTCACCGAATCTACAGAATTAATGGATACTCAAACCTCACGGGCCACATAGTAACATTTCACATTCACCTCGCTGCCTGGAAGACTGGCTCATCGCACAGCACATCACGTGGCCGCAGCCAGTAACGCTCAAAAGCGAGGGCTATATCAACAGTATCCGATTAGCTGCGCTTTTATCTCTAAAGCCAACTCGGAAAACAGATATCGCTGTTGACCATTCAGGAGGTCAGTGACAGCATTTCTACCTGCACACTACCTTCAAGGGAGCATAGTCTACACATACACGATCACACGGCGAAAATGGGCTCTCTCGTGGACTCCGGATGTTGTTGTTGTTGTAGCGGATCGGTCATCCCGCTGGTACTCAAAATCGCAATTCATCAACATTTAATTCAAACCGAGCTTACGTTATAGGCAGCCACCGGCACCATCATTCACACTTATGGGCAGAAGGTTTTATCACCTAATTTCAGTCTCCTTCAGCCATCATTTTCAAAATACTACGGGGAAAACATTTAACCAAAAACCCAAAAACGTGCAGATTTTGTAAACAGAAGATAATATATCTTGGCTATATTATAAATAAGAATGGATACTATCCGCCAGCTGAACGAACAAGGGCGATAGCAGAATATCCACGACCTGGGACTAAGAGTCATCTTCGTCGTTTTCTCGGAGTGAGAAACTATTATTGCAAACGATTCCGGAAGCAGCCGCGATTCAAGCACCGCTCACCGACTTTCTCAAAGACGCCAAAAAAAAAAACGATAAGCGTAAGATCTACTGGATATTTGCAACTGAGGAATCGTGGGTAAACTGTAATGAAAGTGGCGTCCGCGCCGTACGCTGGCATTTCTCGGGCCATTCGTGCACCTCTCTTTACGAACGGATTAATCAGACATGGCAATTGGACGGGTAGCGTACATCTTCAAGGAAGCACCTGGCAACCACTAGCCCTTTGCGCGCGCAAGTTCAGCCTCGCAGAGACCAGGTTCAGCATGAATTATTGCGAGCTCCTGGCCATCTTCGCATCCATCAAATTCTTCAAACACATACTAGAGGAACAAAACTAATATTAAAAACGACCACAAACTGATTATCTTTGCATTCTCACAACGCGATGATAAAACCCGGCCAACTCGACTACA
This sequence comes from Philophylla caesio, assembly GCA_963971545.1. Lineage (NCBI taxonomy): Eukaryota > Metazoa > Arthropoda > Insecta > Diptera > Tephritidae > Philophylla > Philophylla caesio. The sequence continues at coordinate 88,898,619 of OZ020607.1, forward strand.
TCTTTCCCGCAAATTGTTCACACTAAGGGAGCTGAGAATGTTGTGGCGAATGCCTTCTCCAGAAGCAACACCATCATCATGCCTACTATACTGGACGCCAAAAACATCTCTGAGACAACAAAGTGATATTAAGCTGCCCACGTTGAAACAAAGCACTATACTTAACGGCCATCTACTCACTATTGATATACTGCGATGTCACGAATTATCAGACGCGGCGCCTTTACCACCTTCAACGGTCTTTCACATCCCAGCGGCAGATCTACCGTAAGTCAACTTCGACAAGTGACTTGGATAGAGTGTGTGTGTGGCGACTATGCCATCGCAAACTCCAAAAATCCATTATATGAGTACGCTTACCAGCACAGAACACAGCAAAATCAACAATCACAACTTCACCCGTCCACGTCAGCGCAAAAAACAGATACTCATGCCTCGCACAATATATACTATTTTGTCTTCTGCAACTGCTGTGGTTAACGGTATATGTGATATTTTTTGTAGATTCAAATACGATGTAAAAAATTACTTTTTACTAAAGCTTAGCCTGAAGTCTGATGAGGACATGTGGTAATATCCGAAATAGTGCAGTAGCTTCCTCCGCTTTGGGTGTTGTTTTTTTTTTCTGTAATTTTTCCAATAAAAATTTGGCTTTAGCTCATTTAAACAAATAATGAAACTAGAGTCAAATTACCCACTCTAATCTTATTTAGTAACGCAACATTATTAATGCGATGTACACATATGCCTAGTCGTTTTGGATCGGAGTAAACACTCGAAAAAATTTAAGTTGTTTTCAATACTTGGCTTTCAAATCAAAAACCTTATAAAATGCTAGCATTTTTGTTATGAAAAATCTCAACAGTCTGACCAGCACTTATCCACAAAATTGAATAGTTATCTCACAGTTTGAAGTATTACGCCAGACGTAAAGAGGCAAATATTTTATAATTGGCAAACGCTGTTTCTTTTTAGGAGATTTCCAAGAATTATATCGCATTCCTTATACTACTAACACGGTCAATGGTAGCAGATACAACCGAAAATTTTTGAAGAACAAAAACAGAATTTGCTCTTAAAGCTATCAGCCACATCGAAGAGACTACAGATCTGGTAGAGAATCAAATAGCGATCGAAAGCTGGCAGAGTCATGCCTGAACAATTTCATTATCGGCTGAAACAGCTGAATTGAGGAGCTATTAAACATAGGCAGGTCTGCGGACAGTCTCAACTCTTTTTGAGAGGTAATTTCTGTTTGTAGGAATTACTTCTCACGTTGGATGCGGTTGACAGACCATTGCTATGTATATGTCGTTGGTTAAAGTTCTGGCTAGTAGTGGCCGGGTGAAGAATAGGAAACTTTCGTAATGGAGGTGTATTTTAGTGTTATTTTTGGTTTTTATCGCCACATGGTCAGCACCTGCTTCTGCCACTACTCCCTACCCAAAAATCGAACCAACTGTGAAACGAATTATGCTGAGGAATACATGGCCTCGCGGTGCCCGGCTCCTTATATATGAATTCTGGAGACCGTTCCAGCTCCTTACTGCAAGATCGAGATAGCCGCGATCGTACTCCCTTTCTCGTCTGTTCGTAAAAAAAGCAATTGATGTAATTGTTAAAGTATTTTGATTGGATCGTAATTATGCAATAAATCATTTTTTTTTTAACTCTTAGTTAGATAGTACGATGACCCACACAACAAGCGTCTTTTCTCAATATTCAAGGCTTACAGAGATCGATATAATGTACAATTAATCAAATTGGAGTAAAATTTTCTCTTTGTCACCCTCAAATATATGGAGAGAGAAGATGTTTAAGCGTAAAGGGATGGTAAATCTACGATTGACTAGATATTCACAGCTTGTCAAATCATGGTAAAACCCGTATATAAACAAATCCGACAGGCACCGCTTTAAAGTGCAGACTAAAATCATGTTGTCGCAATGCAGGTAACGGCCATCGAAGGCCTAGCAACATTACGCCGCTTCAAAAGCTCGTGATATGGACTCTGTGGACGCAACTAGCCATAACCACAACGGTCAGTGAGCTCGTGTTTCACCTGTCATCAACTCGGACACATGCACCGCGATTGCCTAAAAATGCAGTCAATTCACTAAAATTGCTGCAGTTTCCATCAATGATTATAAATGCTAAGCAGGTGTGATCTTTTATTATCAAAAGCGAAACAATTGGCCAGGTTATACAAATATTGCATTTTTTGATTCGATTAATTTCGTGAAATAATTGGAAATATAATCTTAATGAAGGTTCCGGGTGAAGTATCAACAATATCATTTATTCTTGGTCTTAGACTCTTTGATATAATTTAATATTTATTAATAGTTATTTGGCGCTTACCTTACTTAGGTCAGTGTTTGGACGTGCCCTTCCTACCATTTGTATTGTTCGTCTTTATGTTGTACCACAAATGGAGGAACCTACAGTTTTCTGCCGACTCCGAATGACAGATGTATTTTATGAGAAAATTTTTAATGGCAGAATAACGCTCCGAAGTTTACCATTTCCCGCAGAAGGGAGGCCGATATTAAAAAATAATAATTTAGAATTTACTTTCCCTGGTTAAGTCGTTGCTAGGGAAGGCACCTTGACGTTAGGTAGACCTTAGTCGCACCTCAAAACGGTTCCGACCATCCGATCGCACCAACGCGTGTTTTGCGACAATTCGGGGGGGATGGTCGGAGCCGCTTGGGGCGATGACCAAATACTACCACGTCCTAAGCCAGGGTGTTACGCGACACCGTGCCCATTGGTTGGTTTGCAGCCAGGAGGACAACTGGCTGAATTTTAACGGAGCCTCTTCGATACCGGGCCGCTTCGGGAAGTACCAGTAAATTCCCCTACAAAGATGTTGACTGCCAGGCTCGGCCTAGTCAGAGCAGGCGGTCGTAAGAACAAGATGAAGCAATCCCTACAAAAACAACCACAACATAAACAACAACAACAACAGCAGCGGCGACAACAGACCAGCAGCAAGTCGGTGGCAGCGACGTCTGCAGGGGCTGTCGCTGATAACCCAGCAGCAGCTCAGTCATACACCAAGGTGGCAGGCACGCCAGATAGGAGTAGCCAAGCGAAAATCTCGAAGCGCAGAGGTAGCTTTATGGACAGGCTCCCAACAGAAAAGGCGGCGCTGTTCGTGGTAAGGAAGACGAGGCACCCAGTACCAGCAGAGGGGCCGCCAGGAAAAAGCGATTCCAGCAGAAGATCTTGTAACTGGACGGTTGCAAAACCACTCTGGCTATTGGAATGTGTGCTATTAATGTAAATGTACCGTGTATCGTTGTGAGGGTTGTGCATGTGCATGTGAATATGAGTAAAAGTCTGAGAAGTCCATGTGCGAGATACAGTTTCCAACTCGTGTAGAGCCGTGGATTACGGCTAATAGAAAGGGAACTTTAGTGGAGCAACTCCAACATATTCAGTTTAAGGGTCCACTAAAGACCGCAGCGTCTGTTCAACAGAAGGTGCGACTGTAAGCGGGCGTCTGTCTTGGAGCAAGCGGCTCGCTATATAAACGAATTTAAAATTTAAACCCCAGCAATTTGTTGTGCGCAAGGCTTGGGACCCGCCACGTAAAACAAATATCCAATGAAAAGCAATGTAAAGCTTCGAACGCTGCCCCCAACACGATATAAAAATCGTGCTAGGCGATTTTAATGCCAAGGTGGGCAAGGAAGGTATCTTTGGTTACATAGTCGGAAAATTAAGTTTCCACGACGAAACGTCTGATAAAGTATAAAGACTGATCGACTTCGGCGGGGCCCGAAACATGGTAACAGATGGTAAAACACGAAACCAAATCGACCATGTTGTGATAGACGGAAGGCACGCTTGCAGTGTCCTAGATGTGAGCACGATCCCAGAAGCCAACATCGACTCGGACCATTATCTTGTCGCAGCCAAGATACGCACGAGCCTCTGTGAGTCAAAAAGCGTGAGGAAATGGACAGACATAACGAATGCTGGACGTTAGAAAGCTGCAATCACGGCCACGCTCTTCGCTTCTCGACTCGCACTCCTGCTCTCTGAGAGCACTAAACAGCACAGCGATATTTCAAAATAATGGAACCACATCTCCTGCTCTTTACGTACCGACGCTGAACAATCTATTGGTTTTCAGCGAGCCCGGGAAAACGACTGTTACGATGAGGAATGTTGCGTTGCCACGGAACGGAAAGATGCTGCTTACTGGGCTACGTTGCTATCGGGCGCAACGCGAGCCTTGCAGGAAAGATATCGTGAGTTGAAGAAGGATGCGACTCGGACCATTATCTTGTCGCAGCCAAGATACGCACGAGCCTCTGTGAGTCAAAAAGCGTGAGGAAATGGACAGACATAACGAATGCTGGACGTTAGAAAGCTGCAATCACGGCCACGCTCTTCGCTTCTCGACTCGCACTCCTGCTCTCTGAGAGCACTAAACAGCACAGCGATATTTCAAAATAATGGAACCACATCTCCTGCTCTTTACGTACCGACGCTGAACAATCTATTGGTTTTCAGCGAGCCCGGGAAAACGACTGTTACGATGAGGAATGTTGCGTTGCCACGGAACGGAAAGATGCTGCTTACTGGGCTACGTTGCTATCGGGCGCAACGCGAGCCTTGCAGGAAAGATATCGTGAGTTGAAGAAGGATGCGAGGCACCTTTCTCGAGAAAAGAAGATAAAGGCCGAAATACGTGAGTGCAAAGAGTTTGAAAAGCGCCCGAAAATTCTTTCAGCAATTGCGACGGCTAACAGAAGGTTTCAAGACCGGGGCGAATTCCTGTAAGAATGACAACGGCGACCTGGTGACTGACGCTTAGTATATATTTAGTTTATAGCAATAGCACGGCTAAAGAACAACAAGGCGCCCGGAGCTGATGGGCTGCCAGCTGAGTTATTCAAATACGGTGGAGAAGAGTTGGTAAAGCACATGCACAAGCTTATCTTCAAAGTATGGTCGGACGAATACCTGCCTACTGATTGGAATCTAAGTGTACTTTGCCCAATCCACAAGAAGGTTGATACTGCAATTCGCGCCAACTATCGCGATATCAGCCTTCTTAACATCGCATATAAGGTTCTGTCGAGCGTATTGTGTGAGAGACTTAAGCCCACCATAAATGAACTGATTGGACTTTATCAATGTGTTTTTAGACCTGGACCAGATATTCACAGTACGCCATATCTTGGAAAAGACCCAAGAAAGAAGAATCGACACGCACCACCTTGTTGTCGACTTCAAAGCCGCTTTCGACAGCACAAAATGAAGTTGCCTGTTTGCCGCAATGTCTGAATTTGGTTTCCCCGCAAAACTTATACGGCTATATAAAATGACGTCGACCAACACCAGCAACTCTGTCAGAATTGGGAAGGACGTCTCCGGGCCGTGTGATTCCAAACGAGGTTTCAGACAGGGTGACTCTTTGTCGTACGACTTTTTTAACCTGTTGCTGGAGAAGATAATTCGAGCCGCAGAACTAAATCGGTCAGGCACCATCTTTTATAAGAGTGTGCATCTGCTGGCGTACGCCGGTGACATTGACATCATCGGCCTTAACAACCGCGCAATTAGTTCTGCGTTTTTATAGAAGCAAAATGGATGGGTCTGGAGGTGAACGAAGAAAAGACGAAGTATCTCCTGTCATCAAATAGACAGTCGGCACATTCACGACTGGGATCAAACATGCTGTTGACAGTTATAACATTGAAAAAGTAGAGGACTTCGTTTACCTAGGAACCAGCATTAACATCAATAATAATGTCAGCTTCGAAATCCAAAGGAGGATCACTCTTGCCAACAAGTATTATTCCGGACTGAGTAGGCAACTGAGCAGTAAAGTCCTCTCTCGACGGACAAAAATCACGCTCTATAAGTCTCTCATTATGCCGTCCTAATATATAGCGCTAAAGCATGGACGATGAAGATATCTGATGAGAAGGCTCTAGGAGTTTTTGAGAGAAAGATTCTCCGTAGAAGATGGAACGATGAGCTGCCTAGGTCATGTCATTCGAATGGATGAAAGAGCTCCAGCTCTGTAAGAATTCTACGCGGTACCCGCCGGTGGCAGCAGAGGAAAAGGGGGCCTCCTCTTCGTTTGAAAGACCAAGCGGTAAGAGACTTGGGTACCCTTGGTATATCCAACTGCCGCCAGTTAGCGAAAGATAGAAATAACTGCCGCGCTATGCTAAGCTCGGCCAAAATCGCATAGGCAGTTATCGAGCCAACGAATGATGAAAAATATCACTGTGTAACACTGAAAATGAACTTTGAAAGAGACCTAGCCTAGGCGTTAGGCCTTATAAAACTAAGAAAAACTGTATACTTGAAATTTGCAAAACACCCCCAAAATCTCATTTTAGGGTCAAAAAACTGTTTTTGAGGTCATTCGCTAGTCAATCATCAATATCTTTGCGAATTTTCATCCGATTCAAAAGTTGGTTATATATTTTGAAAGGTGACAAATCACTATTTTAATGGCGTATAACTCATCAAAATCAAACGAGAACTGACGAAGCTACAGAGAAAAAAAATCGTAACTTAATAAAAAAAAATTAATTTTGAAACTTTGACTACGATTTTACGATAGTCTTAATTCAGAAAGGTACCTATCAAAGACAATATTATTAAAGTGAATTTAGTACTGCGTCGATTAAGCTATTTCAATCGAAAATCGGTTGGAAATTGACAGAGTTATTACTATTTAAATTATTTTAGATGATGACCATATTTAAAAATTCATACATTTTGATTATCTTTCAACTTAAAATTTTTATTGTGACTGAAAATAAAAAAAAATTAATCATTAAAATGCTAAATAACTTTATAGCTAAAAATGTTTGCTTGATCTTCTGCGTTTATAAGACGAGTCATCTGTTTCACGTTTCAGTGACCAGCAGTAATTAGCTATCATCCTAACTTGGTTCTTTCCTGTAAACCGTTTTTCAATGTTGGAGATTTCTTGGTGAAATCTTTCACCTTGTTCGTCGCTGAATTGACCAAGATTATCCGGGAAAAATTCCAAATGAGAATGCAAAAATGTAAAAATAAATTAGGATGAATTCTTTTTGAAGAATTCTTGTTGGGAAATTTTTATAAGTACCTTCTTTAATCTTGGCGTCACTCAACTTGGGGAATACAAGTTTCAGGTGTAGAAAAGCCTCGCTGTTTTTTTCGAGTCGTTTAACAAACTGTTTCATGTACCCCAATTTTAAATGCAATGGCGGCAAAATTATATCATCAGGCTTAACTAATGCAATATTGAGAACATTATTTTTGCCAATTTGAAACTTTCTCGGTGGCCATATGTTACACTTGTAATGATTTTTGGCACGACTGTCCCATTCACAAAAGTAACAAGGATATTTAGTGTAGCCACCTTGCATTCCATCGTTTGATAAGTCTCTTTCATATCAGTAGCGTATGCCACTGGAACTGATGGCAATTCATTTCTGTTGTGCAGCAATACTGCTTTCAGACCTACGATGTTAGTCAATTGAAAATGAATTGATAAATTGTATTAAAATTTAGTTCTCTCACACTCATAACACATTAAATACTTACTTTTGCAAGAACCGTCTAGAAATAATCGCCAATCTTGTGGACAGTGCACGTGATCGAGTGCAGCAAACAATTCATCCACATCAACGCAATAAACTAGTTTGTTATTGGTGTCATCAGCTTTGAAAATGTGTTCGAACGAAGATAGGTCTCTGTCTCGTGCAGACGTTACTTTAAAGTTACTGTCTACTATATTCCACTGCTTTAATCTGGAGGCCAGAATCTCTGTCTGTCTTATAGACAGATCCATATCCCGCACAAGATCACAATAATCGTGATTTGACACGAAATGACGTTCCGTTTCTATTGCTTTGGTTGGAAGGTACGGTTCGTCATTTACCTCATTAAAAGATTTGTGGCTTGAATCAGGGAATTTAGCTGGATTTTTGTCTTTAGTTCGCTGATCTTGTTTTCCTCTTGGAATCGGTTTCGATACAGTCAACACATTGGCATATTCTATGAGGTGGCGACTTTTATAGTGGTGAGCAGTGATTTTTGTTTGGCAAAAGTAGCAATCCTCCGGCTTGTGATATATTTGATAATGCCAAGCCATAGGAGTCACAAACGGCAGACGCTGGTCATCGCATTTACCGGTTTTCCATTGTTTTAATGTTGTACAGCACATCGAACAAATATATTCGGGTTCATACCAAGCACTTTCCACGTATGAGCAACTGAAAAAGAGGTTGAACGCTTCAACCACAGCTTTATTTGTTCTTAAATCGAACCGATATTTCTCATCAACAAATAGACCGCAAGCGTAACAAAACTTGTTGCGCCTATCACACATTTTACCACACTTATTACACAATATAATTGCGAAGCGGTCGCAAAGTTGAATTGACGGCGTAAATTTATTAGATGACCACTCAAAATTTTTGGAAATGAATGTGTTTAAAATAATTCCTCATACTTCCTATGTTTCTAGTAAAATAACGCAATGAAATGCGGTCAAAGTAGAAAAATTAAAAAAAACTTTTCGCAAGGTAAATTTATTTAATAGCAGAAAAAATTTAATAGCTTCGTCAATTTTTGTCCGATTTCATTGCATGAGCACTCAAAATTTTTGGACATGAATGTACTTTCAAAATAATTCCTCATACTTGATATATTTTTAGTAAAATACTGCAATGAAATGCGGTCAAAGTAGAAAAAATTGAAGAAAAAACAAATTTTTCAAGTTTACCCGATGAAAACTAACAACACTAGCTCAATTTAAAGGTATAATCCTTACCTTTCCAAAACAAATTTCATATTGAAAATCGGTAAAGAAATGGCCAAGTAATGAAAAGATTAGCGCGTACACTTCCGAAGAACGGCTTTTTAACGGTAAAGCAAGATTTTGAGGGTGTTACAAATTTTCCAAAAACCGTTTTGAGTTATATTCGACCAGGTGAACAATTTCCAATATGTCACTTTAAAAGTTCATTCAAGTTTTTCCATTTTGTAACACTATGTATTTGGTATAGAGTTTCATGTGGTAGATAATTTATTCGCTTGAAAATAGTGATTAATTAAATGCGTAGAATCCTTTGCAAGTATGAGCAGTTTCACATTTTACAGAATCCTAAATATGCATTTCCTTTTAAAAACTCACTACCTGCTACTATCTTTAACGAATAACAGTAATCATCATTTAGGTTAGGTTAGGTTAAAGTGGCTGCTAGCGATCGCGCCAGCATACCTAGGCTTTTTTTAGGCCCATTGTGGTACCACGCGGATTTTAAAAATCCCCCTACTCGACCCAGCATGTGAAATCTGCGAATTTTTCTAGCTTGCAAATCTCTACTTTGGCCAGATCGCTAAGGTCTCCGAAGAACTCTGATTCCAAGAATTTTCTTCTTCTAGCCCATAATGTAGGACATTCACATAGAAGATGCCTCACGGTTTCAGGCTCTTCTTCATTTCTGCAGCTTCTGCAGAAGTCGTTGCAGGGAACACCTAGTCTCTCTGCGTGTCTGCCGATCAGTATATGACCTGTTATGATTCCTAAAGTTAAGGACAGGTTTTCTCTGCTCAGCATGAGAAGACCTTGTGATCGCTTGACGCCCCACTCCGGCCACAAGAGCTTGGACTTGATACAGGTGTTTCCGTTTTTCCAACGGTCTCCTGCTTCCTTAAGGGTTGAGTCCCTTAAAAAGAACTTGCAGGTAGCGAGCGGCATACCTCAACCTAGCGTGATGAAAGCGGAGTGAATGTCCCCCTTCTTACAAGCTCATCCGCTGTTTCGTTGCCTGGTATGTTGCTGTGCCCTGGCACCCATACCAAGTAAAGAGCAATCTGCTCCGCCATCTCATTTAGAGATTTGCGCCAGGTTGCTACCGTTTTAGAATTACAGTTGACCGAATCAAGTGCCTTTAGTGCTGCTTGACTGTCGGAAAATATGAAGATATCTTTTAATTCAACCTCTTCTGTTCTTAGGTAGTCTACCGTCTCCTGTATAGCAGCGACCTCAGCTTAAAAGACACTGCAATGGTCAGGAAGACGAAAAGATTTTTCTAATCCTACTTGAGCTCAGAAAACACCCTCTCCGATTCTGTTCTCAAGCTTTGAGCCATCAGAGTAGACGTTGAGTGAATTCTCCGATCTAGGGGGTCCATCGGACCACCAGTCTCTTTGAGGAATTAGTATGTTGAACTTCTTTGTGAAGCTTTGAATGGGGGCGCAGTAATCTGTAACTTGCGAGCCTAATTTTTTTGCCATTGTTGCGTGTCCTACTTGACTAGACTTCTATACGGGCAACTCCCGTAGTCTAAGAGCGGCACACGCCGCCAATTGTTTTCCTGCGATATCAATCGGGAGGATATTTAGTATGGTGTCTAATGCTTCCGAGGGGGTTGTCCGCAGAGCGCCGCCTATGCATATCAGCGCCGATTTTTGCAGCCTTTGCAGTGCTGATTGTGTTTTCTTAACGAGACATAGCCACCACACCAATGCGCTATACAGCAGGATTGGTCTGACTACGGCTGTATAATTTTGGGAGATAAGCCCCTTTTTCTTCCGATGGCTCCTTTCAACTGTAGAGGGCCACCGTTGCCTTCTTACTACGCCCCTGGACGTTCCGTGCCCACGAAAGCTTTTTATCTAGTATCACGCCTAGATATTTTGCGACGTCCCCTAGCCTCAGTACTCTATTTGCCACTACGGGAAACTTTAGACGTGGGATCTTATATTTTCTTGTAAAAAGAACAAGTTCAGTTTTGTCCGGGTTTACACCCAGACCTTTGTCTTTGGTCCAGTTCTCTACTTTTCTAAGTTTTTCCTGCATGATGTAGCACAGCGTTTGAGGAAATTTACCCTTTACTACCACCGCAAGGTCATCGGCATAAGCTACTACCTTCGATCCTCACCCCTCCCCCAGGGCCTTCAGTAGGTCTTTAATAGCCACCACCCACAGAATAGGAGAAAGGACCCCACCTTGCGGGGTGCTTGTATAGCGTTTTAAAGTTTAAACAGTAGGTTTTGTACGAGGGATACCCGATGTTGTACTGCTGCGCGCTGCATTTACGTCGTTGGAGTACACCCTAACGCGAGCGGTGCCGAACCCATATTTGATAGTCCGCTCCGTCCTTTCCAGAAACGGTAGGGTCTCTATGTTCAGCATAGACGCGTCGCTTTGGTGCTGCTCTCCACCTTCAGCACCTTCCAATTTCCATGGCCCGGAGCTTCGCACCCAGGTAGACTTCTCCCAAACTAGCCACCGCCGTTTTGTATATCTCGGCAGATGTGGTGTCATCGCATGTAACCACCTTTACACTACCCTGGAACCAACCCGCATCCTTACATGATGGTGGCGGTCCAGGGTTCGCGCGAAGTACGCTTACAGCAATGCCCGATAACTCCGATTTTACCCATTTCCAATGGGCTCGCAGAACCGGTGCATCGCCATGGATGGACCGTGAATTTTGACCCTTTTCGATTTGTTTTGGGCAACCCCCATCGATCTTTCGCGTTTGTTTGCTATTTTCTGCCCCTCTGGAGCAGTCAGCTGGAAGTTGGACATGATAGCATTTGCCCACTCGATTTCTGCCAGAATCTCCGCACGATCACCGGGAAGCTTCCGATTATAGAGATCCTCCGCTAGTTTGGACCTTTTCAAGATCCTGATGGCAGCCTTCCTGTGTCGTGAAGTTGCTGCCTCCTTGGGTGGCCTGTCGACCGGCCTTGTGAACGCCGTGGGTGTTTGCGGTGACGCCAGAGGGATCCGCGCACCATGGTAGTAAACTGCCTACCAGGTTCGCCTTTGCTAGTGCTTGGAAATATTCTCGAGGGCTTCCCGCCCCCTAAGCGTTTTATTGAAGATACAAGCCTCGGCATCGCCAGAGGTTTGCTGCCCTTCACTATCTCGCACGGTCCTCCTGCTTCTTACACGACTGCCCTTCCGAAATATCGCGAGTGCCGGTCTTGTTGTTTTGTATTTGTCTTGTTGTATCCATAATTCGATCCCACGAGTAGCGGAGAAAGGGGTTCGTCCACCCCAGGTAAAGATCCGTATTACCCGGGGTAAGGCCTGAATACAACTGGGAGCGGCCCCGTTCTCAGAGGGTGCCGTACGAGACTGGGCTATTTGGGGGTCCCCAGCCAGGCTGATCATCGTACGGTACGCATGACACCCTGATCCAGCCCCTATCTTAGAGACGGGTGTCTTTTGGGGTGTTCAATAAAACTGTCCTTCACAGTGGCGTGAATATAATAAGAATTATTATTTGGCGCTTACACTATAAAGCTCAGTGTTTGCCCGAGCTTCTCCTAACATTTGTGGTTGTACCACAAATGGAGGATCCGACTCCGAACGGCAGATTTCATGGCAAAAATACCTTCGGAGGTTTGCCATTGCCTGCCGAAGGGTGACCGCTTCTAGAAAATTCTTTTTCTATAAGAATATATAGCCTATATATATTCCATTAAGATACTGCCCACACTTCCGGACTTAATTCGCACCTTGTCCTCTCATTAGCTTTTTCTGCTCCACAGGAATTATCCACTGTAACTTTCGCTGTGCCGAAACGGGAACATTGCTCATTCTGCAACTGCAATTCGCATATTGCTTTTGACCTGTCCTTTGCATGGTTAACTGGGTTTGCTAGTTCTTTGCAGGAAGATTGCGCGAAAATAATGATCGGCGAGCTAGCGACGGTGAAAAATTAAAAGTAAAAGTAAGCAAAAATTCTCTCCAAAGACGATTGAAATGAAACTAATGGTTTGGTAAAAGTAATCGGTTAAGACATATGCATTCGATAGGTTATAAAAAACCACATTTGTTTACGGCTAGTTTTAACCAGGCTTTTCGAGTTGGTTTTTATATTGAAAAAACCAAATAACCTGGTTTTGAGGTGTATCCCATTTTAGCGAAATTTAAACTTGAACTCGTTATTCTTAGGTCATTTATGGGTAGATACGTTTGTACAAGTTAACGCAACAGATTACAACAGTAGGCAGAATACACCGTATTAACGGTCAATAACACTGCACGCGCATTAACATAACTGCTGACACCGTATTAGCCAATTCGCGGTGCCTAGCCGATAGTGGGCCGTGGGAATGCAACTCAGCGAATTCATCAAACTACGCACATGCAAGCGCAACGTGACTGATGGTCAGCTATAGGTATAATTTAGAGTTAAGAAATCAATTGTATTTACTTTTAAGCCTTTTTAAAAATAAATTGTTTTAATAAATAACTTAACTGGCGCCCGAGCAGGGACCAGTTTAAGTTCGCGTTCGGTATAAGTAAAGTAGTGCCTTTCGAAATTTGATTTTCAAAATTCTTTAAAAACTGCGAGAAATGAATACCATTAGAAACAAATTACTACGCCAGCGGACACTGGTCCAGGACAAGAACATTGGTACCAGCGTTGGATTCCTGTAGGAAAAGAACGCACACCTTCATTCGTGCGCACCGTGGGCCCCCCAGTAAATTTGTGAAAAGGACAACACCCCATCGCCAGGAGGTGATAGTATAGTAAGCCTTAAATTTAAGAAATTAGTTATTAGATTGTGAAAATAAAGTGAAAAATTGTGTCAAATTATTTTAAAGGAAAAATTACTTCTAAAGAAAAATTGAGAAAAATATGTGAAACTAAATTACATTACTAACATTAGTGAAGTAAGTGATACCAAATAAAATTTTTTTTTTCCTCCCAATAAATTTTATAATACCTTGCTTGCACAGCCAATAACTAAATAAAAATCAAGCTGCGATTCACCACATTCGGGGAGACCCTCCAGCTTATAACAAATAAAATTCTCTGCGATTCACCACCCAAGGGACCCTCCAGAGAAATATAAATTAAAAAGTAATAATAACAGGACCAAGGAAGTCCTTAACATAAAAAATTCAAAAAGAGCCGCGATTCACCACCTAACGGGGGACCCTCCGGTTCTTATAATATAAATAAAATATAATCATCCTTAAAAACTAACATACTAACAATGTCGAATCCTAGTAATCCCGTTCGACCCGCGGTGCTAAATGCACTTCCCACTAATAATGAATTAAATTTAGAACAACTTACCGCCATAATCACGAACGTAGTGAACAACATATTTAAGCAGGAAGGACGGAATTTAGTACAGAACGTCCTCAACCCAAACGCGAATTTCGCGACTATACCTGATGTAACAATAGACCCTAACCTGGCAAACAGCACTACGGAGCTGGACAAAATTCCAGATGTAGTGCGGTATTTACGTGAATTCTCTAGTAAGCCAGGAGAGTTCACGTCGTGGAAGAAAAGCGTAGACCGGATTCTACAGATCTACGAGCCGCATAAAGGAACGCCGAAATATTACGGCATCATTAACGTTGTACAGAATAAAATCGTGGGCAATGCCGACATTGCTCTCGAATCATACAACACCCCTTTGGACTGGAAGGCAATTTCGAGATGCCTTACCCTCCACTACGCAGATAAAAGGGACTTGGGTACTTTAGAGTACCAAATGACTTCGTTAGTACAGGGCAACCTGACTATACAAGAATTTTACCAACAAGTTTATTCACATCTGTCGCTTATCCTGAATAAACTTGGATGCATGGAAGTCGGTGCCGAATCCATGCATTTACTTACACGAACTTATCGTGACAAAGCCCTAGATACCTTCATTCGAGGACTAAAGGGCGATTTGCCAAGGCTTCTTGGCATGAGGGAACCAGCAGATCTCCCTCAGGCTCTCCACTTATGCCTAAAGTTGGAGAACCAAAACTTTCGGTCATACTATGCGTTGAGCAATAATGGCCATTCGAAAAAGGCTCAAGATTTTCGGCCACCTCTTCCACCCAAACCAATAAAGAACGAATTTTATCCACAATTAGCTTATATCCCTAGACCAAATACATTTTCACCAAACGTCTTTTCCCAACAGCGCCCACAACCTTCTCCAAATTTTCAAAGTTTCCCAAACTTTAGACAGACAACACAACCTTCTTCCAATTTTCAAAATTTTCCAAATTTTAGACAGACAACGCAACCTCCGGTTAAGCCGCAGATGCCACGGCCAGAGCCAATGGAAGTAGATCGTTCCACGAATTCAAGGGCTGTCAACTACATGAATAGGCCTACTTTCAATAACCGGACAGTAAAACGGCCATCAAATTTTTCCCAACAGTTGCCTTTGAAACAACAAAGAAACTTCCACATAGAACCGCAAAATAACGAGAACCATTATCCGTCTTACAATGAACCAGACCAATACTACACTCAGGACCAACAAAATTGGGCTCCTACGGCTGAAGAATATGAAGCAGCACTAGCTGAAGAAGAAGGTGGACAACCAGTCCCCGAATATGCTGACCCAAATCCAACTAAAGATTCACACGACCATATTGATATCCATTTTTTAGGATGAACAGTTCTTCGTTACCATATGTAGAATGCAGAACGAAGAACGAAAAAATCCTGAAGATGCTAATCGACACTGGTTCGAGAAAAAACTATATCCAACCTTGCCTTGTCGCAAAACAAATCCCCAACAGTGAACCATTTTTTGCCAACTCCATAGCCGGACAAATACATATTACCCATCACACAATTATTAACTTATTTGGACAAAAGGACACAAATCTAAAATTTTTCTTGATCCCCACATTAAAGTAATTTGACGGCATAATAGGAAACGATAGCCTTAAAGAGCTTCGTGCCACCATAAACATTCACGACGACACACTTACATTTGGGAACGGCATCACCGTAAATATTAAACAGAAACCTTCACCATCAGTTAACAAAATTGACGTAAGGACAGACCACATGACAGAAAAACAAAAAATACATATAAACCGCTTGACAGAAAAGTATCCGAATCTATTTACCGAACCGAATGAAAACTTACCTACACCACTTAGCAATGAGAGATTTCGTGAATCAGGAAATACAAAATTTATTAAAAGACCATCCCGTTCACCATACAACTTACCCGTGTGGGTTGTACCCAAAAAATTAGACGCGTCTGGACAAAAAAAGTACAGACTTGTAATAAATTATAGGAAATTAAACACTTTGACTATAGCCGACAGATACCCAATCCCAGAAATCAACGAAGTAATTTCACAACTGGGAGATAATGCATATTATTCTGTTCTTGATCTAAAGAGCGGCTTTCATGAGATTCCTTTGAAAGAATCCGACATTGAGAAGACAGCTTTTTCAATCAATAACGGTAAATATGAACTCACTCGACTTCCGTTTGGACTTAAAAACGCACCCGCTATCTTCCAACGAGCGCTAGACGACATCCTGAAAGAACATATTGGTAAGATATGCTATGTGTACATAGATGACATCATAGTATTTGGCAAAGACGAACAAAGCCACCTCCAACATGTTGAACAAATTTTCCATACGCTTGAAAAAGCGAACATGAAGGTCCAGCTGGACAAGTGCGAATTTTTCCGTTAAACGGTTGAATCCCTAGGATTCATCGTCTCTCAAACCGGTTGTTTACGCCAGCTGTTTACATCAGCATTCACAAGGGGATCTGCCATTGTGAATTACTATAATTCCACTTGCAGATGTCGCTGTGATAGTATGGGAACAGGGACTCGTTACTTTCTCTCTCTTTTCTCGAGTCCTGTTACCCGTACCGTACGATGGGATTCGCCTTTTGCGAAAACCCAGCGCTCTTTCACTTTGTGAAGAGACGCCCCCAACGCTACACGTAAGGTTTTTGCATTGTTCATATATTTAACCCCAACTTTATTTTCAGCAGTGTTTTTTTTTATAATAGAAAATAAATTGCTTGCCATCTGCAAGCCCCAATTTGCACTTAAATTTAAACTTTCGTGTTTGTATTTGCGAGAGCAGAGTAGCATTCCGGTGGCTCATTTAAAGATCTTAAATCTTCAGAAGATCGGCTCCCTATTTCCTCGATCCCCGTTGACGTGGAATTTTTGGCAATGAAAGTTGACGATCGCGTCACTGTTGCCAGAAAACAGAACTTGTGCATGAATTGCCTTGCACATTCCCTTATAGCAAAATATTGAAAGAGCCCTTTCTCTTGTTGAAGTTGTCACCAAAGACTTCACTCCCTTCTACATCGACCTTCTGCGTTACAGCACGTCTGCCCCGATCCCCACAACCACGATCAGCACAACCCAGAACGACCCAACCCCGACCAAGCACGAGCAATGTGCAATCTCTACATGCTGCAAGCAATTGCAATATATTGCAAGGAACTGCCATGGTCAACATCTACCAGCTAGGAGTCACCTACCAAGTCAGGGCTTTACTTGATTCGGGATCGGAGGGTACATTCATCACTGACCGGCTCCGGAAGCGCATCGGGCTGCCAACGAAAGTTGCTGATACTCAGGTAACAGGGATAAGTGCCACGGTATCGGCAAATGTGCGAAGAGTAGCGCATCTGGTCAAAGGTTCTCCTGTAAACCCCCAGTTTAAAATGGAGGCAAGAGGCCTCGTTTTACCCCAATTGACAGGAGACCTCCCCAAGTTTTCATTGGACCGGGTGCATCTTGGATCACTCCCCCCTCATAGGTTGGCCGATGTAAATTTCTATAGGAGTCAGCAGGTGGATGTCATCTTGGGTGCGGATGTAAACCCGGCTCTTATCATGGACAACGTAGAGCGAAACGTGCTGGGATCACATCTGGCGCAGGAGACGGTGTTCGGGTGGATCCTTACAGGGCCAGTTCCGCGGAGGGTCACAACAAGCTGATTTTCGTCATGTGTGTCTTACTGCACACAGATGGCGAACCCCCAACTTGACACGTTTTTGGGAGTTGGAAGAAGTTTCACCCAAAAGGAAGATCACCCCCGAAGATGCATTTTGCGAGGAGCTCTATAAGAGAACGACGGTAAGGGATGAATGCGGACGATATGTAGTATCGCTACCCTTTCGACGGGAGTTCCCAGAAAGCATCAACCTCGGCTATTCTCGGACTGGAGCGGCACGGCAATTTCTTCGAAGTGAGGCCAGTTATCTGCGCAGGCCTGACTTGAAGAAGGAATATGATCGAGTCTTAAAGGAGTACATCGATCTCAACCATATGGTCCCGGTTGGAAACACAGGGAATCGAACGTTTTACCTGCCACATCACGCCGTGGTCAAACCAGAGAACACTACGACCAAGGTTCGAGTAGTGTTCAACGCGTCGTGCCCGTCTTCAAATGGATTCAGCTTAAACAACGTCCTCTACCCCGGTCCAATCTTGCAGGCAGATTTAGTTTGTCTTCTATTGAAGTGGCGTATATTTAAATACGTCTTTAATGCAGACATTGAAAAAATGTATAGATAAATCTTGCTTCAGCCAGTTCAATCTGCATTTCAAAGAATTATTTTCAGAGAGTCCCAGGACGCTGAATTGCAAGACTTTGAACTAAAAACCGTAACGTTCGGAGTAAATTGCGCTCCTTATCTGGCGATACGAACGATACATCAACTCGCTGAAGATGTTAAAACGAAATATCCACTAGCATCAAGAGTTTTAAAGCAACACATGTACGTAGATGATGTGTTGGCTGGAGCTCATGATTGCACAACAGCAATAAAAATTCCTGATGAGCTACTCGAAGCTCTTAAAAGTCCAAGTTTTCCTCTACGGAAATGGACGTCGAATTCTAAAACAATTTTAGCAGGTTTACCAAAAGACCACATCGACAAACTTCTTGGAAATCGACGACATGAGCGAGACGAAGATGTTGGGAATTCGGTGCAATGCAATACATGACATGTTCCATTTCACAGTGCAGTCGATACCCGTGAAGCAGGATTACACCAAGCGAGAGGTATTATCGTGTGTTGCAAAGTTGTTCGATCCAGCAGGATGGTTGTTGTAGCCAAAATACTGATGCAGGATATCTGGCTATCCAAAATAGACTGGGACGACAGTCTACCCCGAAATTTGCTACTGCGATGGGAATCATTTCTGGATAACTACGATAATATTCAGAAAATAAAAATTCCTCGTTGGATCCGGTTTTCACCATGGAATGAAGTAGAATTCCACGGATTTTGTGATGCCTCCGAGAAGGCATATGCGGCGGCTTTATATATTAGAGTCCGCGAACGCACTTCCCAAAAAACACCCCATATTTATTTGCTGGTAGGTAAAACAAAGGTAGCCCCAGTAAAAACGGTGTCTCTCCCCCGATTGTAGCTGTGCGGAGCATTGTTGTTAGCGGAATTAATTAATGCGTTCCTTCCACAGCTTGAAATTTTGCAGCCAACTATCCATAAATGGACTGACTCTACGATTGTTCTCTCATGGCTCAAGAAACCAGCGTGTTCATGGACAACCTTTGTGGCAAACCGAGTCTCAAAAATAGACGAGCTTGTTGGAGTGACTGGATGGTATCACGTGGATTCTGCAGATAATCCAGCAGATCGCGGAAGTCGAGGCGTCACACTACAGGATTTAGAAGCCAACGCGTTATGGTGGCACGGACCAAAGTGGTTACAGAAAGAGCCATCCTTGGCCCCAAGCGAGTAGTTGCAATGACACGTTGGAAACAGATGTAGAGCAGAGGAATGTACGAGTTCACGCGACAGGTGTCTCAGGAGAAGGAGATATTCTGGAGCGTTTTTCGGACTTCTCTCGAGCCTTGAGAGTGATAGCGCGAATTTTTCGATTTTATCGTAGAGTTCACCCTGTCCATAAGTTGGTGATAAGCGACCAGAGAGACGAAATAACATCCGAGGAAATCAAGGAGGTAAAGCGTCGCCTTATTCTTTTAGCACAGAGGGGACACAGAGGAGTACAGGGCTGGCGGCGCTTCCGCGCCTCTTAATGCGAAAAGTCCAATAGCCACTCTTAATCCGTTTCTCAACAGAAACGGAGTTATGAGAGTGGGGGGGCGACTCGCGTTATCGAGTTTACCATATAACGAACGGTACCCTATAATTCTTCCTTACGATTGCCAGTTTTCAAGACTGCTCGTAAAATTCTCACATCTGATTTCCCTGCGCGGTGAAAATCAGCTAATGTTGAGACATTTGCGGTCTGAATACTGGATCGTACGTATGAAAAATTTAATCAAAAATACTGTACATAATTGCAAAGTATGTATTATTTACAGGAAGAAAGCGCGGGAGCAGTTTATGGCAGCCTTGTCAGTGGAACGAACAGAAGTGTCCAGGCGCTTCACGAACACTGGAATCGACTTCACGGGCCCATTCGAAATAAGGAGTTTTACGGGCCGAGCATGCCGTATCACCAAAGGATATGTCTGCGTATTTCTCTGTTTCGCAACTAAGGCAATACATTTGGAGGCAACCAGCGATTTGTCAACCGCGACGTTCCTAGCAGCCTTTTCGCGATTCGTATCCCGACGCGGCTGCCCTCTAAATGTATACTCGGACAACGGCACCAATTTTGTAGGGGCGAACAGAGCACTGAGGCAGGATTTCAAGGCGTTCGTCTCTATGGTGGCCAGTCGGACAACGCAGACATACGCTCATCAAGGTATCTCGTGGCACTTTATACCTCCAGCAGCACCTCATATGGGAGGGCTCTGGGAAGCATGTGTAAAAAGCTTCAAGATACATTTCAGGAAAGTCGCTCATTCAATGCGTTTTACCATAGAGGAGCTTTCCACACTGTTGGAAAGGATCGAGTCGTGTTTGAATTCTCGACCAATTAGCCCCATCTCTGAGAACTCTGAGGCAATGGAACCCCTAACACCAGGTTATTTCCTAATTGGAACCGCGATACTCGCTATTCCAGAGCCCGAAGTCACGGAGAATCCGATGTCCACTGTCAATCGATGGCAAAAGATTAAAGCCATCCAGCAGACGTTCTGCCAAAGGTGGAAGGCGGAGTACCTGAAGGAGTTGCAGAAACGAACAAAATGGAGGCTCCCCCAACGTAACATTGAGACAGATGACCTGGTGGTTATTAAAGAGGACAATCTGCCTCCAAATGAATGGCGACTTGGCAGAGTAGTTAGAGTTTTTTCAGGTCCCGATAGCCGCGTCCGTGCCGTAAAACTACGAACGGCGCGGGGAAACATAACTCGGCCAATTGTGAAATTGGTTCTTTTACCACGATTGTAACCAAAATTTCTAACTCCTCTTCTCTTTCCAGACCAAAAGCACCCGAAATTTTGAAAATGGAGACAGCTACCAAATCTGGAGTGAGGAAATGCCCCGTGGGCGCCAAGAACCACACGTTATTATACTGCCGGGTTATGCGTAGGATGGAGCCAGCCGAGAGACTGCGTGCTGTCCTCGTGCATCGGCACTGCGCCAATTGCATGTCGCCGCACCATATGGTTAAAACGTGTCCGTCGCCCCGAAACTGCGACCAATGCAGCGAGAGGCACCACAGTCTCCTTCACCTCCACGAGAAGGCAAGAGGGAAGGAAGACAGGACTCTGCCTGCTCTTGAGCCCGAAGAGCTCCGTCGACGACGCTACAGTGCGTATAACGCTCAACCTCTGAGCGAGTCAAGCGACGAAGAGGTGTTGGAGATCGACGCCGAAGATGATGAGATGGAGGAAGAAGCGGCATCACCAGCATCCAACGTGCCACCGGTAGCCAGACTTCGACTGTCGGTTATGCGGTCGGCAGTCCAGTTGCCCCTCCCGTTGCCGCGAAGCGCCAGGCACCGCACGCACCACCCAGGAAGTCGCAACAGAAACCGCAACAGATCCGAACGCGCCGTGGTGTAAGAGACGCCCGAGAGCGTATTACGGGCACAGCTCGTACCGCTTCAAGGCTATCTGTCCTCACGCCAACGGTAGCGGGCCGGATCATGACGAGAGGAAGACCGCGATTGGTGAGAGCGATCGTAGACCCAGGGCAGCCGCGGTCATCGATTTCGCAGCAGCTGACGCGAAGGCTGCAGTTGGTGCACGGTCGTGAGAATTCATTCCAGTTCACGCTAAAAGGGTGGAACGAGCGGCTCCAGGTTCCTGGGAGCTGAAGTCTACGCGATGATCCTGCGTCCAGGACTGATGGCAGCGACTCCCACCCGACCAGCCGCGCAGAACACGATATTCGTGTGGATGATATCTGGCGGCACCATCTATTATAATAGATTTTTGAATTTTTAAATGAATTGTTATATGGGTTATTCAATGAAATAGCAAACATTATTTATGTATATAATCTAAACAAATTTTGTAGTAACTTATTGCAGCGATACTGCAAGGCGGGCGGCATCTTTACGCCAGCTGTTTACATCAGCATTCACAAGGGGATCTGCCATTGTGAATTACTATAATTCCACTTGCAGATGTCGCTGTGATTGTACGGGAACAGGGACTCGTTACTTTCTCTACCTTTTCTCGAGTCCTGTTACCCGTACCGTACGATGGGTTTCGCCTTTTGCGAAAACCCAGCGCTCTTTCACTTTGTGAAGAGACGCCGCCAACGCTACACGTAAGGTTTTTGCATTGTTCATATATTTAACCCCAACTTTATTTTCAGCAGAGTTTTTTTTTATAATAGAAAATAAATTGCTTGCCATCTGCAAGCCCCAAGTTGCACTTAAATTTAAACTTTCGTGTTTGTATTTGCGAGAGCAGAGTAGCATTCCGGTGGCTCATTTAAAGATCTTAAATCTTCAGAAGATCGGCTCCCTATTTCCTCGATCCCCGTTGCCGTGGAATTCAAGAGGAATTCCGGGCCCCTAATTCCTCCCCGCTCGAATACCGGTATTAAAACAAATCCTGCCAAAGTAAAGGCAATTCAAGAATTTCCGTGCCCAAATACATTGAAAGACCAGAGTTTTTTCTTGGTCTATCAGGCTACTATCGACGCTTCATCAGAGGTTATGTTAAGCTAGCAAAACCTCTGACGTCGCTTTTGAGAGGGGAAGATGGACGCGTGTCCAAGAATTCCTCAAGTAAAAAGCCAGTTATGCTCGATAAAAACGCTTTGGAGGCTTTCAATAAAATAAAAACTTCATTAATATCAAAAGAAGTTGTATTAGCATACCCAAACTTCAAGCAGGAGTTTCAACTCACCACCGACGCATCCAACTACGCCTTGGGAGCCGTCCTTGAACAAGCTGGTAGCCAATAACTTTCATATGAAGATCACTGAATAAAACCGAAGAGAGCTATGCCGCTAATGAGAAAGAAATGCTGGCAATCGTCTGGGCTCTCACCTCACTGCGAAACTATTTGTATTGATCAGCGAAAGTTGTAATCTTTACAGATCACCAACCGCTAACTTTTGCATTGAGTAACAAAAACCACAATGGCAAAATGAAGAGATGGAAGTGTATCCTTGAAGAGTACAACTATGAGATGAAGTACAAACCAGGTAAAACGAACGTGGTAGCAGACGCCCTCTCTATGCCTCCGCAGACTGACATCAACGTCCTGACAACCACTGACCATAGTGACGAAAGTTCCGCACACCAACTCGTCCCAGCCACGGAAGCACCAATAAATGCATTCAAAAATCAATAAATCGTATCAGAAACGGAAAAGGAGCAGATAATTATTAAGGAACACAAAAGAGCACACAGAAACGGTCGCGAAAACAAAGCACAAATCCTACAGAAATTCTACTTTCCAGGCATGCATTCGAAAATCGAAAAAACCATAAAACAGTGCTCCACTTGCCAGGAACACAAATACGACAGGCATCCTCCAAAACCACAGTTACAAGAAACCCCAATTCCAAAACTTCTAGGAGAAATCGTTCACATTGACATCTATTCAACAGAGTTAATCCTCACAACCATTGACAAATTCTCGAAATACGCGCAGGTAAAAATGATACAATCAAGAGCAATAGAACACATCAAAGATCCAATTAGAGAGCTAATGATCGCTTTTGGAATACCAAAGCTAGTGGTAATAGATAACGAAAAATCCCCCAACTCTGCTAGCATATCGTCCTTACTCAAAGACCAAATGTCAATCAATGTTTATACCACACCACCCTATAGTAGCGCAAGCAATGGACAAGTTGAAAGGTTCCATAGCACGCTTTCCGAAACAGTGAGATGTCTAAAAGCAAACTGCGTAGGAATATCCTTCGAATAATTATTATTCAAGTCAGTGCAGGAATATAATTCATCAATCCATTCAACAACCAAAAAAACCCATAGTCGTTGTTTTTGGAAATACAATGCTTAGGTAGGTAGGTATAAGTGGCTGTCACCGCTAATCCAGCGACTCACTTAGGCCATTAGTAGAGGCCCGTTGTGATACCACAAGCTTAACGCTCACTCCCTCTTGCTGAACCATTTAGAATTCTTGACGAAGCTCGTCAAGCATCTTGGGTCTATTTCACCTAATTCTCCAAGGTTCCTAAAAACAGGTGCCCCTAGAAACCGTAGCCTGCTTCTGGCTAGAGCTGGACAGATACAGAGAAGATGCAGGACCGTTTCTTCCTCCTCATAATTTTTGCAGCTTCTACAGCATCTAAAGAAGGGTACTCCAAGACGACCAGCATGGTTGCCTATGAGGCAGTGCCCTGATAAAGCGCCAATTACTTGGGAAATATCGTCCCGTTTTAAGGTATAAAGACTACGCGACCGTTTTCGGTCCCATCTAGGCCAAGTCAGCCTTGAGATCCTACAGGTTGTGATATGTGTCCATCTGTCGCTCGCACGAGCATAAGTAGATTCTTTTAAGAGCAGCTTGCAAGTGCCAAAGGGCATACCAATGCGTTCTTTACTGGGAAGAATCTGCTTGGTTGTTCCTTCCCTCGCAAGTTCATCCGCAATGCAGTTACCCTCGATGTCCCTGTGGCCAGGAACCCAAATGAGGTTGAGCCTGTTCTGCTTGGCCATCTCCTGCAGAGATCGGCTGCAATCCAGTACACTTTTTGATCTAATTATAGCTGCGCTCACAGCTCTGATTGCCGCTTGGCTATCACTAAATATAAAGATATCATTGCCTTTCAAAGCGGTCTGTAACAGGTCTATAGCCTCCTTTATGGCTAGAACCTCAGCCTGAAAAACACTACAGTGATCCGGCAGCCGAAAAGAACAGTTCAGAGATAGGTCCTGCGAGTAGACCCCTCCTCCCACTCTGCCATTCAATTTCGAACCATCTGTGAAGATCGTGAGACTTCCAGGTGGAGTGTAGAAATCTCTCGACCACGCATCCCTATCTGGGATTACCATCGCGAAATTCCTATGCGGGACCGCAGTATCAACACAACGGTCTGTGTATCCCGGAAGCATTCTATATTTGTTCAGTATGCTTGAGTGCCCACGCAAGCTAGACTCCCATTGACCTGTCTCCCTTAACCGAAGCGCGGCAAGAGCCGCCATTTGCTGACCCAATAAGTCTAAGGGTAAAAGGTCGAGGAAGACATTCAAGGCGTCGCTTGGTGTTGTTCGCAACGCTCCACTAATGCAGATCATACCCGCTCTCTGCACCTTGCTAAGTAGATTGAGATTAGCAGCTCTGCTTAGTGCAGGCCACCAAACGATTGCTCCGCAGAGGAGAATCGGCCTAACCACTGCTGTGTAAATCCAGCGGCAAACGCTTGGATTCAGACCCCATCTCTTCCCAATGGCCCTTTTACAAGAGTATAGGGCCACAGAAGCCTTCTGGTATCGCTGGATCATATTATTCCTCCAGCTAAGCTTCATGTCCAATGTTACGCCAAGGAACTTGGCCTCCCTCTTTGTGTTCAGACGGATTCCATTAAGTTCCGGCGTAGTTACATGCGGAACTTTATATTTCCTAGTGAAGAGCACCAGCTCCACTTTTTCTGAGTTGACTCTGAGACCACATCGCGTGGACCAGTTGCTCACTTCGCGGAGTGTCCCTTGCATCAAGTCACACAAGGTCTGAGGGAATTTGCCCATATATGCAATGGCGATGTCAGCTGCATATGCGACAACTCTGGCAGCACCCCATTCCGTCTCCTGCAGGAGAGAATTAACGGTCAGATTCCATAGAAGAGGTGAAAGTACACCACCCTGCGGCGTACCTCGAGACACCTGTCTCGAAACACGGTTTGCACCGACCTCTGCTGTAATCTTTCTACCCAAGAGCATTTGCTCTATAAATTCAACCAGGGAGCTCTCTACACCGAGCCCTCCTAAGGCATGTGTTATGGCCTCAGGGCTAATGTTGTTAAAAGCACCCTCAATGTCAAGAAAAGCTACAAGGCAAAATTCCTTGTAACTGAAGGACCTTTCGATATAGCTCACCAGGGAATGCAGTGCAGTGTCCGTGGACTTTCCCTTAAGGTAGGCGTGCTGATTATTAGACAATAGTCTTTTGTCAATTGTAAGAGAGAGAAAGTTATTTATAAGCCTTTCTAAAGTTTTAAGAACAAAGGATGAGAGACTTATAGGTCAAAAGTCCTTTGGGTTCGCATGTGTTGCTTTTCCAGCCTTGGGTATGAAGACCACAGAAACAGATCTCCATACCGTCGGTACGTAGTTTAGCTTGCAGCATGCTCTAAACATACTCAGTAGCCAATTTGTAGATGTATCAATCGTTGCAACCAATTGAGCCGGTATAATACCATCTGGCCCGGCAGCCTTATAGGGTTTAAAGCTTTTTATCGCCGAAGTGATACTTTCTTTTGAGAGAGGGAGATTTACCATTGCGCCCGAAGAGGAACAGTCTACTTCCATTGTCTGTAAACTACCAGGAAAGTGTGTGTCGAGAAGTAGTTCGACCGTTTCTTTTCCCGTCGCTGTCCATGAACCATCCTGTCTCTGTAGAGACCCAATTGGGTTTGTTGTACCTGACAAGATTTTTAGTAGTCTGGCAGTTTCGCCAACGCCCTCCACGCCAGTGCAAAAATCCCTCCATGAGGATCTTTTTGCTTCACGCAGGGCTTTTTTGTAGGACCGCAGAACTTGTTTATAGGTCTGCCATTCAGATTCCTGACTCAGCCTTTTCGCCCTGTTAAACTGTCTCCTGCAATCTCTCCGCAGAGAGTCCAGCGCATGGGACCACCAGTGGGGCCTTCGTTTTCCCCACGGTTTGGGATCAGGACAGGCTTTGGCCAGTGCCCGCGAGCAGATCGTGGTAAAGCAGTTTACCATGTCTTCCAATTTCCCAACGGTACTGGTTTCTGCCGGTACCGGACGTGGTAGGTTATTCTCAAGAGTTTCCCTGTAAAGAGTCCAGTCAGTGTTCCTTAGGTTCTTACGAACCTTTGGAGCACCCATCGACATATCTAGAATTGTCTCAATATACCTATGGTCTGAAAACGAGTGTTCGTCGAGAACCTTCCAGTTCATTACCATATCATGCAGATTTTCACTACATAGCGTGAGGTCTATGACCTCCCTACGGTTTTTGACAATAAATGTGGGCTCTGCGCCCCTATTGCAAATTACTAGGTTAGTAGTTAGGAGATAGTTGAAAAGAGACTCACCCCGATTGTTTATGTTGGTGCTTCCCCACTGCACATGGTGGGCGTTAGCATCGCAACCGATAAGAACTAAGCTCGCCGCGTGGTCGCTCATTAGCCTGCGGAGTTGACTTTGAGGGGGATCCTCAGCCTCGTACGCCATGTATGCTGAGGCTATCAGCAAAGACTTCCCTCCAATCTCCAGCAGCGTTGTCGTCATGTCTCCATCACTATAATAGGGTAGAAGAAAAATGTTTAAATCTTTCTTTGCCATTACACAGGTTCTTATTTTACCTTTACCACGCTCAACCATTAGCTTATAGCCCACCGCACCTAAACCACAGACCCCCGAGTTATTAACCCAGGGCTCCTGGATAAGTGCGATGTCTACGTCGTCGCCAAGTAGGCGACTCAATAGAGCAGCGGATGCTGCCCTAGAGCGGTGGAGATTTATTTGTAGAACCCTCATTACAGGTTTCCACCGACTCCTCCACCGCAACGACAGTGACGTTTGCGCTGTCTTCCCCATCGCTGTAAAGCAGCTCCTCCTCGCCATACATCCTATGCATCGCAGATGCCAGGGTCGACTGCGAGGAGGCTCTGCTCTCCGCATCGGAGAAGTCAGCCTCCGGTTCAGGCTCCTCAATGTCCACATTCATTGAGGTGCTTGCTCCGGAGGCGCGCTGCGCATCACCGCGATAGACTCTTAGAGTCACCTCATCTAGGCCGTAGTAGACCCGGCCCTGTCTTTTCTCCAGGAGCTCCAAAGAGTCCCTGTTCAGCGACAGGACCACTTGTCTTGACGGCCCTTCCGGATCCTCTACTTTTAGGACCTTCCAATCACCTGTCGGCAATGTCGGATTCATCACCTGAAGCATCTTTAAAATATTTTCAGGTGACGATGGTGTGACAGGCACCCACGCCCTCGCTCTGGGCCTGACTGGAATATCCTTCCAGGCAACCACCTCAAGTCTAGCCCCAGGGTAGACATCCCCAACCCTAGCGACGGCGGCCTTGTACAGCGCCGCCGACCTCGAGTCGTCGCAGGCCACAACCTTAATGTGGCCCTGGAACCAGCCGGCATCTCTGCACGCGGGAGGGGCTCCAGGGTTCTCCAGCAGCACGTCAAGGATGACGTTTGCCAGAGCCGCCTTCACCCATCTCCACTGGTGCCTTGGTATTGACCCGAGCTCATTGCCGCGGTCCACAACCCCTATCAGGATTCTGTTCCTGGCGACATCAGCAAAGCTGGGTCTGGCCACCCCGGGACTGATAAATTTTTTCTTTGGAGCTGGTTGTTGCTCCTCAAACGATCTCTGTCTTTTGGAGAGGGGTGCCTTGCCTTCCACCGAGGCCCCAGTTGTGCTTTGGTAGTTGGGTAGCAGGGCTTTCGCTCTATCCACCGCATCCTTTGCACTCTGGGGCAACGTCTCCAACGGCACCCCCTCATATTTTTTGAGCGTTCTGGCAGCCCTCCGCTTTTCAGCGTGTGTGGACCGCCCGCCCGACCGACCGTGGATGGAATTACCCGTAGTTGCCATCGCGACATTTCCCTGGTTTGTCTCGGCTGCTATCCGCCCATCCCCAGTTGGGCCAGGTCGTGAGACCTTTGTCCGCATGGGTGCAGGCTTTGCAGCCGTGCCGGCATTTGATGGGCGCTCCGCGCCAGTGGCTGCAGGACGACCTGCCGTTTCCAGCACAATCACTGCAGCTTTGCTGGTGCTTGGCCCCACCATAACGCCCGTGATCGCCCCCAAAGCAGACCCGGAGGTGCTCGCTGTGCGAAGAGGTGCCTTTAGCGCATGCGCCGGCACTGTCTTGCCCCGTGGAGGGGAAGACGAAAGGTTTTTTGTTTTTTGTTAGTTGGCCTTTCCATTCTATTTGGGTCCCCACTCGAAGCCGCTATCCTCCCTCGATGTTGTAGTCGCTATGGGATCCCATGGTTATCTATGAAGAAGGGGATCAGGGAGGCCATGCGAGGGTTGGCACCCCCCCTTATGAGGTAGGGTGCTCAGAGCCAGATCCAGCGCAAAAACGGGAGGGTCGCCTCAACCGTTACCTACAACCACCAACTGAATGGCGACGAGATCGGAACGTACTTCGAGGCCTGCCAGGGTTTTAACGGGACGGGGGCAGTCACGGCATTAGCCTGAAAGCCATTTCTGCAGGGTATCACCCCTGCATACTCAGGTAACAGAATACCGCAACCACCAGCTCGATATCGACTAAATACAAACAGTAAAGGAGGGGGTAGTCCGAGGACGAAGCAGAGGTCAGGCCAAAATGGGGAGTGTTCTCACCTTCCTTTATCAGTTCCCCAGGCGAGGCTTAGGTTAAGAGTGCTACCAGACGTGAAGGAAAAAGAAGGAGATTGATAGTGAGAGGTGGAGAGGCGTCACATCCGAAGATCAGCCATCGTGTTGCACTTCACTACCCTTTTAGCACCAATACAATGCTTACTGATCCTCAAAAGCTAGAACAGCAATGGCAAGAAAATACTGATCTACTAAAAGGAAAACAGGAACAAGACTTATCTTACGACAGTAAGAAGAGATCTGAAATTAAAGATTATTCCCCAGGGGATATAATTTATGCAAAAATCAATAAAAGACTTGGTTCAAAATTAACTCCGAAGTATAAGAAAGAAATAGTAGCCGAAAATAATAGAACAACAGTAAAAACCGTATCCGGACGAATAATTCATAAATCTCTAATAAAAACCTAAAATATCTTTTTCAGGAAAATGGAATATTTTACAATTCTAATCATCTTTTCCACAATCAAGAACTCGTTGACGGACGAAAAAATTTTGGACTATAGTAAAGCGCAACTAGTGATAATAGACAATGGACAAGCGAAAATACAAGACGGCACATTCCGGCTTATTCATATTATTGACTTAGAAAAATACGAACACTTTTTGACAGATACGTATCGGGAGATAACTAACCAAATCCCCACTAACCACTTCCTTTATCCTATCCTAAAGCATGAAACTACCCAAACCTTTGAATTCCTAAAATACATTAAAACCCTACAACGATAACAAAAATTAAAATTTACATATTGCGAACAGCATGGAAATTCCTTGCCTGTTCTCCTGACCATGAAGATTTAAACATAATTACTAACAACCTAAACAACGTTAACGAAAATAATTATAATTAAGTAGTAATTAACAAATTATTTGAAAAACGCATAAATAACATAACTAGTATAGTAAACAAAATGTTAAACACAATACAAAAGGATGACAGCATCCTAACCGAAATCTTAATAAATTTGCAAAGTAGAATTAGACTAATTAAAGAGGACCTAGTTAATGTCAGATATGCCATTCAATGGGGAAAAAACAATATAGTTAATTCAGTAATGTTAAAGGAGAAATAGAACTAACAATCAATAAATTAAAAAATGAAAATGTACCATTTAAAAATGCCGAAGAAACATTAGAAGTATCAAAGGTAAATGTATTAAGCAAGGATATGAAATTTTTATATATGGTAAAAATACCCATAACAGTTAGAGAAACATTCAAAAGAATTATTATACGACCAGTAAAGAGAATAAACAATATTATAATAAAAACTGAATATAATGAAATACTAAAAGGAAAAGATTTATTGTTTGAAATAAAAAATGAATGTGAATCTTATAATGATCTAACAATTTGCAAAAGAATTAACTTAGTAGATTTAAGTAACGATTTATGTGTAACTAGGATAATTAATAGCTTAAACTCAACATGTTCAACCACCAATGGCCATCACGTCCCCACTCTAGAAGAAATAAAACCAGGAGTCATATTGCTAAACAAATTCAACGGCAAATTAGAAGCTGATGCAACACCCCAGGAAATAAATAGAACGCATGTCATTATATTTTACAACTCAACAATTAAAATTAACAATCAAATATTTAGTAATGTAAAAATCCCTGGGGATATTGTGGAATAGCGCAGGGTGCACTGGTTAAATTGAAATATGACTAGAAGTCGGTCTACAGAACAAAACTATAATTTCAATTGGAAATAGGTTTGCAATTCAAGGTTTATTCGCTTTAATAATAAGGTTGATACAAATTAATGCAATAAAATTTATATTTGCCAGAGTGGCGTAAAAAGAGCAAAGAACGATGCGGATGCGGTGGCGCTACTTTTTGGAATGAAATAAAAGAACGTTTAATTTTACTTTACGTACGGCCCTGGGTCACCCCATGGTACCGTTTCCAATTCATCAAATAGAATTTAGAACAATATTTTCGAAAAATGGTGTTGCCGGCCGCACCGACAAATAACTTTTACAAATATTGAATTATAAATCAATGAGGTTGGGACTCATGTCCTCAACATGCCGGCCCCCCTGCACCGGTTCTAGGTGTAGTAGTTCCTTCAGCTTCTCCAACGTCAGGACGGCCTTGCTGAACAGTTGGCTGATGCGTCGTTGCACTGCGCTGCGCCCATAAGCACGCTTTGGGGGTTTCTTCTCCACACGGCTGGCTAGCGTCGGGTGTCGGTGGCTTGTTGTAGCGTGCTGCGTTGCGCCATTGGCGGTCAGATGGCGGCGAGGTAGAGCGGTGCAGCAGGGTGTGGTGGGCCCTCCCGCACTTATGGCAGCTGTCTGCGGAGTCACACGCTCCAGTTGAGTGTGACGTAGCCAGGCAGTTTATACAGTAACGATGAATTCGCGCGGACTCATACCGTTCTTCTGACGTCATGGCCATGAAGGCGTGACAAAACCGCAGCGAGTGGAAGCGGCAACACAGACGACACTGGCTGAAGTCCTTGACGGTCCGGTCCATCTGTGGAGAGAGAACAAAAAAGAACAGAGAGTTGGGAAACAAAATTAGTCACGTGCCCGGGATAGTGAATTTTATGGAGTGGTTGGGTGAAGTTGGGTAGTGGATAACATTACGAGGAGGAGAGGAGACAGAGCTTTGCAATGCTGCGTGTGATAATTCCTGCTTGAGTGCAGATATCTGCCACACGAACGTTATTATCCTGACCGGGGTGAAGTTTTACAATGCGCCCGAGTCTCCATTCGTTTGGAGGTAGGAGATCGTCTTTTACGACGACGAGATCTCCTTCAATGAGGTTGGGTTCCTGCTGCTTCCACTTATTGACTAGAGAGAGATTGTCGGCTTGGGGTTCGGGCAAGGAGCGCAGGGGTGCGCCTATTAAGAAATGTCCAGGGGTAAGCGCCAGCAGGTCAGTGGGATCCTGTGACATGAGCGAGAGTGGCCGCGAATTGAGAACTGTCTCGATACGGATAAGGAGGGTGGTGAATTCTTCAAAGGTGAACTTGTGGTTTCCTGCCACCTTAGTGAAGTGTGTCTTAAAACTTTTGACAGCCGCTTCCCATAGACCGCCCATGTGAGGAGCGTAGGGTGGAATAAACTGCCAAGTGAATCCGTGGGTAGCATATCTTTCGGCGATATCCGTAGCAGATTCTTTGAGAAATTCGGAGAATTCTCTTTGCAACGATCGGCTTGCGCCTACGAAAGTCTTTCCGTTGTCGGACATTATTTTGTGTGGGATTCTACGGCGGCCGACAAATCGGGTGAAAGCAGCCTTGAAGGTTTCAGTAGTGAGGTCTGAGCATAATTCTAAGTGTACTGCTTTGGTAGAGAAACACACAAACACGCACACGTACGCTTTTGTGTGAGAAGCGCGTCGGAGTTTGGAGGTTTTGACGAGAAATGGTCCGGCGAAATCCACACCGGTGGTATGAAACGAAAGAGTATAGGTGGAACGTTCCGGGGGCAATGCGGCCATTATCTGCGAGCGCATCTGTTTTTTGTAAAGGGTACAAACTTTACAGTGAAATATGCATTTTTTTTATCTTTTGCTTCAGTCGGGGAATGTAATATTCCTGCTGAACCATGCGAGTCATCAGCTGTTTTTCAGCGTGAAGCAAAGTTGTGTGGAGAAAATGTAGCAGCAGTGAGCAGAATTTTGAGTTATCGGGGATTATTATGGGATGGCGTTCATTATAGCTAAGAGCTGCGTAAGCTAAACGACCGTTTACTCCTAGAACACCTGCTTTGTCCAGCATCGGGTTCAAGGTTAATAATGAACTTTTTTTGTTAATGGAGTTTGAGGACTCCAGGGCACTAATTTCCTTAGCGAAATATTTGCGTTGAGTAATGGCTATTAATCTTATTTTGGTGAAATTTAGCTCCTCCTGAGTGAGTGCTAATGAAGTGGGAGTTCGAGATTTTTGTGAATTGTGGATAAAGCGATATATATAGGATACAACTCGTAAAGCTCGTGAGAAAGAGGAAAATCTATCAAGAATGTCTGGGCAGTCTACTGTGTGAAGAGATTCCTTTTCTGTTCAGGTGGTGATGCGTTAGAGGGAACTGCTTTGGGTCAAGACGTGGAGGGTTTGGAGAGCCATTCTGGCCCGTGCCACCATAGAGAACATTCTGCTAAATCTTGTGGCTTGCATCCACGAGTTCCTAAATCTGCTGGGTTGGCTCCACTTGGCACGTGTCGCCAAGTAATGTTGCTGACATTTTGGAGGATCTGAGTGATCCGGTTGGCCACATACGTCTTCCATGTATGGGGTGGTTTCGCGAGCCACGCCAAGACGATAGAGGAGTCTGACCAGAGTGTCAGTTCGTGAGGTGGCAGGTTGAGGTGGGAACGGGTATAAGCGATCAATTTTCATAGCAGTACAGCGCCACAAAGCTCTAACCGTGGCAAGCTTATCGTTTGCAAGGGGGCAACTTTGGTTTTTGCAACAAAAAGTTGAGTAGAGACAGAGTTTTCTGCTTGTTGCACAGTTATATAAACGCAAGCACAAAACGCTTTTTCGGAGGCATCCGAGAAACCATGCAAATGTATGCGTTTATCTGGAGTTAACTGCACCCACCGTGGAATTTTAATGGAGTTTATAGCGTACAGGCTCTCGCGAAATGTGTTCCACTTGTGGAAAGTCAAGAGTTTTACGTGCTCGTCCCACTCGGTTCCTTCCAACCAGAGTTCTTGGAGGAGAACTTTGGCGAGGATCATTACTGGCGATACCCATCCTGCCGGGTCGAAAAGTTTCGCAACCGCCGACAATATTTGTCGCTTTGTGCTTGATTGAGATGCAGGTAGAGGATCGTATGAGTAAGTGAAAGAGTCTTCAAGGGCATTCCATCTTATTCCGAGTGTTTTAGTGGAACTCGTATCTTGGAATTTGAGAAACTCAGTATCTAGAACATCAGAGTCTGGGATTAACTCGAGAATCTTCGGGTGATTCGCGGTTAATTTCCTGAGTGGAAAGCCTGCCGATTTCAAAGCATCGATAGTTTGGGTCATTGAGTTTATAGTGGACTGTATATTGTGTCCGCCGGAGAGTACATCATCTACGTATGTTTCGTGTAGAATGATGTTTTTGGCGAGAGGGAATCTTTCTTGGCAATCGTTGGCTAATTGGTGGAGCGTACGAATTGCGAGATATGGGGCGCAGTTAACACCGAATGTGACGGTTTTTAACTTAAAGTCTTCGATTGGCCGGTGGGGAGCTTTCCAAAAGAGAATTCTTTGAAAATTTTGATGTTCTTTAGAAACGAGTATTTGGCGATACATTTTTTCTATATCGCAATTGAAAACAAACTTGTAGAGACGCCATTTGAGGATTATAGCGGTCAAGTCGTTTTGGAGAATTGGGCCTGTAAACAGTACGTCATTCAGAGATTTTTCTGAATGTGAGATTCTGGATGCGTTGAAGACGACTCGCACTTTTGTTGTTTTGCTGTCGGGTTTTTGGACTGCGTGATGGGGCAAATAGAAAGATATGTATTTTCCGTTTTTGATGATTTCCATGGGCGAGGAGGGCTCCATGTTGTCCATCTCTAAGTACTCATTCAGCACTTCCGAGTACTTATCGCGTAATTCCGGTTTTTTCTCCAGAGTCCTTTCTATGCTGACGTATTGCTGCTGTGCTGCTGGGCGGGAGTGGCCTAGAGCGATGGAGTCCGGGAATTCGGGCTTAAAGGGGAGCTTGACTTCGTAGCGTCCATCCTCCCGTCTGGTGGTCGTGGTCTTGTAGAGTTCTTCGCAGAACTCGTCCTCTGCTGACCTGGGTTGTGTGACTTCAATCTCCTCCTGCTCCCAAAACCTTTTGAGTAGTGAGCTGAGTTCAGGTTGTGGAGCTTCTGAGACTTGAGTGGAAAACGCTGAGACTTGTTCCCTGACGGGGCCGCTGAGTATCCATCCGAATATCGTGTTCTGTGCTACTAAGGTCCGGTGAATGTTGTGCTGAAGCCCTTCCAGGAGAATTTGGGGTGTGATGTCACTGCCGATGCCCATGTCAATTTTCGCCGGTGTAAAACATTTGTAGTCAGCAAGTTGTAAAGAACCGAATTCATTTAAATTGACATTTGAGACTTTGAGGGTTGGCAGAAAATGTGTGAGTTTGGGAGAATAATAACGCTAGTAGTGATTTTTTGGGACAAATCGGAAGAGCATAGCGTTATTTCACTAATTTTGTTCGAGTTTTGAACAATACTTCCTCCCATTCCAGAGATTTCGTAGTGAGTTTCTCTGGTGGGTAGGCCTAGTAATTTCTGTATTCGTGAGGCCAAAAAGGTTTTTTGTGACCCTTGGTCAATGAGAGCGCGAATTTTGTGATATTCGCCAGCGAAGTACATATTGCGAACAGCATGGAAATTCCTTGCTGGTTCTCCTGACCATGAAGATTTAAACATAATTACTAACAACCTAAACAACGTTAACGAAAATAATTATAATCAAGTAGTAATTAACAGATTATTTGAAAAACGCATAAATAACATAACTGGTATAGTAAACAAAATGTTAAACACAATACAAAAGGATGACAGCATCCTAACCGAAATCTTAATAAATTTGCAAAGTAGAATTAGACTAATTAAAGAAGACCTAGTTAATGTCAGATATGCCATTCAATGGGGAAAAAACAATATAGTTAATTCAGTAATGTTAAAGGAGAAATAGAACTAGCAATCAATAAATTGAAAAATGAAAATGTACCATTTAAAAATGCCGAAGAAACATTAGAAGTATCAAAGGTAAATGTATTAAGCAAGGATATGCAATTTTTATATATGGTAAAAATACCCATAACAGTTAGAGAAACATTCAAAAGAATTATTATACGACCAGTAAAGAGAATAAACAATATTATAATAAAAACTGTATATAATGAAATACTAAAAGGAAAAGATTTATTGTTTGAAATAAAAAATGAATGTGAATCTTATAATGATCTAACAATTTGCAAAAGAATTAACTTAGTAGATTTAAGTAACGATTTATGTGTAACTAGGATAATTAATAGCTTAAACTCAACATGTTCAACCACCAATGGCCATCACGTCCCCACTCTAGAAGAAATAAAACCAGGAGTCATATTGCTAAACAAATTCAACGGCAAATTAGAAGCTGATGCAACACCCCAGGAAATAAATAGAACGCATGTCATTATATTTTACAACTTAACAATTAAAATTAACAATCAAATATTTAGTAATGTAAAAATCCCTGGGGATATTGTGGAATAGCGCAGGGTGCACTGGTTAAATTGAAATATGACTAGAAGTCGGTCTACAGAACAAAACTATAATTTCAATTGGAAATAGGTTTGCAATTCAAGGTTTATTCGCTTTAATAATAAGGTTGATACAAATTAATGCAATAAAATTTATATTTGCCAGAGTGGCGTAAAAAGAGCAAAGAACGATGCAGATGCGGCGGCGCTACTTTTTGGAATGAAATAAAAGAACGTTTAACTTTTACTTTACGTACGGCCCTGGGTCACCCCATGGTACCGTTTGCAATTCAGCAAATAGAATTTAGAACGAATATTTTCGAACAATGGTGTTGCCGGCCGCACCGACAAATAACTTTTACAAATATTGAATTATAAATCAATGAGGTTGAAGCTCATGTCCTCAACATGCCGGCCCCCCTGCACCGGTTCTAGGTGTAGTAGTTCCTTCAGCTTCTCCAACGTCAGGACGGCCTTGCTGAACAGTTGGCTGATGCGTCGCTGCACTGCGCTGCGCCCATAAGCAGGCTTTGGGGGTTTCTTCTCCACACGGCTGGCTAGCGTCGGGTGTCGGTGGCCTGTTGTAGCGTGCTGCGTTGCGCCATTGGCGGTCAGATGGCGGCGAGGTAGTGGTGGGCCCTCCCGCACTTATGGCAGCTGTCTGCGGAGTCACACGCTCCAGTTGAGTGTGACGTAGCCAGGCAGTTTATACAGTAACGATGAATTCGCGCGGACTCATACCGTTCTTCTGACGTCATGGCCATGAAGGCGTGACAAAACCGCAGCGAGTGGAAGCTGCAACACAGACGACACTGGCTGAAGTCCTTGACGGTCCGGTCCATCTGTGGAGAGAGAACAAAAAAGAACAGAGAGTTGGGAAACAAAATTAGTCACGTGCCCGGGATAGTGAATTTTATGGAGTGGTTGGGTGAAGTTGGGTAGTGGATAACATTACGAGGAGGGCAGGGGACAGAGCTTTGCAATGCTGCGTGTGATAATTCCTGCTTGAGTGCAGATATCTGCCACACGAACGTTATTATCCTGACCGGGGTGAAGTTTTACAATGCGCCCGAGTCTCCATTCGTTTGGAGGTAGGAGATCGTCTTTTACGACGACGAGATCTCCTTCAATAAGGTTGGGTTCCTGCTGCTTCCACTTATTGACTAGAGAGAGATTGTCGGCTTGGGGTTCGGACAAGGAGCGCAGGGGTGCGCCTATTAAGAAATGTCCAGGGGTAAGCGCCAGCAGGTCAGTGGGATCCTGTGACATGGGCGAGAGTGGCCGCGAATTGAGGACTGCCTCGATACGGATAAGGAGGGTGGTGAATTCTTCAAAGGTGAACTTGTGGTTTCCTGCCACCTTAGTGAAGTGTGTCTTAAAACTTTTGACAGCCGCTTCCCATAGACCGCCCATGTGAGGAGCGTAGGGTGGAATAAACTGCCAAGTGAGTCCGTGGGTAGCATATCTTTCGGCGATATCCGTAGCAGATTCTTTGAGAAATTCGGAGAATTCTCTTTGCAACGATCGGCTTGCGCCTACGAAAGTCTTTCCGTTGTCGGACATTATTTTGTGTGTGATTCTACGGCGGCCGACAAATCGGGTGAAAGCAGCCTTGAAGGTTTCAGTAGTGAGGTCTGAGCATAATTCTAAGTGTACTGCTTTGGTAGAGAAACACACAAACACGCACACGTACGCTTTTGTGTGAGAAGCGCGTCGGAGTTTGGAGGTTTTGACGAGAAATGGTCCGGCGAAATCCACACCGGTGGTATGAAACGAAAGAGTATAGGTGGAACGTTCCGGGGGCAATGCGGCCATTATCTGCGAGCGCATCTGTTTTTTGTAAAGGGTACAAACTTTACAGTGAAATATGCATTTTTTTATCTTTTGCTTCAGTCGGGGAATGTAGTATTCCTGCTGAACCATGCGAGTCATCAGCTGTTTTTCAGCGTGAAGCAAAGTTGTGTGGAGAAAATGTAGCAGCAGTGAGCAGAATTTTGAGTTATCGGGGATTATTATGGGATGGCGTTCATTATAGCTAAGAGCTGCGTAAGCTAAACGACCGTTTGCTCTTAGAACACCTGCTTTGTCCAGCATCGGGTTCAAGGTTAATAATGAACTTTTTTTGTTAATGGAGTTTGAGGACTCCAGGGCACTAATTTCGTTAGCGAAATATTTGCGTTGAGTAATGGCTATTAATCTTATTTTGGTGAAATTTAGCTCCTCCTGAGTGAGTGCTAATGAAGTGGGAGTTCGAGATTTTTGTGAATTGTGGATAAAGCGATATATATAGGATACAACTCGTAAAGCTCGTGAAAAAGAGGAAAATCTATCAAGAATGTCTGGGCAGTCTACTGTGTGAAGAGATTTTATCCTTTTCTGTTCAGGTGGCGATGCGTTAGAGGGAACTGCTTTGGGCCAAGACGTGGAGGGTTTGGAGAGCCATTCTGGCCCGTGCCACCATAGAGAACATTCTGCTAAATCTTGTGGCTTGCATCCACGAGTTCCTAAATCTGCTGGGTTGGCTCCACTTGGCACGTGTCGCCAAGTGATCTGAGTGATCCGGTTGGCCACATACGTCTTCCATGTATGGGGTGGTTTCTAGAGCCACGCCAAGACGATAGAGGAGTCTGACCAGAGTGTCAGTTCGTGAGGTGGCAGGTTGAGGTGGGAACGGGTATAAGCGATCAATTTTGATAGCAGTACAGCGCCACAAAGCTCTAACCGTGGCAAGCTTATCGTTTGCAAGGGGGCAACTTTGGTTTTTGCAACAAAAAGGTGAGTAGAGGCAGAGTTTTCTGCTTGTTGCACAGTTATATAAACGCAAGCACAATACGCTTTTTCGGAGGCGTCCGAGAAACCATGCAAGGAAGTTCCCCCACCTAATGAATCCAATAACAATCCAACATACGTAAATTTCAATAATTTACCCTTCTATTAATGATCGAGAACGATCATACTTAAAGGGGGAGGAGTTAACGCAACATTTACAACAGTCGGCAGAATTCACCGTATTAACGGCCAATAACTCTGCACGCGCATTAACATAACTGCTGACACCGCATTAGCCAATTCGCTGTGCCTAGCCGATAGTAGGTCGTGGGAATGCAACTCAGCGAATTCATCAAACTACGCACATGCAAGTGCAACGTGACTGATGGTCAGCTATAGGTATAATTTAGAGTGAATAATTCAATTGTATTTACTTTTAAGTCATAGGTCAAAGGTGGACTCGTGTCCACCGCCTTTATAAAAATAAGTTGTTTTAATAAATAACTTAACTTACACAAAAGTCGTTCAGTACTGGTGGTGTCGATTTACTTTTATTGGATCTTTTCCATGATTTGGCATACTGTGAATATCTGGTCAATGGTGGCGTGAATGGACACTCGTTGAAAAGCACGCTGAAGGTCGATCTTGGAAAATATTATTTTCCCTTGAAAATCGCAGGTTAAAGTGGAGTTCTCCTGAGAGTGTCCTCTGCCGACGCCGTCCACGTCCCGCCCGACCTTAGCTAGGTTCTTGGAGCTATGCGGGGTGCCCCAGAGAGAACCCTTCTCAGCCTTGATCGCTCTGACACAGATTCCATAGAGCCGCAGTAGTCTCTCCAAAAAGATCTCTTTGACTGCCTTAAGAGCTCTTTATAGTCCCCAAAGTGAGTCCTAATTATTTCACATTGTGAGTCAGATTCTGCGAGCCTTGTCAATTTCTACATTCCACCGCGGTGGTTCTTTTTGCCTTTTGGCTTTTTAATTGGGCAGGCCTTATCAAGAGCCTTCCCACATGCCATGGCAACACGGTACTCTTACTCGTCTGCCTGAAAGTCGCCTATCTAGTTCATTCATGTATCTTGGCCAGTCGGCATTTTTGAGGTTTCTCATAGGTTTAGCCCTAGGCGAGACCCCTCTAAGTAGAAAGAGATGTATCGATGGTCCGAAAAGGAATGCTCTTCAAGCACTTTCCAATTTCTGACCACCGCCTTTGCTTCCACCGACACGAGAGTCACGTCCAGGACTTCCCTTCTACTACTGGTTACAAAGGAGGGTTCACTACCTCTGTTACTTACAGCTAGGTTGGCTTTTAATATGAAATCGAAGAGTGACTCACCTCTTTCGTTGGTGTCGCTGCTGCTCCATGTGAAGTATTGCGCATTCGCGTCTCCGCCAAGAATCAGCGCTCCCGCTGTATGCTGAGCAACCTTTTCCACCATCGGCGTCGGAATTGGTCTGTCGTGGGCCAGGTACGTAGACGTCAGCCGGATCACCTGACTATTGACCTCTAGGCTCATGATCGTCGTGTCCTCGTCACTAAATTGAGGAAAACAGAAACTTTAGTTTCGAGTTAACAAGAATGCAAGCTCTAGGTCTACCCACAGTACCCCTACTTACCAGTGTGTACTCCTTTGTCTGGAGTCTACAAATTGTTTGCCTAACAGTCCAGGGCTCCTGGACGAGGGCGATGTCTGCTGCCCACCTTTTCGCCAGCTGGAGCAGCAGTGCAGCAGATGCCGCTTTACAGTGGTGGAGGTTTATCTGGACGACGTGCACCATCTTGGATGCATCCTCTCTCCCCCTCCACCATAGTACGGTTGGCTTCGTCATCATCGACCGACATAAACTCCTCCTCCGTATATTTGCGGAAGGTGCACCCAATACCCAGCGACGACGTCGAGGACGCATAGCCCTCGGACAGATCATCCATCGGGTCGACCTGGCAAGGCTCTGCATCCCCTTCATCCTCGCTAATTTGGTCCACCTCTGCTTTTACTGCTGCGCGCTGCATTTACGTCGTTGGAGTACACCCTAACGCGAGCGGTGCCGAACCCATATTTGATAGTCCCCTCCGTCCTTTCCAGAAACGGTAGGGATTCTCTGTTCAGCATCAGAACCAACTGACGCGTCACTTTGGTGCTGCTCTCCACCTTCAGCACCTTCCAATTTCCATGGCCTGGAGCTTCGCACCCGGGTACACTTCTCCCAAACTGGCCACTGCCTTTTTGTAAATCTCGGCAGATGTGGTGTCATCGCATGCAACCACCTTTACACTACCCTGGAAGCAACCCGCATCCTTACATGATGGTGGCGGTCCAGGGTTCGCGCGAAGTACGCTTAGAGCAATGCCCGATAACTCTGATTCCACCTATTTTCAATGGGCTCGCAGAACCCGTTCATCGCCATGATTTTCATTCACCACAGCTAGGATGATATTCTCCTTTGCGACTTCCGCAACTGATGGACCGTAGGTTTTGACCCTTTTCGGTTTGTTTTGGGCAACCTCCATCGATCTTTCGCGCTTGTTTGCTATTTTATGCCGCTCTGGAGCAGTCAGCTGGAAGTTGGGCATGATAGCATTTGCCCACTCGATTTCTGCCAGAATCTCCGCACGATCACCGGGAAGCTCCCGATTACAGAGATCCACCAGTCCCTATCTTAGAGTCCACGATCAAGAACCATTTCCCTTTAACAGAGCCATTGAGATCGTGAATACAATAATAATTGTTATTTGGCGCTTACACTATAAAGCTCAGTGTTTGCCCCAGCTAATCCTAACAGTTGTGGTTGTACCACAAATGGAGGGTCCGACTCCGAACGGCAGATGTATATATGAGAAACTTTTTATGGCAAAAATACCTTCGGAAGTTTGCCATTGCCTGCCGAAGGGTGACCGCTACTGGAAAAATCCTCTCAAAAGACGATTGAAATGAAACAAATGGTTTGG
This sequence comes from Philophylla caesio, assembly GCA_963971545.1. NCBI lineage: Eukaryota > Metazoa > Arthropoda > Insecta > Diptera > Tephritidae > Philophylla > Philophylla caesio. The sequence continues at coordinate 88,941,167 of OZ020607.1, forward strand.
TAACAGTAATCGGTTAAGACATATGCATTTGATAAGTTATAAAAAACACATTTGTTTACGGCTAGTTTTAACCAGGCTTTTCGAGTTGGTTTTCATATTGAAAAAACCAAATAACCTGATTTTGAGGTGTGTCCCATTTTAGCGAAATTTTAACTTGAACTCGTTATTCTTAGGTCATTTATAGGTAGATACGTTTGTACACAAAAGTCGTGCAGTCGCGCCCGTCCACGTTTCGCCCGACCTTAGCAAGGTTCTTGGAGCTATGCGGGGTGTGCCAGAGCAAACCCTTCTCAGCCTTGATCCCTCTGACACAGATTTCATAGAGCCGCAGTAGTCTCGCCAAGAAGATCTCTTTATATACCCCTAAGTAAGCCCTAAATATTTCACATTGTGAGTCACCTTGGGTTCTTTTGGCTAGGTTAAATAGAGTTCGACAGATTCTGCGAGCCTTGTCAGCTTCTACATTCAACCAAGGTGGTTTCTTTTTTCCTTTTGGCTTCTTTATTGGGCAGGCCTTATCAAGAGCCTTTCCACGTGCCATGGCTACACGGTACTCTTACTCGTTTACCTGAAAGTTGGTTATCTAGTTCATTCCTGTATCTAGGACAGTCGGCATTTTTAAGGTTTCTCATGGGTTCAGTCCTAGGCGAGACCCCTCTGAGTAGAAAGAGATGTATCGATGGTCCGAAAAGGAATGCTCTTCAAGCACTTTCCAATTTCTGACCACCGCCTCTGTTTCCACCGATACGAGAGTCACGTCCAGGACTTTTGTTCTACTACTGGTTACAAAGGTGGGTTCGCTCTTTCTGTTACTTACAGCTAGGTTGGCTTTTAATATGAAATCGAAGAGTGACACACCTCTTTCGTTGGTGTCGCTGCTGCTCCATGTGAAGTGGTGCGCATTCTCATCACCGCCAAGAATCATCGCTCCCGCTGTATGCTGAGCGACTTTTCCACCATAGTCGCCGGAATTGGTTTGTCGCGGGCCAGGTACATAGACGTCAGCCGGATCACTTGACTATTGACCTCTAGGCTAATGATCGTCGTGTCACTTACCAACTTACCAGTGTATATTCCGCCGTCTGGAGTCCACAAATTCTAGGCCCAACAGTCCAGGGCTCTTGGATGAAAGCGATGTCTGCTGCCCCCTTTTCGATAGCTGGAGCAGCAGTGCAGCAGATGCCGCTTTACAGTGGTGGAGGTTTATCTGGACGACGCGCACCATCTTGGATGCATCCTCTCTCCCCCTTTACCATAGTACGGTTGGCTTTGTCGCCATCGTCCAACAAAAGCTCCTCCTCCGTATATTTGCGGAAGGTGAACCCAATACCAGGCGACGACGTCGAGAACGCATAGCCCCCGGACAGATCATCCATCGGATCGACCTGGCAAGGCTCTGCATCCCCTTCATCCTCGCTAAATTGGTCCACCTAGTGCGAGCGGTGCCGAACCCATATTTGATAGTCCCCTCCATCCTTTCCAGAAACAGTAGGGATTCTCTGTTCAGCATCAGAACCACCTGACGCGTCGCTTTGGTGCTGCTCTCCACCTTCAGCACCTTCCAATTTCCTCTGGCTCAGCGGGCTTCGCCGGCAGTCACACTCTTGCCTTCGGTCTGGAGGGGACCTCCTTGAAGTCCATGGCCCGGAGATTCGCACCCGGGTAGACTACTCCCAAACTGGCCACCAACTCGGGCTCGCAGAACCGGTTTATTGCCATGATTTTCTTTCACCACAGCTAGGATGATCTTCTCCTTTGCGACTTCCGCAAATGATGAACCGGGGGTTTTGACCCTTTTCAGTTTGTTTTGGGAAATCTCCATCCAGCTGGAAGTTGGGCATGATAGCATTTGCCCACTCGATTTCTGCCAGAATCTCCGCAAGATCACCGGGAAGCTCCCGATTACAGAGATTCTTCACTAGTTTGGACCTTTTTAAGATCCTGATGGCAGCCTTCCTGTGTCGTGACCGTCCAAGTCCCGCCCGACCTTAGCAAGGTTCTCGGAGCTATGCGGGGTGAGCCAGAGAGAACCCTTCTCAGCCTTGATCCCTCTGACACAGATTCCATAGAGCCGCAGTAGTCTCTCCAAGAAGACCTCTTTGACTATGGTGGTTTCGTTTTTCCTTTTGGCTTCTTAATTGGGCAGGCCTTATCAAGAGCCTTTCCACATGCCATGGCTACACGGTACTCTTACTCGTTTGACTGAAAGTCGCTTAACTAGTTCATTGCTGTATCTAGGCCAGTCGGCATTTTTGAGGTTTCTCATGAGTTCAGCCCTAGGCGAGACCCCCTCTAAGTAGAAAGAGATTTATCGATGGTCCAAAAAGGAATGCTCTTCAAGCACTTTCCAATTTCTGACCACCGCCTCTGCTTCCACCGACACGAGAGTCACGTCCAGGACTTCCGTTCTACTACCGGTTACAAATGTGGGTTCGCTATTTACAGCTAGGTTGGCTTTTAATATGAAATCGAAGAGTGACACACCTCTTTCGTTGGTGTCGCTGCTGCTCCATGTAAAGTGGTGCGCATTCTCGTCACCGCCAAGAATCAGCGCTCCCGCTGTATGCTGAGCGACTTTTCCACCATCGGCGTCGGAATTAATCTGTCGTGGGCCAGGTACATAGACGTCAGCCAGATCACCTGACTATTGACCTCTAGGCTCATGATCGTCGTGACCTCGTCACTAAATTGAGGAAAACAGAAATTTTAGTTTCGAATTAACAAGAATGCAAGATCTAGTTCTACCCACAGTTGCCCCACTTACCAGTGTATACTCCGTCGTCTGGAGTTTGCTGCCCTTCACTATCTTGGCCACTTAGTGGCTGGAGGAGAGGCCCTGCATCGCACGGTTCTACTGCTTCTTGGACGACTGCCCTTCCGAAATATTGCGAGTGCCGGTCTCGTTGTTTTTTATTTGTCTTGTCGTATCCATAATTTGATCCCACGGGTAGCGGAGAAAAGGGTTCGTCGACCCCAGGCAGAGATCCGCATTACCCGGGGGGAGGCCTGAATACAACTGGGAGCGGCCCCGTTCCCAGAGGGTACCGTACGAGACTGGGCTATTTGTGGGTCCCCAGTTAGGCTGATCATCGTACGGTACGCATGACACCCTGATCCAGCCCCTATCTTAGAGACCACGAACAAGACCCATTTCCATATAACAGAGCCATTGAGAGATTAATATTTCTCTTTCGTCTGCTTTCGCACTCACCACTTTCCTAATTTTCCAACTAATGGTCAACGCAAATGTTCTTAGTGTAAATCAAAAGACTCTAACTTTTCTTTAAATTCTTATTTTACAATTTAATTTAATTTTAAGTTTAACCCAAGATAAGGTAGGGTTTTAATTTATAAGCGCGTGCTCTGTTTCCGAACTCGGTTTGTATACTAACTACTGCGTTGTCGGCGGCAGGCTGCCCTGGTGGACGGCCGGGCGCTCGGTCCGCTCGGGCAACTCCGAAAAGCCGAGCGGATGTCCCAAACGGGCGTACAGCCGGTTGGTTTACTTGGCGGCGGTGGTGGCTTAAGCATCCTCCCCGCCCTGCAGGGATGCGCTGGTAAGCGACTTCTGCAGACCTTTTAAGGCGCGGATGGTGTTGTCTAGCACGCGTTGAGTGGTGCGGCCCCGGTACCGGTTTGTCTGCAGGCCGGCCGCAGTGCGCTTGATAGCTTCCTTCGCAGTCTTCTTCGTCGCTGTCTTATGCGTGGGTTTCACCAGCTTCCTCGGTAAAGGCAGGCGTTCACCTCGCGTGTTCGTCTGGCTGCGCTGGAACTTTCTGCTGGGCGCGGAGTGATAGCACAGTCTACAATGGAGACAATTTTCTGTCTCCGCGATTGGTGCCAGAGGGGAAGCTTTCCTGTTAGCCATTAAGTGTTTCAATCTGAAAATAGAAGAGCAAACGGAAACGAGAAGTACTTGGGATGACTTTTAAAACGGGAAGTTTTAAGCTTTTACTATAGAAGATATAGTGTAGGGATGGTATGTAGGGATGGTTTTCTCTTTTGTCGTTTTATTACTGTGATTCGCGCGAAGATGGGATGAAACACAGTTTTACCAGAGGACGCGTGACAACCCCGTGTTGCGTACGGATCTCCACGACACGTACATGGTTATCAGGCCCGTGGCGAACCCTTTCTATTCGTCCCAGTCTCCCCTCAGTGGGCGGGAACGAATCTTCTTTTATCACAACGAGATCGTCTGGTTGAGGATTGTGGTCTGGATTTTTCCATTATATATTTTCCGAAGATCCTTAAGATATTCCTCTTTCCATCTATGGCTGAATTTATGGTGAAGCGCTTTGACTTTCTTCCAGCGATTAAGTAGAGAGGGGTCTTCAGCGTTAGGCTCGGGAATGACCAATAGCGGTGCACCTGAATGAAGTGACCTGGAGTAAGCGCTGTAAAGTCAGCCGGGTCCTGTGATAGTGCGGACAAAGGTCTCGAGTTCAGAACCGCTCCAATTCGCACCAATATCGTCGTGACTTCTTCAAATGTGAACTTGTGGGATGCAGTGAATTTCTTTAGATGGATTTTAAAGCTTTTTACTGCGGATTCCCACAAGCCTCCCATGTGTGGGGCTCCGGGTGGTATATATTGCCAATTGATGCCTTGAGGAGCATACTTTTGAACAATGTCTGTGGAGCATTCGTTAAGAAATTTAACGAAGTCGCGTTCAGTTGCGCGTTGAGCAGAGTGGCCACTATTTGTGTGCGTGTTCGTTGCTTATAAAGAGTGCACACTTTGCATTGGAAAATGCATCGTTTAATTAGAGGTTTTAGCTCTGGTACGTAATACTCTTGCCTTACCATTTGAAGCATCAATCGCATTTCTGCATGAAGAAGCAGCGAATGTAGAAACTCGAAATATAGCTGGCAGAACCTCGATTTTGTTGGAAGAATGAATGGGTGTCTTTCGTTGAATTTCAACGTGGCATGCACCAATCTCCCATTAACCCGAAGTAGACCGTCTTTGTCCATTATCGGATTGAGAACAAGAAGAGGGCTTTTTTTGCTAATGGGTTTTTTATCCTGCAGCGCGTTTTTTTTTCATTCGGAAAATGACGTAACGGCGCCGTCTCGATAAGACGCGTTTTTGTTTGTTGGAACTCGTCATGGGTCAGATTCTTAGATTTGTTCCGCGCATTGTTCACGAAGCGGAACATGTACGCAGTCACGTGGAGTGCGCGAGAGAAGGATGAAAACCGGTCGAGAAAATCGGCCTCTTCCTCGAGCGCGTGATAGGCCTCTATTTTGCGCTTTTCTGAAGGAGATGCGCTGCGCGCTTTTGATTTTGGCCATGAGTCCGGGTTGCAAGAAATCCAGAGCGAGGAAACCGCCAGGTCTTGGGGCTTGCAACCGCGGGTGCCGAGGTCCGCTGGATTGTCACCACTAGCAACATGATGCCATGACAACCCAGTGTTGCGTACGGATTTCCACAACACGTACAAGGTTATCAGGCCCGTGGCGAACCCTCTCGATTCGTCCCAGTCTCCACTCAGTGGGCGGGAGCGAATCTTGTTTTATCACAATGAGATCGCCTGGTTGAGGATTGTGGTCTGGATTTTTCCACTTATATCTTTTTTGAAGATCCTTAAGATATTCCTCTTTCCATCTATGGCTGAATTGATGGGAAAGCACTTTGACTTTCTCCCAGCGATTAAGTAGAGAGAGGTCTTCAGCGTTAGGCTCGGGAATTGCAATTTGCGGTGCATCTCGAATGAAGTGACCTGGAGTTAGCGCTGTAAAGTCAGCCCGATCCTGTGATAGTGCGGACAAAGGTCTCGAGTTGAGAACCGCTTTAATTTCCACCAATACCGTCGTGAATTCTTCAAATATGAAATTGTGGGATGCACCGATTTTCTTTAGATGGATTTTAACGCTTTTTACTGCGGATTTCGACAAGCCTCCCATGTGTGGGGCTCCGGGTGGTATATATTGCCAATTGATGCCTTGAGGAGCATATTTTTGAACAATGTCTGTGGAGCATTCGTTAAGAAATTTAACGAAGTCGCGTTCAGTTGCGCGTTGAGCAGAGCGGCCACTATTTGTGTGCGTGTTCGTTGCTTATAAAGAGTGCACACTTTGCATTGGAAAATGCATCGTTTAATTAGAGGTTTTAGCTTTGGTACGTAATACTCTTGCCTTACCATTTGAAGCATCAATCGCAAGAGAAGGATTGTCAGCACTAGCAACATGATGCCATGTACCGTTCGGTAGAAACTCTTGGACTTGAGAGGTACGGTTGGATACATAGGTTTTCCATGTGCACTGTGGCTTTTCCAGCCAAGCTAGCACAATCTCTGAATCCGACCATAAGAAAGTGAGGCATCGCAAAACCCATGGATTTGAGTATCTTGCCTCGGAGAGAAATTAACCCATCGAGGGATTTCGATTTGGCAGATGGCTGGCAGATTTTCTGCGAACTGTTGCGATTTTAATAACGCTCCGGGCTTTGCACATTCATCCCAATCGACGCCATCTAGCCAAAGTTCTTGAAGCAGAATCTTTGCCTGAATCATCACTGGCGACAGCCATCCTGCCGGGTCAAAAAGTCGTGCGACAGACGACAAATTTGTCGTTTTGTTACGGCATTTTTTGGTGACATAGGCAGAATGGTGTAGGAAAACTTGTCTGTAAGCGCGTTCCAGCGAATACCAAGAGTTTTGGTTGTGGAAGCGCTCTCAAATTTTAAAAAGTTGGAGTCGAGAAGATCCTCTTTTGGAAACTGTTCTAATATGGCCGGATGATTGGCCGTCAAGTTCTTTAATACGAAACCAGCTGACTTTAGGGCTTTGATCACTTGACTACGTGATTCGGTGGCGTCGTCAATGTTATGACTTCCTGAGAGGATGTCATCCACATACGTCTGGTTTCTGAGTATTGGCGCCACCAATAGGAATATCGCTCTCGTAACATCAGCTAATTGATGTAATGTACGGATAGCGAGATAGGGCGGATGTAACGGTTTTGAGATTGTAATCGGTGACCGGAGAGTCAGCCGATTTACGAAATAAAATTCGCTGAAAAGAGAAAAGAAAGAGGTTTTTGGGGAAATCTTCCTTGAATGGAAGTCGCACAAAGTATCGACCGTTTGGAGCACGTGTCGTTGTTGTTGCATACATATTCTCACATGCCCGATCCTCCAGAGATATTTGCGGAGGCTGTGGAATTTCTTCTTCTTCCCAAAACTTTCTCAGTTGTGAACTGAGGTCTGCGTTCGAGCATTCTTCTACTTGTGTCGAGAATGACACAACCTTTTCCGTTATTTGACCACTAAGAATCCAGCCAAATATTGTATTTTGCGCAAGTATGGTATCGCAAATATTTTGTATACCTTTCAGCAGGATGTGTGGAAGAATATCGCTGCCAATGACCATATCAGTCTGTGCTGATATGTGGCAATTGGGGTCAGCGAGCTCAGGGATTTTGAACTGCTGCCTGTGTTCATGGCTAATGGAGAATGTTGGCATATGCTTCGTTAATTGTGGTAACACAATAGCCTGAACTTTTATCCTTTGCTTGGTTTTGGATGCAACCGGTGTAAGAGGACAAAGTCTGGATGAGTTTTGGACGACGTGTCCACCCATGCCAGATATTTCGAAGCTGGAATGTTCGAATGGAAGTTTTAACCATTTTTGAACTTTAGAGGAAATAAAAGTCTTTTGTGAGCCTTGGTCAATTAAGGCTGTAAGTTGAAACAATTCCCCTTCGCGTTCGACTGCGACAATGGCAGTTGGAAGGAGAATTTTGCTGCCATTGGCTGCATGCAATGATTGTATATGTGCCTGTTTGAAACAGCACGGCTGCTCGCTAGAATTGGAGCTTGACTGCACTTTTCGAGCGGGAGATGTCGAGGTGGCAGTAGTGTGCTGCGCAGAGGTACCAAAGGTTCTCGGACTAGAGCGGCGAGCTTGTGGCTTTGTATTGACGTGCAACAGTGAGTGATGCCTTTATTGGCAATGTGTACACGATCACTTGCTCGGGCATTCATTAGTGCTGTTAGAATTAGCAAGACAGTTTTTGCACAACTTGCTTTGGTTTACGAATTGTGTACGGTACGGAACCGAAATTCGTTTGAATTGTTGGCGGACTCTAATCAGATGACGAGAGTTGCAGTATGTACAGGATAATTCTCGCTTCGATTCTGCCACGAAAGCGTTGGTCCTGTTAAAGGGCCTGCTTTGCGAAGCATTTTGATGAGTGACAGGGTTTGTTTTACTTTGGCTTGGATGAAGCCGAATCAATCTTTCGACTACTTCGTATCTTGAAGTAAGGAAGTCATCCATTTGATACCATGTGGGTAAATCTCTTCGGGAAGAGAGAGATTGTTCCCAAAGTGACAATGTGTTTTCGGGCAGCTTTGATGAGCATATGTATACCAAGATGGGATCCCAGCTGTCTGTCTTAACATCTTGGGAATGAAGAATCGACAGACAGTTGTTTATCGAGGTTTGCGGCTTCTGAAGTTGATCACTATTTTCGGTTTGTATAATGGGCAGAGTCATAAGAATCTTGATCTGGTTGTCAACCAGGATACGTTTGTGCATCGTGACCGTAAAGCTTCCCATGCCAGCTCGAAATTGTCATCGCTAAGCGGATATTGCTTTACAATTGAGCCGGCTTTTCCTTGGGTTTTGTATCGAAGGTGATACAATTTCTGAGCACGGGAGAGCTTCAGGTGGTTTATGTAAACCGCTGTGAACATGTCACGAAAAGTGGGCCATTCTTCATAACCACCATAAAATGTCTCCGTGTCACAAGGTGGGACTTGAAGGCAGACGTTTCCCTCCGCCGAGGGGTGTTCCACGCCGGATGGTGGTCTCGGCTCAGCAATTGCTCTCATCACCGTGAGTTGCTCAGCAATTCTTGCTTCGGTCACCTCATATTGTTTAAGGCAAGCATAGTATTTGCGGAAGGATATCATCTGATTTTGAAAAAACCATATCATAAACCGATTGAAGCCGTGCCCAACAATCATCTATTGATTTGTCTTTTATCATCAGATACGATTCTGTGTAATCTTGAATTGGCGCATCACTGAATCGTGCACAGTATCTCATGAGACTGTCACTTTCCGCTATAAACTTTTGCGCGGAGGGGTCAAAAGTTTTAGTTTTGGTTTTCACGCTGGCTTCTAGCGCAGCGGTTTTTGACCGTGTCTCAATGTCTGACAATTTTGCTGGACTGTGTCCAAGTGGCATTTGGGATAAGCAGTGAAAAAATTACTCGTAAGAAAATATGTAACCGATAAAATTGCGTGTGAGTTTATGAAAAAAAAACCCTTAATTACCAGAACAATTTGCACTTAGTGCCACAGAGAACCTGGAACTGAGTAAGGTTTTGTAGCGGTGTTTGCGGTTTTTTTTTTGTATGTATTAAACTTGGATGCTTGGAAACCGGACTGCCAAACTAAAATCCGCGAATTGGGATTTTTATTTTATGTAACAGAAAAAAGAAAGCAAACACTTTCACTTTTATATACGTAGTGGAAATATACGTAGATATGTTTGTTTAAAGATATATATATATATTATATACGTAGTTGAAATATACGTATGTATGTATGTAATTATGTAATTGTATAATATTTGTATATATAAGATTGAACACCTGAAAAATATTGCTAAATTTCACTTTTTTGTTGCGAAATATTCCCTAATGGGCTGCCTCTTTGTATCTAAATATTAGAATATCTTTTGGAATTTCGATGTTAATTTACGTTGTTCGCATGCATGTATATGCCGATATCATATGTACGTATGTAGTAATATTTGCGCGCAAGTAAACAAACACGTACGTGTGTGTGTAGTTAGATTACATACGAAGCCAGAGTAATGGCTCAGCTGTGATTATTTATTTATGTTGAAAAGTCGAAGTGTATGTATGTATGCGGGAGAGTGCAAATATATACACCCAAAAGCCGCTCAACGCTGAGGTGAGTTGTGGATACTGCACTTGGTGTGTCGTGAGCGCGCTTTGTTTGAACTCTCTTAGCTTGGTGAGTGCGGCCGAGTAAAGTGAAGTAGTTAAAAAAGAGAAGCCAAGATCAGAGAAAGAGCGTTGGCTGCGCGGTGGCTGAATTATTTGAAAAATTATAGCCACTCACTTCGTTACAAAGTGTTGGGTGCTAAGCGAATATTAGCAGATAATGTAATAAGCAAGAGTGAATATATGTGCGTATGCGTATATGTAAATGGCATATGGAAAAAGTGCCCTTATGTTTTTCGGCACTTTGGCTAAGTTCAACGGCAGAAATTGGTAAGTAGGGAAAGTAATCTGCTGATATTTTATTATGTACAGTGGGACAGTAGGCATTTAAAACTGCAACGGAATATTTTTTAAATATGTACCATGCATATATGCGCGTATGTATATATATATATATATATCTATATATGTATAAATTAGCAGTAAGTGAATATATGTATACCGCTTTTTGGGTAAAACGGATTATTTTCCCCAACCTTTTTTGTATTTTTATTAAAAGCGGCAAATTACCGAAATGAAAGTTTCCGCGGTAAGAAAATATCCGCTTTTTATTCACCGCTCTGGTTTGAAAAATTAAGCCTTTTTAACTTATATACATATACATACATGTGCGTACTTTGTTCATATGGATACATGCATGTATGTACATATGCTCTCGCGTGCAGTTTCCTTTTTTTGAAAACAATATGACCTTCAGGAAAATGAAGGGTGTTTTGAATTTTTTTTAATGAAAATTAAAAAGTGTGCCTACTTATAACTTTTTACTTTCCTTTTTTATTAGTTTTTGTTTGCGATCCTCGATCCTGTGGCTTGCCCACACTGCTGTTGTTGCAGGATTGGAATTTTAAGCTGTTGCTGCGGCAGATGTTGCACCGTCCGAATTTTGTGTTGCTGCAAATGCTGCTCTGCTGTTGCCACTTAAAGCTGTTGCCGCTGTTTTTTTTTTTTTTGGTACTCTTGTGTTCTTTTATTTAATTTTGAATGTATAATAAATATATATTTGTTTTGAATATAGTTGATTTTGCTTTTTTATGCTTTAATGAATTCGCATTGCTTTTAAGCAAATTTTTATCTGTTCACTTCTGTATGTGCAATAACATTGTTTATGCAATTTTTGAGTTGCGAACGAACGATTTTTTGAATATTTTGTAATATTTGCCAAAAGGGCTTGTGCCAAGGTTGGCTGCGAAGGACCAATAAATATTCCACTTTGGTCTCCTTTCGCACTCACCACTTTCCTAATTTTCCAACTAATGGTCAACACAAATGTTCAAAAGATTCTAACTTTTCTTTAAATTCTTATTTTACAATTTTATTTAATTTTAAGTTTAATCCACGATAAGGTAGGGTTTTAATTTGTAAGCGCGTGCGCTGTTTCCGAACTCGGTTTGTATACTGACTACTGCGTTTTCGGCGGCAGGCTGCCGTGGTGGACGGCCGGCCGCTCGGTCCGCTCGGGCAACTCCGAAAAGCCGAACGGATGTCCCAAACAGGCGTATGGCCGGTTGGTTTACTTGGCGGCGGCGGCGGCTTAAACAAGAGACATAAGCACATGCCTGATCTTAGCTGAGCACCTTGCCGACATCGTACGGGATTGCTCTGTAGTGCTCATTTCCAGTCGGCACCCTAGCGGAGGGTTCAGTCCAAGGATTTTTGCCAACCCAACCTAACCTAAGCATCATATAGGAAAATATGGATCAGTACGAAAAATTATTCGATGCAGAACGACGTTCATCGTAACACATGACTCTTTTATTAAATAATATCGACCTGATTTAAAATTCCACAATAAAGCGACCATCGGGTGCCTTCTGGGGTGTTTAATCAAACTGTACTTCACAGTAGCGTGAATATAATAATAATTATTATTTGGCGCTTACGCTATAAAGCTCAGTGTTTACCCGAGCTTCTTCTCACATTTGTGGTGTGCATCTCTTATGTTGTACCACAAATGGAGGGTCCGACTCCGAACGGCAGATGTATATATGAGCAACTTTTCATGGCAAAAATACCTTCGGAGGTTTGCCATTGCCTGCCGAAGGGTGACCGCTACTAGACAATTTTTTTTCTATAAGAATATATAGCCTATATATATTCCATTAAGACACTGCCCACTCTTCCGAAGAATTTTTGATTCTAGACAAAGCTGTTTACGGCTAGTTTTAACCAGCCTTTTAGAGTTGGTTCTCATATTGAAAAAACCAAATAACCTGGTTTTGAGGTGTGTCCCATTTTAGCGAAATTTTAACTTGAACTCGTTATTCTTAGGTCATTTATGGGTAGATACGTTTGTACACAAAAGTCGTTCAGTACTGGTGGTGTCGACTTACATTTATAGGATCTTTCCATGATTTGGCGTACTTTGAATATCTGGTCAATGGTGGCGTGAATGGCCACTTGTTGAAAAGCACGCTGAAGGTCGATCTTTGAAAATATTATCTTCCCTTGAAAATCGCAGGTTAAAGTGGAGTTCCCTTTCATGTAAGCATGCTGGGAAGATATTTATTTGTGTGTTATTGAATCTCTGATGTGACCATTAATTACTCGCTCTAGTACCTTCAGTTGAAAGGAGCAGAGACTTATAGGCTTAAAGTCTTTGGGATTGACGTGAGATATTTTACCTGGTTTAGGGATAAATACAACCCTCGATTCCTTCCACATTTTAGGAATATAATTGAGGTTTAACACCGCTATATACATATCATGCAGCCAAGTTGCGCTTAGCTCCAAAGATTGCTGAAGCTGTACCGGTGAGACTTCATCTGGACCCGGCGCCTTGTAGGGTTTAAATGTCTCAATTGCCAAGGTTACTTTCTCTAATGAGAGGAAGTCAGCAGCTACCGATTGTTCCCTCACTGCAGTCGATCTGTTCGGGAGCCCGCCCGCCGCGTACGGGAAGTGTGTCTCCAGGAGAAGTTTGAGAGTGTCCTTTGCCGACGCCGTCCACGTCCCGCTCGCCCTTAGCAAGGTTCTCAGAGCTATGCGGGGTGAGCCAGAGAGAACCCTTCTCAGCCTTAATCCGTCTGACACAGATTGCATAGAGCCGCAACAGTCTCTCCAAGAAGATCTCTTTGACTGCCTTAAGAGCTTTTTATAGTCCCCTAAGTGAGCCCTACATATTTCCCATTGTGAGTCACTTTGGGTTCTTTTGGCTAGGTTACATAGAGTTCGACAGAATCTGCGAGCCTTGTCAATTTCTACATTCCACCACGGTGGTTTCGTTTTTCCTTTTGGCTTCTTAATTGGGCAGGCCTTATCAAGAGCCTTTCCACATGCCATGGCTACACGGTACTCTTACTCGTTTGCCTGAAAGTCGCATTTTTAAGGTTTCTAATTTGTTCAGTCCTTGGTGAGACCCCTGTAAGTAGAAAGAGATGTATCGAATGGAATGGTCTTCAAGCACTTTTCAATTTCTGACCACCGCCTCTGCTTCCACCGACACGAGAGTCACGTCCAGGACTTCCGTTCTACTACTGGTTACAAAGGTGGGTTCGCTATTTCTGTTACTTACAACTAGGTTGGCTTTTAATATGAAATCGAAGAGTGACACACCTCTTTCGTTGGTGTCGCTGCTGCTCCATGTGAAGTGGTGCGCATTCTCGTCACCGCCAAGAATCAGCGCTCCCGCTGTATACTGAGCGACTTTTCCACCATCGGCGTCGGAATTGGTCTGTGGTGGGCCAGGTACATAGACGTCAGCCGGATCACTTGACTTTTGACCTCTACGCTCATGATCGTCGTGTCACTTACCCACTTACCAGTGTATACTCTGCCGTCTCGAGTCCACAAATTCTATGCCCAACAGTCCAGGGCCCCTGGATGAAAACGATGTCTGCTGCCACCTTTTCGATAGCTGGAGCAGCAGTACAGCAGATGCCGCTTTACAGTGGTGGAGGTTTATCTGGACGACGCGCACCATCTTGGACGCATTCTCTCTCCCCCTCCACCATAGTACGGCTGGCTTCGTCTTATCGTCCGACATAAGCTCCTTCTCCGTATACTTGCGGAAGTTGAACCCAATCCATCGGATCGACCTGGCCAGGCTCTGCATCCCCTTCATCCTCGCTAATTTCGTCCACCTCTGCTTCTACTGCTGCGCGCTGCATATACGTCGTTGGAGTTCACCCTAACCCGAGCGGTGCCGAACCCATATTTGATAGTCCCCTCCGTCCTTTCCAGAAAGGGTAGGGATTCTCTGTTCAGCATCAGAACAACCTGACGCTCCGCTTTGGTGCTGCTCTCCACCTTCAGCACCTTCCAATTTCCTCTGGCTCAGCGGGACGTGACCTAGCCAGCGGAGCCGCTGATTCTTAATCCGCTGCACTTTATCTACGTCATTGTACAGCTCGTACAGCTCATCGTTCCATCGAACGCGGTATTCGCCGTCGCAAAGACGCAAAGGTCCATAAATCTTTCGAAGAATCTTTCTCTCGAACACTTCAAGAGCCCTCTCATCTGATGTTGTCATCGTCCATGCTTCTGCGCCATACAAAAGGACGGGCATGATGAGAGACTTATAGAGTATGGTTTTTGGCCGTCGAGAGATGATTTTACTGTGCAGTTGCCTACTCAGTCCGAAGTAGCACTTGTTGGCAAGAGAGATTCTGCGTTGGATTTCAAGGCTGACGCTGTTATTGGTGTTAATGCTGGTTCCTAAGTAAACGAATTTCTCTACTCTTTCAAAGTTATAACTGTCAACAGTGATTTGTGATCCCAGTCGTGAATGTGTCGACTGTCTATTTGATGACAGGAGATACTTCGTCTTGCCCTCGTTCACCTTCAGACCTATTCGCTTCGCTTCTCTATCCAGTTTGGAGAAGGCAGAACTAACTGCGCGGTTGTTAAGGCCGATGATGTCAATGTCATCGGCGTACGCCAGCAGTTGCACACTCTTATAAAAGATGGTGCCTGACCGATTTAGTTCTGCCGCTCGAACTATCTTCTCCAGCATCAGGTTAAAGAAATCGCACGACAAAGAGTCACCCTGTCTGAAACCTCGTTTGGTATCAAACGGCTCGGAGAGGTTCTTCCCAATTCTGACGGAGCTGGTGGTGTTGCTCAACGTCATTTTACATAGCCGTATAAGTTTTGCGGGGATACCAAATTCAGACATTGCGGCATAATGGCAACTTCTTTTCGTGCTGTCGAAGGCGGCTTTGAAGTCGACAAAAAGATGGTGTGTGTTGATTTTTCTTCCTCGGGTCTTTTCCAAGATCTGGCGTATTGTGAATATCTGGTCGGTGGTGGATTTACCAGGTCTAAAGCCACCCTGATAAGGTCCAATCAGTTCGTTGACGGTGGGAGTAAGTCGCTATAATTGGCACAGACTACAGGATCATCCTTTTTGTGGATTGGGCAGAGCAGACTTAAGTTCTAATCAGTAGGCATGCGTTCTTCCGATCATATTCTAGAGATACGCTCGTGCATGCACTTAATCAGCTCCTCTCTGCCGTACTTAAATAACTCAGCTGGTAACCCGACAGCCCCGGCGGCTTTGTTGTTCTTCAGCCGTGCTATCGCTTTCCGAATTTTGTCATGGTCGGGTGATGGTACATCACGTCCATCATCATTGATTGGGGATTCACATTCATCATCTTCACCCATAACGTACCCAAAATATCGAACCTCTTAGAAGCAAAACTTGCTCTTCTCCACATTTATCGTTAACTTTGCTACGGGTAAGCACTGAGCGACCTTTTCTAACAAACATATATGAGATAGAAAATCTTCAGAACACACTCACAAATCATCAAGGTAGACAAACACAGATTCAAGCAACGAAGCAGGTATAATTTTGTCCATCAGTAGACACATTCTCTGCCCTGCATTGCAGAGCTCGAATGGCATTACCGTAAATTGGTAAACGGGTCTCCCTGGCACTGTAAAAGGAGTAATCTCTGGGGGAATTTGCCAGAACGCGTCCTTTAAGTCTATTACTCCCATACTTAGCATTATCTCCAATCCTTCATACACTAATCTTTGTTTCGCAGGTGAAATGGGATAAATAGGAACTAAACACAATATACAACATAGCAACAAACAACGGATGTAAAAAGGAGCTCGTAGATAAGTTCAGAAAAATGAATGCAATTCAAAAAAGAAGCGACAGAGAGCTAGACGAAAAAACTTGGACAGTAATGACTTATACAGGAAAAATGACATAAAAATTTGCAAGTTTTTTCAGTAAATATAATACCCACACGGTGTCCAAAAATCGAAACAACCAGGGAAGGATACTTAAAAGCAGCACGAATAAAGAAGACCCATTGAACAAACAAGGCGCGTACAAACTGACCTGTGAGTGTCAATATAGCTATATAGAACAAACAGAACGTAAAGAAAGAACAAGGTTTCATGAACACATAAGAGACTACAACAAAAGGATACGAAAACCCACGGCAATACCTGAATCTAGTTTTGCAAACCATCTGGTAAACGCAAAATGTTCACCAGCAAACATAAGGAAACCCGTTAAGGTATTGCACGTACAACAAAAAGGACGGCGCCTAAATGCTCTTGAAAACATGGAAATATATAAACTAAAAACATTTGATAGGAGGATAATAAACGAACAAATAAACAGCAACTCTGATGTGATATTTGCACCATTAAGGCGTGTTTACAAAAAAACAAAGCAAAGACGTAAGTAAAATGACAGATACCAGCATACAAAACAAACTTACAATACCCAAACGGACTAAAATTATTGACTTTCTACCTGTTCATACCACGGAGGTTAATTCGAGATAAAATATACCTTTTGGATTCTAACCGCGCGAGACTTCAGATACCTATACTCAGTACTCTAAACATTTGTTAACATTGACGATTATGCACCAATACCTGCTATACCAAATAACGAAAAAAATACGGAACACAGACCTAAATTGAACAGAACGAAAATTGACACTGAAAATAGCACAACGCCGAAAGCGGTTTGTCTCCAAACCAAACTTGACAAGAAAAGTCGGAAAATCGTTGCAACAAAAATCAACATTATTAACTATTGATATTTGTTGTAACGATTTTCTTCACTTTTTAAGCACTTAAAAACCGCGTAAGCAACGCACATCCGTACATTAAGATGTTCTTATAAGCCTATGCGGGGAAACGAGTCGCCGGTAACGATGCAAATTTTACTGAAAGATGAGATTCTGCTCTATGAGCGACCACGTAGGATGGCGCAGGTGAGGAAACGGAATTTGCGTCACCCGTTGTGTTTGTGACCAAAAAGGATGGAACGAAAAGATTGTGGTGCGACTACAGGAGACTCAACGAGAGAATTGTGCGGGACAATTTCCTGCCGTTGATCGACGACGTCATAGAAAGATTAGAAGGCTTCAGCGAATTTACGACGCTTGATCTTCGTGACGGATTTTTTCACTTACCTGTGGAACCAGTTTCGCAGAAATACACTTCTTTTCTAACATTTGACGGCCAGCATGAGTTTTTTTTCGTTCCTTTCGGAATAACAAACTCCCCGGCAGTGTTCTCTAGGTTTATCCTAGCTATCTTTAGGGATTTAATACAATCAAAGTGGCTCTTACTAATGTACCGGCGCTTAAGTTGTATAACGCCAAAGCTGTAACAGAAGTCCACACGGACGCTTGTATGTTAGGGTATGGGGCGATGCTCCTGCAAAAGGATTTCGAAGACCAGCAGTTTCACCCCGTTCAGTTCATGAGTAGACAAACCAGGCCTTATGAAGAAAAGTACCATTCATACGAACTGGAAGTTTTGGCTATAATAGAGGCTCTTAAGAAGTGGAGGGTATATCTACTTGGTATCAAGTTAAAGATTGTTACAGATTGCAAGGCATTTACAGCCACTGTTAAAAAGTGCTATTTCTACAGGAATACGACTTCGTGCATAGGCAAGGCACGAAAATCAGGCATGTTGACCCGCTGAGTAGAGTTGCGTGTTTAATAAAGGAAGATTCGATGATTGAGCAAAGGGAAGGTTATGAAGATTACATCTTGAAAAACGAGATTCTGTCTAAAGATGTCACTAGGGAATTAATCGTCATACCGGAACCAATGGAAGAGGAGATAATTACTACACCGCACCGTCAGGGCCACTTTTCGGCTAAGAAAACAATACAGATGGTCGAAAAGTCATACTTCATTCCGAAGTTAGCAGCAAAGGCTTAAAGGGTCGTTAGGAGCTGCATCGAATGCATTATTACCGACAGCAAGAAGAGAAAAAGAGAGGGGTTTCTGTCGCCAATCAAATAAGAAGACAGACCGTTGGCGACATACCATTGAGTCGACTCATAAGAGATACAAACACATGCTGTTTCGAAATTTATGTGGTTGTATCCGACCAAACGCACAGGCGTCGAAGAAGTAGTTAACAGATTGCGCGGGCAATCTGCAGTGTTCGGAAATCCGAAGAGAATTATTACGGATAGGGGCACGGAGTTTACCGCCTGTATTTTTCAAAGTTATTGTGAAGAAGAACGTATACAGCATATCCTCATTACAACAGGTGTCCCCAGGGGCAACGGACAAGTAGAGAGGGTGCATAAAACTGCAATTCCGATATTAGCGAAGTTATTTTCGGATAATAAATACGTAGAAACCGTGCAAAGAACAATCATTAATACTCCGCCTCGCAGTACCAAGTATTCGCCGTTTAAGATTTTAACGAGCATCAAAATGCGTGTACCTGAAAACTCCGAACTTAAGGAGTTAATTGACGAAGACAACTTTCAAGAGTTAGCTGTTGAACATAAGGGAGTGTGTAGCAAAGCAAGAGATAATATCCAAAAGCTCCAACAAGAGAATAGGAAAACTTTTAACGCAGATAGAAAGAAAGAAATAATTTACGAGGTCGGGTCGTTAGTAGCAATAAGACATAAGCAATTTGTGTCGGGAATGAAGTTAAAGCCAAAGTTCATGGGGCTGAGAGAAAAGTAGCAGAGAAGGCAATAGTGCGCGGTGTGTCGGATTTATTTCCTTTTAACGTTTTACTAATAATAAAACTTCATTTCTAAAATAAATTTTGTAATCTAAACTGAATTTTCGTATAATAAATGTATAATAAAATCGGAAACCAAGCTATGTACAACGTACAGCGACTTTTTATTACCTACATGTATGCACATCTGATACCATGCCAGGCCAGTAATACTTTTAGCGTATTCGCGAGAAAGTCTTATGAATGCCTCCATGACCTGTAAGACGAAACTACCAGTCCGGGTCGTATCTCCGACGGAACCCAAAGCTTCCAGGTCTGCTCCGCATGAAGTCTAAGCCCCCTGTCAAAATGTGTTATTTTGTATACGTAGCCGTCAGATACGCATAAATCAGTTAGCTTGTCCTTGTTTTCTGTTACTGCTTTCATAAGTTCTATGTATTGGTCAGATTCTAAACATGGCGATTCTAGGGAAACATCAACTACTCTTTCAGGTACAACATTTTGAGAGCCTTTGCAATGTTTGATATTAAAATCGAAACCCTGCAATTTTAGGCTAAACCTCGCGAGTCAGTCGATGCCTTACATTGAATGTAAAATCGTTTGTTGAAGTGCGGGTGTGCAAGTACGGGTGCCGATATTAGGCTTTGCCTAAGTACCTCAAAGGTTACCAACTAACCAACCAGTCATATTAAATTTTCTGATTTTATATTTTTTGTGATGCAGTCGTGCAGTAGTACTGCAATGGTCGCGGAATCTTGAATGAAGCGTCGGTACCAGCCCGCCATGCCCAGGAGCCGTCACAACTGTTTAGGGGTTTTTTGCTCGGGCATCTGTCCGAATCCAGCCATCACCCATACTTACCTACTTAAATGGCGCATTAACCGCCTAAGCGATTTTGGCCGAGGTCAACAAAGCACGCCAGCTGTCCCTATACGTGCTAACTGGCGCCAATTGGAAATCCCAAGTATAGCCAAGTTTTTTTCCACTTGGTCTTTCCAACGCAGAGGAGGTCTTCCTTTTCCTCTGCTACCACCCGCGGGTACTGCGTCAAAAACCTTCAGGGCTGGAGCTATTTCATCCATCCGCCGTCGCAAAGACGCAAAGGTCCATAAATCTTTCGAAGAATCTTTATCTCGAACACTTCAAGAGCCCTCTCATCTGATGTTGTCATCGTCCATGCTTCTGCGCCATACAAAAGGACGGGCATGATGAGAGACTTATAGAGTATGGTTTTTGGCCGTCGAGAGATGATTTTACTGTGCAGTTGCCTACTCAGTCCGAAGTAGCACTTGTTTGCAAGAGAGATTCTGCGTTGGATTTCAAGGCTGACGCTGTTATTGGTGTTAATGCTGGTTCCTAAGTAAACGAATTTCTCTACTCTTTCAAAGTTATAACTGTCAACAGTGATTTGTGATCCCAGTCGTGAATATGTCGACTGTCTATTTGATGACAGGAGATACTTCGTCTTGCCCTCGTTCACCTTCAGACCTATTCGCTTCGCTTCTCTATCCAGTTTGGAGAAGGCAGAACTAACTGCGCGGTTGTTAAGGCCGATGATGTCAATGTCATCGGCGTACGCCAGCAGTTGCACACTCTTATAAAAGATGGTGCCTGACCGATTTAGTTCTGCCGCTCGAACTATCTTCTCCAGCATCAGGTTAAAGAAATCGCACGACAAAGAGTCACCCTGTCTGAAACCTCGTTTGGTATCAAACGGCTCGGAGAGGTTCTTCCCAATTCTGACGGAGCTGGTGGTGTTGCTCAACGTCATTTTACATAGCCGTATAAGTTTTGCGGGGATACCAAATTCAGACATTGCGGCATAATGGCAACTTCTTTTCGTGCTGTCGAAGGCGGCTTTGAAGTCGACAAAAAGATGGTGTGTGTTGATTTTTCTTCCTCGGGTCTTTTCCAAGATCTGGCGTATTGTGAATATCTGGTCGGTGGTGGATTTACCAGGTCTAAAGCCACCCTGATAAGGTCCAATCAGTTCGTTGACGGTGGGATTAAGTCGCTATAATTGGCACAGACTACAGGATCATCCTTTTTGTGGATTGGGCAGAGCAGACTTAAGTTCTAATCAGTAGGCACGCGTTCTTCCGATCATATTCTAGAGATGAGCTCGTGCATGCACTTAATCAGCTCCTCTCTGCCGTACTTAAATAACTCAGCTGGTAACCCGACAGCCCCGAGGGCTTTGTTGTTCTTCAGCCGTGCTATCGCTTTCCGAATTTTGTCATGGTCGGGTGATGGTACATCACGTCCATCATCATTGATTGGGGATTCACGTTCATCATCTTCACCCATAACGTACCCAAAATATCGAACCTCTTAGAAGCAAAACTTGCTCTTCTCCACATTTATCGTTAACTTTGCTACGGGTAAGCACTGAGCGACCTTTTCTAACAAACATATATGAGATAGAAAATCTTCAGAACACACTCACAAATCATCAAGGTAGACAAACACAGATTCAAGCAACGAAGCAGGTATAATTTTGTCCATCAGTAGACACATTCTCTGCCCTGCATTGCAGAGCTCGAATGGCATTACCGTAAATTGGTAAACGGGTCTCCCTGGCACTGTAAAAGGAGTAATCTCTGGGGGAATTTGCCAGAACGCGTCCTTTAAGTCTATTACTCCCATACTTAGCATTATCTCCAATCCTTCATACACTAATCTTTGTTTCGCTGGTGAAATGGGATAAATAGGAACTAAACACAATATACAACATAGCAACAAACAACGGATGTAAAAAGGAGCTCGTAGATAAGTTCAGAAAAATGCATGCAATTCAAAAAAGAAGCGACAGAGAGCTAGACGAAAAAACTTGGACAGTAATGACTTATACAGGAAAAATGACATAAAAATTTGCAAGTTTTTTCAGAAAATATAATATCCACACGGCGTTCAAAAATGGAAACAACCAGGGAAGGATACTTAAAAGCAGCACGAATAAAGAAGACCCATTGAACAAACAAGGCGCGTACAAACTGACCTGTGAGTGTCAATATAGCTATATAGAACAAACAGAACGTAAAGAAAGAACAAGGTTTCATGAACACATAAGAGACTACAACAAAAGGATACGAAAACCCACGGCAATACCTGAATCTAGTTTTGCAAACCATCTGGTAAACGCAAAATGTTCACCAGCAAACATAAGGAAACCCGGTAAGGTATTGCACGTACAACAAAAAGGACGGCGCCTAAATGCTCTTGAAAACATGGAAATATATAAACTAAAAACATTTGATAGGAGGATAATAAACGAACAAATAAACAGCAACTCTGATGTGATATTTGCACCATTAAGGCGTGTTTACAAAAAAACAAAGCAAAGACGTAAGTAAAATGACAGATACCAGCATAGAAAACAAACTTACAATACCCAAACGGACTAAAATTACTGACTTTCTACCTGTTCATACCACGAAGGTTAATTCGAGTTAAAATATACCTTTTGGATTCTAACCGCGCGAGACTTCAGATACCTATACTCAGTACTCTAAACATCTGTTAACATTGACGATTATGCACCAATACCTGCTAGACCAAAAAAACGAAAAAATACGGAACACAGACCTAAATTGAACAGAACGAAAATTGACACTGAAAATGGCACAACGCCGAAAGCGGTTTGTCTCCAAACCAAACTTGACAAGAAAAGTCGGAAAATCGTTGCAACAAATATCAACAACTATTGATATTTGTTGTAACGATTTTCTTCACTTTTTAAGCACTTAAAAACCGCGTAAGCAACGCACATCCGTACATTAAGATGTTCTTATAAGCCTATGCGGGGAAACGAATCGCCGGTAACGATGCAAATTTTACTGAAAGATGAGAGTCCGCTCTATGAGCGACCACGTAGGATGACGCAGGTGAGGAAACGGAATTTGCGTCACCCGTTGTGTTGGTGACCAACAAGGATGGAACGAAAAGATTGTGGTGCGACTACAGGAGACTCAACGAGAGAATTGTGCGGGACAATTTCCTGCCGTTGATCGACGACGTCATAGAAAGATTAGAAGGCTTCAGCGTATTTACGACGCTTGATCTTCGTGACGGATTTTTTCACGTACCTGTGAAACCAGATTCGCAGAAATACACTTCTTTTCTAACATTTGACGGCCAGCATGAGTTTCTTTTCGTTCCTTTCGGAATAACAAACTCCCCGGCAGTGTTATCTAGGTTTATCGTAGCTGTCTTTAGGGATTTAATACAATCAAAGTGGCTCTTACTAATGCACCGGCGCTTTAGTTGTACAACGCCAAAGCTGTAATAGAAGTCCACACGGACGCTTGTATGTTAGGGTATGGGGCGATGCTCCTGCAAAAGGATTTCGAAGACCAGCAGTTTCATCCCGTTCAGTTCATGAGTAGGCAAACCAGGCCTTATGAAGAAAAGTACCATTCATACGAACTGGAAGTTTTGGCTATAATAGAGGCTCTTAAGAAGTGGAGGGTTATCTACTTGGTATCAAGTTAAAGATTGTTACAGATTGCAAGGCATTTACAGCCACTGTTAAAAAGTGCTATTTCTACAGGAATACGACTTCGTGCATAGGCAAGGCACGAAAATGAGGCATGTTGACCCGCTGAGTAGAGTTGCGTGTTTAATAAAGGAAGATTCGATGATTGTGCAAAGGGAAGGTTATGAAGATTACATCTTGAAAAACGACATTCTGTCTAAAGATGTCACTAGAGAATTAATCGTCATACCGGAACCAATGGAAGAGGATATAATTACTACACCGCACCGTCAGGGCCACTTTTCGGCTAAGAAAACAATACAGATGGTCGAAAAGTCATACTTCATTCCGAAGTTAGCAGCAAAGGCTTAAAGGGTCGTTAGGAGCTGCATCGAATGCATTATTACCGACAGCAAGAAGAGAAAAAGAGAGGGGTTTCTGTCGCCAATCGATTAAGAAGACAGACCGTTGGCGACATACCACGTTGATCATATGGGGCCCATTGAGTCGACTCATAAGAGATACAAACACATGCTGTTTCGAAATTTATGTGGTTGTATCCGACCAAACGCACAGGCGTCGAAGAAGTAGTTAACAGATTGCGCGGGCAATCTGCAGTGTTCGGAAATCCGAAGAGAATTATTACGGATAGGGGCACGGAGTTTACCGCCTGTATTTTTCAAAGTTATTGTGAAGAAGAACGTATACAGCATATCCTCATTACAACAGGTGTCCCCAGGGGCAACGGACAAGTAGAGAGGGTGCATAAAACTGCAATTCCGATATTAGCGAAGTTATTTTCGGATAATAATTGGTATAAATACGTAGAAACCGTGCAAAGAACAATCATTAATACTCCGCCTCGCAGTACCAAGTATTCGCCGTTTAAGATTTTAACGGGCATCAAAATGCGTGTACCTGAAAACTCCGAACTTAAGGAGTTAATTGACGAAGACAACTTTCAAGAGTTAGCTGTTGAACATAAGGGAGTGTGTAGCGAAGCAAGAGATAATATCCAAAAGCTCCAACAAGAGAATAGGAAAACTTTTAACGCAGATAGAAAGAAAGAAATAATTTACGAGGTCGGGTCGTTAGTAGCAATAAGACATAAGCAATTTGGGTCGGGAATGAAGTTAAAGCCAAAGTTCATGGGGCCCTATAAAGTCACTAAATGCTTAGAGCACGGTCTTTACGAGGTCGTAAAAATTGGAGACAACGAGGGTCCGGGCCAAACGTCTACCGTACCAGAATTTATGAAGCCTTGGTCATTCGGGGCGAATAAATCTGCTGGATGGCCGAATGTAGGATCGGTTGACAAGTCGACATGGACAGGACGTAACTACTAATTACCGCACACGTTAAACTACTGACGAACCTACAATCTAAAATTGCAACAGTGTAATAAAAGGGAAATAACCGATTGACAGACTGGAAGAGAATAGAATGAGGGAGCTAAGCTAAGAAAAGGGAACAAATAAAAAAGGACTGAGAGAAAAGTAGCAGAGAAGGCAGTAGTGCGCGGTGTGTCGGATTTATTTCCTTTTAACGTTTTACTAATAATTAAACTTCATTTCTAAAATAAATTTTGTAATCTAAACTGAATTTTCGTATAATAAATGTATAATAAAATCGGAAACCAAGCTATGTAGAACGTACAGCGACTTTTTATTACCTACATGTATGCACATCTGATACCATGCCAGGCCAGTAATACTTTTAGCGTATTCGCGAGAAAGTCTTATGAATGCCTCCATGACCTGTAAGACGAAACTACCAGTCCGGGTCGTATCTCCGACGGAACCCAAAGCTTCCAGGTCTGCTCCGCATAAAGTCTAAGCCCCCTGTCAAAATGTTTTATTTTGTATACGTAGCCGTCAGATACGCATAAATCAGGTAGCTTGTCCTTGTTTTCTGTTACTGCTTTCATAAGTTCTTTATATTGGTCAGATTCTAAACATGGCGATTCTAGGGAAACATCAACTACTCTTTCAGGTACAATATTTTGAGAGCCTATGCAATGTTTGATAATAAAATCGAAACCCTGCAATTTTAGGCTCCACCTCGCGAGTCAGTCGATGCCTCTCATTGAATGTTAAATCGTTTGTTGAAGTGCGGGTGTGCAAGTACGGGTGCCGATATTAGGCTTTGCCTAAGTACCTCAAAGGTTACCAACCAACCAACCAGCCATATTAAATTTTCTGATTTTATATTTTTTGTGATGCAGTCGTGCAGTAGTACTGCAATAGTCGCGTAATCTTGAATGAAGCGTCGGTACCAGCCCGCCATGCCCAGGAACCGTCGCAACTGCTTAGGGGTTTTTGGCTCGGGAAATCCTCCCACAGGCGCTACCTTGCTGGCATCTGTCCGAATACAGCCATCACACATAACGTACCCAAAATATCGAACCTCTTAGAAGCAAAACTTGCTCTTCTCCACATTTATCGTTAACTTTGCTACGGGTAAGCACCGAGCGACCTTTTCTAACAAACATATATGAGATAGAACACACTAACAAATCAGCAAGGTAGACAAACACAGATTTACGCAACGAAGCTGGTATAGCTTTGTCAATCAGTCGACACATTCTCTGCGCTGCATTGCAGAGCCCGAATGGCATTACCGTAAATTGGGTCCCCCTGGCACTGTAAAAGTAGTAATCTCACTTGATTTTTTTCTCTGGGGGAGTTTGCCAGAACGCGTCCTTTAAGTCTATTACTCCCATACTTAGCATTATCTCCAATCCTTCATACACTAATCTTTGTTTCGCAGGTGAAATGGGATAAATAGGAACTAAACACAATATACAACATAGCAACAAACAACGGATGTAAAAAGGAGCTCGTGGATAAGTTCAGAAAAATGTATGCAATTCAAAAAAGAAGCGACAGAGAGCTAGACGAAAAAACTTGGACAGTAATGACTTATACAGGAAAAATGACATAAAAACTTGCAAATTTTATCAGAAAATATAATATCCACACAGCGTTCAAAAATGGAAACAACCAGGGAAGGATACTTAAAAGCAGCACGAATAAAGAAGACCCATTGAACAAACAAGGCGCGTACAAACTGACCTGTGAGTGTCAATATAGCTATATAGAACAAACAGAACGTAAAGTAAGAACAAGGTTTCATGAACACATAAGGGACTACAACAAAAGGATACGAAAACCCACGGCAATACTTGAATCTAGTTTTGCAAACCATCTGGTAAACGCAAAATGTTCACCAGCAAACATAAAAAAACCCGTTAAGGTAAAGCACGTACAACAAAAAGGACGGCGCCTAAATGCTCTTGAAAACATGGAAATATATAAACTAAAAACATTTGATAAGAGGATAATAAACGAACAAATAAACAGTAACTCTGATGTGACATTTGCACCATTAAGGCATTTTTACAAAAAAACAAAGCAAACACGTAAGTAAAATGACAGATACCAGCATACAAAACAAACTTACAATACCCAAACGGACTAAAATTACTGACTTTCTACCTGTTCTTACCACAAAGGTTGATTCGAGATAAAATATCCCTTTTGGATTCTAACCGCGCGAGACTTCAGATACCTATACTCAGTACTTTAAACATTTGTTAACATTGACGATTATGCACCAATACCTGCTAGACCAAAAAACCGAAAAAAATACGGAACACAGACCTAAATTGAACAGAACGAAAATTGACACTGAAAATAGCACAACGCCGAAAGCGGTTTGTCTCCAAACCAAACTTGACAAGAAAAGACGGAAAATCGTTGCAACAAATATCAACATAATTAACTGTTGATATTTGTTGTAACGATTTTCTTCAGTTTTTAAGCACTTGAAAACCGCGTAAGCAACGCACATCCGTACATTAAGATGTTCTTATAAGCCTATGCGTGGAAACGAGTCGCCGGTAACGATGCAAATTTTACTGAAAGATGAGAGTCCGCTCTATTAGCGACCACGTAGGATGACGCAGGTGAGGAAACGGAATTTGCGTCACCCGTTGTGTTGGTGACCAAAAAGGATGGAACGAAAAGATTGTGGTGCGACTACAGGAGACTCAACGAGAGAATTGTGCGGGACAATTTCCTGCCGTTGATCAACGACGTCATAGAAAGATTAGAAGGCTTCAGCGTATTTACGACGCTTGATCTTCGTGACGGATTTTTTCACGTACCTGTGAAACCAAATTCGCAGAAATACACTTCTTTTCTAACATTTGACGGCCAGCATGAGTTTCTTTTCGTTCCTTTCGGAATAACAAACTCCCCGGCAGTGTTCTCTAGGTTTATCGTAGCTGTCTTTAGGGATTTAATACAATCAAACTGGCTCTTACTACTGCACCGGCGCTTAAGTTGTACAACGCCAAAGCTGTAACAGAAATCCACGCTTGTATGTCAGGGTATGGGGCGATGCTCCTGCAAAAGGATTTCGAAGACCAGCACCATTCATACGAACTGGAAGTTTTGGCTATAATAGAGGCTCTTAAGAAGTGGAGGGTATATCTACTTGGTATCAAGTTAAAGATTATTACAGATTGCAAGGCATTTACAGCCACTGTTAAAAAGTGCTATTTCTACAGGAATACGACTTCGTGCATAGGCAAGGCACGGGTCAACATGACCCGCTGAGTAGAGTTGCGTGTTTAATAAAGGAAGATTCGATGATTGTGCAAAGGGAAGGTTATGAAGATTACATCTTGAAAAACGACATTCTGTCTAAAGATGTGACTAGGGAATTAATCGTCATACCGGAACCAATGGAAGAGGAGATAATTATTACAGCGCACCGTCAGGGCCACTTTTCGGCTAAGAAAACAATACAGATGGTCGAAAGTCATACTTCAATCCGAAGTTAGCAGCAAAGGCTTAAAGGGTCGTTAGGAGCTGCATCGAATGCATTATCACCGATAGCAAGAAGGGAAAAAGAGAGGGGTTTCGGTCGCCAATCGATTAAGAAGACAGACCGTTGGCGACATACCACGTTGATCATGTAGGGCCCATTGAGTCGAGTCATAAGAGGTACAAACACATGCTGTTTCGAAATTAATGTGGTTGTATCCGACCAAACGCACAGGCGTCGAAGAAGTAGTTAACAGATTGCGCGGGCAATCTGCAGTGTTCGGAAATCCGAGGAGAATTATTATGGATAGGGGCACGGAGTTTACCGCCTGTATTTTTCAAAGTTATTGTGAAGAAGAACGTATACAGTATCTCCTCATTACAACAGGTGTCCCCAGGGGCAACGGACAAGTAGAGAGGGTGCATAAAACTGCAATTCCGATGTTAGCGAAGTTATTTTCGGATAATAATTGGTATAAATACGTAGAAACCGTGCAAAGAACAATCAACAATACACCGCCTCGCAGTACCAAGTATTCGCCGTTTAAGATTTTAACGGGCATCAAAATGCGTGTACCTGAAAACCCCGAACTTAAGGAGTTAGTTGACGAAGACAACTTTCAAGAGTTAGCTGTTGAACATAAGGGAGTGTGTAGCGAAGCAAGAGAATGGGAAAACTTTTAACGCAGATAGAAAGAAAGAAATAATTTACGAGGTCGGGTCGTTAGTAGCAATAAGACATAAGCAATTTGGGTCGGGAATGAAGTTAAAGCCAAAGTTCATGGGGCCCTATAAAGTCACTAAATGCTTAGAGCACGGTCGTTACGAGGTCGTAAAAATTGGAGACAACGAGGGTCCGGGCCAAACGTCTACCGTAGCAGAATTTATGAAGCCTTGGTCATTCGGGGCGAATAAATCTGCTGGATGGCCGAATGTAGGATCGGTTGACGAGTCGACATGGACAGGACGTAACTACTAATTACCGCACACGTTAAACTACTGACGAACCTACAATCTAAAATTGCAACAGTGTAATAAAAGGGAAATAACCGATTGACAGACTGGAAGAGAATAGAATGAGGCAGTTAAGCTAAGAAAAGGGAACAAATAAAAAAGGACTGAGAGAAAAGTAGCAGAGAAGGCAGTAGTGCGCGGTGTGTCGCATTTATTTCCTTTTAACGTTTTACTAATAATTAAACTTCATTTATAAAATAAATTTTGTAATCTAAACTGAATTTTCGTATAATAAATGTATAATAAAATCGGAAACAAAGCTATGTAGAACGTACAGCGACTTTTTATTACCTACATGTGTGGACATCTGATACCATGTCAGGCCAGTAATACTTTTAGCGTATTCGCGAGAAAGTCTTATGAATGCCTCCATGACCTGTAAGACGGAACTACCAGTCCGGGTCGTATCTCCGACGGAACCCAAAGCTTCCAGGTCTGCTCCGCATGAAGTCTAAGCCCCCTGTCAAAATGTTTTATTTTGTATACGTAGCCGTCAGATACGCATAAACCAGGTAGCTTGTCCTTGTTTTCTGTTACTGCTTTCATAAGTTCTTTGTATTGGTCAGATTCTAAACATGGCGATTCTAGGGAAACATCAACTACTCTTTCAGGTACAATATTTTGAGAGCCTATGCAATGTTTGATAATAAAATCGAAACCCTGCAATTTTAGGCTCCACCTCGCGAGTCAGTCGATGCCTCTCATTGAATGTTAAATCGTTTGTTGAAGTGCGGGTGTGCAAGTACGGGTGCCGATATTAGGCTTTGCCTAAGTACCTCAAAGGTTACCAACCAACCAACCAGTCATATTAAATTTTCTGATTTTATATTTTTTGTGATGCAGTCGTGCAGTAGTACTGCAATGGTCGCGGAATCTTGAATGAAGCGTCGGTACCAGCCCGCCATGCCCAGGAACCGTCGCAACTGCTTAGGGGTTTTTTGCTCGGGCATCTGTCCGAATCCAGCCATCACCCATACTTACCTACTTAATTGGGGCATTAACCGCCTAAGCGATTTTGGCCGAGGTCAACAAAGCACGCCAGCTGTCCCTATTTCGTGCTAACTGGCGCCAATTGGAAATCCCAAGTATAGCCAAGTTGTTTTCTACTTGGTCTTTCCAACGCAGAGGAGGTCTTCTTTTCCTCTGCTAACACCCGCGGGTACTGCGTAAAAACCTTCAGGGCTGGAGCTATTTCATCCATTCGAACGACGTGACCTAGCCAGCGGAGCCGCTGATTCTTAATCCGCTGCATTTTATCTACGTCATTGTACAGCTCGTACAGCTCATCGTTCCATCGAACGCGGTATTCGCCGTCGCAAAGACGCAAAGGTCCATAAATCTTTCGAAGAATCTTTCTCTCGAACACTTCAAGAGCCCTCTCATCTGATGTTGTCATCGTCCATGCTTCTGCGCCATACAAAAGGACGGGCATGATGAGAGACTTATAGAGTATGGTTTTTGTCCGTCGAGAGAGGATTTTACTGTGCAATTGCCTACTCAGTCCGAAGTAGCACTTGTTGGCAAGAGAGATTCTGCGTTGGATTTCAAGGCTGCCGCTGTTATTGGTGTTAATGCTGGTTCCTAAGTAAATGAAGTTCTCTACTTTTGCAAAGTTATAACTGTCAACAGTGATTTGTGATCCCAGTCGTGAATGTGCCGACTGTCTATTTGATGACAGGAGATACTTCGTCTTGCCCTCGTTCACCTCCAGACCCGCTTCGCTTCTCTATCCAGTTTGGAGAAGGCAGAACTAACTGCGCGGTTGTTAAGGCCGATGATGTCAATGTCATCGGCGTACGCCAGCAGTTGCACACTCTTATAAAAGATGGTGCCTGACCGATTTAGTTCTGCCGCTCGAACTATCTTCTCCAGCATCAGGTTAAAGAAATCGCACGACAAAGAGTCACCCTGTCTGAAACCTCGTTTGGTATCAAACGGCTCGGAGAGGTTCTTCCCAATTCTGGCGGAGCTGGTGGTGTTGCTCAACGTCATTTTACATAGCCGTATAAGTTTTGCGGGGATACCAAATTCAGACATTGCGGCATAATGGCAACTTCTTTTCGTGCTGTCGAAGGCGGCTTTGAAGTCGACAAAAAGATGGTGTGTGTTGATTTTTCTTCCTCGGGTCTTTTCCAAGATCTGGCGTATTGTGAATATCTGGTCGGTGGTGGATTTACCAGGTCTAAAGCCACCCTGATAAGGTCCAATCAGTTCGTTGACGGTGGGAGTAAGTCGCTATAATTGGCACAGACTACAGGATCATCCTTTTTGTGGATTGGGCAGAGCAGACTTAAGTTCTAATCAGTAGACATGCGTTCTTCCGATCATATTCTAGAGATACGCTCGTGCATGCACTTAATCAGCTCCTCTCTGCCGTACTTAAATAACTCAGCTGGTAACCCGACAGCCCCGGCGGCTTTGTTGTTCTTCAGCCGTGCTATCGCTTTCCGAATTTTGTCATGGTCGGGTGATGGTACATCACGTCCATCATCATTGATTGGGGATTCACATTCATCATCTTCACCCATAACGTACCCAAAATATCGAACCTCTTAGAAGCAAAACTTGCTCTTCTCCACATTTATCGTTAACTTTGCTACGGGTAAGCACTGAGCGACCTTTTCTAACAAACATATATGAGATAGAAAATCTTCAGAACACACTCACAAATCATCAAGGTAGACAAACACAGATTCAAGCAACGAAGCAGGTATAATTTTGTCCATCAGTAGACACATTCTCTGCCCTGCATTGCAGAGCTCGAATGGCATTACCGTAAATTGGTAAACGGGTCTCCCTGGCACTGTAAAAGGAGTAATCTCTGGGGGAATTTGCCAGAACGCGTCCTTTAAGTCTATTACTCCCATACTTAGCATTATCTCCAATCCTTCATACACTAATCTTTGTTTCGCAGGTGAAATGGGATAAATAGGAACTAAACACAATATACAACATAGCAACAAACAACGGATGTAAAAAGGAGCTCGTAGATAAGTTCAGAAAAATGAATGCAATTCAAAAAAGAAGCGACAGAGAGCTAGACGAAAAAACTTGGACAGTAATGACTTATACAGGAAAAATGACATAAAAATTTGCAAATTTTTTCAGTAAATATAATACGCACACGGTGTTCAAAAATCGAAACAACCAGGGAAGGATACTTAAAAGCAGCACGAATAAAGAAGACCCATTGAACAAACAAGGCGCGTACAAACTGACCTGTGAGTGTCAATATAGCTATATAGAACAAACAGAACGTAAAGAAAGAACAAGGTTTCATGAACACATAAGAGACTACAACAAAAGGATACGAAAACCCACGGCAATACCTGAATCTAGTTTTGCAAACCATCTGGTAAACGCAAAATGTTCACCAGCAAACATAAAGAAACCCGTTAAGGCACGTAAACAGGATAATAAACGAACAAATAAACAGCAACTCTGATGTGATATTTGCACCATTAACGCGTGTTTACAAAAAAACAAAGCAAAGACGTAAGTAAAATGACAGATACCAGCATAGAAAACAAACTTACAATACCCAAACGGACTAAAATTACTGACTTTCTACCTGTTCATACCACGAAGGTTAATTCGAGATAAAATATACCTTTTGGATTCTAACCGCGCGAGACTTCAGATACCTATACGCAGTACTTTAAACATTTGTTAACATTGACGATTATGCACCAATACCTGCTAGACCAAAAAAACGAAAAAATACGGAACACAGACCTAAATTGAACAGAACGAAAATTGACACTGAAAATGGCACAACGCCGAAAGCGGTTTGTCTCCAAACCAAACTTGACAAGAAAAGTCGGAAAATCGTTTCAACAAATATCAACAACTATTGATATTTGTTGTAACGATTTTCTTCACTTTTTAAGCACTTAAAAACCGCGTAAGCAACGCACATCCGTACATTAAGATGTTCTTATAAGCCTATGCGGGGAAACGAATCGCCGGTAACGATGCAAATTTTACTGAAAGATGAGAGTCCGCTCTATGAGCGACCACGTAGGATGACGCAGGTGAGGAAACGGAATTTGCGTCACCCGTTGTGTTGGTGACCAACAAGGATGGAACGAAAAGATTGTGGTGCGACTACAGGAGACTCAACGAGAGAATTGTGCGGGACAATTTCCTGCCGTTGATCGACGACGTCATAGAAAGATTAGAAGGCTTCAGCGTATTTACGACGCTTGATCTTCGTGACGGATTTTTTCACGTACCTGTGAAACCAGATTCGCAGAAATACACTTCTTTTCTAACATTTGACGGCCAGCATGAGTTTCTTTTCGTTCCTTTCGGAATAACAAACTCCCCGGCAGTGTTCTCTAGGTTTATCGTAGCTGTCTTTAGGGATTTAATACAATCAAAGTGGCTCTTACTAATGCACCGGCGCTTAAGTTGTACAACGCCAAAGCTGTAACAGAAGTCCACACGGACGCTTGTATGTCAGGGTATGGGGCGATGCTCCTGCAAAACGGATTTCGAAGACCAGCAGTTTCACCCCGTTCAGTTCATGAGTAGGCAAACCAGGCCTTATGAAGAAAAGTACCATTCATACGAACTGGAAGTTTTGGCTATAATAGAGGCTCTTAAGAAGTGGAGGGTATATCTACTTGGTATCAAGTTAGATATTGTTACAGATTGCAAGGCATTTACAGCCACTGTTAAAAAGTGCTATTTCTACAGGAATACGACTTCGTGCATAGGCAAGGCACGGGTCAACATGACCCGCTGAGTAGAGTTGCGTGTTTAATAAAGGAAGATTCGATGATTGTGCAAAGGGAAGGTTATGAAGATTACATCTTGAAAAACGACATTCTGTCTAAAGATGTCACTAGGGAATTAATCGTCATACCGGAACCAATGGAAGAGGAGATAATTACTACAGCGCACCGTCAGGGCCACTTTTCGGCTAAGAAAACAATACAGATGGTCGAAAAGTCATACTTCATTCCGAAGTTAGCAGCAAAGGCTTAAAAGGTCGTTAGGAGCTGCATCGAATGCATTATCACCGACAGCAAGAAGGGAAAAAGAGAGGGGTTTCTGTCGCAAATCGATTAAGAAGACAGACCGTTGGCGACATACCACGTTGATCATGTAGGGCCCATTGAGTCGATTCATAAGAGATACAAACACATGCTGTTTCGAAATTTATGTGGTTGTATCCGACCAAACGCACAGGCGTCGAAGAAGTAGTTAACAGATTGCGCGGGCAATCTGCAGTGTTCGGAAATCCGAAGAGAATTATTACGGATAGGGGCACAGAGTTTACAGCCTGTATTTTTCAAAGTTATTGTGAAGAAGAGCGTATATAGCATCTCCTCATTACAACAGGTGTCCCCAGGGGCAACGGACAAGTAGAGAGGGTGCATAAAACTGCAATTCCGATGTTAGCGAAGTTATTTTCGGATAATAATTGGTATAAATACGTAGAAACCGTGCAAAGAACAATCAACAATACACCGCCTCGCAGTACCAAGTATTCGCCGTTTAAGATTTTAACGGGCATCAAAATGCGTGTACCTGAAAACCCCGAACTTAAGGAGTTAGTTGACGAAGACAACTTTCAAGAGTTAGCTGTTGAACATAAGGGAGTGTGTAGCGAAGCAAGAGAATGGGAAAACTTTTAACGCAGATAGAAAGAAAGAAATAATTTACGAGGTCGGGTCGTTAGTAGCAATAAGACATAAGCAATTTGGGTCGGGAATGAAGTTAAAGCCAAAGTTCATGGGGCCCTATAAAGTCACTAAATGCTTAGAGCACGGTCGTTACGAGGTCGTAAAAATTGGAGACAACGAGGGTCCGGGCCAAACGTCTACCGTAGCAGAATTTATGAAGCCTTGGTCATTCGGGGCGAATAAATCTGCTGGATGGCCGAATGTAGGATCGGTTGACGAGTCGACATGGACAGGACGTAACTACTAATTACCGCACACGTTAAACTACTGACGAACCTACAATCTAAAATTGCAACAGTGTAATAAAAGGGAAATAACCGATTGACAGACTGGAAGAGAATAGAATGAGGCAGTTAAGCTAAGAAAAGGGAACAAATAAAAAAGGACTGAGAGAAAAGTAGCAGAGAAGGCAGTAGTGCGCGGTGTGTCGCATTTATTTCCTTTTAACGTTTTACTAATAATTAAACTTCATTTCTAAAATAAATTATGTAATCTAAACTGAATTTTCGTATAATAAATGTATAATAAAATCGGAAACCAAGCTATGTAGAACGTACAGCGACTTTTTATTACCTACATGTATGCACATCTGATACCATGCCAGGCCAGTAATACTTTTAGCGTATTTGCGAGAAAGTCTTATGAATGCCTCCATGACCTGTAAGACGGAACTACCAGTCCGGGTCGTATCTCCGACGGAACCCAAAGCTTCCAGGTCTGCTCCGCATGAAGTCTAAGCCCCCTGTCAAAATGTTTTATTTTGTATACGTAGCCGTCAGATACGCATAAACCAGGTAGCTTGTCCTTGTTTTCTGTTACTGCTTTCATAAGTTCTTTGTATTGGTCAGATTCTAAACATGGCGATTCTAGGGAAACATCAACTACTCTTTCAGGTACAATATTTTGAGAGCCTATGCAATGTTTGATAATAAAATCGAAACCCTGCAATTTTAGGCTCCACCTCGCGAGTCAGTCGATGCCTCTCATTGAATGTTAAATCGTTTGTTGAAGTGCGGGTGTGCAAGTACGGGTGCCGATATTAGGCTTTGCCTAAGTACCTCAAAGGTTACCAACCAACCAACCAGTCATATTAAATTTTCTGATTTTATATTTTTTGTGATGCAGTCATGCAGTAGTACTGCAATGGTCGCGGAATCTTGAATGAAGCGTCGGTACCAGCCCGCCATGCCCAGGAACCGTCGCAACTGCTTAGGGGTTTTTTGCTCGGGCATCTGTCCGAATCCAGCCATCACCCATACTTACCTACTTAATTGGGGCATTAGCCGCCTAAGCGATTTTGGCCGAGGTCAACAAAGCACGCCAGCTGTCCCTATCTCGTGCTAACTGGCGCCAATTGGAAATCCCAAGTATAGCCAAGTTGTTTTCCACTTGGTCTTTCGAACGCAGAGGAGGTCTTCCTTTTCCTCTGCTACCACCCGCGGGTACTGCGTAAAAACCTTCAGGGCTGGAGCTATTTCATCCATTCGAACGACGTGACCTAGCCAGCGGAGCCGCTGATTCTTAATCCGCTGCACTTTATCTACGTCATTGTACAGCTCGTACAGCTCATCGTTCCATCGAACGCGGTATTCGCCGTCGCAAAGACGCGAAGGTCCATAAATCTTTCGAAGAATCTTTCTCTCAAACACTCCAAGAGCCCTCTCATCTGATGTTGTCATCGTCCATGCTTCTGCGCCATACAAAAGGACGGGCATGATGAGAGACTTATAGAGTACGGTTTTTGTCCGTCGAGAGAGGATTTTACTGTGCAATTGCCTACTCAGTCCGAAGTAGCACTTGTTGGCAAGAGAGATTCTGCGTTGGATTTCAAGGCTGCCGCTGTTATTGGTGTTAATGCTGGTTCCTAAGTAAATGAAGTTCTCTACTTTCGCAAAGTTATAACTGTCAACAGTGATTTGTGATCCCAGTCGTGAATGTGCCGACTGTCTATTTGATGACAGGAGATACTTCGTCTTGCCCTCGTTCACCTCCAGACCCGCTTCGCTTCTCTATCCAGTTTGGAGAAGGCAGAACTAACTGCGCGGTTGTTAAGGCCGATGCTGTCAATGTCATCGGCGTACGCCAGCAGTTGCACACTCTTATAAAAGATGGTGCCTGACCGATTTAGTTCTGCCGCTCGAACTATCTTCTCCAGCATCAGGTTAAAGAAATCGCACGACAAAGAGTCACCCTGTCTGAAACCTCGTTTTGTATCAAACGGCTCGGAGAGGTTCTTCCCAATTCTGACGGAGCTGGTGGTGTTGCTCAACGTCATTTTACATAGCCGTATAAGTTTTGCGGGGATACCAAATTCGGACATTGCGGCATAAAGGCAACTTCTTTTCGTGCTGTCGAAGGCGGCTTTGAAGTCGACAAAAAGATGGTGTGTGTCGATTTTTCTTTCTCGGGTCTTTTCCAAGATCTGGCGTATTGTGAATATCTGGTCGGTGGTGGATTTACCAGGTCTAAAGCCACCCTGATAAGGTCCAATCAGTTCGTTGACGGTGGGATTAAGTCGCTATAATTGGCACAGACTACAGGATCACCCTTTTTGTGGATTGGGCAGAGCACACTTAAGTTCCAATCAGTAGGCACGCGTTCTTGCGACCATATTCTAGAGATGAGCTCGTGCATGCACTTAATCAGCTCCTCTCTGCCGTACTTAAATAACTCAGCTGGTAACCCGACAGCCCCGGGGGCTTTGTTGTTCTTCAGCCGTGCTATCGCTTTCCGAATTTCGTCATGGTCGGGTGATGGTACATCACGTCCATCATCATTGATTGGGGATTCAGGTTCATCATCTTCACCCATAACGTACCCAAAATATCGAAACTCTTAGAAGCAAAACTTGCTCTTCTCCACATTTATCGTTAACTTTGACACGGGTAAGCACCGAGCGACCTTTTTTAACAAACATATATGAGATAGAAAATCTTCAGAACACACTAACAAATCATCAAGGTAGACAAACACAGATTTACGCAACGAAGCAGGTAAAAACTTGGACAGCAATGACTTATACAGGAAAAATGACAAAAAAACTTGTTTCTGAAAATATAATATCCACACGGCGTTCAAAAATGGAAACAACCAGGGAAGGATACTTAAAAGCAGCACTCACTGACCTGTGAGTGTCAATATAGCTATATAGAACAAACAGAACGTAAAGAAAGAACAAGGTTTCATGAACACATAAGGGACTGCAACAAAAGGATACGAAAACCCACGGCAATACCTGAATCTAGTTTTGCAAACCATCTGGTAAACGCAAAATGTTCACCAGCAAACATAAAGAAACCCGTTAAGGTATTGCACGTACAACAAAAAGGACGGCGGCTAAATGCTATTGAAAACATGGAAATATATAAACTAAAAACATTTGATAGGAGGATAATAAACGAACAAATAAACAGCAACTCTGATGTGATATTTGCACCATTAAGGCGTGTTTACAAAAAAACAAAGCAAAGACGTAAGTAAAATGACAGATACCAGCATAGAAAACAAACTTACAATACCCAAACGGACTAAAATTACTGACTTTCTACCTGTTCATACCACGAAGGTTAATTCGAGTTAAAATACACCTTTTGGATTCTAACCGCGCGAGACTTCAGATACCTATACTCAGTACTTTAAAAAATACTCAGTAAACGAAAAAATACGGAACACAGACCTAAATTGAACAGAACGAAAATTGACACTGAAAATGGCACAACGCCGAAAGCGGTTTGTCTCCAAACCAAACTTGACAAGAAAAGTCGGAAAATCGTTGCAACAAATATCAACATAATTAACTATTGATATTTGTCGTAACGATTTTCTTCACTTTTTAAGCACTTAAAAACCGCGTAAGCAACGCACATCCGTACATTAAGATGTTCTTATAAGCCTATGCGTGGAAACGAGTCGCCGGTAACGATGCAAATTTTACTGAAAGATGAGAGTCCGCTCTATTAGCGACCACGTAGGATGACGCAGGTGAGGAAACGGAATTTGCGTCACCCGTTGTGTTGGTGACCAAAAAGGATGGAACGAAAAGATTGTGGTGCGACTACAGGAGACTCAACGAGAGAATTGTGCGGGACAATTTCCTGCCGTTGATCAACGACGTCATAGAAAGATTAGAAGGCTTCAGCGTATTTACGACGCTTGATCTTCGTGACGGATTTTTTCACGTACCTGTGAAACCAAATTCGCAGAAATACACTTCTTTTCTAACATTTGACGGCCAGCATGAGTTTCTTTTCGTTCCTTTCGGAATAACAAACTCCCCGGCAGTGTTCTCTAGGTTTATCGTAGCTGTCTTTAGGGATTTAATACAATCAAAGTGGCTCTTACTACTGCACCGGCGCTTAAGTTGTACAACGCCAAAGCTGTAACAGAAATCCACGCTTGTATGTCAGGGTATGGGGCGATGCTCCTGCAAAAGGATTTCGAAGACCAGCACCATTCATACGAACTGGAAGTTTTGGCTATAATAGAGGCTCTTAAGAAGTGGAGGGTATATCTACTTGGTATCAAGTTAAAGATTATTACAGATTGCAAGGCATTTACAGCCACTGTTAAAAAGTGCTATTTCTACAGGAATACGACTTCGTGCATAGGCAAGGCACGGGTCAACATGACCCGCTGAGTAGAGTTGCGTGTTTAATAAAGGAAGATTCGATGATTGTGCAAAGGGAAGGTTATGAAGATTACATCTTGAAAAACGACATTCTGTCTAAAGATGTGACTAGGGAATTAATCGTCATACCGGAACCAATGGAAGAGGAGATAATTATTACAGCGCACCGTCAGGGCCACTTTTCGGCTAAGAAAACAATACAGATGGTCGAAAGTCATACTTCAATCCGAAGTTAGCAGCAAAGGCTTATAGGGTCGTTAGGA
Source organism: Philophylla caesio (assembly GCA_963971545.1). Classification (NCBI taxonomy): domain Eukaryota; kingdom Metazoa; phylum Arthropoda; class Insecta; order Diptera; family Tephritidae; genus Philophylla; species Philophylla caesio. The sequence goes on from OZ020607.1 coordinate 88,980,975, forward strand.
GCTGCATCGAATGCATTATCACCGATAGCAACAAGGGAAAAAGAGAGGGGTTTCTGTCGCCAATCGATTAAGAAGACAGACCGTTGGCGACATACCACGTTGATCATGTAGGGCCCATTGAGTCGAGTCATAAGAGGTACAAACACATGCTGTTTCGAAATTAATGTGGTTGTATCCGACCAAACGCACAGGCGTCGAAGAAGTAGTTAACAGATTGCGCGGGCAATCTGCAGTGTTCGGAAATCCGAGGAGAATTATTATGGATAGGGGCACGGAGTTTACCGCCTGTATTTTTCAAAGTTATTGTGAAGAAGAACGTATACAGTATCTCCTCATTACAACAGGTGTCCCCAGGGGCAACGGACAAGTAGAGAGGGTGCATAAAACTGCAATTCCGATGTTAGCGAAGTTATTTTCGGATAAAAATTGGTATAAATACGTAGAAACCGTCCAAAGAACAATCAACAATACTCCGCCTCGCAGTACCAAGTATTCGCCGTTTAAGATTTTAACGGGCATCAAAACGCGTGTACCTGAAAACCCCGAACTTAAGGAGTTAGTTGACGAAGACAACTTTCAAGAGTTAGCTATTGAACATAAGGGAGTGTGTAGCGAAGCAAGAAATAATATCCAAAAGCTCCAACAAGAGAATAGGAAAACTTTTAACGCAGATAGAAAGAAAGAACGAATTTACGGGGTCGGGTCGTTAGTAGCCATAAAACATACGCCATTTGGGTCGGGAATGAAGTTAAAGCCAAAGTTCATGGGGCCTTATAAAGTCACTAAATACTTAGAGCACGGTCGTTACGAGGTCGTGAAAGTTGGAAACCACGAGGGTCCATGCCAAACGTCTACCGTAGCAGAATTTATGAAGTCTTGGTTATTCGGGGCGAATGAATCTGCTGGATGCCCGAATGTAGGATCGGTTGACAAGTCGACATGGACAGGACGTAACTACTAATTACCGCACACGTAAAACTACTTACGAACCTACAATCTAAAATTGCAACAGTGTAATAAAAGGGAAATAACCTATTGACAGACTGGAAGGGAATAGAATGAGGGAGTTAAGCTAAGAAAAGGGAACAAATAAGAAAGGACTGAGAGAAAAGTGGCAGAGAAGGCAGTAGTGCGCGGTGTGTCGGATTTATTTCCTTTTAACGTTTTACTAATAATTAAACTTCATTTCTAAAATAAATTTTGTAATCTAAACTGATTTTTCGCATAATAAATGTATAATAAAATCGGAAACCAAGCTATGTAGAATGTACAGCGACTTTTTATTACCTACATGTATGCACATCTGATACCATGCCAGGCCAGTAATACTTTTAGCGTATTCGCGAGAAAGTCTTATGAATGCCTCCATGACCTGTAAGACGAAACTACCAGTCCGGGTCGTATCTCCGACGGAACCCAAAGCTTCCAGGTCTGCTTCGCATGAAGTATAAGCCCCCTGTCAAAATGTGGTATTTTGTATACGTAGCCGGCAGGAACCGTCGCAACTGCTTAGGGATTTTTGGCTCGGGAAAACCTCCCACAGGCGCTACCTTGCTGGCATCTGTCCGAATACAGCCATCACACATAAAATACCCAAAATATCGAACCTCTTAGAAGCAAAACTTGCTCTTCTCCACATTTATCGTTAACTTTGCTACGAGTAAGCACGGAGCGACCTTTTCTAACAAACATATATGAGATAGAAAATCTTCAGAACACACTAACAAATCATCAAGGTAGACAAACACAGATTTACGCAACGAAGCAGATATAGCTTTGTCCATCAGTCGACACATTCTCTGCGCTGCATTGCAGAGCCTGAATGGCATTACCGTAAATTGGTAAACGGGTCTCCCTGGCACTGTAAAAGTAGTAATCTCACTTGATTTTTTTCTCTGGGGGAATTCGCCAGAACGCATCCTTTAAGTCTATTACTCCCATACTTAGCATTATCTCCAATCCTTCATACACTAATCTTTGTTTCGCAGGTGAAATGGGATAAATAGGAACTAAACACAATATACAACATAGCAACAAACAACGGATGTAAAAAGGAGCTCGTGGATAAGTTCAGAAAAATTTATGCAATTCAAAAAAGAAGCGACAGAGAGCTAGACGAAAAAATTTGGACAGTAATGACTTATACAGGAAAAATGACATAAAAACTTGCAAATTTTATCAGAAAATATAATATCCACACAGCGTTCAAAAATGGAAACAACCAGGGAAGGATACTTAAAAGCAGCACGAATAAAGAAGACCCATTGAACAAACAAGGCGCGTACAAACTGACCTGTGAGTGTCAATATAGCTATATAGAACAAACAGAACGTAAAGTAAGAACAAGGTTTCATGAACACATAAGGGACTACAACAAAAGGATACGAAAATCCACGGCAATACCTGAATCTAGTTTTGCAAACCATCTGGTAAACGCAAAATGTTCACCAGCAAACATAAAGAAACCCGTTAAGGAATTGCACGTACAACAAAAAGGACGGCGCCTAAATGCTCTTGAAAACTTGGAAATATATAAACTAAAAACAGTTGATAGGAGGATAATAAACGAACAAATAAACAGCAACTCTGATGTGATATTTGCACCATTAAGGCGTGTTTACAAAAAAACAAAGCAAAGACGTAAGTAAAATGACAGATACCAGCATACAAAACAAACTTACAATACCCAAACGGACTAAAATTACTGACTTTCTACCTGTTCATACCACGAAGGTTAATTCGAGATAAAATATATCTTTTGGATTCTAACCGCGCGAGACTTCAGATACCTATACTCAGTACTTAAAACATTTGTTAACATTGACGATTATGCACCAATACCTGCTAGACCAAAAAAAAGAAAAAAATACGGAACACAGACCTAAATTGAACAGAACGAAAATTGACACTGAAATTAGCACAACGCCGAAAGCGGTTTGTCTCCAAACCAAACTTGACAAGAAAAGACGGAAAATCGTTGCAACAAATATCAACATAATTAACTATTGATATTTGTTGTAACGATTTTCTTCACTTTTTAAGCACTTAAAAACCGCGCAAGCAACGCACATCCGTACATTAAAATGTTCTTATAAGCCTATGCGGGGAAACGAGTCGCCGGTAACGATGCAAATTTTACTGAAAGATGAGAGTCCGCTCTATGAGCGACCACGTAGGATGGCGCAGGTGAGGAAACGGAATTTGCTCACCCGTTGTGTTGGTGACCAAAAAGGATGGAACGAAAAGATTGTGGTGCGACTACAGGAGACTCAACGAGAGAATTGTGCGGGACAATTTCCTGCCGTTGATCGACGACGTCATAGAAAGATTAGCAGGCTTCAGCGTATTTACGACGCTTGATCTTCGTGACGGATTTTTTCACGTACCTGTGAAACCAGATTCGCAGAAATACACTTCTTTTCTAACATTTGACGGCCAGCATGAGTTTCTTTTCGTTCCTTTCGGAATAACAAACTCCCCGGCAGTGTTCTCTAGGTTTATCGTAGCTGTCTTTAGGGATTTAATACAATCAAAGTGGCTCTTACTAATGCACCGGCGCTTAAGTTGTACAACGCCAAAGCTGTAACAGAAGTCCACGCTTGTATGTTAGGGTATGGGGCGATGCTCCTGCAAAAAGATTTCGAAGACCAGCAGTTTCACCCCGTTCAGTTCATGAGTAGACAAACCAGGCCTTATGAAGAAAAGTACCATTCATTCGAACTGGAAGTTTTGGCTATAATAGAGGCTCTTAAGAAGTGGAGGGTATATCTACTTGGTATCAAGTTAAATATTGTTACAGATTGCAAGGCATTTACAGCCACTGTTAAAAAGTGCTATTTCTACAGGAATACGACTTCGTGCATAGGCAAGGCACGAAAATGAGGCATGTTGACCCGCTGAGTAGAGTTGCGTGTTTAATAAAGGAAGATTCGATGATTGTGCAAAGGGAAGGTTATGAAGATTACATCTTGAAAAACGACATTCTGTCTAAAGATGTGACTAGGGAATTAATCGTCATACCGGAACCAATGGAAGAGGAGATTATTACTACAGCGCACCGTAAGGCCACTTTTCGGCTAAGAAAACAATACAGATGGTCGAAAGGTCATACTTCATTCCGAAGTTAGCAGCAAAGGCTTAAAAGATCGTTAGGAGCTGCATCGAATGCATTATCACCGACAGCAAGAAGGGAAAAAGGGAGGGGTTTCTGTCGCCAATCGATTAAGAAGACACACTGTTAGCGACATATCACGTTGATCATGTAGGGCCCATTGAGTCGACTCATAAGAGATACAAACACATGCTTTTTCGAAATTTATGTGGTTGTATCCGACCAAACGCACAGGCGTCGAAGAAGTAGTTAACAGATTGCGCGGGCAATCTGCAGTGTTCGGAAATCCGAAGAGAATTATTACGGATAGGGGCACGGAGTTTACCGCCTGTATTTTTCAAAGTTATTGTGAAGAAGAACGTATACAGCATCTCCTCATTACAACAGGTGTCCCCAGGGGCAACGGACAAGTAGAGAGGGTGCATAAAACTGCAATTCCGATGTTAGCGAAGTTATTTTCGGTTATTGGTATAAATACGTAGAAACCGTGCAAAGAACAATCAACAATACTCCGCCTCGCAGTACCAAGTATTCGCCGTTTAAGATTTTAACGGGCATCAAAATGCGTGTACCTGAAAACCCCGAACTTAAGGAGTTAGTTGACGAAGACAACTTTCAAGAGTTAGCTGTTGAACATAAGGGAGTGTGTAGTGAAAGCTCCATCAAGAGAATAGGAAAACTTTTAACGCAGATAGAAAGAAAGAACGAATTTACGGGGTCGGGTCGTTAGTAGCCATAAAACATACGCCATTTGGGTCGGGAATGAAGTTAAAGCCAAAGTTCATGGGGCCTTATAAAGTCACTAAATGCTTAGAGCACGGTCGTTACGAGGTCGTGAAAGTTGGAGACCACGTGGGTCCGTGCCAAACGTCTACCGTAGCAGAATTTATGAAGTCTTGGTCATTTGGGGCGAATGAATCTGCTGGATGCCCGAATGTAGGATCGGTTGACAAGTCGACACGGACAGGACGTAACTACTAATTACCGCACACGTAAAACTACTAACGAACCTACAATCTAAAATTGCAACAGTGTAATAAAAGGGAAATAACCTATTGACAGACTGGAAGGGAATAGAATGAGGGAGTTCAGCTAAGAAAAGGGAACAAATAAAAAAGGACTGAGAGAAAAGTAGCAGAGAAGGCAGCAGTGCGCGGTGTGTCGGATTTATTTCCTTTTAACGTTTTACTAATAATTAAACTTCGTTTCTAAAATAAATTTTGTAATCTAAACTGAATTTTCGTATAATAAAATCGGAAACCAAGCTATGTAGAACGGGCTGTGCGTCAGATCGCCCAAAACCTAATCGCCCAAAACCGAAAAATGTCAAATCGCCCAACATTTTGGGCGATTTGACATATGTCTAATAGCCCAAATGACAGATCGCCCAAAAAGTTGGGCGATTGGAAATAATGTCTAATTTCCTAAATGACAGATCGCCCAAAAAGTTGGGCGATTAGACATATGTCTAATTGCCCAAATGACAGTTCGCCCAAATGTCTAATCACCCAAATGTCAAATCGCCCAAAAATGCAAAAAAACTTCTTGTCAACTTCTGTAAAAGGGAAAATGGTTAGTTCTTTGAAAATTTTTAAATCTAATTTTCCCTTTTACAAAATGTTTACTTCTTCATGCCAACATATTGTAAAAGGGTGAATTAATAATTCTCCTCTATAATTCTCCCTTTTAAAAATTTTTACTTCTGTAAATTGAAATATTAGTAAAATACATAATTATAATGCTAATTAATCTTAATTTATATTTTGCTACATATTTATTCACACAACTTCATAACATAACCCCTAACATAGAGCTATACAACCCCTAAAACCCCCCACTTACTACGATACTGAAAGTAAAAGGAAAAAAAAAAATCTGAGAGGGTATTGCTTTTAGTTGAGAGCATATTTACCGTACTTTTATTTTATTATTTTGACAAATTTGCTAAAAACAGAAAATGTCAAATCGCCCAAATGTCTCACTGCACAAATGACAGATCGCCCAAAAAGTTGGGTTTCTGTCGCCAATCGATTAAGAAGACACACTGTTAGCGACATATCACGTTGATCATGTAGGGCCCATTGAGTCGACTCATAAGAGATACAAACACATGCTTTTTCGAAATTTATGTGGTTGTATCCGACCAAACGCACAGGCGTCGAAGAAGTAGTTAACAGATTGCGCGGGCAATCTGCAGTGTTCGGAAATCCGAAGAGAATTATTACGGATAGGGGCACGGAGTTTACCGCATGTATTTTTCAAAGTTATTGTGAAGAAGAACGTATACAGCATCTCCTCATTACAACAGGTGTCCCCAGGGGCAACGGACAAGTAAAGAGGGTGCATAAAACTGCAATTCCGATGTTAGCGAAGTTATTTTCGGTTATTGGTATAAATACGTAGAAACCGTGCAAAGAACAATCAACAATACTCCGCCTCGCAGTACCAAGTATTCGCCGTTTAAGATTTTAACGGGCATCAAAATGCGTGTACCTGAAAACCCCGAACTTAAGGAGTTAGTTGACGAAGACAACTTTCAAGAGTTAGCTGTTGAACATAAGGGAGTGTGTAGTGAAAGCTCCAACAAGAGAATAGGAAAACTTTTAACGCAGATAGAAAGAAAGAACGAATTTACGTGGTCGGGTTGTTAGTAGCCATAAAACATACGCCATTTGGGTCGGGAATGAAGTTAAAGCCAAAGTTCATGGGGCCTTATAAAGTCACTAAATGCTTAGAGCACGGTCGTTACGAGGTCGTGAAAGTTGGAGACCACGTGGGTCCGTGCCAAACGTCTACCGTAGCAGAATTTATGAAGTCTTGGTCATTTGGGGCGAATGAATCTGCTGGATGCCCGAATGTAGGATCGGTTGACAAGTCGACATGGACAGGACGTAACTACTAATTACCGCACACGTAAAACTACTAACGAACCTACAATCTAAAATTGCAACTTTCTAAAACCCCCCACTTACTACGATACTGAAAGTAAAAGGAAAAAAAAAAATCTGAGAGGGTATTGCTTTTAGTTGAGAGCATATTTACCGTACTTTTATTTTATTATTTTGACAAATTTGCTAAAAACAGAAAATGTCAAATCGCCCAAATGTCTCACTGCACAAATGACAGATCGCCCAAAAAGTTGGGCGATTGGACATATGTCACATCGCCCAAATGTCTAATCGCCCAAAAAGTTGGGCGATTTGACATATGTCTAATTGCCCAAATGACAGATCGCCCAAATTTTTTTTTGGGCGATTTGACATTTTTGCTTTTGGGCGATTAGGTTTTGGGCGATCTGACGCACAGCCTGTAGAACGTACATCGACTTTTTATTACCTACATGTATGCACATCTGATACCATGCCAGGCCAGTAATACTTTTAGCGTATTAGCGAGAAAGTCTTTTGAATGCCTCCATGACCTCTAAGACGAAACTACCAGTCCGTGTCGTATCTCCGACGGAACCCAAAGCTTCCAGGTCTGCTCCGCATGAAGTCTAAGCCCACTGTCAAAATGTGTTATTTTGTATACGTAGCCGTCAGATACGCATAAATCAGGTAGCTTGTCCTTGTTTTCTGTTACTGCTTTCATAAGTTCTATGTATTGGTCCGATTCTAAAAATGGCGATTCTAGGCAAACATTAACTACTCTTTCAGGTACAACATTTTGAGAGCCTTTGCAATGTTCGATAATAAAATCGAAACACTGCAATTTTAGGCTCCACCTCGCGAGTCAGTCGATGCCTCACATTGAATGTTAAATCGTTTGTTGAAGTGCGGGTGTGCAAGTACGGGTGCCGGTATTAGTCTTTGCCTAAGAACCTCAAAGGTTACCAACCAACCAACCAGTCATATTAAATTTTCTGATTTTATATTTTTTGTGATGCAGTCGTTCAGTAGTACGGCAATGGTCGCGTAATCTTGAATGAAGCGTCGGTACCAGCCCGCCATGCCCAGGAACCGTCGCAACTGCTTAGGGGTTTTTTGCTCGGGCATCTGTCCGAATCCAGCCATCACCCATACTTACCTACTTAATTGGGGCATTAACCACCTAAGCGATTCTGGCCGAGGTCAACAAGCACGCCAGCTGTCCCTATCTCGTGCTAACTGGCGCCAATTGGAAATCCCAAGTATAGCCAAGTTGTTTTCCACTTGGTCTTTTCAACGCATAGGAGGTCTTCCTTTTCCTCTGCTACCACCCGCGTCAAAAACCTTAAGGGCTGGAGCTATTCATCCATTCGAACGACGTGACCTAGCCAGCGGAGCCGCTGATTCTTAATCCGCTGCACTTTATCTACGTCATTGTACAGCTCGTACAGCTCATCGTTCCATCGAACGCGGTATTCGCCGTCGCAAAGACGCAAAGGTCCATTAATCTTTCGAAGAATCTTTCTCTCGAACACTCCCAGAGCCCTCTCATCTGATGTTGTCATCGTCCATGCTTCAGCGCCATACAAAAGGACGGGCATGATGAGAGACTTATAGAGTATGGTTTTTGGCCGTCGAGAGAGGATTTCACTGTGCAGTTGCCTACTCTGTCCGAAGTAGCACTTGTTGGCAAGAGAGATTCTGCGTTGGATTTCCAGGCTGACGCTGTTATTGGTGTTAATGCTGGTTCCTAAGTAAACGAATTTCTCTTCTTTTTCAAAGTTATAACTGTCAACAGTGATTTGTGATCCCAGTCGTGAATGTGCCGACTGTCTATTTAATGATAGGAGATACTTCGTCTTGCCCTCGTTCACCTTCAGACCTATTCGCTTCGCTTCTCTATCCAGTTTGGAGAAGGCAGAACTAACTGCGCGGTTGTTAAGGCCGATGATGTCAATGTCATCGGCGTACGCCAGCAGTTGCACACTCTTATAAAAGATGGTGCCTGACCGATTTAGTTCTGCCGCTCGAACTATCTTCTCCAGCATCAGGTTAAAGAAATCGCACGACAAAGAGTCACCCTGTCTGAAACTTCGTTTGGTATCAAACGGCTCGGAGAGGTTCTTCCCAATTCTGACGGAGCTGGTGGTGTTGCTCAACGTCATTTTACATAGCCGTATAAGTTTTGCGGGGATACCAAATTCAGACATTGCGGCATAAAGGCAACTTCTTTTCGTGCTGTCGAAGGCGGCTTTGAAGTCGACAAAAAGATGGTGTGTGTCGATTTTTCTTCCTCGGGTCTTTTCCAAGATCTGTCGTATTGTGAATATCTGGTCGGTGGTGGATTTACCAGGTCTAAAGCCACCCTGATAAGGTCCAATCAGTTCGTTGACGGTGGGATTAAGTCGCTATAATTGGCACAGACTACAGGATCATCCTTTTTGTGGATTGGGCAGAGCAGACTTAAGTTCTAATCAGTAGGCACGCGTTCTTCCGACCATATTCTAGAGATGAGCTCGTGCATGCACTTAATCAGCTCCTCTCCGCCGTACATAAATAACTCAGCTGGTAACCCGACAGCCCCGGGGGCTTTGTTGTTCTTCAGCCGTGCTATCGCTTTGCGAATTTCGTCATGGTCGGGTGATGGTACATCACGTCCATCATCATTGATTGGGGATTCAGGTTCATCATCTTCACCCATAACGTACCCAAAATATCGAACCTCTTAGAAGCAAAACTTGCTCTTCTCCACATTTATCGTTAACTGTGCTACGGGTAAGCACCGAGCGACCTTTTCTAACAAACATATATGAGATAGAAAATCTTCAGAACACACCAACCAATCATCAAGGTAGACAAACACAGATTCAAGCATCGAAGCAGGTATAATTTTGTCCATCAGTAGACACATTCTCTGCGCTGCATTACAGAGCTCGAATGGCATTACCGTAAATTGGTAAACGGGTCTCCCTGGCACTGAAAAAGGAGTCCTTCATACACTAATGCTCTTGAAAACATGGAAATATATAAACTAAAAACATTTGATAGATACCTGGTAAACCAAAAAAACGAAAAAAACGGAACACAGACCTAAATTGAACAGAACGAAAATTGACACTGAAAATGGCACAACGCCGAAAGCGGTTTCTCTCCAAACCAAACTTGACAAGAGATGACGGAAAATCGTTCCAACAAATATCAACATAATTAACTATGAATGCCTCCGTGACCTGTAGAAGGTGAGCTGTAAGACGAAACTCTCAGTCCGGGTCGTATCTCCGACGGAACCCAAAGCTTCCAGGTCTGCTCCGCAGGAAGCCTATGCCCCCTGTCAAAATGTGTTATTTTGTATACGTAGCCGTCAGATACGCATAAAACAGCTTGTCCTTGTTTTCTCTTACTGCTTTCAGAAGTTGTATGTATTGGTCAGGTTCTAAATATGGCGATTCTAGGCAAACATAAACTACTCTTTCAGGTACAACATTTTGAGAGCCTTTGCTATATTCGATAATGAAATCGAAACCCTGCAATTTTAGGCTCCACCTCGCGAGTCAGTCGATGCCTCACATTGAATGTTAAATCGTTTGTTGAAGTGCGGGTGTGCAAGTACGGGTGCCGATATTAGGCTTTGCCTAAGTACCTCAAAGGTTACCAACCAACCAACCAGTCATATTAAATTTTCTGATTTTATATTTTTGGCGATGCAGTCGTGCAGTGGTACTGCAATGGTCGCGTAATCTTGAATAAAGCGTCGGTACCAGCCCGCCATGCCCAGGAACCGTCGCAACTGCTTAGGGGTTTTTGGCTCGGGAAATCCTCCCACAGGCGCTACCTTGCTGGCATCTGTCCGAATACAGCCATCACACATAACGTACCCAAAATATCGAACCTCTTAGAAGCAAAACTTGCTCTTCTCCACATTTATCGTTAACTTTGCTACGGGTAAGCACCGAGCGACCTTTTCTAACAAACATATATGAGATAGAACACACTAACAAATCAGCAAGGTAGACAAACACAGATTTACGCAACGAAGCTGGTATAGCTTTGTCAATCAGTCGACACATTCTCTGCGCTGCATTGCAGAGCCCGAATGGCATTACCGTAAATTGGGTCCCCCTGGCACTGTAAAAGTAGTAATCTCACTTGATTTTTTTCTCTGGGGGAGTTTGCCAGAACGCGTCCTTTAAGTCTATTACTCCCATACTTAGCATTATCTCCAATCCTTCATACACTAATCTTTGTTTCGCAGGTGAAATGGGATAAATAGGAACTAAACACAATATACAACATAGCAACAAACAACGGATGTAAAAAGGAGCTCGTGGATAAGTTCAGAAAAATGTATGCAATTCAAAAAAGAAGCGACAGAGAGCTAGACGAAAAAACTTGGACAGTAATGACTTATACAGGAAAAATGACATAAAAACTTGCAAATTTTATCAGAAAATATAATATCCACACAGCGTTCAAAAATGGAAACAACCAGGGAAGGATACTTAAAAGCAGCACGAATAAAGAAGACCCATTGAACAAACAAGGCGCGTACAAACTGACCTGTGAGTGTCAATATAGCTATATAGAACAAACAGAACGTAAAGTAAGAACAAGGTTTCATGAACACATAAGGGACTACAACAAAAGGATACGAAAACCCACGGCAATACTTGAATCTAGTTTTGCAAACCATCTGGTAAACGCAAAATGTTCACCAGCAAACATAAAAAAACCCGTTAAGGTAAAGCACGTACAACAAAAAGGACGGCGCCTAAATGCTCTTGAAAACATGGAAATATATAAACTAAAAACATTTGATAAGAGGATAATAAACGAACAAATAAACAGTAACTCTGATGTGACATTTGCACCATTAAGGCATTTTTACAAAAAAACAAAGCAAACACGTAAGTAAAATGACAGATACCAGCATACAAAACAAACTTACAATACCCAAACGGACTAAAATTACTGACTTTCTACCTGTTCTTACCACAAAGGTTGATTCGAGATAAAATATCCCTTTTGGATTCTAACCGCGCGAGACTTCAGATACCTATACTCAGTACTTTAAACATTTGTTAACATTGACGATTATGCACCAATACCTGCTAGACCAAAAAACCGAAAAAAATACGGAACACAGACCTAAATTGAACAGAACGAAAATTGACACTGAAAATAGCACAACGCCGAAAGCGGTTTGTCTCCAAACCAAACTTGACAAGAAAAGACGGAAAATCGTTGCAACAAATATCAACATAATTAACTGTTGATATTTGTTGTAACGATTTTCTTCAGTTTTTAAGCACTTGAAAACCGCGCAAGCAACGCACATCCGTACATTAAAATGTTTTTATAAGCCTATGCGGGGAAACGAGTCGCCGGTAACGATGCAAATTTTACTGAAAGATGAGAGTCCGCTATATGAGCAACCACGTGGGATGGCGCAGGTGAGGAAACGGAATTTGCGTCACCCGTTGTGTTGGTGACCAAAAAGGATGGAACGAAAAGATTGTGGTGCGACTACATGAGACTCAACGAGAGAATTGTGCGGGACAATTTCCTGCCGTTGATCGGCGACGTCATAGAAAGATTAGAAGGCTTCAGCGTATTTACGACGCTTGATCTTCGTGACGGATTTTTTCACGTACCTGTGAAACCAGATTCGCAGAAATACACTTATTTTCTAACATTTGACGGCCAGCATGAGTTTCTTTTCGTTCCTTTCGGAATAACAAACTCCCCGGCAGTGTTCTCTAGGTTTATCGTAGCTGTCTTTAGGGATTTAATACAATCAAAGTGGCTCTTACTACTGCACCGGCGCTTAAGTTGTACAACGCCAAAGCTGTAACAGAAATCCACGCTTGTATGTCAGGGTATGGGGCGATGCTCCTGCAAAAGGATTTCGAAGACCACCACCATTCATACGAACTGGAAGTTTTGGCTATAATAGAGGCTCTTAAGAAGTGGAGGGTATATCTACTTGGTATCAAGTTAAAGATTATTACAGATTGCAAGGCATTTACAGCCACTGTTAAAAAGTGCTATTTCTACAGGAATACGACTTCGTGCATAGGCAAGGCACAAAAATGAGGCATGTTGACCCGCTGAGTAGAGTTGCGTGTTTAATAAAGGAAGATTCGATGATTGTGCAAAAGGAAGGTTACGAAGATTACTTCTTGAAAAACGACATTCTGTTTAAAGATGTCACTAGACAATTTATCGTCATACCGGCTAAGAAAACAATATAGATGGTCGAAAAGTCATACTTCATTCCGAAATTAGCAGCAAAGACTTAAAGGGTCGTTAGGAGCTGCATCGAGTGCATTATCACCGACTGCAAGAGGGGAAAAAGAGACGGGTTTCTGTCGCCAATCGACAATGAAGACACACCGTTGGCGACATACCACGTCCATCATGTAGGGCCCATTGAGTCAACTCATAAGGATACATACATATGCTGTTTCGAGATTTACGTGGTTGTGTCCGACCAAAAGCACAGGCGTCGAAGAAGTAGTTAACAGATTGCGCGGGCAATCTGCAGTGTTCGGAAATCCGAAGAGAATTATTACGGATCGCGCCACGGCGTTTACCGCCTGTATTTTTCAAAGTTATTGTGAAGAAGAACGTATGCAGCATCTCCTCATTACAACAGGTGTCCCCAGGGGCAACGGACAAGTAGGGAACGTGCATAAAATTGCGATTCCGATATTAGCGAAGTTATTTTCGGATAATAATTGGTATAAATACGTAGAAACCGTGCAAAGAACAATAAACAATACTCCGCCTCGCAGTACCAAGGATTCGCCGTTTAAGATATCAACGGGCGTCGAAATGCGTGTATCTCAAAACCCCGAACTTAGGGAGTTAGTTGACGAAGTCAACTTTCTGCTGAATGAGAGGGAGTGTGTAGCGAAGCAAGAGATAATATCTAAAAGCTCCAAAAATATAATAGGAAAACTTTTAACTTTTGGGTCGGGAATGAAGTTAAAGCCAAAGTTCATGGGGCCCTATAAAGTCACTAAATGCTTAGAGCACGGTCGTTATGAGGTCGTGAAAATTGGAGACAACGAGGGTCCGGGCCAAACGTCTACCGTAGCAGAATTTATGAAGCTTTGGCCATTCGGGGCGAGTAAATCTGCTGGGTGGCCGAATGTAGGATCGGTTGACAAGTCGACACGGACAGAACGTAACTACTAATTACCGCACACGTAAAACTACTTACGAACCTACAATCTAAAATTGCATCAGTGTAATAAAAGGTAAATAACCGATTGACAGACTGGAAGGGAATAGAATGAGGGAGTGAAGCAAAGAAAAGGGTACAAATAAAAAAGGACTGAGAGAAAAGTAGCAGAGAAGGCAGTAGTGCGCGGTGTGTCGAATTTATTTCCTTTTAACGTTTTACTAATAATTAAACTTCATTTATAAAATAAATTTTGTAATCTAAACTGAATTTTCGTATAATAAATGTATAATAAATTCGGAAACCAAGCTATGTAGAACGTACAGCGACTTTTTATTACCTACATGTATGCAAATCTGATACCATGCCAGGCCAGTAATACTTTTAGCGTATTCGCGAGAAAGTCTTATGAATACCTCCGTGACCTGTAAGACGAAACTACCAGTCCGGGTCGTATCTCCGACGGAACCCAAAGCTTCCAGGTCTGCTCCGCATGAAGTCTAAGCCCCCTGTCAAAATGTGTTATTTTGTATACGTAGCCGTCAGATACGCATAAATCAGGTAGCTTGTCCTTGTTTTCTGTTACTGCTTTCATAAGTTCTATGTATTGGTCAGATTCTAAATATGGCGATTCAAGGCAAACATCAACTACTCTTTCAGGTACAACATTTTGAGAGCCTTTGCAATGTGCGATAATAAAATCGAAACACTGCCATTTTAGGCTCCACCTCGCGAGTCAGTCGATGCCTCACATTGAATGTTAAATCGTTTGTTGAAGTGCGGGTGTGCAAGTACGGGTGCCGATATTAGGTTTTGCCTAAGTACCTCAAAGGGTAACAACCAACCAACCAGTCATATAAAAATGTTCTGATTTTATATTTTTTGTGATGCAGTCGTGCAGTAGTACTGCAATGGTCGCGTAATCTTGAATGAAGTGTCGGTACCAGCCCGCCACGCCCAGGAACCGTCGCAATCGAGAGTTGAACGCGAACGGCAGAAGACGTATTTTTAATTTCGCTCCCTGTTTTTTTAAGTTTTCGTTATTTATCTAGCAATTTACATACGTACACATTTGGTTATATATTTTGTAATTACGCTGTGTCTGTGTTTCTTTTTTGGTATTTTACATTCGAGATAGAGACTCTAACAAATTAAATTAATTTAATTGCCGTGTAAATACTCATCATCATGCCGTGTATATGTGGGCAAAAAGTTGAACGCTCACAACACAAAATTCAGTGTGTAAAGTGCAATGAACTGTTTCACCCTGCCTGTGTAAACATTCTCCCAGCTGACGTTGAGTTCCTACTCAATTCGGATCAACAATTCCTTTGCAAAGTCTGTGCTGCAGCCCGTCGCAATTCTCTTCGTTCTCCGCCACCTACCGTCGTTCTAGATGAAAGTATTGTTGTTAGTTTGTCTAACACTACGACCGTACCAAAGAGCTTAATAGTTCCGCAAAGCAACAGTATAGCAACCGTTTGTAAACCAGTGGAGATACCCTCCTCCCCGCCTCAGCGCATATCTAATATCTCTGGCACTTCGGCTATTGTCAACGTTGCTAAGCAACCAATATCTCTTCAGTCACTGTTCGATGAGATTGTAGCTCTCAGAGCCGAGAATCTTCGTTTCCACTCCATTGTTAATGTTCTTGTGAGTGATAATAAGAAGCTTATTAGCAAAACTGAATCTCTCGAAGCCAATATTGACTCTCTGCAGAGTAAACTTTGCTCCGTTGAGTTAAATTCAACATTTAATGCGCCCACACACACTGGTACGTATGAAAATGTCCGCTCTCTCGAAGGTGCTACCTCTGCAGGGACTTACGCCGCCGCCGCTGCTGCTGCCGTCGCTACTGATGTAAACAATGAGATTTGCCCTACTGCCGCTCGTACTGATTCTACTCGAACTCGCAAGCACAGTGGGTAACTATGCAAACGAAGAAGCGTAAAAAGAAAAACGTCGTACATGACGTTGTAACAGGCTGCAGTAATAGTTCTACCTTGGAAGTTGTGGAATCTAAAAAATGGATTCATTTGTCATCATTTAAACCAAATGTTTCTGAAGAGGACATAATATCTTTCGTTGAGAAAGACATTGGCATGCTTTAAGCTCATCAAAGGGTGCTGACATCGCGTCACTTAAGAAGGTGAATTTTAAACTTGGGGTTAATGAATCGTCTTTTGACAAGGTTTTCGACCCAGCGGTTTGGCCAGCCAAAGTTAAGCTTCGCCCATTTCAATTTTTTCAACGAGACGATCTTCTCAAAGAGAAAACCTAGTTTACCTCGAGAACCCTAAGTTAACGCTCAAAAATTCGACAATCAATAACAGTAACAGCCAAGAAATTAAAAAATTAAAGATCTACTTCCAAAATATGGGAGGTATACGCACCAAGTCTGAAGCTATTCGGATTTTTAGTGCTAACTTGGACTACGATGTCCTAGTTCTAGTCGAAACATGGCTAAATTCGAATTTCTTCGATCAGGAATTTTTCGACTCTAATCTGTTTAATGTCTTTCGGAAAGACCAGGACGATAACAAAACTGGTTGTGCGCTTGGTGGAGGGGTATTAATAGCTGTTCAGCGCAAGCTCCGATCTCTTCAAATAGCTCTTCATGATCCTGACTCTATACTGGATCAACTATGTATCTGCATTAAAGGCACCTCAACGTTTGGATCCCTGTATCTGATGGCATCCTATATTCCACCGGGCAGTTCTTTCTAGATTTATAAATCACAGACGGACAACATTATGCACTTGGTTCACAATAGCTTGGCTAATAATAATAATCATCTGTGCATTCTCGGCGATTTCAATCTCCCTAACATCACGTGGTCAAAACGTTTCTCTAAATCTGGGCTACTGCCAAATAATATAAGTACATTGAAAGAATCTTATTGTATTGATCACATTTTAAGTCTAGATCTAGTCCAATGTAATAGTTATATGAACCAGCTCAATAGAATTCTTGATCTTGTTTTCGTAAGTACTAATATAATTACGAATATCAATCAATGTTTCTCCCCGATTTCACCAGTGGATAAACATCATATTCCATTATGTCTATCAGTTAAATTTTACGAATTTGCCATCGGTAGATCAGAAGATAAAATCTCTTTTAAATATGAGTCTTGAAACTACTCAAACCTAAATGTTTGCCTAGGCAAAACTAGTTGGACTCATTTGCTTTCTAATCCAGATGTCAATCATTGCTACTCTGTCTTCAAGTCTCGCTTGCTTGAAATTATTTATGCGAATGTTCCAATATTTAAAAAGAAGCCCTACAAACTCCCGTGGTACACTCACGAACTAAAGAAAATTAAGAACCAACGAAATAAGTTATATAAAAAATTTTGTAAAACTAACAGCAACATATTTTTTGACAAGTATCAACAACTCTCGAAGAAATTCTGTTGTTTGAACAAATTTCTTTATAGAAATTATACCTTAAGGGTAGAATCGAACATAAAATCAAATCCTAAAGTATTTTGACACTTCATCAAATCGAATAAGTCATGTTCCGGGATTCCATCTGCAGTTTGTCTGTGAGAAAAAACAGCAAGCTCACCCCTCGAAATTGCCTGTTTATTTGCCGAGTTTTTTAATTCAAATTTTGCTGACGATGATGCACGATGCTCTCGTTCCTTTCAACATGCCAACTGCGACTCCACCACCATTGATTTTGGCCATCTACAACTCACGTCTGATGACATTATTAGGGGTATAAGTACTTTAAAAAACTCTACACAAACTGATGTCGATGGTTTCTGTACTGACTTACTGAAAAAGTGCACGCCTTTAGTTGAACCTCTTAAACATCTTTTTAACAAATCACTAAATACTGGGACTTTCGTTGGCGATTGGAAGATAACGACAGTCACTCCAATTTACAAGAGTGGGAAAAAGAATGATGTAGCTAATTATAGGCCAATCTCTAAACTTTCGTCTATCTCAAAACTTTTCGAGGTAATCGTTAAAGATAAGATGTACTTCGCCGTAAAAAACTTAATTTCCCCATATCAGCATGGCTTTGTTGCCAATCGGTCTACAGTTACTAACTTAGCCGTCTTTAGTAAGTTTTGCTTGGAAACGTTTTCATCCAACCAGCAAATAGACTGCATTTATACTGATTTTTCCAAAGCTTTCGATAAGGTATCACACAATATATTATTACATAAACTAGCCTCCGTTGGTTTTCACTCCATTTTTCTTAAATGGTTGCGTTCATACTTAATCAATAGACACTGTGTTGTCTCGATCGAAGGGGTAACCTCTGATCACTTCATAGCCACCTCAGGTGTACCGCAAGGAAGTATCTTAGGTCCTCTTCTTTTCGTTCTCTTCATCAACGATATTGGAAACCGTTTTAAGTCCTCACATTTTTTGCTATAGGCAGACGACCTAAAGGTATATTCCGCCATAAAAAGTTCTGAAGATGCACGTTGCCTTCAGGAAGATTTAGACAGATTATATCTTTGGTGTAGTAGATCACTCCTTTGTCTTAATATAAATAAGTGTTTTCATGTAACCTATTCCAAAATGCGTAACGTGTTGAAGTCGAAATATTACATTGAAAACAAGGCTCTTCAGTCCCCTGATGAGATCAAAGATCTTGGAGTAATCTTTGACCCTACTTTCTCATTTAACAGCCATATTAATTTTATAATATCCAAATCGTATGCTGCCCTAGGTTTTTTACGACGAAATAGCGCCAACTTTACCGACCCTTATACGTTAAAGTTACTTTTCTCAACGATAGTTCGCCCTAAGCTTGAATATGCTGCTTTCATCTGGAGACCTTATCACAAATTTGCAATAGAGCGGATCGAGCGTATTCAAAAAATTTTCCTCAAGTTTGCCCTCAGATCTTTAAATTTTTCTGATCCAATTCCTACTTACCATTCCCGTCTCCTACTCATTAATCTGAAATCTCTTGAAATCAGAAGAACTACTCTATCTCTCTCCTTTATCTCCGGTGTGATCAGGGGTGATATTGATTGTCCCTCCTTACTTCACGCTATTCAATTTCTCATACCAGTTAGAACTCTCCGTTCTTACTATCCTTTTTATATTAAGAACCTCACTACCAACTATGCAAGGAATGCTCCTTTAGTGCGTTCTCTTCGTGAATTAAACGAAATCTCGGATTCTGTTGCGCTGGACTTTTCTTTGTCGAAAACTGTGTTTTCCAAATTTTTAAACTCAATTCTATAACATATGAGTAAGTCATCGTTTTTAGTCAGTAAGAACCTTTGTAGTTTTTTGACTTTTTTTTAAATAAAATAAATAAATAAATAAATAAACTGCTTAGCGGTTTTTAGCTCGGGAAAACCTCCCACAGGCGCTACCTTGCTGGCATTTGTCCGAATACAGCCATCACCCATAACGTACCCAAAATATCGAACCTCTTAGAAGCAAAACTTGCTCTTCTCCACATTTATCGTTAACTTTGCTACGGGTAAGCACCGAGCGACCTTTTCTAACAAACATATATGAGATAGAAAATCTTCAGAACACACTAACAAATCATCAAGGTAGACAAACACAGACTTACGCAACGAAGCAGGTATAGCTTTGTCCATCAGTCGACACATTCTCTGCGCTGCATTGCAGAGCCCGAATGGCATTACCGTAAATTGGTAAACGGGTCTCCCTGGCACTGTAAAACTAGTAATCTCACTTGATTTTTTTCTCTGGGGGAATTTGCCAGAACGCGTCCTTTAAGTCTATTACTCCCATACTTAGCATTATGTCCAATCCTTCATACACTAATCTTTGTTTCGCAGATGAAATGGGATAAATGGGAACTAAACACTATATACAACATAGCAACAAACAACGGATGTAAAAAGGAGCTCGTGGATAAGTTCAGAATAATGTATGCAATTCAAAAAAGAAGCGACAGAGAGCTAGCCGAAAAAAATTGGACAGTAATGACTTATACAGGAAAAATGACAAGAAAACTTGCAAATTTTTTCAGAAAATATAATATCCACACGGCGTTCAAAAATTGAAACAACCAGGGAAGGATACTTAAAAGCAGCACGAATAAAGAAGACCCATTGAACAAACAAGGCGCGTACAAACTGACCTGTGAGTGTCAATATAGCTATATAGAACAAACAGAACTTAAGGTAAGAACAAGGTTTCATGAACACATAAGGGACTACAACAAAAGGATACGAAAACCCACGGCAATACCTGAATATAGTTTTGCAAACCATCTGGTAAACACAAAATGTTCACCAGCAAACATAAAGAAACCCGTTAAGGTATTGCACGTACAACAAAAAGGACGGCGCCTAAATGCTCTTGAAAACATGGAAATATATAAACTAAAAATATTTGATAGGAGGATAATAAACGAACAAATAAACAGCAACTCTGATGTGATATTTGCAACATTAAAACAAAGCAAAGACGTAACTAAAATGACAGATACCAGCATAAAAAACAAACTTACAATACCCAAACGAACTAAAATTACAGACTTTCTACCTGTTCTTACCACGAAGGTTAATTCGAGATAAAATATACCTTTTGGATTCTAACCGCGCGATTATGCACCAATACCTGCTAGACCAAAAAATTTTACTGAAAGATGAGAGTCCGCTCTATGAGCGACCACTTAGGATGTCAAAGGTGAGGAAATGGCTGTGGGAGGGGATTATCAAGCACAGTTCTTCGGAATTTGCGTCATCCGTTGTGTTGGTGACCAAAAAGGATGGAACGAAAAGGTTGTGGTGCGACTACAGGAGACTCAACGAGAGAATTGTGCGGGACAATTTCCTGCCGTTGATCGACGACGTCATAGAAAGATTAGAAGGCTTCAGCGTATTTACGACGCTTGATCTACGTGACGGATTTTTTCACTTACCTGTGGAACCCGATTCGCAGAAATACACTTCTTTTTTAACATTTGACGGCCAGCATGAGTTTTTTTTCATTCCTTTCGGAATAACAAACTCCCCGGCAGTGTTCTCTAGGTTTATCGTAGCTGTCTTTAGGGATTTAATACAATCGGGAACAGTAGTAATCTATATGGATGATATAGTCATCCCTTCCCATGATGAGATAAATGGTATCAACAAATTGCGAAAATTCTTAGAAGTGGCGAAAGTCAGCGGGTTGCAAATTAAATGGAGTAAGTGTCAGGTACTACAAAGAAAAATAAAGTTGTTAGGCTATATTATAGAGAATTGGACGATAAGACCATCAAACGAAAAAGTGAGCGCGATTTGTAACTTCCTGACGCCGACAAGCGTCAAAGTGGTACAGCATTTCTCGGTTTGACGCCATATTTTCGAAGGTCCATTGAAGAGTACGCCCTAGTTGCTTAACCGTTATCGAATTTATTAAAAAAGAACACGCCATTCAAAATTAACGATGAAAAGTTGGCTGCCTTCCAGCAACTCAAAGTGGCTCTTACTAATGCACCGGCGCTTAAGTTGTACAACGCCAAAGCTGTAACAGAAGTCCACACGGACGCTTGTATGTTAGGGTATGGGGCGATGCTCCTGCAAAAGGATTTCGAAGACCAGCAGTTTCACCCCGTTCAGTTCATGAGTAGGCGAACCAGACCTTATGAAGAAAAGTACCATTCATACGAACTGGAAGTTTTGGCTATAATAGAGGCTCTTAAAAAGTGGAGGGTATATCTACTAGGTATCAAGTTAAAGATTGTTACAAATTGCAAGGCATTAACAGCCACTGCTTTTTCTACAGGAATACGACTTCGTGCATAGGCAAGGCACGAAAATGAGGCATGTTGACCCGCTGAGTAGAGTTGCGTGTTTAATAAAGGAAGATTCGATGATTGTGCAAAGGGACGGTTACGAAGATTACTTCTTGAAAAACGACATTCTGTTTAAAGATGTCACTAGGGAATTAATCGTCATACCGGAACCAATGGAAGAGGAGATAATTACTACAGCGCACCGTCAGGGCCACTTTTCGGCTAAGAAAACAATACAGATGGTCGAAAAGTCATACTTCATTCTGAAGTTAGCAGCAAAGGCTTAAAGGGTCGTTAGGAGCTGAATCGAATGCATTATCACCGACAGAAAGAAGAGAAAAAGAGAGGGGTTTCTGTCGCCAATCGATTAAGAAGACAGACCGTTGGCGACATACCACGTTGATCATGTAGGGCCCATTGAGTCGACTCATAAGAGATACAAACACATGCTGTTTCGAGATTTGGTGGTTGTATCCGACCAAAAGCATAGGCGCCGAAAAAGTAGTTAACAGATTACGCGGGCAATCTGCAGTGTTCGGAAATCCGAAGAGAATTATTACGGACCGCGGCACGGGGTTTACCGCATGTATTGTTCAAAGTTATTGTGAAGAAGAACGTATGCAGCATCTCCTCATTACAACAGGTGTCCCCAGGGGCAACGGACAAGTAGGGAGGGTGCATAAAATTGCGATTCCGATGTTAGCGAAGTTATTTTCGGAAATAATTGGTATAAATACATAGAAAAAGTGCAAAGAACAATCAACAATACTCCGCCTCGCAGTACCAAGTTTTCGCCGTTTAAGATCTTAACGGGCGTCGAAATGCGTGTATCTAAAAACCCCGCACTTAGGGAGTTAGTTGACGAAGTCAACTTTCAAGAATTATCTGCTGAATGAGAGGGAGTGTGTAGCGAAGCAAGAGATAATATCCAAAAGCTCCAAGAGAATAGGAAAACTTTTAACTCAGATAGAAAGAAAGAAATAATTTACGAGGTCGGGTCGTTAGTAGCAATAAGACATACGCAACTTGGGTCGGAAATGAAGCTAAAGCCAAATTTCATTTTGCCCTATAAAGTCACTAAATGCTTAGAGCACGGTCGTTACTTGGTCGTGAAAATTGGAGACAACGAGGGTCCGGGCCAAACGTCTACCGTAGCAGAATTTATGAAGCCTTGGTCATTCGGGGCGAATAAATCTGCTGGATGGCCGAATGTAGGATCGGTTGACAAGTCGACACGGACAGGACGTAACTACTAATTACCGCACACGTTAAACTACTGACGAACCTACAATCTAAAATTGCAACAGTGTAATAAAAGGTAAATAACCGATTGACAGACTGGAAGGGAATAGAATGAGGGAGTGAAGCTAAGAAAAGGGTACAAATAAAAAAGGACTGAGAGAAAAGTAGCAGAGAAGGCAGTAGTGCGCGGTGTGTCGGATTTATTTCCTTTTAACGTTTTACTAATAATTAAACTTCATTTCTAAAATAAATTTTGTAATCTAAACTGAATTTTCGTATAATAAATGTATAATAAAATCGGAAACAAAGCTATGTAGAACGTACAGCGACTTTTTATTACCTACATGTGTGGACATCTGATACCATGTCAGGCCAGTAATACTTTTAGCGTATTCGCGAGAAAGTCTTATGAATGCCTCCATGACCTGTAAGACGAAACTACCAGTCCGGGTCGTATCTCCGACGGAACCCAAAGCTTCCAGGTCTGCTCCGCATGAAGTCTAAGCCCCCTGTCAAAATATGTTATTTTGTATACGTAGCCGTCAGATACGCATAAATCAGGTAGCTTGTCCTTGTTTTCTGTTACTGCTTTTATAAGTTCTATATATTGGTCAGATTCTAAATATGGCGATTCTAGGCAAACATCAACTACTCTTTCAGGTACAACATTTTGAGAGCCTTTGCAATGTTCGATAATAAAATCGAATCCCTGCAATTTTAGGCTCCCCCTCGCGAGTCAGTCGATGCCTCACATTGAATGTTAAATCGTTTGTTGAAGAGCGGGTGTGCAAGTACGGGTGCCGATATTAGGCTTTGCCTAAGAACCTCAAAGGTTACCAACCAACCAACCAGTCATATTAAATTTTCTGATTTTATATTTTTTGTGATGCAGTCGTGCAGTAGTACTGCAATGGTCGCGTAATCTTGAATGAAGCGTCGGTACCAGCCCGCCATGCCCAGGAACCGTCGCAACTGCTTGGGGGTTTTTTGCTCGGGCATCTGTCCGAATCCAGCCATCACCCATACTTACTTACGTAATTGGCGCATCTCGTGCTAACTGGCGCCAATTGGAAATCCCAAGTATAGCCAAGTCTTTTTCCACTTGGTCTTTCCAACGCAGAGGAGGTCTTCCTTTTCCTTTGCTACCACCCGCGGGTACCGCGTCAAAAACCTTCAGGGCTGGAGCTATTTCATCCATTCGAACGACGTGACCTAGCCAGCGGAGCCGCTGATTCTTAATCCGCTGCACTTTATCTACGTCATTGTACAGCTCGTACAGCTCATCGTTCCATCGAACGCGGTATTCGCCGTCGCAAAGACGCAAAGGTCCATAAATCTTTCGAAGAATCTTTCTCTCGAACACTCCAAGAGCCCTCTCATCTGATGTTGTCATCGTCCATGCTTCTGCGCTATACAAAAGGACGGGCATGATGAGAGACTTATAGAGTATGGTTTTTGTCCGTCAAGAGAGGACTTAACTGTGCAATTGCCTACTCAGTCCGAAGTAGCACTTGTTGGCAAGAGAGATTCTGCGTTGGATTTCAAGGCTGCCGCTGTTATTGGTGTTAATGCTGGTTCCTAAGTAAACGAAGTTCTTTACTTTTCAAAGTTATAACTGTCAACAGTGATTTGTGATCCCAGTCGTGAATGTGCCGACTGTCTATTTGATGACAGGAGATACTTCGTCTTGCCCTCGTTCACCTCCAGACCCATTCGCTTCGCTTCTCTATCCAGTTTGGAGAAGGCAGAACTAACTGCGCGTTTGTTAAGGCCGATGATGTCAATGTCATTGGCGTACGCCAGCAGTTGCACACTCTTATAAAAGATGGCACCTGACCGATTTAGTTCTGCGGCTCGAATTATTTTCTCCAGCATCAGGTTAAAGAAATCGCACCACAGAGAGTCACCTTGTCTGAAACCTCGTTTGGTATCAAACGGCTCGGAGAGGTTCTTCCCAATTCTGACGGATCTGGTGGTGTTGTTCAACGTCATTTTACATAGCCGTATAAGTTTTGCGGGGATACCAAATTCAGACATTGCGGCATAGAGGCAACTTCTTTTCGTGCTGTCGAAGGCGGCTTTGAAATCGACAAAAAGATGGTGTGTGTCGCTTCTTCTTTCTCGTGTCTTTTCGAAGATCTGGCATATTGTGAATATCTGGTCGGTGGTGGATTTACCAAGCAATTTATTTTATAATATATAGCATTCCTTCAAAAAAGTGGGGTTAAAATATACAAAATTAAATGCAAAACCTTACGTGTGATTACGGGGGCGTCTCTTCACAAACTGAAAGAGTGCAGGAGTTTCGCAGAAGGCGAAACCCACAAACGGGACGGGTAACACTACTCTAGAAAAAGGAGAGAAAGTAACGAGTCCCTGTTCCCGTACTATCACAGCGACATCTGCAAGTGGAATTATAGTAATTCACAATGGCAGATGCATGCACTCTACCAGCTCCTCTCCGCCGTACTTAAATAACTCAGCTGGTAACCCGTCAGCCCCGGGGGCTTTGTTGTTCTTCAGCCGTGCTATCGCTTTCCGAATTTCGTCATGGTCGGGTGATGGTACATCACGTCCATCATCATTGATTGGGGATTCAGGTTCAACATCTTCACCCATAACGTACCCAAAATATCGAACCTCTTAGAAGCAAAACTTGCTCTTCTCCACATTTATCGTTAACTTTGCTACGGGCAAGCACCGAGCGACCTTTTCTAACAAACATATATGAGATAGAAAATCTTCAGAACACACTAACAAATCATCAAGGTAGACAAACAGAGATTTACGCAACGAAGCAGGTATAGCTTTGTCCATCAGTCGACACATTCTCTGCGCTGCATTGCAGAGCCCGAATGGCATTACCGTAAATTGGTAACGGGTCTCCCTGGCACTGTAAAAGTAGTAATCTCACTAGATTTTTTTCTCTGGGGGAATTTGCCAGAACGCGTCCTTTAAGTCTATTACTCCCATACTTAGCATTATCTCCAATCCTTCATACACTAATCTTTGTTTCGCAGGTGAAATGGGATAAATAGGAACTAAACACAATATACAACATAGCAACAAACAACTGATGCAAAAAGGAGCTCGTGGATAAGTTCAGAAAAATGTATGTAATTCAAAAAAGAAGCGACAGAGAGCTAGACGAAAAAACTTGGACAGTAATGACTTATACAGGAAAAATGACATAAAAAATTGCAAATTTTTTCAGAAAATATAATATCCACACGGCGTTCAAAAATGGAAACAACCAGGGAAGGATACTTAAAAGCAGCACGAATAAAGAAGACCCATTGAACAAACAAGGCGCGTACAAACTGACCTGTGAGTGTCAATATAGCTATATAGAACAAACAGAACGTAAAGTAAGAACAAGGTTTCATGAACACATAAGGGACTACAACAAAAGGATACGAAAACCCACGGCAATACCTGAATCTCGAGTTATGTTTCCCCGCGCCGTTCGTAGTTCTGCGACACGAACGCGGCTATCAGGACCTGAAAAGACTCTAACTACTCTGCCAAGTCGCCATTCATTTGGGGTTAGGTTATCATCCTTAATAACCACCAGGTCATCTGTCTCGATGATACATTGCGGGAGCTTCCACTTTGTCCGTTTATGCAGCTCCTTCAAGTATTCTGTCTTCCATCTCAGGCAAAACGTTTGCTGGATTGCCTTTAACTTTTGCCATTGATTGACAAGAGATATCGGACTCTCTGCGATTTCGGGCTCTGGAACAGCGAGGAGGGGGGTGCCAATAAGGAAATGGCCGGGGGTTAGAGGTTCCATTGACTCCGAATCCTCAGAGATGGGGCCAATCGGTCTCGAGTTCAGACACGATTCGATCTTCGCCGGCAACGTGGAGAGTTCCTCGATGGTAAACCGCATTGAATGTGCTACCTTCCGGAAACGTACTTTAAAGCTTTTTACCCCTGCTTCACAGATGCCTCCCATATGAGGTGCTCCAGGGGGAATAAAATGCAATGTGATGACGTGATGAGCGTATGTCTATGAAGTCGGGTTAGCGACCGTAGAAACAAACTGCTGGACATCTTTTCTTAGTTCCTTGTTCGCTCCTACGAAGTTTGTGCCAGTGTCCGAGTAAACATTTAGAGGGCAGCCTCGTCTAGATACAAAACGGGAAAAAGCTGCTAAAAACGTTGATGTAGACAAATCGCTGGTGGCCTCAAAATGTATTGCCTTGGTCGCAAAACAGACAAACACACAGACACAGCCCTTAGTTATTCGGCAGGCTCTGCCGGTAAAACTTTTGATTTTAAACGGGCCTGTGAAATCGACTCCGTTATTTGTAAACGGCCTGGAAATTTCCGTCCGTTCTGGAGGTAAAGCTGCCATTAACTGTTTCCGCGTCTTCTTCCTGTAAATAGTACATAATTTGCATTTATGAACACAATTTTTTATAAGAATTTTCATACGTACGATCCAGTATTCAGACCGCAAAACTCTCTTGAAAACTGGAAATCGTAAGGAAGAATTATGGGAAACCGCTCGTTGTAAGGAAGATTGGTTAACGCCAACCTTCCTCCCATTCTCATTACTCCGTTCCTATCGAGGAACGGATTGAGAGCGATGATTGGACTTTTCGCGTTTAGCGGTGTGAAAGCGTTAATGGCCTTGTACTCATCTTCAAAATTCCGATTTTGCGAGATAAGGATGAGGCGGCACTTTACCTGCTTTATTTCTTCTGCTGTTAATTCCTCTGTCTCCTTTTTAGCAGCCAGCTTATGGACCGGGTGGGTTCTACGATAGAATCTGAACATCCGTGCTATCACTCTCAATGCTCGTGAAAAGTCGGAGAATCTCTCCAGAATATCTTCTCCCTCCGAGAAACCTGCTACATGAACACGAATCATCTTTTGTTCTAACTCCGTTTCCAACGCAGAATCGTTTTTGTGGTGGGGCCAAGTTGTTGGCTCTTCTTTTAGCCACTTTGGTCCATACCACCACAAAGCGCTGGCTTGAAGTTGCTGGGGGGTGACGCCTCTACTGCCGAGATCCGCTGGATTATCTGCTGAATCCACGTGATTCCAGCCAGATACGCCTACCAATTCCTCGATTTTTGCGACTCGATTAGCCACAAACGTTGTCCAGGTACAGGCCGGTTTTCTGAGCCATGAGAGCACGCTTGTAGAGTCCGACCATTTATATATTGCTGGCCGCTCAATCTCAAGCTGTGGAATAAAAGCATTAATTAGTTCCGCTAACAACAAAGCTCCGCACAGCTCTAAACGGGGAAGAGAGACAGTTTTAACTGGAGCTACTTTTGTCTTGCCTACCAGCACCGGTGCGTGCTATAACTTGATATGCCGGTGAGTTCGAGGTTCGAATCTCAGTCAGGGCAAGCAAAATCTTAATCATAGAAAAAGTTTTTTCTAATAGCGGTCACCCCTAGGCAGGCAATGGCAAACCTCCGAAGGTATTTCTGCCATGAAAAAGCTTCTCATTAAATACATGTGCCGTTCGGAGTCGGCACAAAACTTTAGGTCCCTCCATTTGTGGTGTAATATAAAGACGCACACCACAAATGGTAGAAGATGCTCGGCCAAACACTGAGCTATATAGTGTACGCGCCAAAATTATTATTATTATATATACCAGCAAATGAATCTGAGGAGTGGCATTCGATGTGCGTTCCCGAATTCTGATATATAACGCCGCTGCGTATGCCTTTTCCGAGGCATCACAAAATCCATGGATTTCCACATCACTCCATGGCGTAAAATGAGTCCAACGAGGAATTTTAATGTTCTGAACACTATCATAATTGTCCAGAAATGTCTCCGATCGTAGCAGCAATATGCTCTTATAAGCCTATGCGGGGAAACGAGTCGGCGGTAACGATGCAAGTTTTACTGAAAGATGAGAGTCCGCTCTATGAGCGACCACTTAGGATGTCAAGGGTGAGGAAATGGCTGTGGGAGGGGATTATCAAGCCCAGTTCTTCGGAATTTGCGTCACCCGTTGTGTTGGTGACCAAAAAGGATGGAACGAAAAGGTTGTGGTGCGACTACAGGAGACTCAACGAGAGAATTGTGCGGGACGATTTCCTGCCGTTGATCGACGACGTCATAGAAAGATTAGAAGGCTTCAGCGTATTTACGACGCTTGATCTACGTGACGGATTTTTTCACTTACCTGTGGAACCAGATTCGCAGAAATACACTTCTTTTTTAACATTTGACGCCCAGCATGAGTTTCTTTTCATTCCTTTCGGAATAACAAACTCCCCGGCAGTGTTCTCTAGGTTTATCGTAGCTGTCTTTAGGGATTTAATACAATCGGGAACAGTAGTAATCTATATGGATGATATAGTCATCCCTTCCCATGATGAGATAGATGGAATCAACAAATTGCGAAAATTCTTAGAAGTGGCGAAAGTCAGCGGGTTGCAAATTAAATGGAGTAAGTGTCAGGTACTACAAAGAAAAATAAAGTTGTTAGGCTATATTATAGAGAATTGGACGATAAGACCATCAAACGAAAAAGTGAGCGCGATTTGTAACTTCCTGACGCCGACGAGCGTCAAAGCAGTATAGCATTTCTCGGTTTGACGTCATATTTTCGAAGGTTCATTGAGGAGTACGCCCTAGTAGCTTAACGGTTATCGAATTTATTAAAAAAGAACACGCCATTCAAAATGAACGATGAAAAGTTGGCTGCCTTCCAGCAACTCAAAGTGGCTCTTACTAATGCACCGGCGCTTAAGTTGTACAACGCCAAAGCTGTAACACAAGTCCACACGGACGCTTGTATGTTAGGGTATGGGGCGATGCTCCTGCAAAAGGATTTCGAAGACCAGCAGTTTCACCCCGTTCAGTTTATGAGTAGGCGAACCAGACCTTATGAAGAAAAGTACCATTCATACGAACTGGAAGTTTTGGCTATAATAGAGGCTCTTAAAAAGTGGAGGGTATATCTACTAGGTATCAAGTTAAAGATTGTTACAGATTGCAAGGCATTAACAGCCACTGTTAAAAAGTGCTATTTCTACAGGAATACGACTTCGTGCATAGGCAAGGCACGAAAATGAGTAAAGGAAGATTCGAGGATTGTGCAAAGGGAAGGTTATGACGATTACTTCTTGAAAAACGACATTCTGTTTAAAGATGTCACTAGACAATTAATCGTCATACCGGAACCAATGGAAGAGAAGATAATTACTACAGCGCACCGTCAGGGCCACTTTTCGGCTAAGAAAACAATACAGATGGTCGAAAAGTCATACTTCATTCCGAAATTAGCAGCAAAGGCTTAAAGGGTCGTTAGGAGCTGCATCGAGTGCATTATCACCGACTGCAAGAGGGGAAAAAGAGAGGGGTTTCTGTCGCCAATCGACAATGAAGACACACCGTTGCCGACATACCACGTGGATCATGTTGAGTCAACTCATAAGGATACATACATATGCTGTTTCGAGATTTACGTGGTTGTATCCGACCAAAAGCATAGGCGCCGAAAAAGTAGTTAACAGATTACGCGGGCAATCTGCAGTGTTCGGAAATCCGAAGAGAATTATTACGGATCGCGGCACGGGGTTTACCGCATGTATTGTTCAAAGTTATTGTGAAGAAGAACGTATGCAGCATCTCCTCATTACAACAGGTGTCCCCAGGGGCAACGGACAAGTAGGGAGGGTGCATAAAATTGCGATTCCGATGTTAGCGAAGTTATTTTATTTATTTATTTATTTATTTATTTATTAATCAACAAACAAGTTGCTTACAGACTTTATGATACATTTTAATTTCAAAGGCTTAACGACAGGAGTCGTATGAGTAAATTCTTAAAAGTAGACTTAGAGTAGGTAAAATCAAAATCTAAGGAAGAAGAATAAGCATTAAATTGAGATAGCGTCCTTCTAAGAGGTGCATTCATACCATAGACAGTCTTAGCAAACCCGACAAAAATATATCATTACAGCGAAGTATGTGTGAGGGAACACTAAAATGAATTTTCGTGAGCAAGTATGGACAATCAATTGAGCCGGTACATAAGTCAAAGACAAAACACATCGACAAAAGATCACGCCTAGACTCTAAAGACATGAGGTCTATAAGTAAACACCGAGAGCGATACGACGGAATAGGATCTGCAAACTTAATCGTGCACAAGGCAAAACACATAAAAGCTTTTTGGACAGATTCCAATCTTTTGATATATACCGCATGAAACGGTCGCCAAACGAATACCGCGTATTCTAACCTGGAACGAACTAGGGACGAGAACAGCATTTTGAGGGTATAGGGATCACAAAACGCAGAACCATTTCGACGAATAAAGGCTAACATTGCAAATGATTTTGAGACAATATAATTTATGTGAGTTGTAAAGTTCAGCTTGGTGTCAAAGTAGACACCAAGGTCTTTAAATTCTCTAATTGTTTTTAGCGGTGAATTTAATATGCTATAAGAAGTTGGAACAATATTTAGAACCTTCGCGAAAGAAGTGTAGTGACATTTACTAATATTGAGCTGCAAATGATTACGCAGACACCAACTATATAAGTTGTTCAACTCATGCTGGAGAATATGGGAATCTCCCGGATTTTTAATTTCGTAGTAAATTTTCAGGTCATCCGCATATAGAAGATAGTTACATTTAGGAAAGCATGAGGAAATATCATTGATAAAGAGGATAAATAGTAACGGGCCTAAAACACTACCCTGCGGAACACCAGAAGAGGCAACAAAAGAGTAAGACGATACGTTATCGAGTCGAACGACACAGCTCCTATTATCTAGATATGAAGCTATCCACTTAAGAAATTGAGAGTGAAAGCCTAATACGCGAAGTTTAGTTATCAAAATGGAGTGAGATACCCTATCGAAAGCTTTAGAAAAATCTGTGTAAATTGCATCCATTTGAAAACCTCTTCTAACAAACATATATGAGATAAAAAATCTTCAGAACACACTAACAAATCATCAAGGTAGACAAACACAGATTTACGCAACGAATCAGGTAAAAACTTGGACAGCAATGACTTATACAGGAAAAATGACAAAAAAACTTGTTTCTGAAAATATAATATCCACACGGCGTTCAAAAATGGAAACAACCTGGGAAGGATACTTAAAAGCAGCACGAATGAAGAAGACCCATTGAACAAACAAGGCGCGTACAAACTGACCTGTGAGTGTCAATATAGCTATATAGAACAAACAGAACGTAAAGTAAGAACAAGGTTTCGTGAGCACATAAGGGACTACCACAAAAGGATACGAAAACCCACGGCAATACCTGAATCTAGTTTTGCAAACCATCTGGTAAACACAAAATGTTCACCAGCAAACATAAAGAAACCCGTTAAGGTATTGCACGTACAACAAAAAGGACGGCGCCTAAATGCTCTTGAAAACATGGAAATATATAAACTAAAAATATTTGATAGGAGGATAATAAACGAACAAATAAACAGCAACTCTGATGTGATATTTGCAACATTAAAACAAAGCAAAGACGTAACTAAAATGACAGATACCAGCATAAAAAACAAACTTACAATACCCAAACGAACTAAAATTACAGACTTTCTACCTGTTCTTACCACGAAGGTTAATTCGAGATAAAATATACCTTTTGGATTCTAACCGCGCGATTATGCACCAATACCTGCTAGACCAAAAAAACGAAAAAATACGGAACACAGACCTAAATTGAACAGAAGGAAAATTGACACTGAAAATGGCACAACGCGGAAAGCGGTTTGTCTTCAAACCAAACTTGACAAGAGATGACGGAAAATCGTTCCAACAAATATCAACATAATTACTTATGATATTTGTTGTAACGATTTTCTTCACTTTTTAAGCACTTAAAAACCGCGCAAGCAACGCAAACCCGTACATAAATATGTTCTTATAAGCCTATGCGGGGAAAAGAGTCGGCGGTAACGCTGCAAATTTTACTGAAAGATGAGAGTCCGCTCTATGAGCGACCACTTAGGATGTCAAAGGTGAGGAAATGGCTGTGGGAGGGGATTATCAAGCACAGTTCTTCGGAATTTGCGTCATCCGTTGTGTTGGTGACCAAAAAGGATGGAACGAAAAGGTTGTGGTGCGACTACAGGAGACTCAACGAGAGAATTGTGCGGGACAATTTCCTGCCGTTGATCGACGACGTCATAGAAAGATTAGAAGGCTTCAGCGTATTTACGACGCTTGATCTACGTGACGGATTTTTTCACTTACCTGTGGAACCCGATTCGCAGAAATACACTTCTTTTTTAACATTTGACGGCCAGCATGAGTTTTTTTTCATTCCTTTCGGAATAACAAACTCCCCGGCAGTGTTCTCTAGGTTTATCGTAGCTGTCTTTAGGGATTTAATACAATCGGGAACAGTAGTAATCTATATGGATGATATAGTCATCCCTTCCCATGATGAGATAAATGGTATCAACAAATTGCGAAAATTCTTAGAAGTGGCGAAAGTCAGCGGGTTGCAAATTAAATGGAGTAAGTGTCAGGTACTACAAAGAAAAATAAAGTTGTTAGGCTATATTATAGAGAATTGGACGATAAGACCATCAAACGAAAAAGTGAGCGCGATTTGTAACTTCCTGACGCCGACAAGCGTCAAAGTGGTACAGCATTTCTCGGTTTGACGCCATATTTTCGAAGGTCCATTGAAGAGTACGCCCTAGTAGCTTAACCGTTATCGAATTTATTAAAAAAGAACACGCCATTCAAAATTAACGATGAAAAGTTGGCTGCCTTCCAGCAACTCAAAGTGGCTCTTACTAATGCACCGGCGCTTA
Source organism: Philophylla caesio (assembly GCA_963971545.1). Taxonomy (NCBI): domain Eukaryota; kingdom Metazoa; phylum Arthropoda; class Insecta; order Diptera; family Tephritidae; genus Philophylla; species Philophylla caesio. The sequence goes on from OZ020607.1 coordinate 89,014,903, forward strand.
AGTTGTACAACGCCAAAGCTGTAACAGAAGTCCACACGGACGCTTGTATGTTAGGGTATGGGGCGATGCTCCTGCAAAAGGATTTCGAAGACCAGCAGTTTCACCCCGTTCAGTTCATGAGTAGGCGAACCAGACCTTATGAAGAAAAGTACCATTCATACGAACTGGAAGTTTTGGCTATAATAGAGGCTCTTAAAAAGTGGAGGGTATATCTACTAGGTATCAAGTTAAAGATTGTTACAAATTGCAAGGCATTAACAGCCACTGCTTTTTCTACAGGAATACGACTTCGTGCATAGGCAAGGCACGAAAATGAGGCATGTTGACCCGCTGAGTAGAGTTGCGTGTTTAATAAAGGAAGATTCGATGATTGTGCAAAGGGACGGTTACGAAGATTACTTCTTGAAAAACGACATTCTGTTTAAAGATGTCACTAGACAATTAATCGTCACACCGGAACCAATGGAAGAGAAGATAATTACTACAGCGCACCGTCAGGGCCACTTTTCGGCTAAGAAAACAATACAGATGGTCGAAAAGTCATACTTCATTCCGAAGTTAGCAGCAAAGGCTTAAAGGGTCGTTAGGAGCTGCATCGAGTGCATAATCACCGACTGCAAGAGGGGAAAAAGAGAGGGGTTTCTGTCGCCAATCGACAATGAAGACACACCGTTGCCGACATACCACGTCGATCATGTTGAGTCAACTCATAAGGATACATACATATGCTGTTTCGAGATTTGGTGGTTGTATCCGACCAAAAGCATAGGCGCCGAAAAAGTAGTTAACAGATTACGCGGGCAATCTGCAGTGTTCGGAAATCCGAAGAGAATTATTACGGATCGCGGCACGGGGTTTACCGCATGTATTGTTCAAAGTTATTGTGAAGAAGAACGTATGCAGCATCTCCTCATTACAACAGGTGTCCCCAGGGGCAACGGACAAGTAGGGAAGGTGCATAAAATTGCGATTCCGATGTTAGCGAAGTTATTTTCGGAAATAATTGGTATAAATACATAGAAAAAGTGCAAAGAACAATCAACAATACTCCGCCTCGCAGTACCAAGTTTTCGCCGTTTAAGATCTTAACGGGCGTCGAAATGCGTGTATCTAAAAACCCCGCACTTAGGGAGTTAGTTGACGAAGTCAACTTTCAAGAATTATCTGCTGAATGAGAGGGAGTGTGTAGCGAAGCAAGAGATAATATCCAAAAGCTCCAACAAGAGAATAGGAAAACTTTTAACTCAGATAGAAAGAAAGAAATAATTTACGAGGTCGGGTCGTTAGTAGCAATAAGACATACGCAACTTGGGTCGGAAATGAAGCTAAAGCCAAATTTCATTTTGCCCTATAAAGTCACTAAATGCTTAGAGCACGGTCGTTACTTGGTCGTGAAAATTGGAGACAACGAGGGTCCGGGCCAAACGTCTACCGTAGCAGAATTTATGAAGCCTTGGTCATTCGGGGCGAATAAATCTGCTGGATGGCCGAATGTAGGATCGGTTGACAAGTCGACACGGACAGGACGTAACTACTAATTACCGCACACGTTAAACTACTGACGAACCTACAATCTAAAATTGCAACAGTGTAATAAAAGTAAATAACCGATTGGCAGACTGGAAGGGAATAGAATGAGGGAGTGAAGCTAAGAAAAGGGTACAAATAAAAAAGGACTGAGAGAAAAGTAGCAGAGAAGGCAGTAGTGCGCGGTGTGTCGGATTTATTTCCTTTTAACGTTTTACTAATAATTAAACTTCATTTATAAAATAAATTTTGTAATCTAAACTGAATTTTCGTATAATAAATGTATAATAAAATCGGAAACAAAGCTATGTAGAACGTACAGCGACTTTTTATTACCTACATGTGTGGACATCTGATACCATGTCAGGCCAGTAATACTTTTAGCGTATTCGCGAGAAAGTCTTATGAATGCCTCCATGACCTGTAAGACGAAACTACCAGTCCGGGTCGTATCTCCGACGGAACCCAAAGCTTCCAGGTCTGCTCCGCATGAAGTCTAAGCCCCCTTCCAAAATATGTTATTTTGTATACGTAGCCGTCAGATACGCATAAATCAGGTAGCTTGTCCTTGTTTTCTGTTACTGCTTTTATAAGTTCTATGTATTGGTCAGATTCTAAATATGGCGATTCTAGGCAAACATCAACTACTCTTTCAGGTACAACATTTTGAGAGCCTTTGCAATGTTCGATAATAAAATCGAATCCCTGCAATTTTAGGCTCCACCTCGCGAGTCAGTCGATGCCTCACATTGAATGTTAAATCGTTTGTTGAAGAGCGGGTGTGCAAGTACGGGTGCCGATATTAGGCTTTGCCTAAGAACCTCAAAGGTTACCAACCAACCAACCAGTCATATTAAATTTTCTGATTTTATATTTTTTGTGATGCAGTCGTGCAGTAGTACTGCAATGGTCGCGTAATCTTGAATGAAGCGTCGGTACCAGCCCGCCATGCCCAGGAACCGTCGCAACTGCTTGGGGGTTTTTTGCTCGGGCATCTGTCCGAATCCAGCCATCACCCATACTTACTTACTTAATTGGCGCATCTCGTGTTAACTGGCGCCAATTGGAAATCCCAAGTATAGCCAAGTTTTTTTCCACTTGGTCTTTCCAACGCAGAGGAGGTCTTCCTTTTCCTTTGCTACCACCCGCGGGTACCGCGTCAAAAACCTTCAGGGCTGGAGCTATTTCATCCATTCGAACGACGTGACCTAGCCAGCGGAGCCGCTGATTCTTAATCCGCTGCACTTTATCTACGTCATTGTACAGCTCGTACAGCTCATCGTTCCATCGAACGCGGTATTCGCCGTCGCAAAGACGCAAAAGTCCATAAATCTTTCGAAGAATCTTTCTCTCGAACACTCCAAGAGCCCTCTCATCTGATGTTGTCAGATTGGTTAACGCCAACCTTCCTCCCATTCTCATTACTCCGTTCCTATCGAGGAACGGATTGAGAGCGATGATTGGACTTTTCGCGTTTAGCGGTGTGAAAGCGTTAATGGCCTTGTACTCATCTGCAAAATTCCGATTTTGCGAGATAAGGATGAGGCGGCACTTTACCTGCTTTATTTCTTCTGCTGTTAATTCCTCTGTCTCCTTTTTAGCAGCCAGCTTATGGACCGGGTGGGTTCTACGATAGAATCTGAACATCCGTGCTATCACTCTCAATGCTCGTGAAAAGTCGGAGAACCTCTCCAGAATATCTTCTCCCTCCGAGAAACCTGCTACATGAACACGAATCATCTTTAGTTCTAACTCCGTTTCCAACGCAGAATCGTTTTTGTGGTGGGGCCAAGTTGTTGGCTCTTCTTTTAGCCACTTTGGTCCATACCACCACAAAGCGCTGGCTTGAAGTTGCTGGGGGGTGACGCCTCTACTGCCGAGATCCGCTGGATTATCTGCTGAATCCACGTGATTCCAGCCAGATACGCCTACCAATTCCTCGAGTTTTGCGACTCGATTAGCCACAAACGTTGTCCAGGTACAGGCCGGTTTTCTGAGCCATGAGAGCACGCTTGTAGAGTCCGACCATTTATATATTGCTGGCCGCTCAATCTCAAGCTGTGGAATAAAATCATTAATTAGTTCCGCTAACAACAAAGCTCCGCACAGCTCTAAACGGGGAAAAGAGACAGTTTTCACTGGAGCTACTTTTGTCTTGCCTACCAGCACCGGTGCGTGCTATAACTTGATATGCCGGTGAGTTCGAGGTTCGAAAGGAGAGAAAGTAACGAGTCCCTGTTCCCGTACTATCACAGCGACATCTGTAAGTGGAATTATAGTAATTCACAATGGCAGATGCATGCACTTAACCAGCTCCTCTCCGCCGTACTTAAATAACTCAGCTGGTAACACGTCAGCCCCGGGGGCTTTGTTGTTCTTCAGCCGTGCTATCGCTTTCCGAATTTCGTCATGGTCGGGTGATGGTACATCACGTCCATCATCATTGATTGGGGATTCAGGTTCAACATCTTCACCCATAACGTACCCAAAATATCGAACCTCTTAGAAGCAAAACTTGCTCTTCTCCACATTTATCGTTAACTTTGCTACGGGCAAGCACCGAGCGACCTTTTTTAACAAACATATATGAGATAGAAAATCTTCAGAACACACTAACAAATCATTAAGGTAGACAAACAGAGATTTACGCAACGAAGCAGGTATAGCTTTGTCCATCAGTCGACACATTCTCTGCGCTGCATTGCAGAGCCCGAATGGCATTACCGTAAATTGGTAACGGGTCTCCCTGGCACTGTAAAAGTAGTAATCTCACTAGATTTTTTTCTCTGGGGGAATTTGCCAGAACGCGTCCTTTAAGTCTATTACTCCCATACTTAGCATTATCTCCAATCCTTCATACACTAATCTTTGTTTCGCAGGTGAAATGGGATAAATAGGAACTAAACACAATATACAACATAGCAACAAACAACTGATGTAAAAAGGAGCTCGTGGATAAGTTCAGAAAAATGTATGCAATTCAAAAAAGAAGCGACAGAGAGCTAGACGAAAAAACTTGGACAGTAATGACTTATACAGGAAAAATGACATAAAAAATTGCAAATTTTTTCAGAAAATATAATATCCACTGCGTTCAAAAATGGAAACAACCAGGGAAGGATACTTAAAAGCAGCACGAATAAAGAAGACCCATTGAACAAACAAGGCGCGTACAAACTGACCTGTGAGTGTCAATATAGCTATATAGAACAAACAGAACGTAAAGTAAGAACAAGGTTTCATGAACACATAAGGGACTACAACAAAAGGATACGAAAACCCACGGCAATACCTGAATCTCGAGTTATGTTTCCCCGCGCCGTTCGTAGTTCTGCGACACGAACGCGGCTATCAGGACCTGAAAAGACTCTAACTACTCTGCCAAGTCGCCATTCATTTGGGGTTAGGTTATCATCCTTAATAACCACCAGGTCATCTGTCTCGATGATACATTGCGGGAGCTTCCACTTTGTCCGTTTATGCAGCTCCTTCAAGTATTCTGTCTTCCATCTCAGGCAAAACGTTTGCTGGATTGCCTTTAACTTTTGCCATTGATTGACAAGAGATATCGGACTCTCTGCGATTTCGGGCTCTGGAGCAGCGAGGAGGGGGGTGCCAATAAGGAAATGGCCGGGGGTTAGAGGTTCCATTGACTCCGAATCCTCAGAGATGGGGCCAATCGGTCTCGAGTTCAGACACGATTCGATCTTCGCCGGCAACGTGGAGAGTTCCTCGATGGTAAACCGCATTGAATGTGCTACCTTCCGGAAATATATTTTAAAGCTTTTTACCCCTGCTTCACAGATGCCTCCCATATGAGGTGCTCCAGGGGGAATAAAATGCAATGTGATGACGTGATGAGCGTATGTCTATGAAGTCGGGTTAGCGACCGTAGAAACAAACTGCTGGACATCTTTTCTTAGTTCCTTGTTCGCTCCTACGAAGTTTGTGCCAGTGTCCGAGTAAACATTTAGAGGGCAGCCTCGTCTAGATACAAAACGGGAAAATACTGCTAAAAACGTTGATGTAGACAAATCGCTGGTGGCCTCAAAATGTATTGCCTTGGTCGCAAAACAGACAAACACACAGACACAGCCCTTAGTTATTCGGCAGGCTCTGCCGGTAAAACTTTTGATTTTAAACGGGCCTGTGAAATCGACTCCGTTATTTGTAAACGGCCTGGAAATTTCCGTCCGTTCTGGAGGTAAAGCTGCCATTAACTGTTTCCGCGCCTTCTTCCTGTAAATAGTACATAATTTGCATTTATGAACACAATTTTTTATAAGAATTTTCATACGTACGATCCAGTATTCAGACCGCAAAACTCTCTTGAAAACTGGAAATCGTAAGGAAGAATTATGGGAAACCGCTCGTTGTAAGGAAGATTGGTTAACGCCAACCTTCCTCCCATTCTCATTACTCCGTTCCTATCGAGGAGGACTTTTCGCGATGATTGGACTTTTCGCGTTTAGCGGTGTGAAAGCGTTAATGGCCTTGTACTCATCTGCAAAATTCCGATTTTGCGAGATAAGGATGAGGCGGCACTTTACCTGCTTTATTTCTTCTGCTGTTAATTCCTCTGTCTCCTTTTTAGCAGCCAGCTTATGGACCGGGTGGGTTCTACGATAGAATCTGAACATCCGTGCTATCACTCTCAATGCTCGTGAAAAGTCGGAGAACCTCTCCAGAATATCTTCTCCCTCCGAGAAACCTGCTACATGAACACGAATCATCTTTAGTTCTAACTCCGTTTCCAACGCAGAATCGTTTTTGTGGTGGGGCCAAGTTGTTGGCTCTTCTTTTAGCCACTTTGGTCCATACCACCACAAAGCGCTGGCTTGAAGTTGCTGGGGGGTGACGCCTCTACTGCCGAGATCCGCTGGATTATCTGCTGAATCCACGTGATTCCAGCCAGATACGCCTACCAATTCCTCGATTTTTGCGACTCGATTAGCCACAAACGTTGTCCAGGTACAGACCGGTTTTCTGAGCAATGAGAGCACGCTTGTAGAGTCCGACCATTTATATATTGCTGGCCGCTCAATCTCAAGCTGTGGAATAAAAGCATTAATTAGTTCCGCTAACAACAAAGCTCCGCACAGCTCTAAACGGGGAAGAGAGACAGTTTTAACTGGAGCTACTTTTGTCTTGCCTACCAGCACCGGTGCGTGCTATAACTTGATATGCCGGTGAGTTCGAGGTTCGAATCTCAGTCAGGGCAAGCAAAATCTTAATCATAGAAAAAGTTTTTTCTAATAGCGGTCACCCCTAGGCAGGCAATGGCAAACCTCCGAAGGTATTTCTGCCATGAAAAAGCTTCTCATTAAATACATGTGCCGTTCGGAGTCGGCACAAAACTTTAGGTCCCTCCATTTGTGGTGTAATATAAAGACGCACACCACAAATGGTAGAAGATGCTCGGCCAAACACTGAGCTATATAGTGTACGCGCCAAAATTATTATTATTATATATACCAGCAAATGAATCTGAGGAGTGGCATTCGATGTGCGTTCCCGAATTCTGATATATAACGCGGCTGCGTATGCCTTTTCCGAGGCATCACAAAATCCATGGATTTCCACATCACTCCATGGCGTAAAATGAGTCCAACGAGGAATTTTAATGTTCTGAACACTATCATAATTGTCCAGAAATGTCTCCGATCGTAGCAGCAATATGTTCTTATAAGCCTATGCGGGGAAACGAGTCGGCGGTAACGATGCAAGTTTTACTGAAAGATGAGAGTCCGCTCTATGAGCGACCACTTAGGATGTCAAGGGTGAGGAAATGGCTGTGGGAGGGGATTATCAAGCCCAGTTCTTCGGAATTTGCGTCACCCGTTGTGTTGGTGACCAAAAAGGATGGAACGAAAAGGTTGTGGTGCGACTACAGGAGACTCAACGAGAGAATTGTGCGGGACGATTTCCTGCCGTTGATCGACGACGTCATAGAAAGATTAGAAGGCTTCAGCGTATTTACGATGCTTGATCTACGTGACGGATTTTTTCACTTACCTGTGGAACCAGATTCGCAGAAATACACTTCTTTTTTAACATTTGACGGCCAGCATGAGTTTTTTTTCATTCCTTTCGGAATAACAAACTCCCCGGCAGTGTTCTCTAGGTTTATCGTAGCTGTCTTTAGGAATTTAATACAATCGGGAACAGTAGTAATCTATATGGATGATATAGTCATCCCTTCCCATGATGAGATAGATGGAATCAACAAATTGCGAAAATTCTTAGAAGTGGCGAAAGTCAGCGGGTTGCAAATTAAATGGAGTAAGTGTCAGGTACTACAAAGAAAAATAAAGTTGTTAGGCTATATTATAGAGAATTGGACGATAAGACCATCAAACGAAAAAGTGAGCGCGATTTGTAACTTCCTGACGCCGACGAGCGTCAAAGCAGTATAGCATTTCTCGGTTTGACGTCATATTTTCGAAGGTTCATTGAGGAGTACGCCCTAGTAGCTTAACGGTTATCGAATTTATTAAAAAAGAACACGCCATTCAAAATGAACGATGAAAAGTTGGCTGCCTTCCAGCAACTCAAAGTGGCTCTTACTAATGCACCGGCGCTTAAGTTGTACAACGCCAAAGCTGTAACACAAGTCCACACGGACGCTTGTATGTTAGGGTATGGGGCGATGCTCCTGCTAAAGGATTTCGAAGACCAGCAGTTTCACCCCGTTCAGTTTATGAGTAGGCGAACCAGACCTTATGAAGAAAAGTACCATTCATACGAACTGGAAGTTTTGGCTATAATAGAGGCTCTTAAAAAGTGGAGGGTATATCTACTAGGTATCAAGTTAAAGATTGTTACAGATTGCAAGGCATTAACAGCCACTGTTAAAAAGTGCTATTTCTACAGGAATACGACTTCGTGAAGGAAGATTCGAGGATTGTGCAAAGGGAAGGTTATGACGATTACTTCTTGAAAAACGACATTCTGTTTAAAGATGTCACTAGACAATTAATCGTCATACCGGAACCAATGGAAGAGAAGATAATTACTACAGCGCACCGTCAGGGCCACTTTTCGGCTAAGAAAACAATACAGATGGTCGAAAAGTCATACTTCATTCCGAAATTAGCAGCAAAGGCTTAAAGGGTCGTTAGGAGCTGCATAGAGTGCATTATCACAGACTGCAAGAGGGGAAAAAGAGAGGGGTTTCTGTCGCCAATCGACAATGAAGACACACCGTTGCCGACATACCACGTGGATCATGTTGAGTCAACTCATAAGGATACATACATATGCTGTTTCGAGATTTACGTGGTTGTATCCGACCAAAAGCATAGGCGCCGAAAAAGTAGTTAACAGATTACGCGGGCAATCTGCAGTGTTCGGAAATCCGAAGAGAATTATTACGGATCGCGGCACGGGGTTTACCGCATGTATTGTTCAAAGTTATTGTGAAGAAGAACGTATGCAGCATCTCCTCATTACAACAGGTGTCCCCAGGGGCAACGGACAAGTAGGGAGGGTGCATAAAATTGCGATTCCGATGTTAGCGAAGTTATTTTATTTATTTATTTATTTATTTATTTATTAATCAACAAACAAGTTGCTTACAGACTTTATGATACATTTTAATTTCAAAGGCTTAACGACAGGAGTCGTATGAGTAAATTCTTAAAAGTAGACTTAGAGTAGGTAAAATCAAAATCCAAGGAAGAAGAATAAGCATTAAATTGAGATAGCGTCCTTCTAAGAGGTGCATTCATACCATAGACAGTCTTAGCAAACCCGACAAAAAATATATCATTACAGCGAAGTATGTGTGAGGGAACACTAAAATGAATTTTCGTGAGCAAGTATGGACAATCAATTGAGCCGGTACATAAGTCAAAGACAAAACACATCGACAAAAGATCACGCCTAGACTCTAAAGACATGAGGTCTATAAGTAAACACCGAGAGCGATACGACGGAATAGGATCTGCAAACTTAATCGTGCACAAGGCAAAACGCATAAAAGCTTTTTGGACAGATTCCAATCTTTTGATATATACCGCATGAAACGGTCGCCAAACGAATACCGCGTATTCTAACCTGGAACGAACTAGGGACGAGAACAGCATTTTGAGGGTATAGGGATCACAAAACGCAGAACCATTTCGACGAATAAAGGCTAACATTGCAAATGATTTTGAGACAATATAATTTATGTGAGTTGTAAAGTTCAGCTTGGTGTCAAAGTAGACACCAAGGTCTTTAAATTCTCTAATTGTTTTTAGCGGTGAATTTAATATGCTATAAGAAGTTGGAACAATATTTAGAACCTTCGCGAAAGAAGTGTAGTGACATTTACTAATATTGAGCTGCAAATGATTACGCAGACACCAACTATATAAGTTGTTCAACTCATGCTGGAGAATATGGGAATCTCCCGGATTTTTAATTTCGTAGTAAATCTTCAGGTCATCCGCATATAGAAGATAGTTACATTTAGGAAATATGAGGAAATATCATTGATAAAGAGGATAAATAGTAACGGGCCTAAAACACTACCCTGCGGAACACCAGAAGAGGCAACAAAAGAGTAAGACGATACGTTATCGAGTCGAACGACACAGCTCCTATTATCTAGATATGAAGCTATCCACTTAAGAAATTGAGAGTGAAAGCCTAATACGCGAAGTTTAGTTATCAAAATAGAGTGAGATACCCTATCGAAAGCTTTAGAAAAATCTGTGTAAATTGCATCCATTTGAAAACCTCTTTGAAAGGTCTCCAGACAATCCTCCGTAAAAGCTGCTAGATTAGTTATCGTAGACCTGCCTGGAATAAACCCATGTTGATTAGGACATAACATATGCTTGACAGCAAAGTAAATTTTTTCCTTAACAACGCATTCAAACAGCTTAGACACAGTTGTTAGCTTGGAAATCGGTCTATAATTCTCAATGTCATTTTTATTACCGTTTTTCAAAATAGGGGTGATAAAAGTTAATTTCCAATCGTCAAGGAAAACCCCAGCTGAAAGTGACAAGTTGAAGATGTGCCTTAAAGGCGTAATTAGAGCAGGACAACTTTTAAAGAGAACAACCGAAAGACCATCAGCATCAGTACCATTGGATGGCTTAAGCTGATTTATGCCAAAAATAACATCATCGTCAGTCAGATTTAATTTCCCGAAGTTCACGGAAGTATCTAAAATTAACATATCATTAGAGATATAATTATTTGCGGTATTATCTGTGATAAAATTGGAAGAAAAAAAATTGGCAAAAAGATTAGCAGCATCAGAGATGGAGTCAGCTGATACCCCTTTAAGATGAACAGACGCAGGTATATTAGAACAGTTTTTTTTGGTTTTTATGTAACCCCAAAAGGATTTAGGATTACATTTAATATTGCTTTCAACATTACGAATATAATCTCTATACAAAGATTTATTGAGTTTGTTGAATTTACCTCTATAAAACACATACTGCTCGCGAAAATTCTTATCGTTAGAAATCTTATGTTTTTTATAAAATTTATTCTTCAAGTTCCTTAGATGTTTGAGCTCTTTCGAGAACCAAGGACGTTTCGAAGTTTTGGAGCTAAACATTGGTATGTGAATCGCACAAGTGTTAAATATTATAGATTTAAAAATATCATAACAGCCAGCTACATCTATATTTTCAAATTGATGAGACCAATCCACCTCAAACAAACTGTTTAAATTAGCAAAATTACAGCGTGAGTAATTAAAAGCAACCGTTTTACTGGTACTTGGCAATTCAAAATATTTAAAAAAGTCAATTTCCAGCACCAGTAGACTATGATGCTGATTCGAAGATGAAATGTAACTAGCTGCATGCGAAAGCTTAAAATTAATATTAGAGCTAACAAATATTAAGTCTAAAATTCGGTTAAGTTCGTTTGGAAAGCCATTTATCTGTGTTAAATCAATGCATAACAAATTATCTATTAAATGTAATTCCGAAATACTAGTTACATTTAATGGAGTAAGAAAGTTATTATTATCCATAAAGCTCCAGCAAATATTACCCAAGTTAAAATCACCCAAGACACAAAGTTGGTCGTCACCAATTTGTTCATGAATTGCAACTATGTTGTCAATATGTGCCTTATATATGACATCAGAGCTACCTGGCGGAATATAAGACACGCAGATATACAGCAGTCCACACGCACCGTGCATTTTAACGCAGAGTTGATCCAACAAAGAACTAGCATCTGGTAGCTCATAAAGAGATGCACGAAGATTATTACGTGTAGCAATAAGTACCCCTCCACCCCTACTGACACCAGTTCTAGCGTAATCTCTATCTTTGCGAAAAACGTCAAAGAGAGCTGTATTAAAGAACTCTGCATCAAAGAAATTGCCATTTAACCAAGTCTCTGTTAAGACAAAACAGTCGTAATCCAGTTCCGAGCTAAAAATGTAGACAGATTCAGATTTGGTCCTGAGTCCCGAACAGTTTTGGTAATAAACGCCTATTTTTCGGCCACCAAAAGTGAAAGGGCTTTTTACTCCTTGGGCTGAGGCTGCAGACCTTTTTGAAAAAAATCAAATGGCCGGATAGAGACATTTGAAGGCCAATTATTTGACGTCAGCAATTTATTATAGTGACATTCTGGAATTCCAAGCTTAAAATTTATGTATTTAATTTCATCCGAATTAGCATTTTTCTTGAGAAGTTTATAGCATAAAATCTCTTTCCTGTTGATAGCTGCATGTTTGGCTACATAATTAATTATGTCATCGGTCTTAACGGAGGGCAAAAACGAAGAAATATGCAGCCATTTGTGACGAAGAACAACTCCAAGCTCAGAGTTCTCACAAGTACCATATACACAAGGCCTACGTTTTTTATGAAGGGATTTTTCGCCACATGAGACCACTGTGGAATATTCGGCTGCGCATTAGTAGTACTATTGTTAGTTATAGTACTTCTCAACTTAACATTATTCGCAACAGTTGCAGCATACGAAGTAGAAGCAGCAACGCAAGCGGGCTGCACAGACGAAGAGCCTGTGTAGGCATATACAGCTGGTAACTCAGCAATACGGGTAGTCGGCGAATTAGCAGAGGTAGCAACAGCAGAATAACCAGTATTACTACCAGATGTTGCTAAAAAACCAGTATTATTACCAGGCGCAGCAGAAACAGAATGCATTACTGAGATATCACCAGTAGGTTCATTATTAGCAGCAATATCTGTAGCGATAGATGGCACAATCGAAGCATGCACGTGTGTATGCGTTTGTGCAATCACACATTCACTGCCAGAACTTAGAGCAGAAGAAGTCCCAGTCATAGTAGGCGAAGATGCAGCAAAACCGGTATTACTAATAGGAGTAGTTGCAAAACCGGTATTATTACCAGGCGCATTCCCAGCTGGTAGGCTAATAGCAACAACAATATCATCATTAGATGAGCACAATTTTGTGTGCTTTTGCACTTTAGCTCGCTGAGCAACAACACCTTCACTAGATTTACTTTTAGAACGAGTAACGCGTTTGTTTTCACTTGTACCAGTAGTTGGCAAGTTAAAATCAACATTCACTGATTCAATAAATGTGAGAAAAGAGCTTTCTATTTTGTCCAGGTCCGAAATCGCGTTCAAAATTTTATCTCTCAGTCCACTATGGGCTAAACAATTATTGCATAAACTCATTATTGCGAGCAAAAGATAAGCAAATCGAAAATTAACAAAAAAGCACAGAACGAGTGAAACACGTCCGAACCATATGATGTCAGTATTCAGTATTCGGATAATAATTGGTATAAATACGTAGAAAAAGTGCAAAGAACAATCAACAATACTCCGCCTCGCAGTACCAAGTTTTCGCCGTTTAAGATCTTAACGGGCGTCGAAATGCGTGTATCTAAAAACCCCGCACTTAGGGAGTTAGTTGACGAAGTCAACTTTCAAGAATTATCTGCTGAATGAGAGGGGGTGTGTAGCGAAGCAAGAGATCATATCCAAAAGCTCCAACAAGAGAATAGGAAAACTTTTAACTCAGATAGAAAGAAAGAAATAATTTACGAGGTCGGGTCGTTAGTAGCAATAAGACATACGCAATTTGGGTCGGAAATGAAGTTAAAGCCAAATTTCATTTTGCCCTATAAAGTCAATAAATGCATAGAGCACGGTCGTTACGAGGTCGTGAAAATTGGAGACAACGAGGGTCCGGGCTAAACGTCTACCGTAGCAGAATTTATGAAGCCTTGGTCATTCGGGGCGAATAAATCTGCTGGATGGCCGAATGTAGAATCGGTTGACAAGTCGACACGGACAGGACGTAACTACTAATTACCGCACACGTTAAACTACTTACGAACCTACAATCTAAAATTGCAACAGTGTAATAAAAGGGAAATGACCGATTGACAGACTGGAAGAGAAAAGAATGAGGGAGCTAAGCTAAGAAAAGGGAACAAATAAAAAAGGACTGAGAGAAAAGTAGCAGAGAAGGCAGTAGTGCGCGGTGTGTCGGATTTATTTCCTTTTAACGTTTTACTAATAATAAAACTTCATTTCTAAAATAAATTTTGTAATCTAAACTGAATTTTCGTATAATAAATGTATAATAAAATCGGAAACCAAGCTATGTAGAACGTACAGCGACTTTTTATTACCTACATGTATGCACATCTGATACCATGCCAGGCCAGTAATACTTTTAGCGTATTCGCGAGAAAGTCTTATGAATGCCTCCATGACCTGTAAGACGAAACTACCAGTCCGGGTCGTATCTCCGACGGAACCCAAAGCTTCCAGGTCTGCTCCGCATGAAGTCTAAGCCCCCTGTCAAAATATGTTATTTTGTATACGTAGCCGTCAGATACGCATAAATCAGGTAGCTTGTCCTTGTTTTCTGTTACTGCTTTTATAAGTTCTATGTATTGGTCAGATTCTAAATATGGCGATTCTAGGCAAACATCAAATACTCTTTCAGGTACAACATTTTGAGAGCCTTTGCAATGTTTGATAATAAAATCGAATCCCTGCAATTTTAGACTCCACCTCGCGAGTCAGTCGATGCCTCACATTGAATGTTAAATCGTTTGTTGAAGTGCGGGTGTGCAAGTACGGGTGCCGATATTAGGGTTTGCCTAAGTACCTCAAAGGTTACCAACCAGTCATATTAAATTTTCTGATTTTATATTTTTTGTGATGCAGTCGTGCAGTAGTACTGCAATGGTCGCGTAATCTTGAATGAAGCGTCGGTACCAGCCGCCATGCCCAGGAACCGTCGCAACTGCTTAGGGGTTTTTTGCTCGGGCATCTGTCCGAATCCAGCCATCACCCATACTTACTTACTTAATTGGCGCATCTCGTGTTAACTGGCGCCAATTGGAAATCCCAAGTATAGCCAAGTTTTTTTCCACTTGGTCTTTCCAACGCAGAGGAGGTCTTCCTTTTCCTCTGCTACCACCCGCGGGTACTGCGTCAAAAACCTACAGGGCTGGAGCTATTTCATCCATTCGAATGACGTGACCTAGCCAGCGGAGCCGCTGATTCTTAATCCGCTGCACTTTATCTACGTCATTGTACAGCTCGTACAGCTCATCGTTCCATCGAACGCGGTATTCGCCGTCGCAAAGACGCAAAGGTCCATAAATCTTTCAAAGAATCTTTCTCTCGAACACTCCAAGAGCCCTCTCATCTGATGTTGTCATCGTCCATGCTTCTGCGCCATACAAAAGGACGGGCATGATGAGAGACTTATAGAGTATGGTTTTTGTCCGTCGAGAGAGGATTTTACTGTGCAATTGCCTACTCAGTCCGAAGTAGCACTTGTTGGCAAGAGAGATTCTGCGTTGGATTTCAAGGCTGACGCTGTTATTGGTGTTAATGCTGGTTCCTAAGTAAACGAATTTCTCTACTTTTGCAAAGTTATAACTGTCAACAGTGATTTGTGATCCCAGTTTTGAATGTGCCGACTGTCTATTTGATGACAGCAGATACTTCGTCTTGCCCTCGTTCACCTCCAGACCCATTCGCTTCGCTTCTCTATCCAGTTTGGAGAAGGCAGAACTAACTGCGCGTTTGTTAAGGCCGATGATGTCAATGTCATTGGCGTACGCCAGCAATTGCACACTCTTATAAAAGATGGCACCTGACCGATTTAGTTCTGCGGCTCGAATTATTTTCTCCAGCATCAGGTTAAAGAAATCGCACGACAGAGAGTCACCTTGTCTGAAACCTCGTTTGGTATCAAACGGCTCGGAGAGGTTCTTCCCAATTCTGACGGAGCTGGTGGTGTTGTTCAACGTCATTTTACATAGCCGTATAAGTTTTGCGGGGATACCAAATTCAGACATTGCGGCATAGAGGCAACTTCTTTTCGTGCTGTCGAAGGCGGCTTTGAAGTCGACAAAAAGATGGTGTGTGTCGATTCTTCTTTCCCGTGTCTTTTCGAAGATCTGGCGTATTGTGAATATCTGGTCGGTGGTGGATTTACCAAGCAATTTATTTTATACTATATAATATATAATATATAATATATTAAAATATACAAAATTAAATGCAAAACCTTACGTGTGATTACGGGGGCGTCTTTTCACAAAGTGAAAGAGTGCAGGAGTTTCGCAGAAGGCGAAACCCACAAACGGGACGGGTAACACTACTCTAGAAAAGGGAGAGAAAGTAACGAGTCCCTGTTCCCGTACTATCACAGCGACATCTGCAAGTGGAATTATAGTAATTCACAATGGCAGATCCACGTGTGAATGCTGATGTAAACAGCTGGCGTAAACAATCACCCTTTTTGTGGATTGGGCAGAGCACACTTAAGTTCCAATCAATAGGCATGTGTTCTTTCGACCATATTCTAGAGATGAGCTCGTGCATGCACTTAACCAGCTCCTCTCCGCCGTACTTAAATAACTCAGCTGGTAACCCGTCAGCCCCGGGGGCTTTGTTGTTCTTCAGCCGTGCTATCGCTTTCCGAATTTCGTCATGGTCGGGTGATGGTACATCACGTCCATCATCATTGATTGGGGATTCAGGTTCAACATCTTCACCCATAACGTACCCAAAATATCGAACTTCTTAGAAGCAAAACTTGCTCTTCTCCACATTTATCGTTAACTTTGCTACGGGCAAGCACCGAGCGACCTTTTCTAACAAACATATATGAGATAGAAAATCTTCAGAACACACTAACAAATCATCAAGGTAGACAAACACAGATTTACGCAACGAAGCAGGTATAGCTTTGTCCATCAGTCGACACATTCTCTGCGCTGCATTGCAGAGCCCGAATGGCATTACCGTAAATTGGTAAAGGGGTCTCCCTGGCACTGTAAAAGTAGTAATCTCACTAGATTTTTTTCTCTTGGGGAATTTGCCAGAACGCGTCCTTTAAGTCTATTCCTCCCATACTTAGCATTATCTCCAATCCTTTATACACTAATCTTTGTTTCGCCGGTGAAATGGGATAGATAGGAACTAAACACAATATACAACATAGCAACAAACACCTGATGTAAAAAAGAGCTCGTGGATAAGTTCAGAAAAATTTATGCAATTCAAAAAAGAAGCGACAGAGAGCTAGACGAAAAAACTTGGACAGTAATGACTTATACAGGAAAAATGACATTAAAAATTGCAAATTTTTTCAGAAAATATAATATCCACACGGCGTTCAAAAATGGAAACAACCAGGGAAGGATACTTAAAAGCAGCACGAATAAAGAAGACCCATTGAACAAACAAGGCGCGTACAAACTGACCTGTGAGTGTCAATATAGCTTTATAGAACAAACAGAACGTAAAGTAAGAACAAGGTTTCGTGAACACATAAGGGACTACAACAAAAGGATACGAAAACCCACGGCAATACCTGAATCTCGAGTTATGTTTCCCCGCGCCGTTCGTAGTTCTGCGACACGAACGCGGCTATCAGGACCTGAAAAGACTCTAACTACTCTGCCAAGTCGCCATTCATTTGGGGGTAGGTTATTATCCTTAATAACCACCAGGTCATCTGTCGCGATGATACATTGCGGGAGCTTCCACTTTGTCCGTTTCTGCAGCTCCTTCAAGTATTCTGTCTTCCATCTCAGGCAAAACGTTTGCTGGATTGCCTTTAACTTTTGCCATCGATTGAGAAGAGATATCGGACTCTCTGCGATTTCGGGCTCTGGAACAACGAGGAGGGGGGTGCCAATAAGGAAATGGCCGGGGGTTAGAGGTTCCATTGACTCCGAATCCTCAGAGATGGGGCCAATCGGTCTCGAGTTCAGACACGATTCGATCTTCGCCGGCAACGTTGAGAGTTCCTCGATGGTAAACCGCATTGAATGTGCTACCTTCCGGAAATATATTTTAAAGCTTTTTACCCCTGCTTCCCAGATGCCTCCCATATGAGGTGCTCCATGGGGAATAAAATGCAATGTGATGACGTGATGAGCGTATGTCTATGAAGTCCGGTTAGCGACCGTAGAAACAAACTGCTGGAAATCTTTTCTTAGTTCCTTGTTCGCTCCTACGAAGTTTGTGCCATTGTCCGAGTAAATATTTAGAGGGCAGCCTCGTCTAGATACAAAACGGGAAAAAGCTGCTAAAAACGTTGCTGTAGACAAATCGCTGGTGGCCTCAAAATGTATTGCCTTGGTCGCAAAACAGACAAACACACAGACACAGCCCTTAGTTATTCGGCAGGCTCTGCCGGTAAAACTTTTGATTTTAAACGGGCCTGTGAAATCGACTCCGTTATTTGTAAACGGCCTGGAAATTTCCGTCCGTTCTGGAGGTAAAGCTGCCATTAACTGTTTCCGCGCCTTCTTCCTGTAATTTGCATTTATGAACACAATTTTTTATAATAATTTTCATACGTACGATCCAGTATTCAGACCGCAAAACTCTCTTGAAAACTGGAAATCGTAAGGAAGAATTATGGGAAACCGCTCGTTGTAAGGAAGATTGGTTAACGCCAACCTTCCTCCCATTCTCATTACTCCGTTCCTATCGAGGAACGGATTGAGAGCGATGATTGGACTTTTCGCGTTTAGCGGCGTAAAAGCGTTAATGGCCTTGTACTCATCTGCAAAATTCCGCTTTTGCGAGATAAGGATGAGGCGGCACTTTACCTGCTTTATTTCTTCTGCTGTTAATTCCTCTGTCTCCTTTTTAGCAGCCAGCTTATGGACCGGGTGGGTTCTACGATAGAATCTGAACATCCGTGCTATCACTCTCAATGCTCGTGAAAAGTCGGAGAACCTCTCCAGAATATCTTCTCCCTCCGAGAAACCTGCTACATGGACACGAATCATCTTTTGTTCTAACTCCGTTTCCAACGCAGAATCGTTTTTGTGGTGGGGCCAAGTTGTTGGCTCTTCTTTTAGCCACTTTGGTCCATACCACCACAAAGCGCTGGCTTGAAGTTGCTGGGGGGTGACGCCTCTACTGCCGAGATCCGCTGGATTATCTGCTGAATCCACGTGATTCCAGCCAGATACGCCTACCAATTCCTCGATTTTTGCGACTCGATTAGCCACAAACGTTGTCCAGGTACAGGCCGGTTTTCTGAGCCATGAGAGCACGCTTGTAGAGTCCGACCATTTATATATTGCTGGCCGCTCAATCTCAAGCTGTGGAATAAAAGCATTAATTAGTTCCGCTAACAACAAAGCTCCGCACAGCTCTAAACGGGGAAGAGAGACAGTTTAAACTGGAGCTACTTTTGTCTTGCCTACCAGCACCGGTGCGTGCTATAACTTGATATGCCGGTGAGTTCGAGGTTCGAATCTCAGTCAGGGCAAGCAAAATCTTAATCATAGAAAAAGTTTTTTTCTAATAGCGGTCACCCCTAGGCAGGCCATGGCAAACCTCCGAAGGTATTTCTTCCATGAAAAAGCTTCTCATTAAATACATGTGCCGTTCGGAGTCGGCACAAAACTTTAGGTCCCTCCATTTGTGGTATAATATAAAGACGCACACCACAAATGGTAGAAGAAGCTCGGCCAAACACTGAGCTATATAGTGTACGCGCCAAAATTATTATTATTATATATACCAGCAAATGAATCTGAGGAGTGGCATTCGATGTGCGTTCCCGAATTCTGATATATAACGCCGCTGCGTATGCCTTTTCCGAGGCATCACAAAATCCATGGATTTCCACATCACTCCATGGCGTAAAATGAGTCCAACGAGGAATTTTAATGTTCTGAACACTATCATAATTGTCCAGAAATGTCTCCGATCGTAGCAGCAATATGTTCTTATAAGCCTATGCGGGGAAACGAGTCGGCGGTAACGATGCAAGTTTTACTGAAAGATGAGAGTCCGCTCTATGAGCGACCACTTAGGATGTCAAGGGTGAGGAAATGGCTGTGGGAGGGGATTATCAAGCCCAGTTCTTCGGAATTTGCGTCACCCGTTGTGTTGGTGACCAAAAAGGATGGAACGAAAAGGTTGTGGTGCGACTACAGGAGACTCAACGAGAGAATTGTGCGGGACGATTTCCTGCCGTTGATCGACGACGTCATAGAAAGATTAGAAGGCTTCAGCGTATTTACGACGCTTGATCTACGTGGCGGATTTTTTCACTTACCTGTGGAACCCGATTCGCAGAAATACACTTCTTTTTTAACATTTGACGGCCAGCATGAGTTTCTTTTCGTTCCTTTCGGAATAACAAACTCCCCGGCAGTGTTCTCTAGGTTTATCGTAGCTGTCTTTAGGGATTTAATACAATCGGGAACAGTAGTAATCTATATGGATAATAAAGTCATCCCTTCCCATGATGAGATAAATGGTATCAACAAATTGCGAAAATTCTTAGAAGTGGCGAAAGTCAGCGGGTTGCAAATTAAATGGAGTAAGTGTCAGGTACTACAAAGAAAAATAAAGTTGTTAGGCTATATTATAGAGAATTGGACGATAAGACCATCAAACGAAAAAGTGAGCGCGATTTGTAACTTCCTGACGCCGACAAGCGTCAAAGCAGTACAGCATTTCTCGGTTTGACGCCATATTTTCGAAAAAGAACACGCCATTCAAAATTAACGATGAAAAGTTGGCTGCCTTCCAGCAACTCAAAGTGGCTCTTACTAATGCACTGGCGCTTAAGTTGTACAACGCCAAAGCTGTAACAGAAGTCCACACGGACGCTTGTATGTTAGGGTATGGGGCGATGCTCCTGCAAAAGGATTTCGAAGACCAGCAGTTTCACCCCGTTCAGTTCATGAGTAAGCGAACCAGACCTTATGAAGAAAAGTACCATTCATACGAACTGGAAGTTTTGGCTATAATAGAGGCTCTTAAAAAGTGGAGGGTATATCTACTAGGTATCAAGTTAAAGATTGTTACAGATTGCAAGGCATTTACAGCCACTGTTAAAAAGTGCTATTTCTACAGGAATACGACTTCGTGCATAGGCAAGGCACGAAAATGAGGTATGTTGACCCGCTGAGTAGAGTTACATGTTTAATAAAGGAAGATTCGATGATTGTGCAAAGGGAAGGTTACGAAGATTACTTCTTGAAAAGCGACATTCTGTTTAAAGATGTCACTAGACAATTAATCGTCATACCGGAACCAATGGAAGCGAATATAATTACTACAGCGCACCGTCAGGGCCACTTTTCGGCTAAGAAAACAATACAGATGGTCGAAAAGTCATACTTCATTCCGAAATTAGCAGCAAAGGCTTAAAGGGTCGTTAGGAGCTGCATCGAGTGCATTATCACCGACTGCAAGAGGGGAAAAAGAGAGGGGTTTCTGTCGCCAATCGACAATGAAGACACACCGTTGCCGACATACCACGTCCATCATGTTGAGTCAACTCATAAGGATACATACATATGCTGTTTCGAGATTTACGTAGTTGTATCCGACCAAAAGCATAGGCGCCGAAAAAGTAGTTAACAGATTACGCGGGCAATCTGCAGTGTTCGGAAATCCGAAGAGAATTATTACGGATCGCGGCACGGGGTTTACCGCATGTATTGTTCAAAGTTATTGTGAAGAAGAACGTATGCAGCATCTCCTCGTTACAACAGGTGTCCCCAGGGGCAACGGACAAGTAGGGAGGGTGCATAAAAATGCGATTCCGATGTTAGCGAAGTTATTTTCGGATAATAATTGGTATAAATACGTAGAAAAAGTGCAAAGAACAATCAACAATACTCCGCCTCGCAGTGAAAAGTTTTCGCCGTTTAAGATCTTAATGGGCGTCGAAATGCGTGTATCTAAAAACCCCGCACTTAGGGAGTTAGTGGACGAAGTCAACTTTCAAGAATTATCTGCTGAATGAGAGGGAGTGTGTAGCGAAGCAAGAGATCATATCCAAAAGCTCCAACAAGAGAATAGGAACACTTTTAACTCAGATAGAAAGAAAGAAATAATTTACGAGGTCGGGTCGTTAGTAGCAATAAGACATACGCAATTTGGGTCGGAAATGAAGTTTAAGCCAAATTTCATTTTGCCCTATAAAGTCACTAAATGCTTAGAGCACGGTCGTTACGAGGTCGTGAAAATTGGAGACAACGAGGGTCCGGGCCAAACGTCTACCGTAGCAGAATTTATGAAGCCTTGGTCATTCGGGGCGAATAAATCTGCTGGATGGCCGAATGTAGGATCGGTTGACAAGTCGACACGGACAGGACGTAACTACTAATTACCGCACACGTAAAACTACTGATGAACCTACAATCTAAAATTGCAACAGTGTAATAAAAGGTAAATAACCGATTGACAGACTGGAAGGGAATAGAATGAGGGAGTGAAGCTAAGAAAAGGGTACAAATAAAAAAGGACTGAGAGAAAAGTAGCAGAGAAGGCAGTAGTGCGCGGTGTGTCGGATTTATTTCCTTTTAACGTTTTACTATTAATTAAACTTCATTTCTAAAATAAATTTTGTAATCTAAACTGAATTTTCGTATAATAAATGTATAATAAAATCGGAAACCAAGCTATGTAGAACGTACAGCGACTCTTTATTACTTACATGTATGCACATCTGATACCATGCCAGGCCAGTAATACTTTTAGCGTATTCGCGAGAAAGTCTTATGAATGCCTCCATGACCTGTAAGACGAAACTACCAGTCCGGGTCGTATCTCCGACGGAACCCAAAGCTTCCAGGTCTGCTCCGCATGAAGTCTAAGCCCCCTGTCAAAATATGTTATTTTGTATACGTAGCCGATAGATACGCATAAATCAGGTAGCTTATCCTTGTTTTCTGTTACTGCTTTTATAAGTTCTATGTATTGGTCAAATTCTAAATATGGCAAACATCAACTACTCTTTCAGGTACAACATTTTGAGAGCCTTTGCAATGTTCGATAATAAAATCGAAACCCTGCAATTTTAGGCTCCACCTCGCGAGTCAGTCGATGCCTCACATTGAATGTTAAATCGTTTGTTGAAGTGCGGGTGTGCAAGTACGGGTGCCGATATTAGGGTTTGCCTAAGTACCTCAAAGGTTACCAGTCATATTAAATTTTCTGATTTTATATTTTTTGTGATGCAGTCGTGCAGTAGTACTGCAATGGTCGCGTAATCTCGAATGAAGCGTCGGTACCAGCCGCCATGCCCAGGAACCGTCGCAACTGCTTAGGGGTTTTTTGCTCGGGCCTATGTCCGAATCCAGCCATCACCCATACTTACTTACTTAATTGGCGCATCTCGTGCTAACTGGCGCCAATTGGAAATCCCAAGTTTTTTTCCACTTGGTCTTTCCAACGCAGAGGAGGTCTTCCTTTTCCTCTGCTACCACCCGCGGGTACTGCGTCAAAAACCTTCAGGGCTGGAGCTATTTCATCCATTCGAATGACGTGACCTAGCCAGCGGAGCCGCTGATTCTTAATCCGCTGCACTTTATCTACGTCATTGTACAGCTCGTACAGCTCATCGTTCCATCGAACGCGGTATTCGCCGTCGCAAAGACGCAAAGGTCCATAAATCTTTCGAAGAATCTTTCTCTCGAACACTCCAAGAGCCCTCTCATCTGATGTTGTCATCGTCCATGCTTCTGCGCCATACAAAAGAACGGGCATGATGAGAGACTTATAGAGTATGGTTTTTGTCCGTCGAGAGAGGATTTTACTGTGCAGTTGCCTACTCAGTCCGAAGTAGCACTTGTTGGCAAGAGAGATTCTGCGTTGGATTTCAAGGCTGCCGCTGTTATTGGTGTTAATGCTGGTTCCTAAGTAAACGAAGTTCTCTTCTTTTGCAAAGTTATAACTGTCAACAGTGATTTGTGATCCCAGTCGTGAATGTGCCGACTGTCTATTTGATGACAGGAGATACTTCGTCTTGCCCTCGTTCACCTTCAGACCCGCTGCGCTTCTCTATCCAGTTTGGAGAAGGCAGAACAAACTGCGCGTTTGTTAAGGCCGATGATGTCAATGTCATTGGCGTACGCCAGCAATTGCACACTCTTATAAAAGATGGCACCTGACCGATTTAAAGAAATCGCACGACAGAGAGTCACCTTGTCTGAAACCTCGTTTGGCATCAAACGGCTCGGAGAGGTTCTTCCCAATTCTGACGGAGCTGGTGGTGTTGTTCAACGTCATTTTACATAGCCGTATAAGTTTTGCGGGGATACCAAATTCAGACATTGCGACAAAGAGGCAACTTCTTTTCGTGCTGTCGAAGGCGGCTTTGAAGTCGACAAAAAGATGGTGTGTGTCGATTCTTCTTTCTCGTGTCTTTTCGAAGATCTGGCGTATTGTGAATATCTGGTCGGTGGTGGATTTACCAAGCAATTTATTTTATACTATATAATATATAATCTATAAAAAAATACAAAATTAAATGCAAAACCTTACGTGTGATTACGGGGCGTCTCTTCACAAAGTGAAAGAGTGCAGGAGTTTCGCAGAAGGCGAAACCCACAAACGGGACGGGTAACACTACTCTAGAAAAGGGAGAGAAAGTAACGAGTCCCTGTTCCCGTACTATCACAGCGACATCTGCAAGTGGAATTATAGTAATTCACAATGGCAGATCCACGTGTGAATGCTGATGTAAACAGCTGGCGTAAACAAACACCCTTTTTGTGGATTAGGCAGAGCCCACTTAAGTTCCAATCAATAGGCATGTGTTCTTCCGACCATATTCTAGAGATGAGCTCGTGCATGCACTTAACCAGCTCCTCTCCGCCGTACTTAAATAACTCAGCTGGTAACCCGTCAGCCCCGGGGGCTTTGTTGTTCTTCAGCCGTGCTATCGCTTTCCGAATTTCGTCATGGTTGGGTGATGGTACATCACGTCCATCATCATTGATTGGGGATTCAGGTTCAACATCTTCACCCATAACGTACCCAAAATATCGAACCTCTTAGAAGCAAAACTTGCTCTTTTCCACATTTATCGTTAACTTTGCTACGGGCAAGCACCGAGCGACCTTTTCTAACAAACATATATGAGATAGAAAATCTTCAGAACACACTAACAAATCATCAAGGTAGACAAACACAGATTTACGCAACGAAGCAGGTATAACTTTGTCCATCAGTCGACACATTCTCTGCGCTGCATTGTAGAGCCCGAATGGCATTACCGTAAATTGGTAAACGGGTCTCCCTGGCACTGTAAAAGTAGTAATCTCACTAGATTTTTTCTCTGGGGGAATTTGCTAGAACGCGTCCTTTAAGTCTATTACTCCCATACTTAGCATTATCTCCAATCCTTCATACACTAATCTTTGTTTCGCAGGTGAAATGGGATAAATAGGAACTAAACACAATATACAACATAGCAACAAACAACTGATGTAAAAAGGAGCTCGTGGATAAGTTCAGAAAAATTTATGCAATTCAAAAAAGAAGCGACAGAGAGCTAGACGAAAAAACTTGGACAGTCATGACTTATACAGGAAAAATGACATAAAAAATTGCAAATTTTTTCAGAAAATATAATATCCACCCGGCGTTCAAAAATGGAAACAACCAGGGAAGGATACTTAAAAGCAGCACGAATAAAGAAGACCCATTGAACAAACAAGGCGCGTACAAACTGACCTGTGAGTGTTAATATAGCTATATAGAACAAACAGAACGTAAAGTAAGAACAAGGTTTCATGACAAAAGGATACGAAAACCCACGGCAATACCTGAATCTCGAGTTATGTTTCCCCGCGCCGTTCGTAGTTCTGCGACACGAACGCGGCTATCAGGACCTGAAAAGACTCTAACTACTCTGCCAAGTCGCCATTCATTTGGGGGTAGGTTATCATCCTTAATAACCACCAGGTCATCTGTCTCGATGTTACGTTGCGGGAGCTTCTACTTTGTCCGTTTCTGCAGCTCCTTCAAGTATTCTGTCTTCCATCTCAGGCAAAACGTTTGCTGGATTGCCTTTAACTTTTGCCATCGATTGACAAGAGATATCGGACTCTCTGCGATTTCGGGCTCTGGAACAGCGAGGAGGGGGGTGCCAATAAGAAAATGGCCGGGGGTTAGAGGTTCCATTGACTCCGAATCCTCAGAGATGGGGCCAATCGGTCTCGAGTTCAGACACGATTCGATCTTCGCCAGCAACGTTGAGAGTTCCTCGATGGTAAACCGCATTGAATGTGCTACCTTCCGGAAATGTATTTTAAAGCTTTTTACCCCTGCTTCCCAGATGCCTCCCATATGAAGCATCCTTGGTCGCAAAACAGACAAACACACAGACACAGCCCTTAGTTATTCGGCAGGCTCTGCCGGTAAAACTTTTGATTTTAAACGGGCCTGTGAAATCGACTCCGTTATTTGTAAACGACCTGGAAATTTCCGTCCGTTCTGGAGGTAAAGCTGCCATTGACTGTTTCCGCGCCTTCTTCCTGTAAAAAGTACATAATTTGCATTTATGAACACAATTTTTTATAAGAATCTTCATACGTACGATCCAGTATTCAGACCGCAAAACTCTCTTGAAAACTGGAAATCGTAAGGAAGAATTATGGGAAACCGCTCGTTGTAAGGAAGATTGGTTAACGCCAACCTTCCTCCCATTCTCATTACTCCGTTCCTATCGAGGAACGGATTGAGAGCGATGATTGGACTTTTCGCGTTTAGCGGCGTAAAAGCGTTAATGGCCTTGTACTCATCTGCAAAATTCCGCTTTTGCGAGATAAGGATGAGGCGGCACTTTACCTGCTTTATTTCTTCTGCTGTTAATTCCTCTGTCTCCTTTTTAGCAGCCAGCTTATGGACCGGGTGGGTTCTACGATAGAATCTGAACATCCGTGCTATCACTCTCAATGCTCGTGAAAAGTCGGAGAACCTCTCCAGAATATCTTCTCCCTCCGAGAAACCTGCTACATGAACACGAATCATCTTTAGTTCTAACTCCGTTTCCAACGCAGAATCGTTTTTGTGGTGGGGCCAAGTTGTTGGCTCTTCTTTTAGCCACTTTGGTCCATACCACCACAAAGCGCTGGCTTGAAGTTGCTGGGGGGTGACGCCTCTACTGCCGAGATCCGCTGGATTATCTGCTGAATCCACGTGATTCCAGCCAGATACGCCTACCAATTCCTCGATTTTTGCGACTCGATTAGCCACAAACGTTGTCCAGGTACAGGCCGGTTTTCTGAGCCATGAGAGCACGCTTGTAGAGTCCGACCATTTATATATTGCTGGCCGCTCAATCTCAAGCTGTGGAATAAAATCATTAATTAGTTCCGCTAACAACAAAGCTCCGCACAGCTCTAAACGGGGAAGAGAGACAGTTTTCACTGGAGCTACTTTTGTCTTGCCACTTTTGATATGCCGGTGAGTTCGAGGTTCGAATCTCAGTCAGGGCAAGCAAAATCTTAATCATAGAAAAAGTTTTTTCTAATAGCGGTCACTCCTAGGCAGGCAATGGCAAACCTCCGAAGGTATTTCTGCCATGAAAAAGCTTCTCATTAAATACATGTGCCGTTTGGAGTCGGCACAAAACTGTAGGTACCTCCATTTGTGGTATAATATAAAGACGCACACCACAAATGGTAGAAGAAGCTCGGCCAAACACTGAGCTATATAGTGTACGCGCCAAAATTATTATTATTATATATACCAGCAAATGAATCTGAGGAGTGGCATTCGATGTGCGTTCCCGAACTCTGATGTATAACGCCGCTGCGTATGCCTTTTCCGAGGCATCCAAAAATCCATGGATTTCCACATCACTCCATGGCGTAAAATGAGTCCAGCGAGGAATTTTAATGTTCTGAACACTATCATAATTGTCCAGAAATGTCTCCGATCGTAGTAGCAAATTTCGGGGTAGACTATCATCCCAGTCTTTTTTAGATAGCCAGATATCTTGCATCAGGATTTTGGCCACCACTACGATCGGCCCCAGCCATCCTGCTGGGTCGCACAACTTAGCTACACAAGAAAGTACTTCCCGCTTGGTGTATTCCTGCTTTTCAGGAATCGACTGCACGATGAAGTGAAACATGTCGTGCACTGCATTCCATCGGATTCCCAACATCTTTTTTTCAGTCATGGCATCAATTTCCAGAAAGTTCTCCTTGTAGATATGTTCCTTTGGTAATCCCGCCAAGATTTTCTTGGAATTTGATGTCCACTTCCTTAGGGGGAAACTTGCGCTTTTGAGAGCCTCAATCACCTGATCGCGCATTTCAATCGCTGTTGTGTAATCATGTGCTCCTGCTAACACGTCATCCACGTACATATGTTGCTTCAATACTTTTGTCACAAGTGGAGATTTTCCTTTCACATCTTCCGCGAGTTGAAGCAGGGTTCTTATTGCCAGATAAGGGGCACAATTCACTCCGAAAGTGACGGTCTTCAGTTCGAAGACCTGCAATTCCTCATCTTGCGATTCTCTAAACAGGATTCGCTGAAACGGAGTGTGTTCGGGGTTGAGCATGATTTGCCTGTACATCTTTTCTATGTCTGCGTTAAAGACATATTTGAACAAACGCCATTTCAATAATAAACATACAAAATCTGCTTGTAAGATGGGGCCGGGGTATAAAACATCGTTCAAACTTACTCCGTTCGATGTGGGGCACGATGCGTTAAACACTACTCGCACCTTGGTTGTGGTGCTATCCGGTTTACCGACGGCATGATGAGGTAGATAATACGATGTCTGGCCCGTGTTCCTGACTGGAATCATATGATTCAGTTCGACGTACTCGATCGTATTCCTCTTTCATCTCCGGTCGTCGAAAATAACTTGCCTCAATCCGCAAAAACTGCCTTGCCGCGCCAGTTCTTGAGTATCCCAAGTTGATAATTCCTGGGAATTCTCGTCGAAATGGTAGCGAAACCACATATCGCCCTTTTTCGTCTCTTGTCGTGGTTTTTGCATACAGTTCCTCACAGTATGCCTCCTCCGGGGTAATCTTTCTCTTATATGGCACCTCTTCCAGTTCCCAGAAGCGAGTCAATTCTGGGCTGTTCATTTCCGCGTAGTACGATACGACTGTACTGAAACTTTCAGTATTTTCCTGGCTTACTGGACCAGTCAAGATCCATTCAAACACCGTTTCCTGCGCGAGAAGGGATCCCAGCACGCCCCGCTGCACGTTGTCTTTGATGATTGCTGGTTAGACATCCGCACCTAGGATGACATCCACCTGTTGACTCCTGTAGAAGTTGGCATCCGCCAGCCTTAGTGATGGCAGTGAATCAAGCTGCACCTGATCCACTGAAAATTTAGGGAGGTTTCCGGTTAGTTGGGGTAGAACGATGCCTCGTGCCTCGATTCTAAAATCGTGGTTCACCGGAGAACCTAAAACCAAATGTGCGACCTTTCGCAGATTTGCCGATACCGAGGCATTTATTCCAGTTACCTGAGTATCGGAGTCTCGTGTCGGCAATCGGATGCGCTTTTGAAGCCTTTCAGTGATGAACGTTCCTTCCGATCCTGAATCCAGTAATGCTCTGGCCTCATACGTCTCTCCTAAGTGGCAGATGTTCACCATCGCGGTACCCAGCAGTATGTTGTGACTGCTCGCAGCATGTAAAGATTGAACATTGTTTGTCCATGCCGGGGGTTGTGGGGGGGGAGTGATGATGAACAAACTATGTTTTTCAGCAACATTGACCCGATCGTCAACTTTCATTGCTAAAAACTTGGGGCAACCCTTTAACGGATGGGTTTGCTCGGGGCACAGCCTGCAGGCAGGTTGAGCGAATTACCCATGGTGTGTCGACACTCGCCTCTCATAGCTTGAAGCGGGTGGTCGACTGACGGTCGGCTTTACCGCTCTAGCACCCCGAATGTCGGAAACAGTGTCCAACGTTTGGAACCGGCTTGTGAGAAAGCTGTCTAATTCCTCCCACCTCGGAATTTCCACCTTCCTCACAATCCCTTGTTCTCATATTGCTAGAGTGTTGTCCGGCAACCGACTCGACACCAGAAACACGAAAATTGCATCCCAGTTCTCAATGTCAATACCGTACATTTCTAACACTGAGATGCAGTTTTTGACCGATCTTTGTAAATTCTTAATATCGGTTCCGCGTTCTACCGTGACCGATGGTAAAGTGAATAGGATCTTCAGCTGACTATTGACGCTTATTTTCATATCGTTCAGATAGATTTTGCCACGCTGTGGCGAAGCCGTCATTAGTCAGAGGGGATTTTTTCACTATATCCTTTGCTTCACCCCGGGTCTTCTGATTCAAATGATACAGCTTTTCCACCGGGGTTAAGCGCGAATTGTTCACGTAAATCGCTGTGAATAAATCCCGAAACGATGGCCACGACATGTAGTCACCGTAAAATATCTCCGTATTTCCAGAGAGAAGATCGAATGGCAATCACTGGGCATCGTGTTATAGCCTGACTCAAACTCAAGCAGCGCATCGCATGCGCGCGAAAAATCGTTGAGTGTGGCCATGTCACGAAAAAGCTTACGTGTAACGCACAACCGGAAGAAACCAATTAATTTTTGATAAAGCAAAGAAAACGTACCAGTGGAAAGCAAAGCGTCTTGCCCCACTGAATCAATATTTAAAATCTTTGAATTGGAAAAGAGAAAAAAAAAATCCAAACGAAGAACCAAAATTCGATTGAAATAAATAAACCAGTAATTTTTGACGGAGTGAAAGTCGTACCGTAATAAGACTACACCCAAAAAGTTCCAATGCTAAAATAAATTTTCACTTCTTTTTAAATTTCCCTTTTTTTTTCTTTTCAAAAGTTTATTAAGTTCTAAAATCTCTGAAGAGCTTTTTTTTGCGCTCTTCTTCTTTTTTCTTTATTTTATTTAATTAAGTTAAGTTAATATTTAGTCGGGAAAATCCCTGAGACTAACCATTGGTATGGGCCTTGCAGCAACCTCGTTGGGCCGTTAGTGTGGGCCTTGCTGCTCGTTGTTTTTTTTTCTCGACTTTAGGCAGCTGCCAAGTTGTGGATTGCAATTCGCAATCCACTGCTCGTTCACAATAGAAGATTGTGACAAATCTTTAAGAAATTTTATAAGCTGTGTTTAATTAATCATATGTATATATTAGTACATACATATATCCACAATACATCATTAAACACAACTTAATGGGGGCTTAAATGGGGTTTTGGCAACTTGGCAATTTTGGGGGTTATGTTTTCATACAACTTTTTTTTTTTTTTTTTTTTTTACTTTTACTTGCGAGTACAGCACATGTGCTAAAAAAAAACTAAAAACAAAAAATCAGAGAGATCCGGCTCGAAGGACCATGTTCGAGCGGGGAGGAGTTAGGGGCCGGGAATTCCTCTTGAACTCCACGGCAACGGGGATCGAGGAAATAGGAAGCCGATCTTCTGAAAATTTGAGATCCTTAAATCAATAAGCTGAATGCCGTATTGCTCTCGCAAGTAAAAACACACAAGTTATATTAAATTTATAAATGCAAAACGGGGGCTTGTCAATGACAAGCAATTTATTTTATAATATATAGCACTGCTGGAAAAAAGTGGGGTTAAAATATACAAAATTAAATGCAAAACCTTACGTGTGATTACGGGGGCGTCTCTTCACAAAGTGAAAGAGTGCAGAAGTTTCGCAGAAAGCGAAACCCACAAACGGGACGGGTAACAGGACTCTAGAAAAGGGAGAGAAAGTAACGAGTCCCTGTTCCCGTACTATCACAGCGACATCTGCAAGTGGAATTATAGTACAATGTGTATAGTACACAATGGCAGATCCACGTGTGAATGCTGATGTAAACAGCTGGCGAAAACAATCACCCTTTTTGAGGATTGGGCAGAGCACACTTAAGTTCCAATCAATAGGCATGTGTTCTTCCGACCATATTCTAGAGATGAGCTCGTGCATGCACTTAATCAGCTCCTCTCTGCCGTACATAAATAACTCAGCTGGTAACCCGACAGCCCCGGGGGCTTTGTTGTTCTTCAGCCGTGCTATCGCTTTCCGAATTTCGTCATGGTCGGGTGATGGTACATCACGTCCATCATCATTGATTGGGGATTCAGGTTCAACATCTTCACCCATAACGTACCCAAAATATCGAACCTCTTAGAAGCAAAACTTGCTCTTTTCCACATTTATCGTTAACTTTGCTACGGGCAAGCACAGAGCGACCTTTTATAACAAACATATATGAGATAGAAAATCTTCAGAACACACTAACAAATCATCAAGGTAGACAAACACAGATTGCAAACCATCTGGTAAACGCAAAATGTTCACCAGCAAACATAAAGAAACCCGTTAAGGTATTGCACGTACAACAAAAAGAACAGCGCCTAAATGCTCTTGAAAACATGGAAATATATAAACTAAAAACACTTGATAGGAGGATAATAAACGAACAAATAAACAGCAACTCTGATGTGATATTTGCACCATTAAGGCGTGTTTACAAAAAAACAAAGCAAAGACGTAAGTAAAATGACAGAATACAAAACAAACTTACAATACCCAAACGGACTAAAATTACTGACTTTCTACCTGTTCTTACCACGAAGGTTGATTCAAGATAAAATATACCTTTTGGATTCTAATCGCGCGAGACTTCAGATACCAATACTCAGGACAATCAACATTTGTTAACATTGACGATTATGCACCAATACCTGGTAGACCAAAAAAACGAAAAAAATACGGAACAACAGACTTAAATTGAACAGAACGAAAATTTACACTGAAAATGGCACAACGCCGAAAGCGGTTTGTCTCCAAACCAAACTTGACAAGAGATGACGGAAAATGGTTCAAACAAAAAGGACGGAACGAAAAGGTTGTGGTGCGACTACAGGAGACTCAACGAGAGAATTGAGCGGGACAATTTCCTGCCGTTGACCGACGACGTCATAGAAAGATTAGAAGGCTTCAGCGTATTTACGACGCTTGATCTACGTGACGGATTTTTTCACTTACCTGTGGAACCAGATTCGCAGAAATACCCTTCTTTTTTAACATTTGACGGCCAGCATGAGTTTCTTCTCGTTCCTTTCGGAATAACAAACTCCCCGGCAGTGTTCTCTAGGTTAGGGATTTAATACAATCAAAGGGTATGGGGTATGGGGCGATGCTCCTGCAAAATGATTTCGAAGACCAGCAGTTTCACCCCGTTCAGTTCATGAGTAGACAAACCAGGCCTTATGAAGAAAAGTACCATTCATACGAACTGGACGTTTTGGCTATAATAGAGGCTCTTAAAAAGTAGAAGGTATATCTACTAAGTTAAATATTGTTACAGATTGCAAGGCATTTACAGCCACTGTTAAAAAGCGCTATGTACCTTCACGAATCGCAAGATGGACCCTATTTCTACAGGAATACGACTTCGTGCATAGGCAAGGCACGAAAATGAGGCATGTTGACGCGCTGAGTAGAGTTGCGTGTTTAGTAAAGGAAAATTCGATGATTGTGCAAAGGGAAGGTTATGAAGATTACTTCTTGAAAAACGACATTCTGTTTAAAGATGCCACTAGGAAATGAATCGTCATACCGGAACCAATGGAAGAGAAGATAATTAAAACAGCGCACCGCCAGGGCCACTTTTCGGCTAAGAAAACAATATAGATGGTCATACTTCATTCAGAAGTTAGCAGCAAAGCCTTAAAAGGTCGTTAGGAGCTGAATCGAGTGCATTATCACCGACTGCAAGAGGGGAAAAAGAGAGGGGCTTCTGTAGCCAATCGACAAAGAAGACACACCGTTGGCGACATACCACGTCGATCATGTAGGGCCCATTGAGTCGACTCATAAGAGATACATACACATTAGGGCGGGTCGATTTAGAAATCGTATTCTAGGGATCAAAATTAGAAACTTTGCTGAAGGAACCTTACCTCTAAAACGAATTCTGATGTCCCCCAATTTGGGTCGAACTTTTGGGGAGGGGCAAATTTTGAAAAATCCCACTTTGACCCATTTAGAGTGCTCCAATCGAGGCCAAATGTATGACTGACCCCACTAACTTTGGAGGGCCGATCCACCTATGCCAGTGGCACACCCCTGGAACCCCCCTGGGGGGTTCCTCATACAAACATTTCAAAAAATCACCATTTTTGGCTTTTACATGAAAAAATCAGCTAAATGGCTATGTTTTTTCTTTATTTTTATTTATTTATTTATAATAATATTTATTATTTATTTATAACAAGATCTATTTTTTCTCTTAAGAAATTTATTTAGTCAGAACATATGTATGTATATGAAAAAATTTATTTAAGTGAGTTATAGAAAAGAAACTAAAAAAAATTATTGTTTGAAGTCTTTTTTACTTTCAAGTCTGGGCAATTTCGCACGGCTCTCTAATGTCGTCGCCATAACAGCCTCTATATTTTCCGGTATAACCCGTTTGGAAACGCTAGCTAGCAATGTCGTTCCGTTCCTTGTACATATGTGTGATGGAATTTTTGGATCATTAAACGGTGGATCATCTTGATTTAAATATTCTTTCAATGTATCGTAAGGAAAGCTTCGCGTGAATGGTGATTCAAATACGATATTTATATCATTTAAATTGATCATTTCCGTATAACTTGTGCAATTAAATTTTATATCTGGTTTTTTATAAACTCTAAGTTCCGTTGGCTCGTCAACATCGGTTCGATAGCGTAGAATTTTCTTGATAGCACAGTCGCGCTTTTCTTTGCTATCATCAAAAAACATTGATAACAAGATATTTTCCGAATGCGCATAGTATGAATTATGTTTAATTTCTTGATTGACAGTTTTGCGTAAACGAGGTTCTAGAAATCGTGACCACCAAATGAACTTGAAAAATAATGCACTGCCGTACACGACAGAGCTGTAATACTTGATATTGAAGTACATTGGCACATAACATTTAATTATAAATTCAACAAGAATTCTTAAATTTGCATCTGGACTTTCCGTTGTCACATATAATCGTAATAATCTAGCAGCCTTGGTGAGCCACCGAGAATGTACAATTTTCCCTGGTTTGATGTTAGCCAGATCCACCGGAACCACGCCGATAGAAATTGCATGGGCCATGTCGTATAAGTACTTCGAATCGGTGGAAAATTCAAATTTTTTCTGGAGCAGGGGGCATATTTTGCAACTAAATTTTCTGGAAGCCGTCCACCACCTGAAAATATATAATAATAAAATAATTAAAAATGGTTGACAATTATAATAAATGAGTGATAGCAATAACTTACCGGAAGAGTTTCACAAGTTTCGATTTGACGGCTCAGTTTTCCGGTTGCCGATCTTGGTCCAGTGCTGGTTGATTTATCCAAAGCTTCAAACAAATGCCGAAACGGAAGTTCGTTGAAGTGTAGAAGGCAAACGAACCAATGCAATGGTCTTTTTAACAGCAATTCGAATCGTCGTATAATTCCACCGTGTGGGCCAGTGTTTGTTGGCTCACCGTCAGTGCATATTCCAATTAATGCATCCAGTGATATATTTTTATCGTTGAAAAACCCATTTAATTTGGTTGTTTTGTATTCAGCGGTTTCATGTTCCAGTCTTACGTAACCAATCAATTCAGAATTGGGTTCTCTCAAAATAACAAGATGAGGTTCTTTTACCATCCTAGTATGATACTTCTCATCAATTTTATCTATCGTTAAAGTATCATCTTTTCTGCCATCGAATGAAAACGCTAACAAATTGGTATCATCTAACCGTTTGCGAAGCACTTCTTGTCTGCATTTCTCTTTTTCTCTGCGAACTTTCGATTTATCCATGATGAGAGGTTTCCCATGCTTATCTTTAATTTTAAAATCTTGCAAAAGAGCGTTTCCCAATGCTGATGCTACTCTGTCAGGCACACCAAATCTGTCACATACCAAGGCAAAGTTAAAACAATCGTATCTCTCTGTGTATTGTGATCTTGTGCTTCTATCCATATCTTCTTGAACCGGTGGCGGTGCGTATGTTGAATCATCGGGATATTGGTATGTTGGCATTGATGACATAGACGTTGCTTCTTGCTCTTCAGTTTCCATCACAAATGCATCCATTGTTAGTCTTCTCTGCCTTCAAATCGCATTTACATGTTCCAATGTAAAAAATTGTTTCCAGAGATTTTACATACTCTGTAAATTGTTGGGTGTTGTTTCTTCTCTTGATTTGCTCTTGATACTTGTCAAGCAATTTATTCAATTTATTAAATACACTTTTTTTCAGCATTATTTCCATACCAAGTTTTTCCCGAATTCCAATCAACTTATCTTGTACTTGAATAGTGAATGATTTATGGGAAAACATTTTTTGTTCTGTTTTAGCACGTTCGCTTAAGTAAAAATAATAATTCAAGATATCCAGATGGTATGGTAAATTAAGATCAGTTAAATCAGTAGACACACCAAAAACAGTAACATCTTGCTTGGGTATATGACTCATTGGGTCTTCGAAAGTTGTTGATGTAGTTGCTTCATCTTGCGGTGTAGAGGATGGTGGATTCATTGTAAACTTTTTGACTTGGAATAGTCACTTCACTTATTATTTTTTTTGAAAATTTTTTTAATCTGAAATTAGCACTTCACACTGTTGCGTTATATATGGTCTACGAGACGAGGTAATAAGAATGAAATGGTAATTTCAATTCTACCTGCTGTGTCTTGTGGTGGCTTAAAAACGCACACAAGCAATTTTACGATCTGCACTTGTGTCACAGTGATACCTTCATCATACCCAAAAGTTCGACCCAAATTGAGGGACATCAGAATTCGTTTTACAAGGTGGTTCCTTCGGCAAAGTTTCTTATTTTGATCCCTAGAATATGATTTTCACAGAGCAATGGGCGATTTTTTTGCCTCCACACAAATCGACCCGGCCTAATACACATGCTGTTTCAAAATTTACGTTATTGTATCCGACCAAAAGCACAGGCGCCGAAGAAGTAGTTAACAGATAGCGCGGGCAACATCTCCTCATTACAGGTAGAGAGAGTGCATAGAATTGCGATTCCGATGTTAGCGAAGTTATTTTCGGATAATAATTGGTATAAATACGAAGAAACAGTGCAAAGAACAATCAACAATACTCCGCCTCGCAGTACCAAGTATTCGCCGTTTAAGATCTTAACGGGCATCGAAATGCGTGTACCTGAAAACCCCGAACTTAGGGAGTTCGTTGACTAAGACAACTTTTAGGAGTTAGCTGCTGAATGAGAGGGACTGCGTAGCGAAGCAAGAGATAATATCCAAAAGCTCCAACAAGAGAATACGAAAACTTTTAATGCAGATAGAAAGAAAGAAATAATTTACGAGGTCGGGTCGTTAGTAGCCATAAAACATACGCTATTTGGGTCGGGAATGAAGTTAAAGCCAAAGTTCATGGGGCCTTATAAAGTCACTAAATGCTTAGAGCACGGTCGTTACGAGGTCGTGAAAGTTGGAGACCACGAGGGTCCGTGCCAAACGTCTACCGTAGCATAATTTATGAAGCCTTGGTCATTCGGGGCGAATGAATCTGCTGGATGGCCGAATGTAGGATCGGTTGACAAGTCAACACGGACAGGACGTAACTACTAATTACCGCACACGTAAAACTACTTACGAACCTACAATCTAAAATTGCAACACTGTAATAAAGGTGAAATAATCGATTGACAGACTGGAAGGGAATAGAATGAGGGAGTGAAGCTAAGAAAAGGGTACAAATAAAAAAGGACTGAGAGAAAAGTAGCAGAGAAGGCAGTAGTGCGCGGTGTGTCGGATTTATTTCCTTTTAACATTTTACTAATAATTAAACTTCATTTCAAAAATAAATTTTGTAATCTAAACTGAATTTTCGTATAATAAATGTATAATAAAATCGGAAACCAAGCTATGTAGAACGTACAGCGACATTTTATTACCTACATGTATGCACATCTGATACCATGCCAGGCCAGTAATACTTTTAGCGTATTCACGAGAAAGTCTTATGAATGCCTCCATGACCTGTAAGACGAAACTACCAGTCCGGGTCGTATCTCCGACGGAACCCAAAGCTTCCAGGTCTGCTCCGCATGAATTCTAAATATGGCGATTCTAGGCAAACATCAACTACTCTTTCAGGTACAACATTTTGAGAGCCTTTGCAATGTTCGATAATAAAATCGAAACCCTGCCATATAAGGCTCCACCTCGCGAGTCTACCACACCACATTGTTTAATCGTCCAGTTGAAACAGTACCCTGTCCACTCCCTCAGTCGATGCCTCTCATTGAATGTAAAATCGTTTGTTTAAGTGCGGGTGTGCAAGTACGCGCGCCGATATTAAGCTTTGCCTAAGTACCTTAAAGGTTACCAACCAACCAGTCATATTAAATTTTCTGATTTTATATTTTTGGTGATGCAGTCGTGCAGTAGTACTGCAGAGATCGCGTAATCTTGAATGAAGCGTCGGTACCAGCCCGACATGCCCAGGAACCGTCGCAACTGCTTAGGGGTTTTTGGCTCGGGCATCTGGGTCATTAGCGAAGAAAATAAATTATTTAATAAAGCAGAAAAGGCAATACTATTCAAAATACGATAATATATTTCTATAACTCAATTAAAAGAACGATGCCGAACATAGCAAATTTATACGCGTAAATATACTGATACAACATACATAAGTGAATGCAGAATCTCGAAAAGTAAAAGTGGGATTTGATAGTCGAAAGTAAAAGTGGGATCTGATATTTAATTTAATTTGCCTGATTCGGTGGTGGGGTGTAATGGGGTGCAGTGGTGCTTCTGGGTATGCGGTTACAGTTGCACGGCTGTACTCAATCCCTACTCTAACGTCCACGTTCGTGCACCCTGGGCAACTTGAGCAACCCATGTGCGAGATACGGTAACCAACCCGTGTGGAGCCATGGGTCACGGCTAATAGAGAGGGAGCTTTTGTGGAGCCACTCCAACATATTCGGTTTAAGGGTCCACTAAAGTCCGCAGCGTCTGTCCACCAGGAGGTGCGGCTGCAAGCGGGCGTCTGTCTTGGAGCAAGCGGCTCGCTATATAAACGAACTTAAAATTTTCACCCCCAGCAATGGGTTGTGCGCAGGGCTTGGAACCCGCCACGTAAAAAACAACTTCCAATGAATAGAACAACAAAGCCTCGGATGAGACCCCCCTTTTTTGATGACGACCGCAGCAAACGTTTAAAGGACAATGATTTGAGGGCATGCACCTGGAATGTCCGAACCCTTAATTGGGAAGGTGCCTGTGCCCGGCTGGTTGATGTCCTCAGCAGAGCAAAGGCTGACATCACCGCCATCCAAGAGATGCGATGGACGGGGCAAGGGAAACAAGTGATAGGCCCTTGCGACATCTACTACAGCTGCCATGTAAAGGAGCGCAAATTTGTTGTCGGATTTGTGGTGGGAGAGAGACTGCGCCGTAAAGTACTGTCGTTCACTCCGGTGGACGAGCGTCTCGCCACAATCCGCATTAAGGCGAGATTCTTCAACATCTCCCTAATTTGCGCCCACGCCCCGACGGAAGAGAAGGACGATGGGACTAAAGATCGCTTCTACGATCTCCTTGGCCGCACGTATGAGTGGTGCCCCCACCACGATATAAAAATCGTGCTTGGCGACTTCAATGCCAAGGTGGGCAAGGAGGGCATCTTTGGTTCCACAGTCGGAAAATTCAGTCTCCACGACGAAACGTCTGATAACGGATTGAGACTGATCGACTTCGCCGGGGCCCGAAACATGGTAGTCTGTAGTACCAGGTTCCAGCATAAGAAGATTCACCAGATTTATTTATTTATAATAATATTTATTATTTATTTATAACAAGATCTATTTTTTCTCTTAAGAAATTTATTTAGTCAGAACATATGTACAGTGAAACTTCTATTAGTGGGCACCTCTTCTGGGCGGGCACCTCTATTGAGCGGGCAATTTTGTTGGTCCCATTTTTTTTTAAAGAATTTCAATACAAATTGAACTCTCATAGCAGGGCACCTCTACTGTGCGGACGTGGGCACTAATTTCAATTTTTTTTTTTTCAATTTACCTCTGTTGAGAGGTCGCGAACTTCTCTTGTCAGGGCAGTAGTTCATTTTTTTATGTATGTATGTACATACATACATATGTATGTACATGCGCGCAATCATAAAATTCAACCTAAAAATTCTAGTGAAAAAAATAAAAATGAACTCGGCACAATATTACTTTGTGGGAACATGGCAGGCACTATTGAACAACCTTTGGTCATAGGCAAGTCAGCTAAACCAAGGGCTTTCAAAAACGTCAATGCAAAGGACTTACCAGTTGTATGGAAGTTTAATAAAAAGGCATGGATGACAACAGATATTATGACGGAATGGCTTCAACAATTTGATAGAAAGATGAAGAGAGAGCACCGTAAAATTCTTCTGTTTTTGGACAATGCAACATCGCACCCAAAAAATCTTCGTTTGGATAACATCAAAGTTATTTATTTACCTCCTAACTGCACATCAATTTGCCAACCGTTGGATCAGGGTATCATTAAAAGTTTTAAATTTCATTCCCGTTCACTTATTTTAAAACATATTTTATCAAAAATTGATGGAACTGAGAGTGTATCCAATGCATCAGAATTGTCTAAATCCATAAATATTTTGGAAGCTCTTTATTTCGTCAAAACTGCTTGGAAAAACATAACCAAAGATACCGTAACAAATTGTTTTCGCCATGCTGGGTTTGTGAAATATCAACCAAATGTAGACGAAAGCGACGATGACTTGCCCTTGTCAACCTTTGTGAGTTTTGATTTTGAAACAGGTGCGAACGCCGAATCTATTTTTCAAATCGGAGCAGCAGATTTGAATTCCTTTGTTGACTTCGATGATGACATTTACACCGAAAGTAATGACTTAATGAGTACTCTAATGGAACCCATTAATATTGAAAGCGGCTCTGAAGTGGAAGAGGAAGTGGATATGAATAATACCAACGAATCAACTATTCACACAATATTAGAAGCGCTTAAAGCTTTGCAGCCTCTCAAAGAATTTGCAACAGATGATTATTATGTTTACGAACATTTAAAAAATATTGAAACTTACTACAGTAACAAAATAATTATACAAAAGAATCAAAACTTACGTCAAACTACAATGAACACCTATTTTAAAAATGTTTGAAAAAGATGTGTCAATGCATATAAATATAAATAAATGTATGTGATTATAAGCAGTGTGTTTTCGCTCTAATTTATAAATTTTATTTCAAAAAAACCTCTTTTGAGAGGGCACCTCTTATAGAAGGGCAGAAAATTCGGTCCCAGTGCTGCCCGCTCAAGGGAAGTTTCACTGTATGTTCTTATAAGCCTATGCGGGGAAAAGAGTCGGCGGTAACGCTGCAAATTTTACTGAAAGATGAGAGTCCGCTCTATGAGCGACCACTTAGGATGTCAAAGGTGAGGAAATGGCTGTGGGAGGGGATTATCAAGCACAGTTCTTCGGAATTTGCGTCATCCGTTGTGTTGGTGACCAAAAAGGATGGAACGAAAAGGTTGTGGTGCGACTACAGGAGACTCAACGAGAGAATTGTGCGGGACAATTTCCTGCCGTTGATCGACGACGTCATAGAAAGATTAGAAGGCTTCAGCGTATTTACGACGCTTGATCTACGTGACGGATTTTTTCACTTACCTGTGGAACCCGATTCGCAGAAATACACTTCTTTTTTAACATTTGACGGCCAGCATGAGTTTTTTTTCATTCCTTTCGGAATAACAAACTCCCCGGCAGTGTTCTCTAGGTTTATCGTAGCTGTCTTTAGGGATTTAATACAATCGGGAACAGTAGTAATCTATATGGATGATATAGTCATCCCTTCCCATGATGAGATAAATGGTATCAACAAATTGCGAAAATTCTTAGAAGTGGCGAAAGTCAGCGGGTTGCAAATTAAATGGAGTAAGTGTCAGGTACTACAAAGAAAAATAAAGTTGTTAGGCTATATTATAGAGAATTGGACGATAAGACCATCAAACGAAAAAGTGAGCGCGATTTGTAACTTCCTGACGCCGACAAGCGTCAAAGTGGTACAGCATTTCTCGGTTTGACGCCATATTTTCGAAGGTCCATTGAAGAGTACGCCCTAGTAGCTTAACCGTTATCGAATTTATTAAAAAAGAACACGCCATTCAAAATTAACGATGAAAAGTTGGCTGCCTTCCAGCAACTCAAAGTGGCTCTTACTAATGCACCGGCGCTTAAGTTGTACAACGCCAAAGCTGTAACAGAAGTCCACACGGACGCTTGTATGTTAGGGTATGGGGCGATGCTCCTGCAAAAGGATTTCGAAGACCAGCAGTTTCACCCCGTTCAGTTCATGAGTAGGCGAACCAGACCTTATGAAGAAAAGTACCATTCATACGAACTGGAAGTTTTGGCTATAATAGAGGCTCTTAAAAAGTGGAGGGTATATCTACTAGGTATCAAGTTAAAGATTGTTACAAATTGCAAGGCATTAACAGCCACTGCTTTTTCTACAGGAATACGACTTCGTGCATAGGCAAGGCACGAAAATGAGGCATGTTGACCCGCTGAGTAGAGTTGCGTGTTTAATAAAGGAAGATTCGATGATTGTGCAAAGGGACGGTTACGAAGATTACTTCTTGAAAAACGACATTCTGTTTAAAGATGTCACTAGACAATTAATCGTCATACCGGAACCAATGGAAGAGAAGATAATTACTACAGCGCACCGTCAGGGCCACTTTTCGGCTAAGAAAACAATACAGATGGTCGAAAAGTCATACTTCATTCCGAAGTTAGCAGCAAAGGCTTAAAGGGTCGTTAGGAGCTGCATCGAGTGCATAATCACCGACTGCAAGAGGGGAAAAAGAGAGGGGTTTCTGTCGCCAATCGACAATGAAGACACACCGTTGCCGACATACCACGTCGATCATGTTGAGTCAACTCATAAGGATACATACATATGCTGTTTCGAGATTTGGTGGTTGTATCCGACCAAAAGCATAGGCGCCGAAAAAGTAGTTAACAGATTACGCGGGCAATCTGCAGTGTTCGGAAATCCGAAGAGAATTATTACGGATCGCGGCACGGGGTTTACCGCATGTATTGTTCAAAGTTATTGTGAAGAAGAACGTATGCAGCATCTCCTCATTACAACAGGTGTCCCCAGGGGCAACGGACAAGTAGGGAAGGTGCATAAAATTGCGATTCCGATGTTAGCGAAGTTATTTTCGGAAATAATTGGTATAAA
The DNA here is from genome assembly GCA_963971545.1 of Philophylla caesio. NCBI lineage: Eukaryota > Metazoa > Arthropoda > Insecta > Diptera > Tephritidae > Philophylla > Philophylla caesio. The sequence continues at coordinate 89,057,937 of OZ020607.1, forward strand.
TACATAGAAAAAGTGCAAAGAACAATCAACAATACTCCGCCTCGCAGTACCAAGTTTTCGCCGTTTAAGATCTTAACGGGCGTCGAAATGCGTGTATCTAAAAACCCCGCACTTAGGGAGTTTGTTGACGAAGTCAACTTTCAAGAATTATCTGCTGAATGAGAGGGAGTGTGTAGCGAAGCAAGAGATAATATCCAAAAGCTCCAACAAGAGAATAGGAAAACTTTTAACTCAGATAGAAAGAAAGAAATAATTTACGAGGTCGGGTCGTTAGTAGCAATAAGACATACGCAACTTGGGTCGGAAATGAAGCTAAAGCCAAATTTCATTTTGCCCTATAAAGTCACTAAATGCTTAGAGCACGGTCGTTACTTGGTCGTGAAAATTGGAGACAACGAGGGTCCGGGCCAAACGTCTACCGTAGCAGAATTTATGAAGCCTTGGTCATTCGGGGCGAATAAATCTGCTGGATGGCCGAATGTAGGATCGGTTGACAAGTCGACACGGACAGGACGTAACTACTAATTACCGCACACGTTAAACTACTGACGAACCTACAATCTAAAATTGCAACAGTGTAATAAAAGGTAAATAACCGATTGGCAGACTGGAAGGGAATAGAATGAGGGAGTGAAGCTAAGAAAAGGGTACAAATAAAAAAGGACTGAGAGAAAAGTAGCAGAGAAGGCAGTAGTGCGCGGTGTGTCGGATTTATTTCCTTTTAACGTTTTACTATTAATTAAACTTCATTTCTAAAATAAATTTTGTAATCTAAACTGAATTTTCGTATAATAAATGTATAATAAAATCGGAAACCAAGCTATGTAGAACGTACAGCGACATTTTATTACTTACATGTATGCACATCTGATACCATGCCAGGCCAGTAATACTTTTAGCGTATTCACGAGAAAGTCTTATGAATGCCTCCATGACCTGTAAGACGAAACTACCAGTCCGGGTCGTATCTCCGACGGAACCCAAAGCTTCCAGGTCTGCTCCGCATGAAGTCTAAGCCCCCTTCCAAAATATGTTATTTTGTATACGTAGCCGTCAGATACGCATAAATCAGGTAGCTTGTCCTTGTTTTCTGTTACTGCTTTTATAAGTTCTATGTATTGGTCAGATTCTAAATATGGCGATTCTAGGCAAACATCAACTACTCTTTCAGGTACAACATTTTGAGAGCCTTTGCAATGTTCGATAATAAAATCGAATCCCTGCAATTTTAGGCTCCACCTCGCGAGTCAGTCGATGCCTCACATTGAATGTTAAATCGTTTGTTGAAGAGCGGGTGTGCAAGTACGGGTGCCGATATTAGGCTTTGCCTAAGAACCTCAAAGGTTACCAACCAACCAACCAGTCATATTAAATTTTCTGATTTTATATTTTTTGTGATGCAGTCGTGCAGTAGTACTGCAATGGTCGCGTAATCTTTTTTTTTTTTGCTCGGGCATCTGTCCGAATCCAGCCATCACCCATACTTACTTACTTAATTGGCGCATCTCGTGTTAACTGGCGCCAATTGGAAATCCCAAGTATAGCCAAGTTTTTTTCCACTTGGTCTTTCCAACGCAGAGGAGGTCTTCCTTTTCCTTTGCTACCACCCGCGGGTACCGCGTCAAAAACCTTCAGGGCTGGAGCTATTTCATCCATTCGAACGACGTGACCTAGCCAGCGGAGCCGCTGATTCTTAATCCGCTGCACTTTATCTACGTCATTGTACAGCTCGTACAGCTCATCGTTCCATCGAACGCGGTATTCGCCGTCGCAAAGACGCAAAAGTCCATAAATCTTTCGAAGAATCTTTCTCTCGAACACTCCAAGAGCCCTCTCATCTGATGTTGTCAGATTGGTTAACGCCAACCTTCCTCCCATTCTCATTACTCCGTTCCTATCGAGGAACGGATTGAGAGCGATGATTGGACTTTTCGCGTTTAGCGGTGTGAAAGCGTTAATGGCCTTGTACTCATCTGCAAAATTCCGATTTTGCGAGATAAGGATGAGGCGGCACTTTACCTGCTTTATTTCTTCTGCTGTTAATTCCTCTGTCTCCTTTTTAGCAGCCAGCTTATGGACCGGGTGGGTTCTACGATAGAATCTGAACATCCGTGCTATCACTCTCAATGCTCGTGAAAAGTCGGAGAACCTCTCCAGAATATCTTCTCCCTCCGAGAAACCTGCTACATGAACACGAATCATCTTTAGTTCTAACTCCGTTTCCAACGCAGAATCGTTTTTGTGGTGGGGCCAAGTTGTTGGCTCTTTTTTAGCCACTTTGGTCCATACCACCACAAAGCGCTGGCTTGAAGTTGCTGGGGGGTGACGCCTCTACTGCCGAGATCCGCTGGATTATCTGCTGAATCCACGTGATTCCAGCCAGATACGCCTACCAATTCCTCGATTTTTGCGACTCGATTAGCCACAAACGTTGTCCAGGTACAGGCCGGTTTTCTGAGCCATGAGAGCACGCTTGTAGAGTCCGACCATTTATATATTGCTGGCCGCTCAATCTCAAGCTGTGGAATAAAATCATTAATTAGTTCCGCTAACAACAAAGCTCCGCACAGCTCTAAACGGGGAAGAGAGACAGTTTTCACTGGAGCTACTTTTGTCTTGCATACCAGCACCGGTGCGTGCTATAACTTGATATGCCGGTGAGTTCGAGGTTCGAAAGGAGAGAAAGTAACGAGTCCCTGTTCCCGTACTATCACAGCGACATCTGCAAGTGGAATTATAGTAATTCACAATGGCAGATGCATGCACTTAACCAGCTCCTCTCCGCCGTACTTAAATAACTCAGCTGGTAACCCGTCAGCCCCGGGGGCTTTGTTGTTCTTCAGCCGTGCTATCGCTTTCCGAATTTCGTCATGGTCGGGTGATGGTACATCACGTCCATCATCATTGATTGGGGATTCAGGTTCAACATCTTCACCCATAACGTACCCAAAATATCGAACCTCTTAGAAGCAAAACTTGCTCTTCTCCACATTTATCGTTAACTTTGCTACGGGCAAGCACCGAGCGACCTTTTTTAACAAACATATATGAGATAGAAAATCTTCAGAACACACTAACAAATCATCAAGGTAGACAAACAGAGATTTACGCAACGAAGCAGGTATAGCTTTGTCCATCAGTCGACACATTCTCTGCGCTGCATTGCAGAGCCCGAATGGCATTACCGTAAATTGGTAACGGGTCTCCCTGGCACTGTAAAAGTAGTAATCTCACTAGATTTTTTTCTCTGGGGGAATTTGCCAGAACGCGTCCTTTAAGTCTATTACTCCCATACTTCATACACTAATCTTTGTTTTGCAGGTGAAATGGGATAAATAGGAACTAAACACAATATACAACATAGCAACAAACAACTGATGTAAAAAGGAGCTCGTGGATAAGTTCAGAAAAATGTATGCAATTCAAAAAAGAAGCGACAGAGAGCTAGACGGAAAAAACTTGGACAGTAATGACTTATACAGGAAAAATAACATAAAAAATTGCAAATTTTTTCAGAAAATATAATATCCACACGGCGTTCAAAAATGGAAACAACCAGGGAAGGATACTTAAAAGCAGCACGAATAAAGAAGACCCATTGAACAAACAAGGCGCGTACAAACTGACCTGTGAGTGTCAATATAGCTATATAGAACAAACAGAACGTAAAGTAAGAACAAGGTTTCATGAACACATAAGGGACTACAACAAAAGGATACGAAAACCCACGGCAATACCTGAATCTCGAGTTATGTTTCCCCGCGCCGTTCGTAGTTCTGCGACACGAACGCGGCTATCAGGACCTGAAAAGACTCTAACTACTCTGCCAAGTCGCCATTCATTTGGGGTTAGGTTATCATCCTTAATAACCACCAGGTCATCTGTCTCGATGATACATTGCGGGAGCTTCCACTTTGTCCGTTTATGCAGCTCCTTCAAGTATTCTGTCTTCCATCTCAGGCAAAACGTTTGCTGGATTGCCTTTAACTTTTGCCATTGATTGACAAGAGATATCGGACTCTCTGCGATTTCAAGCTCTGGAACAGCGAGGAGGGGGGTGCCAATAAGGAAATGGCCGGGGGTTAAAGGTTCCATTCACTCCGAATCCTCAGAGATGGGGCCAATCGGTCTCGAGTTCAGAAACGATTCGATCTTCGCCGGCAACGTGGAGAGTTCCTCGATGGTAAACCGCATTGAATGTGCTACCTTCCGGAAATGTATTTTAAAGCTTTTTACCCCTGCTTCACAGATGCCTCCCATATGAGGTGCTCCAGGGGGAATAAAATGCAATGTGATGACGTGATGAGCGTATGTCTATGAAGTCGGGTTAGCGACCGTAGAAACAAACTGCTGGACATCTTTTCTTAGTTCCTTGTTCGCTCCTACGAAGTTTGTGCCAGTGTCCGAGTAAACATTTTGAGGGCAGCCTCGTCTAGATACAAAACGGGAAAAAGCTGCTAAAAACGTTGATGTAGACAAATCGCTGGTGGCCTCAAAATGTATTGCCTTGGTCGCAAAACAGACAAACACACAGACACAGCCCTTAGTTATTCGGCAGGCTCTGCCGGTAAAACTTTTGATTTTAAACGGGCCTGTGAAATCGACTCCGTTATTTGTAAACGGCCTGGAAATTTCCGTCCGTTCTGGAGGTAAAGCTGCCATTAACTGTTTCCGCGCCTTCTTCCTGTAATTTGCATTTATGAACACAATTTTTTATAAGAATTTTCATACGTACGATCCAGTATTCAGACCGCAAAACTCTCTTGAAAACTGGAAATCGTAAGGAAGAATTATGGGAAACCGCTCGTTGTAAGGAAGATTGGTTAACGCCAACCTTCCTCCCATTCTCATTACTCCGTTCCTATCGAGGAACGGATTGAGAGCGATGATTGGACTTTTCGCGTTTAGCGGTGTGAAAGCGTTAATGGCCTTGTACTCATCTGCAAAATTCCGATTTTGCGAGATAAGGATGAGGCGGCACTTTACCTGCTTTATTTCTTCTGCTGTTAATTCCTCTGTCTCCTTTTTAGCAGCCAGCTTATGGACCGGGTGGGTTCTACGATAGAATCTGAACATCCGTGCTATCACTCTCAATGCTCGTGAAAAGTCGGAGAACCTCTCCAGAATATCTTCTCCCTCCGAGAAACCTGCTACATGAACACGAATCATCTTTAGTTCTAACTCCGTTTCCAACGCAGAATCGTTTTTGTGGTGGGGCCAAGTTGTTGGCTCTTCTTTTAGCCACTTTGGTCCATACCACCACAAAGCGCTGGCTTGAAGTTGCTGGGGGGTGACGCCTCTACTGCCGAGATCCGCTGGATTATCTGCTGAATCCACGTGATTCCAGCCAGATACGCCTACCAATTCCTCGATTTTTGCGACTCGATTAGCCACAAACGTTGTCCAGGTACAGGCCGGTTTTCTGAGCCATGAGAGCACGCTTGTAGAGTCCGACCATTTATATATTGCTGGCCGCTCAATCTCAAGCTGTGGAATAAAATCATTAATTAGTTCCGCTAACAACAAAGCTCCGCACAGCTCTAAACGGGGAAGAGAGACAGTTTTCACTGGAGCTACTTTTGTCTTGCCTACCAGCACCGGTGCGTGCTATAACTTGATATGCCGGTGAGTTCGAGGTTCGAAAGGAGAGAAAGTAACGAGTCCCTGTTCCCGTACTATCACAGCGACATCTGTAAGTGGAATTATAGTAATTCACAATGGCAGATGCATGCACTTAACCAGCTCCTCTCCGCCGTACTTAAAGAACTCAGCTGGTAACACGTCAGCCCCGGGGGCTTTGTTGTTCTTCAGCCGTGCTATCGCTTTCCGAATTTCGTCATGGTCGGGTGATGGTACATCACGTCCATCATCATTGATTGGGGATTCAGGTTCAACATCTTCACCCATAACGTACCCAAAATATCGAACCTCTTAGAAGCAAAACTTGCTCTTCTCCACATTTATCGTTAACTTTGCTACGGGCAAGCACCGAGCGACCTTTTTTAACAAACATATATGAGATAGAAAATCTTCAGAACACACTAACAAATCATTAAGGTAGACAAACAGAGATTTACGCAACGAAGCAGGTATAGCTTTGTCCATCAGTCGACACATTCTCTGCGCTGCATTGCAGAGCCCGAATGGCATTACCGTAAATTGGTAACGGGTCTCCCTGGCACTGTAAAAGTAGTAATCTCACTAGATTTTTTTCTCTGGGGGAATTTGCCAGAACGCGTCCTTTAAGTCTATTACTCCCATACTTAGCATTATCTCCAATCCTTCATACACTAATCTTTGTTTCGCAGGTGAAATGGGATAAATAGGAACTAAACACAATATACAACATAGCAACAAACAACTGATGTAAAAAGGAGCTCGTGGATAAGTTCAGAAAAATGTATGCAATTCAAAAAAGAAGCGACAGAGAGCTAGACGAAAAAACTTGGACAGTAATGACTTATACAGGAAAAATGACATAAAAAATTGCAAATTTTTTCAGAAAATATAATATCCACTGCGTTCAAAAATGGAAACAACCAGGGAAGGATACTTAAAAGCAGCACGAATAAAGAAGACCCATTGAACAAACAAGGCGCGTACAAACTGACCTGTGAGTGTCAATATAGCTATATAGAACAAACAGAACGTAAAGTAAGAACAAGGTTTCATGAACACATAAGGGACTACAACAAAAGGATACGAAAACCCACGGCAATACCTGAATCTCGAGTTATGTTTCCCCGCGCCGTTCGTAGTTCTGCGACACGAACGCGGCTATCAGGACCTGAAAAGACTCTAACTACTCTGCCAAGTCGCCATTCATTTGGGGTTAGGTTATCATCCTTAATAACCACCAGGTCATCTGTCTCGATGATACATTGCGGGAGCTTCCACTTTGTCCGTTTATGCAGCTCCTTCAAGTATTCTGTCTTCCATCTCAGGCAAAACGTTTGCTGGATTGCCTTTAACTTTTGCCATTGATTGACAAGAGATATCGGACTCTCTGCGATTTCGGGCTCTGGAGCAGCGAGGAGGGGGGTGCCAATAAGGAAATGGTCGGGGGTTAGAGGTTCCATTGACTCCGAATCCTCAGAGATGGGGCCAATCGGTCTCGAGTTCAGACACGATTCGATCTTCGCCGGCAACGTGGAGAGTTCCTCGATGGTAAACCGCATTGAATGTGCTACCTTCCGGAAATATATTTTAAAGCTTTTTACCCCTGCTTCACAGATGCCTCCCATATGAGGTGCTCCATGGGGAATAAAATGCAATGTGATGACGTGATGAGCGTATGTCTATGAAGTCGGGTTAGCGACCGTAGAAACAAACTGCTGGACATCTTTTCTTAGTTCCTTGTTCGCTCCTACGAAGTTTGTGCCAGTGTCCGAGTAAACATTTAGAGGGCAGCCTCGTCTAGATACAAAACGGGAAAATACTGCTAAAAACGTTGATGTAGACAAATCGCTGGTGGCCTCAAAATGTATTGCCTTGGTCGCAAAACAGACAAACACACAGACACAGCCCTTAGTTATTCGGCAGGCTCTGCCGGTAAAACTTTTGATTTTAAACGGGCCTGTGAAATCGACTCCGTTATTTGTAAACGGCCTGGAAATTTCCGTCCGTTCTGGAGGTAAAGCTGCCATTAACTGTTTCCGCGCCTTCTTCCTGTAAATAGTACATAATTTGCATTTATGAACACAATTTTTTATAAGAATTTTCATACGTACGATCCAGTATTCAGACCGCAAAACTCTCTTGAAAACTGGAAATCGTAAGGAAGAATTATGGGAAACCGCTCGTTGTAAGGAAGATTGGTTAACGCCAACCTTCCTCCCATTCTCATTACTCCGTTCCTATCGAGGAACGGATTGAGAGCGATGATTGGACTTTTCGCGTTTAGCGGTGTGAAAGCGTTAATGGCCTTGTACTCATCTGCAAAATTCCGATTTTGCGAGATAAGGATGAGGCGGCACTTTACCTGCTTTATTTCTTCTGCTGTTAATTCCTCTGTCTCCTTTTTAGCAGCCAGCTTATGGACCGGGTGGGTTCTACGATAGAATCTGAACATCCGTGCTATCACTCTCAATGCTCGTGAAAAGTCGGAGAACCTCTCCAGAATATCTTCTCCCTCCGAGAAACCTGCTACATGAACACGAATCATCTTTAGTTCTAACTCCGTTTCCAACGCAGAATCGTTTTTGTGGTGGGGCCAAGTTGTTGGCTCTTCTTTTAGCCACTTTGGTCCATACCACCACAAAGCGCTGGCTTGAAGTTGCTGGGGGGTGACGCCTCTACTGCCGAGATCCGCTGGATTATCTGCTGAATCCACGTGATTCCAGCCAGATACGCCTACCAATTCCTCGATTTTTGCGACTCGATTAGCCACAAACGTTGTCCAGGTACAGACCGGTTTTCTGAGCCATGAGAGCACGCTTGTAGAGTCCGACCATTTATATATTGCTGGCCGCTCAATCTCAAGCTGTGGAATAAAAGCATTAATTAGTTCCGCTAACAACAAAGCTCCGCACAGCTCTAAACGGGGAAGAGAGACAGTTTTAACTGGAGCTACTTTTGTCTTGCCTACCAGCACCGGTGCGTGCTATAACTTGATATGCCGGTGAGTTCGAGGTTCGAATCTCAGTCAGGGCAAGCAAAATCTTAATCATAGAAAAAGTTTTTTCTAATAGCGGTCACCCCTAGGCAGGCAATGGCAAACCTCCGAAGGTATTTCTGCCATGAAAAAGCTTCTCATTAAATACATGTGCCGTTCGGAGTCGGCACAAAACTTTAGGTCCCTCCATTTGTGGTATAATATAAAGACGCACACCACAAATGGTAGAAGATGCTCGGCCAAACACTGAGCTATATAGTGTACGCGCCAAAATTATTATTATTATATATACCAGCAAATGAATCTGAGGAGTGGCATTCGATGTGCGTTCCCGAATTCTGATATATAACGCGGCTGCGTATGCCTTTTCCGAGGCATCACAAAATCCATGGATTTCCACATCACTCCATGGCGTAAAATGAGTCCAACGAGGAATTTTAATGTTCTGAACACTATCATAATTGTCCAGAAATGTCTCCGATCGTAGCAGCAATATGTTCTTATAAGCCTATGCGGGGAAACGAGTCGGCGGTAACGATGCAAGTTTTACTGAAAGATGAGAGTCCGCTCTATGAGCGACCACTTAGGATGTCAAGGGTGAGGAAATGGCTGTGGGAGGGGATTATCAAGCCCAGTTCTTCGGAATTTGCGTCACCCGTTGTGTTGGTGACCAAAAAGGATGGAACGAAAAGGTTGTGGTGCGACTACAGGAGACTCAACGAGAGAATTGTGCGGGACGATTTCCTGCCGTTGATCGACGACGTCATAGAAAGATTAGAAGGCTTCAGCGTATTTACGATGCTTGATCTACGTGACGGATTTTTTCACTAACCTGTGGAACCAGATTCGCAGAAATACACTTCTTTTTTAACATTTGACGGCCAGCATGAGTTTTTTTTCATTCCTTTCGGAATAACAAACTCCCCGGCAGTGTTCTCTAGGTTTATCGTAGCTGTCTTTAGGGATTTAATACAATCGGGAACAGTAGTAATCTATATGGATGATATAGTCATCCCTTCCCATGATGAGATAGATGGAATCAACAAATTGCGAAAATTCTTAGAAGTGGCGAAAGTCAGCGGGTTGCAAATTAAATGGAGTAAGTGTCAGGTACTACAAAGAAAAATAAAGTTGTTAGGCTATATTATAGAGAATTGGACGATAAGACCATCAAACGAAAAAGTGAGCGCGATTTGTAACTTCCTGACGCCGACGAGCGTCAAAGCAGTATAGCATTTCTCGGTTTGACGTCATATTTTCGAAGGTTCATTGAGGAGTACGCCCTAGTAGCTTAACGGTTATCGAATTTATTAAAAAAGAACACGCCATTCAAAATGAACGATGAAAAGTTGGCTGCCTTCCAGCAACTCAAAGTGGCTCTTACTAATGCACCGGCGCTTAAGTTGTACAACGCCAAAGCTGTAACACAAGTCCACACGGACGCTTGTATGTTAGGGTATGGGGCGATGCTCCTGCTAAAGGATTTCGAAGACCAGCAGTTTCACCCCGTTCAGTTTATGAGTAGGCGAACCAGACCTTATGAAGAAAAGTACCATTCATACGAACTGGAAGTTTTGGCTATAATAGAGGCTCTTAAAAAGTGGAGGGTATATCTACTAGGTATCAAGTTAAAGATTGTTACAGATTGCAAGGCATTAACAGCCACTGTTAAAAAGTGCTATTTCTACAGGAATACGACTTCGTGAAGGAAGATTCGAGGATTGTGCAAAGGGAAGGTTATGACGATTACTTCTTGAAAAACGACATTCTGTTTAAAGATGTCACTAGACAATTAATCGTCATACCGGAACCAATGGAAGAGAAGATAATTACTACAGCGCACCGTCAGGGCCACTTTTCGGCTAAGAAAACAATACAGATGGTCGAAAAGTCATACTTCATTCCGAAATTAGCAGCAAAGGCTTAAAGGGTCGTTAGGAGCTGCATAGAGTGCATTATCACAGACTGCAAGAGGGGAAAAAGAGAGGAGTTTCTGTCGCCAATCGACAATGAAGACACACCGTTGCCGACATACCACGTGGATCATGTTGAGTCAACTCATAAGGATACATACATATGCTGTTTCGAGATTTACGTAGTTGTATCCGACCAAAAGCATAGGCGCCGAAAAAGTAGTTAACAGATTACGCGGGCAATCTGCAGTGTTCGGAAATCCGAAGAGAATTATTACGGATCGCGGCACGGGGTTTACCGCATGTATTGTTCAAAGTTATTGTGAAGAAGAACGTATGCAGCATCTCCTCATTACAACAGGTGTCCCCAGGGGCAACGGACAAGTAGGGAGGGTGCATAAAATTGCGATTCCGATGTTAGCGAAGTTATTTTATTTATTTATTTATTTATTTATTTATTAATCAACAAACAAGTTGCTTACAGACTTTATGATACATTTTAATTTCAAAGGCTTAACGACAGGAGTCGTATGAGTAAATTCTTAAAAGTAGACTAAGAGTAGGTAAAATCAAAATCCAAGGAAGAAGAATAAGCATTAAATTGAGATAGCGTCCTTCTAAGAGGTGCATTCATACCATAGACAGTCTTAGCAAACCCGACAAAAAATATATCATTACAGCGAAGTATGTGTGAGGGAACACTAAAATGAATTTTCGTGAGCAAGTATGGACAATCAATTGAGCCGGTACATAAGTCAAAGACAAAACACATCGACAAAAGATCACGCCTAGACTCTAAAGACATGAGGTCTATAAGTAAACACCGAGAGCGATACGACGGAATAGGATCTGCAAACTTAATCGTGCACAAGGCAAAACGCATAAAAGCTTTTTGGACAGATTCCAATCTTTTGATATATACCGCATGAAACGGTCGCCAAACGAATACCGCGTATTCTAACCTGGAACGAACTAGGGACGAGAACAGCATTTTGAGGGTATAGGGATCACAAAACGCAGAACCATTTCGACGAATAAAGGCTAACATTGCAAATGATTTTGAGACAATATAATTTATGTGAGTTGTAAAGTTCAGCTTGGTGTCAAAGTAGACACCAAGGTCTTTAAATTCTCTAATTGTTTTTAGCGGTGAATTTAATATGCTATAAGAAGTTGGAACAATATTTAGAACCTTCGCGAAAGAAGTGTAGTGACATTTACTAATATTGAGCTGCAAATGATTACGCAGACCCCAACTATATAAGTTGTTCAACTCATGCTGGAGAATATGGGAATCTCCCGGATTTTTAATTTCGTAGTAAATCTTCAGGTCATCCGCATATAGAAGATAGTTACATTTAGGAAAGCATGAGGAAATATCATTGATAAAGAGGATAAATAGTAACGGGCCTAAAACACTACCCTGCGGAACACCAGAAGAGGCAACAAAAGAGTAAGACGATACGTTATCGAGTCGAACGACACAGCTCCTATTATCTAGATATGAAGCTATCCACTTAAGAAATTGAGAGTGAAAGCCTAATACGCGAAGTTTAGTTATCAAAATAGAGTGAGATACCCTATCGAAAGCTTTAGAAAAATCTGTGTAAATTGCATCCATTTGAAAACCTCTTTGAAAGGTCTCCAGACAATCCTCCGTAAAAGCTGCTAGATTAGTTATCGTAGACCTGCCTGGAATAAACCCATGTTGATTAGGACATAACATATGCTTGACAGCAAAGTAAATTTTTTCCTTAACAACGCATTCAAACAGCTTAGACACAGTTGTTAGCTTGGAAATCGGTCTATAATTCTCAATGTCATTTTTATTACCGTTTTTCAAAATAGGGGTGATAAAAGTTAATTTCCAATCGTCAAGGAAAACCCCAGCTGAAAGTGACAAGTTGAAGATGTGCCTTAAAGGCGTAATTAGAGCAGGACAACTTTTAAAGAGAACAACCGAAAGACCATCAGCATCAGTACCATTGGATGGCTTAAGCTGATTTATGCCAAAAATAACATCATCGTCAGTCAGATTTAATTTCCCGAAGTTCACGGAAGTATCTAAAATTAACATATCATTAGAGATATAATTATTTGCGGTATTATCTGTGATAAAATTGGAAGAAAAAAAATTGGCAAAAAGATTAGCAGCATCAGAGATGGAGTCAGCTGATACCCCTTTAAGATGAACAGACGCAGGTATATTAGAACAGTTTTTTTTGGTTTTTATGTAACCCCAAAAGGATTTAGGATTACATTTAATATTGCTTTCAACATTACGAATATAATCTCTATACAAAGATTTATTGAGTTTGTTGAATTTACCTCTATAAAACACATACTGCTCGCGAAAATTCTTATCGTTAGAAATCTTATGTTTTTTATAAAATTTATTCTTCAAGTTCCTTAGATGTTTGAGCTCTTTCGAGAACCAAGGACGTTTCGAAGTTTTGGAGCTAAACATTGGTATGTGAATCGCACAAGTGTTAAATATTATAGATTTAAAAATATCATAACAGCCAGCTACATCTATATTTTCAAATTGATGAGACCAATCCACCTCAAACAAACTGTTTAAATTAGCAAAATTACAGCGTGAGTAATTAAAAGCAACCGTTTTACTGGTACTTGGCAATTCAAAATATTTAAAAAAGTCAATTTCCAGCACCAGTAGACTATGATGCTGATTCGAAGATGAAATGTAACTAGCTGCATGCGAAAGCTTAAAATTAATATTAGAGCTAACAAATATTAAGTCTAAAATTCGGTTAAGTTCGTTTGGAAAGCCATTTATCTGTGTTAAATCAATGCATAACAAATTATCTATTAAATGTAATTCCGAAATACTAGTTACATTTAATGGAGTAAGAAAGTTATTATTATCCATAAAGCTCCAGCAAATATTACCCAAGTTAAAATCACCCAAGACACAAAGTTGGTCGTCACCAATTTGTTCATGAATTGCAACTATGTTGTCAATATGTGCCTTATATATGACATCAGAGCTACCTGGCGGAATATAAGACACGCAGATATACAGCAGTCCACACGCACCGTGCATTTTAACGCAGAGTTGATCCAACAAAGAACTAGCATCTGGTAGCTCATAAAGAGATGCACGAAGATTATTACGTGTAGCAATAAGTACCCCTCCACCCCTACTGACACCAGTTCTAGCGTAATCTCTATCTTTGCGAAAAACGTCAAAGAGAGCTGTATTAAAGAACTCTGCATCAAAGAAATTGCCATTTAACCAAGTCTCTGTTAAGACAAAACAGTCGTAATCCAGTTCCGAGCTAAAAATGTAGACAGATTCAGATTTGGTCCTGAGTCCCGAACAGTTTTGGTAATAAACGCCTATTTTTCGGCCACCAAAAGTGAAAGGGCTTTTTACTCCTTGGGCTGAGGCTGCAGACCTTTTTGAAAAAAATCAAATGGCCGGATAGAGACATTTGAAGGCCAATTATTTGACGTCAGCAATTTATTATAGTGACATTCTGGAATTCCAAGCTTAAAATTTATGTATTTAATTTCATCCGAATTAGCATTTTTCTTGAGAAGTTTATAGCATAAAATCTCTTTCCTGTTGATAGCTGCATGTTTGGCTACATAATTAATTATGTCATCGGTCTTAACGGAGGGCAAAAACGAAGAAATATGCAGCCATTTGTGACGAAGAACAACTCCAAGCTCAGAGTTCTCACAAGTACCATATACACAAGGCCTACGTTTTTTATGAAGGGATTTTTCGCCACATGAGACCACTGTGGAATATTCGGCTGCGCATTAGTAGTACTATTGTTAGTTATAGTACTTCTCAACTTAACATTATTCGCAACAGTTGCAGCATACGAAGTAGAAGCAGCAACGCAAGCGGGCTGCACAGACGAAGAGCCTGTGTAGGCATATACAGCTGGTAACTCAGCAATACGGGTAGTCGGCGAATTAGCAGAGGTAGCAACAGCAGAATAACCAGTATTACTACCAGATGTTGCTAAAAAACCAGTATTATTACCAGGCGCAGCAGAAACAGAATGCATTACTGAGATATCACCAGTAGGTTCATTATTAGCAGCAATATCTGTAGCGATAGATGGCACAATCGAAGCATGCACGTGTGTATGCGTTTGTGCAATCACACATTCACTGCCAGAACTTAGAGCAGAAGAAGTCCCAGACATAGTAGGCGAAGATGCAGCAAAACCGGTATTACTAATAGGAGTAGTTGCAAAACCGGTATTATTACCAGGCGCATTCCCAGCTGGTAGGCTAATAGCAACAACAATATCATCATTAGATGAGCACAATTTTGTGTGCTTTTGCACTTTAGCTCGCTGAGCAACAACACCTTCACTAGATTTACTTTTAGAACGAGTAACGCGTTTGTTTTCACTTGTACCAGTAGTTGGCAAGTTAAAATCAACATTCACTGATTCAATAAATGTGAGAAAAGAGCTTTCTATTTTGTCCAGGTCCGAAATCGCGTTCAAAATTTTATCTCTCAGTCCACTATGGGCTAAACAATTATTGCATAAACTCATTATTGCGAGCAAAAGATAAGCAAATCGAAAATTAACAAAAAAGCACAGAACGAGTGAAACACGTCCGAACCATATGATGTCAGTATTCAGTATTCGGATAATAATTGGTATAAATACGTAGAAAAAGTGCAAAGAACAATCAACAATACTCCGCCTCGCAGTACCAAGTTTTCGCCGTTTAAGATCTTAACGGGCGTCGAAATGCGTGTATCTAAAAACCCCGCACTTAGGGAGTTAGTTGACGAAGTCAACTTTCAAGAATTATCTGCTGAATGAGAGGGGGTGTGTAGCGAAGCAAGAGATAATATCCAAAAGCTCCAACAAGAGAATAGGAAAACTTTTAACTCAGATAGAAAGAAAGAAATAATTTACGAGGTCGGGTCGTTAGTAGCAATAAGACATACGCAATTTGGGTCGGAAATGAAGTTAAAGCCAAATTTCATTTTGCCCTATAAAGTCAATAAATGCATAGAGCACGGTCGTTACGAGGTCGTGAAAATTGGAGACAACGAGGGTCCGGGCTAAACGTCTACCGTAGCAGAATTTATGAAGCCTTGGTCATTCGGGGCGAATAAATCTGCTGGATGGCCGAATGTAGAATCGGTTGACAAGTCGACACGGACAGGACGTAACTACTAATTACCGCACACGTTAAACTACTTACGAACCTACAATCTAAAATTGCAACAGTGTAATAAAAGGGAAATGACCGATTGACAGACTGGAAGAGAAAAGAATGAGGGAGCTAAGCTAAGAAAAGGGAACAAATAAAAAAGGACTGAGAGAAAAGTAGCAGAGAAGGCAGTAGTGCGCGGTGTGTCGGATTTATTTCCTTTTAACGTTTTACTAATAATAAAACTTCATTTCTAAAATAAATTTTGTAATCTAAACTGAATTTTCGTATAATAAATGTATAATAAAATCGGAAACCAAGCTATGTAGAACGTACAGCGACTTTTTATTACCTACATGTATGCACATCTGATACCATGCCAGGCCAGTAATACTTTTAGCGTATTCGCGAGAAAGTCTTATGAATGCCTCCATGACCTGTAAGACGAAACTACCAGTCCGGGTCGTATCTCCGACGGAACCCAAAGCTTCCAGGTCTGCTCCGCATGAAGTCTAAGCCCCCTGTCAAAATATGTTATTTTGTATACGTAGCCGTCAGATACGCATAAATCAGGTAGCTTGTCCTTGTTTTCTGTTACTGCTTTTATAAGTTCTATGTATTGGTCAGATTCTAAATATGGCGATTCTAGGCAAACATCAAATACTCTTTCAGGTACAACATTTTGAGAGCCTTTGCAATGTTTGATAATAAAATCGAATCCCTGCAATTTTAGGCTCCACCTCGCGAGTCAGTCGATGCCTCACATTGAATGTTAAATCGTTTGTTGAAGTGCGGGTGTGCAAGTACGGGTGCCGATATTAGGGTTTGCCTAAGTACCTCAAAGGTTACCAACCAGTCATATTAAATTTTCTGATTTTATATTTTTTGTGATGCAGTCGTGCAGTAGTACTGCAATGGTCGCGTAATCTTGAATGAAGCGTCGGTACCAGCCGCCATGCCCAGGAACCGTCGCAACTGCTTAGGGGTTTTTTGCTCGGGCATCTGTCCGAATCCAGCCATCACCCATACTTACTTACTTAATTGGCGCATCTCGTGTTAACTGGCGCCAATTGGAAATCCCAAGTATAGCCAAGTTTTTTTCCACTTGGTCTTTCCAACGCAGAGGAGGTCTTCCTTTTCCTCTGCTACCACCCGCGGGTACTGCGTCAAAAACCTACAGGGCTGGAGCTATTTCATCCATTCGAATGACGTGACCTAGCCAGCGGAGCCGCTGATTCTTAATCCGCTGCACTTTATCTACGTCATTGTACAGCTCGTACAGCTCATCGTTCCATCGAACGCGGTATTCGCCGTCGCAAAGACGCAAAGGTCCATAAATCTTTCAAAGAATCTTTCTCTCGAACACTCCAAGAGCCCTCTCATCTGATGTTGTCATCGTCGAGAGAGGATTTTACTGTGCAATTGCCTACTCAGTCCGAAGTAGCACTTGTTGGCAAGAGAGATTCTGCGTTGGATTTCAAGGCTGCCGCTGTTATTGGTGTTAATGCTGGTTCCTAAGTAAACGAATTTCTCTACTTTTGCAAAGTTATAACTGTCAACAGTGATTTGTGATCCCAGTTTTGAATGTGCCGACTGTCTATTTGATGACAGCAGATACTTCGTCTTGCCCTCGTTCACCTCCAGACCCATTCGCTTCGCTTCTCTATCCAGTTTGGAGAAGGCAGAACTAACTGCGCGTTTGTTAAGGCCGATGATGTCAATGTCATTGGCGTACGCCAGCAATTGCACACTCTTATAAAAGATGGCACCTGACCGATTTAGTTCTGCGGCTCGAATTATTTTCTCCAGCATCAGGTTAAAGAAATCGCACGACAGAGAGTCACCTTGTCTGAAACCTCGTTTGGTATCAAACGGCTCGGAGAGGTTCTTCCCAATTCTGACGGAGCTGGTGGTGTTGTTCAACGTCATTTTACATAGCCGTATAAGTTTTGCGGGGATACCAAATTCAGACATTGCGGCATAGAGGCAACTTCTTTTCGTGCTGTCGAAGGCGGCTTTGAAGTCGACAAAAAGATGGTGTGTGTCGATTCTTCTTTCCCGTGTCTTTTCGAAGATCTGGCGTATTGTGAATATCTGGTCGGTGGTGGATTTACCAAGCAATTTATTTTATACTATATAATATATAATATATAATATATTAAAATATACAAAATTAAATGCAAAACCTTACGTGTGATTACGGGGGCGTCTTTTCACAAAGTGAAAGAGTGCAGGAGTTTCGCAGAAGGCGAAACCCACAAACGGGACGGGTAACACTACTCTAGAAAAGGGAGAGAAAGTAACGAGTCCCTGTTCCCGTACTATCACAGCGACATCTGCAAGTGGAATTATAGTAATTCACAATGGCAGATCCACGTGTGAATGCTGATGTAAACAGCTGGCGTAAACAATCACCCTTTTTGTGGATTGGGCAGAGCACACTTAAGTTCCAATCAATAGGCATGTGTTCTTTCGACCATATTCTAGAGATGAGCTCGTGCATGCACTTAACCAGCTCCTCTCCGCCGTACTTAAATAACTCAGCTGGTAACCCGTCAGCCCCGGGGGCTTTGTTGTTCTTCAGCCGTGCTATCGCTTTCCGAATTTCGTCATGGTCGGGTGATGGTACATCACGTCCATCATCATTGATTGGGGATTCAGGTTCAACATCTTCACCCATAACGTACCCAAAATATCGAACTTCTTAGAAGCAAAACTTGCTCTTCTCCACATTTATCGTTAACTTTGCTACGGGCAAGCACCGAGCGACCTTTTCTAACAAACATATATGAGATAGAAAATCTTCAGAACACACTAACAAATCATCAAGGTAGACAAACACAGATTTACGCAACGAAGCAGGTATAGCTTTGTCCATCAGTCGACACATTCTCTGCGCTGCATTGCAGAGCCCGAATGGCATTACCGTAAATTGGTAAAGGGGTCTCCCTGGCACTGTAAAAGTAGTAATCTCACTAGATTTTTTTCTCTTGGGGAATTTGCCAGAACGCGTCCTTTAAGTCTATTCCTCCCATACTTAGCATTATCTCCAATCCTTTATACACTAATCTTTGTTTCGCCGGTGAAATGGGATAGATAGGAACTAAACACAATATACAACATAGCAACAAACACCTGATGTAAAAAGGAGCTCGTGGATAAGTTCAGAAAAATTTATGCAATTCAAAAAAGAAGCGACAGAGAGCTAGACGAAAAAACTTGGACAGTAATGACTTATACAGGAAAAATGACATTAAAAATTGCAAATTTTTTCAGAAAATATAATATCCACACGGCGTTCAAAAATGGAAACAACCAGGGAAGGATACTTAAAAGCAGCACGAATAAAGAAGACCCATTGAACAAACAAGGCGCGTACAAACTGACCTGTGAGTGTCAATATAGCTTTATAGAACAAACAGAACGTAAAGTAAGAACAAGGTTTCGTGAACACATAAGGGACTACAACAAAAGGATACGAAAACCCACGGCAATACCTGAATCTCGAGTTATGTTTCCCCGCGCCGTTCGTAGTTCTGCGACACGAACGCGGCTATCAGGACCTGAAAAGACTCTAACTACTCTGCCAAGTCGCCATTCATTTGGGGGTAGGTTATTATCCTTAATAACCACCAGGTCATCTGTCTCGATGATACATTGCGGGAGCTTCCACTTTGTCCGTTTCTGCAGCTCCTTCAAGTATTCTGTCTTCCATCTCAGGCAAAACGTTTGCTGGATTGCCTTTAACTTTTGCCATCGATTGAGAAGAGATATCGGACTCTCTGCGATTTCGGGCTCTGGAACAGCGAGGAGGGGGGTGCCAATAAGGAAATGGCCGGGGGTTAGAGGTTCCATTGACTCCGAATCCTCAGAGATGGGGCCAATCGGTCTCGAGTTCAGACACGATTCGATCTTCGCCGGCAACGTTGAGAGTTCCTCGATGGTAAACCGCATTGAATGTGCTACCTTCCGGAAATATATTTTAAAGCTTTTTACCCCTGCTTCCCAGATGCCTCCCATATGAGGTGCTCCATGGGGAATAAAATGCAATGTGATGACGTGATGAGCGTATGTCTATGAAGTCCGGTTAGCGACCGTAGAAACAAACTGCTGGAAATCTTTTCTTAGTTCCTTGTTCGCTCCTACGAAGTTTGTGCCATTGTCCGAGTAAATATTTAGAGGGCAGCCTCGTCTAGATACAAAACGGGAAAAAGCTGCTAAAAACGTTGCTGTAGACAAATCGCTGGTGGCCTCAAAATGTATTGCCTTGGTCGCAAAACAGACAAACACACAGACACAGCCCTTAGTTATTCGGCAGGCTCTGCCGGTAAAACTTTTGATTTTAAACGGGCCTGTGAAATCGACTCCGTTATTTGTAAACGGCCTGGAAATTTCCGTCCGTTCTGGAGGTAAAGCTGCCATTAACTGTTTCCGCGCCTTCTTCCTGTAATTTGCATTTATGAACACAATTTTTTATAATAATTTTCATACGTACGATCCAGTATTCAGACCGCAAAACTCTCTTGAAAACTGGAAATCGTAAGGAAGAATTATGAGAAACCGCTCGTTGTAAGGAAGATTGGTTAACGCCAACCTTCCTCCCATTCTCATTACTCCGTTCCTATCGAGGAACGGATTGAGAGCGATGATTGGACTTTTCGCGTTTAGCGGCGTAAAAGCGTTAATGGCCTTGTACTCATCTGCAAAATTCCGCTTTTGCGAGATAAGGATGAGGCGGCACTTTACCTGCTTTATTTCTTCTGCTGTTAATTCCTCTGTCTCCTTTTTAGCAGCCAGCTTATGGACCGGGTGGGTTCTACGATAGAATCTGAACATCCGTGCTATCACTCTCAATGCTCGTGAAAAGTCGGAGAACCTCTCCAGAATATCTTCTCCCTCCGAGAAACCTGCTACATGGACACGAATCATCTTTTGTTCTAACTCCGTTTCCAACGCAGAATCGTTTTTGTGGTGGGGCCAAGTTGTTGGCTCTTCTTTTAGCCACTTTGGTCCATACCACCACAAAGCGCTGGCTTGAAGTTGCTGGGGGGTGACGCCTCTACTGCCGAGATCCGCTGGATTATCTGCTGAATCCACGTGATTCCAGCCAGATACGCCTACCAATTCCTCGATTTTTGCGACTCGATTAGCCACAAACGTTGTCCAGGTACAGGCCGGTTTTCTGAGCCATGAGAGCACGCTTGTAGAGTCCGACCATTTATATATTGCTGGCCGCTCAATCTCAAGCTGTGGAATAAAAGCATTAATTAGTTCCGCTAACAACAAAGCTCCGCACAGCTCTAAACGGGGAAGAGAGACAGTTTAAACTGGAGCTACTTTTGTCTTGCCTACCAGCACCGGTGCGTGCTATAACTTGATATGCCGGTGAGTTCGAGGTTCGAATCTCAGTCAGGGCAAGCAAAATCTTAATCATAGAAAAAGTTTTTTCTAATAGCGTTCACCCCTAGGCAGGCAATGGCAAACCTCCGAAGGTATTTCTTCCATGAAAAAGCTTCTCATTAAATACATGTGCCGTTCGGAGTCGGCACAAAACTTTAGGTCCCTCCATTTGTGGTATAATATAAAGACGCACACCACAAATGGTAGAAGAAGCTCGGCCAAACACTGAGCATATAGTGTAAGCGCCAAAATTATTATTATTATATATACCAGCAAATGAATCTGAGGAGTGGCATTCGATGTGCGTTCCCGAATTCTGATATATAACGCCGCTGCGTATGCCTTTTCCGAGGCATCACAAAATCCATGGATTTCATCACCACTCCATGGCGTAAAATGAGTCCAACGAGGAATTTTAATGTTCTGAACACTATCATAATTGTCCAGAAATGTCTCCGATCGTAGCAGCAATATGTTCTTATAAGCCTATGCGGGGAAACGAGTCGGCGGTAACGATGCAAGTTTTACTGAAAGATGAGAGTCCGCTCTATGAGCGACCACTTAGGATGTCAAGGGTGAGGAAATGGCTGTGGGAGGGGATTATCAAGCCCAGTTCTTCGGAATTTGCGTCACCCGTTGTGTTGGTGACCAAAAAGGATGGAACGAAAAGGTTGTGGTGCGACTACAGGAGACTCAACGAGAGAATTGTGCGGGACGATTTCCTGCCGTTGATCGACGACGTCATAGAAAGATTAGAAGGCTTCAGCGTATTTACGACGCTTGATCTACGTGGCGGATTTTTTCACTTACCTGTGGAACCCGATTCGCAGAAATACACTTCTTTTTTAACATTTGACGGCCAGCATGAGTTTCTTTTCGTTCCTTTCGGAATAACAAACTCCCCGGCAGTGTTCTCTAGGTTTATCGTAGCTGTCTTTAGGGATTTAATACAATCGGGAACAGTAGTAATCTATATGGATAATAAAGTCATCCCTTCCCATGATGAGATAAATGGTATCAACAAATTGCGAAAATTCTTAGAAGTGGCGAAAGTCAGCGGGTTGCAAATTAAATGGAGTAAGTGTCAGGTACTACAAAGAAAAATAAAGTTGTTAGGCTATATTATAGAGAATTGGACGATAAGACCATCAAACGAAAAAGTGAGCGCGATTTGTAACTTCCTGACGCCGACAAGCGTCAAAGCAGTACAGCATTTCTCGGTTTGACGCCATATTTTCGAAAAAGAACACGCCATTCAAAATTAACGATGAAAAGTTGGCTGCCTTCCAGCAACTCAAAGTGGCTCTTACTAATGCACTGGCGCTTAAGTTGTACAACGCCAAAGCTGTAACAGAAGTCCACACGGACGCTTGTATGTTAGGGTATGGGGCGATGCTCCTGCAAAAGGATTTCGAAGACCAGCAGTTTCACCCCGTTCAGTTCATGAGTAAGCGAACCAGACCTTATGAAGAAAAGTACCATTCATACGAACTGGAAGTTTTGGCTATAATAGAGGCTCTTAAAAAGTGGAGGGTATATCTACTAGGTATCAAGTTAAAGATTGTTACAGATTGCAAGGCATTTACAGCCACTGTTAAAAAGTGCTATTTCTACAGGAATACGACTTCGTGCATAGGCAAGGCACGAAAATGAGGTATGTTGACCCGCTGAGTAGAGTTACATGTTTAATAAAGGAAGATTCGATGATTGTGCAAAGGGAAGGTTACGAAGATTACTTCTTGAAAAGCGACATTCTGTTTAAAGATGTCACTAGACAATTAATCGTCATACCGGAACCAATGGAAGCGAATATAATTACTACAGCGCACCGTCAGGGCCACTTTTCGGCTAAGAAAACAATACAGATGGTCGAAAAGTCATACTTCATTCCGAAATTAGCAGCAAAGGCTTAAAGGGTCGTTAGGAGCTGCATCGAGTGCATTATCACCGACTGCAAGAGGGGAAAAAGAGAGGGGTTTCTGTCGCCAATCGACAATGAAGACACACCGTTGCCGACATACCACGTCCATCATGTTGAGTCAACTCATAAGGATACATACATATGCTGTTTCGAGATTTACGTAGTTGTATCCGACCAAAAGCATAGGCGCCGAAAAAGTAGTTAACAGATTACGCGGGCAATCTGCAGTGTTCGGAAATCCGAAGAGAATTATTACGGATCGCGGCACGGGGTTTACCGCATGTATTGTTCAAAGTTATTGTGAAGAAGAACGTATGCAGCATCTCCTCGTTACAACAGGTGTCCCCAGGGGCAACGGACAAGTAGGGAGGGTGCATAAAAATGCGATTCCGATGTTAGCGAAGTTATTTTCGGATAATAATTGGTATAAATACGTAGAAAAAGTGCAAAGAACAATCAACAATACTCCGCCTCGCAGTGAAAAGTTTTCGCCGTTTAAGATCTTAATGGGCGTCGAAATGCGTGTATCTAAAAACCCCGCACTTAGGGAGTTAGTGGACGAAGTCAACTTTCAAGAATTATCTGCTGAATGAGAGGGAGTGTGTAGCGAAGCAAGAGATCATATCCAAAAGCTCCAACAAGAGAATAGGAACACTTTTAACTCAGATAGAAAGAAAGAAATAATTTACGAGGTCGGGTCGTTAGTAGCAATAAGACATACGCAATTTGGGTCGGAAATGAAGTTTAAGCCAAATTTCATTTTGCCCTATAAAGTCACTAAATGCTTAGAGCACGGTCGTTACGAGGTCGTGAAAATTGGAGACAACGAGGGTCCGGGCCAAACGTCTACCGTAGCAGAATTTATGAAGCCTTGGTCATTCGGGGCGAATAAATCTGCTGGATGGCCGAATGTAGGATCGGTTGACAAGTCGACACGGACAGGACGTAACTACTAATTACCGCACACGTAAAACTACTGATGAACCTACAATCTAAAATTGCAACAGTGTAATAAAAGGTAAATAACCGATTGACAGACTGGAAGGGAATAGAATGAGGGAGTGAAGCTAAGAAAAGGGTACAAATAAAAAAGGACTGAGAGAAAAGTAGCAGAGAAGGCAGTAGTGCGCGGTGTGTCGGATTTATTTCCTTTTAACGTTTTACTATTAATTAAACTTCATTTCTAAAATAAATTTTGTAATCTAAACTGAATTTTCGTATAATAAATGTATAATAAAATCGGAAACCAAGCTATGTAGAACGTACAGCGACTCTTTATTACTTACATGTATGCACATCTGATACCATGCCAGGCCAGTAATACTTTTAGCGTATTCGCGAGAAAGTCTTATGAATGCCTCCATGACCTGTAAGACGAAACTACCAGTCCGGGTCGTATCTCCGACGGAACCCAAAGCTTCCAGGTCTGCTCCGCATGAAGTCTAAGCCCCCTGTCAAAATATGTTATTTTGTATACGTAGCCGATAGATACGCATAAATCAGGTAGCTTATCCTTGTTTTCTGTTACTGCTTTTATAAGTTCTATGTATTGGTCAAATTCTAAATATGGCAAACATCAACTACTCTTTCAGGTACAACATTTTGAGAGCCTTTGCAATGTTCGATAATAAAATCGAAACCCTGCAATTTTAGGCTCCACCTCGCGAGTCAGTCGATGCCTCACATTGAATGTTAAATCGTTTGTTGAAGTGCGGGTGTGCAAGTACGGGTGCCGATATTAGGGTTTGCCTAAGTACCTCAAAGGTTACCAACCAGTCATATTAAATTTTCTGATTTTATATTTTTTGTGATGCAGTCGTGCAGTAGTACTGCAATGGTCGCGTAATCTTGAATGAAGCGTCGGTACCAGCCGCCATGCCCAGGAACCGTCGCAACTGCTTAGGGGTTTTTTGCTCGGGCATCTGTCCGAATCCAGCCATCACCCATACTTACTTACTTAATTGGCGCATCTCGTGTTAACTGGCGCCAATTGGAAATCCCAAGTATAGCCAAGTTTTTTTCCACTTGGTCTTTCCAACGCAGAGGAGGTCTTCCTTTTCCTCTGCTACCACCCGCGGGTACTGCGTCAAAAACCTACAGGGCTGGAGCTATTTCATCCATTCGAATGACGTGACCTAGCCAGCGGAGCCGCTGATTCTTAATCCGCTGCACTTTATCTACGTCATTGTACAGCTCGTACAGCTCATCGTTCCATCGAACGCGGTATTCGCCGTCGCAAAGACGCAAAGGTCCATAAATCTTTCAAAGAATCTTTCTCTCGAACACTCCAAGAGCCCTCTCATCTGATGTTGTCATCGTCCATGCTTCTGCGCCATACAAAAGGACGGGCATGATGAGAGACTTATAGAGTATGGTTTTTGTCCGTCGAGAGAGGATTTTACTGTGCAATTGCCTACTCAGTCCGAAGTAGCACTTGTTGGCAAGAGAGATTCTGCGTTGGATTTCAAGGCTGCCGCTGTTATTGGTGTTAATGCTGGTTCCTAAGTAAACGAATTTCTCTACTTTTGCAAAGTTATAACTGTCAACAGTGATTTGTGATCCCAGTCTTGAATGTGCCGACTGTCTATTTGATGACAGCAGATACTTCGTCTTGCCCTCGTTCACCTCCAGACCCATTCGCTTCGCTTCTCTATCCAGTTTGGAGAAGGCAGAACTAACTGCGCGTTTGTTAAGGCCGATGATGTCAATGTCATTGGCGTACGCCAGCAATTGCACACTCTTATAAAAGATGGCACCTGACCGATTTAGTTCTGCGGCTCGAATTATTTTCTCCAGCATCAGGTTAAAGAAATCGCACGACAGAGAGTCACCTTGTCTGAAACCTCGTTTGGTATCAAACGGCTCGGAGAGGTTCTTCCCAATTCTGACGGAGCTGGTGGTGTTGTTCAACGTCATTTTACATAGCCGTATAAGTTTTGCGGGGATACCAAATTCAGACATTGCGGCATAGAGGCAACTTCTTTTCGTGCTGTCGAAGGCGGCTTTGAAGTCGACAAAAAGATGGTGTGTGTCGATTCTTCTTTCCCGTGTCTTTTCGAAGATCTGGCGTATTGTGAATATCTGGTCGGTGGTGGATTTACCAAGCAATTTATTTTATACTATATAATATATAATATATAATATATTAAAATATACAAAATTAAATGCAAAACCTTACGTGTGATTACGGGGGCGTCTTTTCACAAAGTGAAAGAGTGCAGGAGTTTCGCAGAAGGCGAAACCCACAAACGGGACGGGTAACACTACTCTAGAAAAGGGAGAGAAAGTAACGAGTCCCTGTTCCCGTACTATCACAGCGACATCTGCAAGTGGAATTATAGTAATTCACAATGGCAGATCCACGTGTGAATGCTGATGTAAACAGCTGGCGTAAACAATCACCCTTTTTGTGGATTGGGCAGAGCAAACTTAAGTTCCAATCAATAGGCATGTGTTCTTTCGACCATATTCTAGAGATGAGCTCGTGCATGCACTTAACCAGCTCCTCTCCGCCGTACTTAAATAACTCAGCTGGTAACCCGTCAGCCCCGGGGGCTTTGTTGTTCTTCAGCCGTGCTATCGCTTTCCGAATTTCGTCATGGTCGGGTGATGGTACATCACGTCCATCATCATTGATTGGGGATTCAGGTTCAACATCTTCACCCATAACGTACCCAAAATATCGAACTTCTTAGAAGCAAAACTTGCTCTTCTCCACATTTATCGTTAACTTTGCTACGGGCAAGCACCGAGCGACCTTTTCTAACAAACATATATGAGATAGAAAATCTTCAGAACACACTAACAAATCATCAAGGTAGACAAACACAGATTTACGCAACGAAGCAGGTATAGCTTTGTCCATCAGTCGACACATTCTCTGCGCTGCATTGCAGAGCCCGAATGGCATTACCGTAAATTGGTAAAGGGGTCTCCCTGGCACTGTAAAAGTAGTAATCTCACTAGATTTTTTTCTCTTGGGGAATTTGCCAGAACGCGTCCTTTAAGTCTATTCCTCCCATACTTAGCATTATCTCCAATCCTTTATACACTAATCTTTGTTTCGCCGGTGAAATGGGATAGATAGGAACTAAACACAATATACAACATAGCAACAAACACCTGATGTAAAAAGGAGCTCGTGGATAAGTTCAGAAAAATTTATGCAATTCAAAAAAGAAGCGACAGA
Source organism: Philophylla caesio (assembly GCA_963971545.1). Lineage (NCBI taxonomy): Eukaryota > Metazoa > Arthropoda > Insecta > Diptera > Tephritidae > Philophylla > Philophylla caesio. The sequence continues at coordinate 89,085,131 of OZ020607.1, forward strand.
GAGCTAGACGAAAAAACTTGGACAGTAATGACTTATACAGGAAAAATGACATTAAAAATTGCAAATTTTTTCAGAAAATATAATATCCACACGGCGTTCAAAAATGGAAACAACCAGGGAAGGATACTTAAAAGCAGCACGAATAAAGAAGACCCATTGAACAAACAAGGCGCGTACAAACTGACCTGTGAGTGTCAATATAGCTTTATAGAACAAACAGAACGTAAAGTAAGAACAAGGTTTCGTGAACACATAAGGGACTACAACAAAAGGATACGAAAACCCACGGCAATACCTGAATCTCGAGTTATGTTTCCCCGCGCCGTTCGTAGTTCTGCGACACGAACGCGGCTATCAGGACCTGAAAAGACTCTAACTACTCTGCCAAGTCGCCATTCATTTGGGGGTAGGTTATTATCCTTAATAACCACCAGGTCATCTGTCTCGATGATACATTGCGGGAGCTTCCACTTTGTCCGTTTCTGCAGCTCCTTCAAGTATTCTGTCTTCCATCTCAGGCAAAACGTTTGCTGGATTGCCTTTAACTTTTGCCATCGATTGAGAAGAGATATCGGACTCTCTGCGATTTCGGGCTCTGGAACAGCGAGGAGGGGGGTGCCAATAAGGAAATGGCCGGGGGTTAGAGGTTCCATTGACTCCGAATCCTCAGAGATGGGGCCAATCGGTCTCGAGTTCAGACACGATTCGATCTTCGCCGGCAACGTTGAGAGTTCCTCGATGGTAAACCGCATTGAATGTGCTACCTTCCGGAAATATATTTTAAAGCTTTTTACCCCTGCTTCCCAGATGCCTCCCATATGAGGTGCTCCATGGGGAATAAAATGCAATGTGATGACGTGATGAGCGTATGTCTATGAAGTCCGGTTAGCGACCGTAGAAACAAACTGCTGGAAATCTTTTCTTAGTTCCTTGTTCGCTCCTACGAAGTTTGTGCCATTGTCCGAGTAAATATTTAGAGGGCAGCCTCGTCTAGATACAAAACGGGAAAAAGCTGCTAAAAACGTTGCTGTAGACAAATCGCTGGTGGCCTCAAAATGTATTGCCTTGGTCGCAAAACAGACAAACACACAGACACAGCCCTTAGTTATTCGGCAGGCTCTGCCGGTAAAACTTTTGATTTTAAACGGGCCTGTGAAATCGACTCCGTTATTTGTAAACGGCCTGGAAATTTCCGTCCGTTCTGGAGGTAAAGCTGCCATTAACTGTTTCCGCGCCTTCTTCCTGTAATTTGCATTTATGAACACAATTTTTTATAATAATTTTCATACGTACGATCCAGTATTCAGACCGCAAAACTCTCTTGAAAACTGGAAATCGTAAGGAAGAATTATGGGAAACCGCTCGTTGTAAGGAAGATTGGTTAACGCCAACCTTCCTCCCATTCTCATTACTCCGTTCCTATCGAGGAACGGATTGAGAGCGATGATTGGACTTTTCGCGTTTAGCGGCGTAAAAGCGTTAATGGCCTTGTACTCATCTGCAAAATTCCGCTTTTGCGAGATAAGGATGAGGCGGCACTTTACCTGCTTTATTTCTTCTGCTGTTAATTCCTCTGTCTCCTTTTTAGCAGCCAGCTTATGGACCGGGTGGGTTCTACGATAGAATCTGAACATCCGTGCTATCACTCTCAATGCTCGTGAAAAGTCGGAGAACCTCTCCAGAATATCTTCTCCCTCCGAGAAACCTGCTACATGGACACGAATCATCTTTTGTTCTAACTCCGTTTCCAACGCAGAATCGTTTTTGTGGTGGGGCCAAGTTGTTGGCTCTTCTTTTAGCCACTTTGGTCCATACCACCACAAAGCGCTGGCTTGAAGTTGCTGGGGGGTGACGCCTCTACTGCCGAGATCCGCTGGATTATCTGCTGAATCCACGTGATTCCAGCCAGATACGCCTACCAATTCCTCGATTTTTGCGACTCGATTAGCCACAAACGTTGTCCAGGTACAGGCCGGTTTTCTGAGCCATGAGAGCACGCTTGTAGAGTCCGACCATTTATATATTGCTGGCCGCTCAATCTCAAGCTGTGGAATAAAAGCATTAATTAGTTCCGCTAACAACAAAGCTCCGCACAGCTCTAAACGGGGAAGAGAGACAGTTTAAACTGGAGCTACTTTTGTCTTGCCTACCAGCACCGGTGCGTGCTATAACTTGATATGCCGGTGAGTTCGAGGTTCGAATCTCAGTCAGGGCAAGCAAAATCTTAATCATAGAAAAAGTTTTTTCTAATAGCGGTCACCCCTAGGCAGGCAATGGCAAACCTCCGAAGGTATTTCTTCCATGAAAAAGCTTCTCATTAAATACATGTGCCGTTCGGAGTCGGCACAAAACTTTAGGTCCCTCCATTTGTGGTATAATATAAAGACGCACACCACAAATGGTAGAAGAAGCTCGGCCAAACACTGAGCATATAGTGTAAGCGCCAAAATTATTATTATTATATATACCAGCAAATGAATCTGAGGAGTGGCATTCGATGTGCGTTCCCGAATTCTGATATATAACGCCGCTGCGTATGCCTTTTCCGAGGCATCACAAAATCCATGGATTTCCACATCACTCCATGGCGTAAAATGAGTCCAACGAGGAATTTTAATGTTCTGAACACTATCATAATTGTCCAGAAATGTCTCCGATCGTAGCAGCAATATGTTCTTATAAGCCTATGCGGGGAAACGAGTCGGCGGTAACGATGCAAGTTTTACTGAAAGATGAGAGTCCGCTCTATGAGCGACCACTTAGGATGTCAAGGGTGAGGAAATGGCTGTGGGAGGGGATTATCAAGCCCAGTTCTTCGGAATTTGCGTCACCCGTTGTGTTGGTGACCAAAAAGGATGGAACGAAAAGGTTGTGGTGCGACTACAGGAGACTCAACGAGAGAATTGTGCGGGACGATTTCCTGCCGTTGATCGACGACGTCATAGAAAGATTAGAAGGCTTCAGCGTATTTACGACGCTTGATCTACGTGGCGGATTTTTTCACTTACCTGTGGAACCCGATTCGCAGAAATACACTTCTTTTTTAACATTTGACGGCCAGCATGAGTTTCTTTTCGTTCCTTTCGGAATAACAAACTCCCCGGCAGTGTTCTCTAGGTTTATCGTAGCTGTCTTTAGGGATTTAATACAATCGGGAACAGTAGTAATCTATATGGATAATAAAGTCATCCCTTCCCATGATGAGATAAATGGTATCAACAAATTGCGAAAATTCTTAGAAGTGGCGAAAGTCAGCGGGTTGCAAATTAAATGGAGTAAGTGTCAGGTACTACAAAGAAAAATAAAGTTGTTAGGCCATATTATAGAGAATTGGACGATAAGACCATCAAACGAAAAAGTGAGCGCGATTTGTAACTTCCTGACGCCGACAAGCGTCAAAGCAGTACAGCATTTCTCGGTTTGACTCCATATTTTCGAAAAAGAACACGCCATTCAAAATTAACGATGAAAAGTTGGCTGCCTTCCAGCAACTCAAAGTGGCTCTTACTAATGCACTGGCGCTTAAGTTGTACAACGCCAAAGCTGTAACAGAAGTCCACACGGACGCTTGTATGTTAGGGTATGGGGCGATGCTCCTGCAAAAGGATTTCGAAGACCAGCAGTTTCACCCCGTTCATGAGTAAGCGAACCAGACCTTATGAAGAAAAGTACCATTCATACGAACTGGAAGTTTTGGCTATAATAGAGGCTCTTAAAAAGTGGAGGGTATATCTACTAGGTATCAAGTTAAAGATTGTTACAGATTGCAAGGCATTTACAGCCACTGTTAAAAAGTGCTATTTCTACAGGAATACGACTTCGTGCATAGGCAAGGCACGAAAATGAGGTATGTTGACCCGCTGAGTAGAGTTACATGTTTAATAAAGGAAGATTCGATGATTGTGCAAAGGGAAGGTTACGAAGATTACTTCTTGAAAAGCGACATTCTGTTTAAAGATGTCACTAGACAATTAATCGTCATACCGGAACCAATGGAAGCGAATATAATTACTACAGCGCACCGTCAGGGCCACTTTTCGGCTAAGAAAACAATACAGATGGTCGAAAAGTCATACTTCATTCCGAAATTAGCAGCAAAGGCTTAAAGGGTCGTTAGGAGCTGCATCGAGTGCATTATCACCGACTGCAAGAGGGGAAAAAGAGAGGGGTTTCTGTCGCCAATCGACAATGAAGACACACCGTTGCCGACATACCACGTCCATCATGTTGAGTCAACTCATAAGGATACATACATATGCTGTTTCGAGATTTACGTAGTTGTATCCGACCAAAAGCATAGGCGCCGAAAAAGTAGTTAACAGATTACGCGGGCAATCTGCAGTGTTCGGAAATCCGAAGAGAATTATTACGGATCGCGGCACGGGGTTTACCGCATGTATTGTTCAAAGTTATTGTGAAGAAGAACGTATGCAGCATCTCCTCGTTACAACAGGTGTCCCCAGGGGCAACGGACAAGTAGGGAGGGTGCATAAAAATGCGATTCCGATGTTAGCGAAGTTATTTTCGGATAATAATTGGTATAAATACGTAGAAAAAGTGCAAAGAACAATCAACAATACTCCGCCTCGCAGTGAAAAGTTTTCGCCGTTTAAGATCTTAATGGGCGTCGAAATGCGTGTATCTAAAAACCCCGCACTTAGGGAGTTAGTGGACGAAGTCAACTTTCAAGAATTATCTGCTGAATGAGAGGGAGTGTGTAGCGAAGCAAGAGATCATATCCAAAAGCTCCAACAAGAGAATAGGAACACTTTTAACTCAGATAGAAAGAAAGAAATAATTTACGAGGTCGGGTCGTTAGTAGCAATAAGACATACGCAATTTGAGTCGGAAATGAAGTTTAAGCCAAATTTCATTTTGCCCTATAAAGTCACTAAATGCTTAGAGCACGGTCGTTACGAGGTCGTGAAAATTGGAGACAACGAGGGTCCGGGCCAAACGTCTACCGTAGCAGAATTTATGAAGCCTTGGTCATTCGGGGCGAATAAATCTGCTGGATGGCCGAATGTAGGATCGGTTGACAAGTCGACACGGACAGGACGTAACTACTAATTACCGCACACGTAAAACTACTGATGAACCTACAATCTAAAATTGCAACAGTGTAATAAAAGGTAAATAACCGATTGACAGACTGGAAGGGAATAGAATGAGGGAGTGAAGCTAAGAAAAGGGTACAAATAAAAAAGGACTGAGAGAAAAGTAGCAGAGAAGGCAGTAGTGCGCGGTGTGTCGGATTTATTTCCTTTTAACGTTTTACTATTAATTAAACTTCATTTCTAAAATAAATTTTGTAATCTAAACTGAATTTTCGTATAATAAATGTATAATAAAATCGGAAACCAAGCTATGTAGAACGTACAGCGACTCTTTATTACTTACATGTATGCACATCTGATACCATGCCAGGCCAGTAATACTTTTAGCGTATTCGCGAGAAAGTCTTATGAATGCCTCCATGACCTGTAAGACGAAACTACCAGTCCGGGTCGTATCTCCGACGGAACCCAAAGCTTCCAGGTCTGCTCCGCATGAAGTCTAAGCCCCCTGTCAAAATATGTTATTTTGTATACGTAGCCGATAGATACGCATAAATCAGGTAGCTTATCCTTGTTTTCTGTTACTGCTTTTATAAGTTCTATGTATTGGTCAAATTCTAAATATGGCAAACATCAACTACTCTTTCAGGTACAACATTTTGAGAGCCTTTGCAATGTTCGATAATAAAATCGAAACCCTGCAATTTTAGGCTCCACCTCGCGAGTCAGTCGATGCCTCACATTGAATGTTAAATCGTTTGTTGAAGTGCGGGTGTGCAAGTACGGGTGCCGATATTAGGGTTTGCCTAAGTACCTCAAAGGTTACCAACCAGTCATATTAAATTTTCTGATTTTATATTTTTTGTGATGCAGTCGTGCAGTAGTACTGCAATGGTCGCGTAATCTCGAATGAAGCGTCGGTACCAGCCGCCATGCCCAGGAACCGTCGCAACTGCTTAGGGGTTTTTTGCTCGGGCCTATGTCCGAATCCAGCCATCACCCATACTTACTTACTTAATTGGCGCATCTCGTGCTAACTGGCGCCAATTGGAAATCCCAAGTTTTTTTCCACTTGGTCTTTCCAACGCAGAGGAGGTCTTCCTTTTCCTCTGCTACCACCCGCGGGTACTGCGTCAAAAACCTTCAGGGCTGGAGCTATTTCATCCATTCGAATGACGTGACCTAGCCAGCGGAGCCGCTGATTCTTAATCCGCTGCACTTTATCTACGTCATTGTACAGCTCGTACAGCTCATCGTTCCATCGAACGCGGTATTCGCCGTCGCAAAGACGCAAAGGTCCATAAATCTTTCGAAGAATCTTTCTCTCGAACACTCCAAGAGCCCTCTCATCTGATGTTGTCATCGTCCATGCTTCTGCGCCATACAAAAGAACGGGCATGATGAGAGACTTATAGAGTATGGTTTTTGTCCGTCGAGAGAGGATTTTACTGTGCAGTTGCCTACTCAGTCCGAAGTAGCACTTGTTGGCAAGAGAGATTCTGCGTTGGATTTCAAGGCTGCCGCTGTTATTGGTGTTAATGCTGGTTCCTAAGTAAACGAAGTTCTCTTCTTTTGCAAAGTTATAACTGTCAACAGTGATTTGTGATCCCAGTCGTGAATGTGCCGACTGTCTATTTGATGACAGGAGATACTTCGTCTTGCCCTCGTTCACCTTCAGACCCGCTTCGCTTCTCTATCCAGTTTGGAGAAGGCAGAACAAACTGCGCGTTTGTTAAGGCCGATGATGTCAATGTCATTGGCGTACGCCAGCAATTGCACACTCTTATAAAAGATGGCACCTGACCGATTTAAAGAAATCGCACGACAGAGAGTCACCTTGTCTGAAACCTCGTTTGGCATCAAACGGCTCGGAGAGGTTCTTCCCAATTCTGACGGAGCTGGTGGTGTTGTTCAACGTCATTTTACATAGCCGTATAAGTTTTGCGGGGATACCAAATTCAGACATTGCGACAAAGAGGCAACTTCTTTTCGTGCTGTCGAAGGCGGCTTTGAAGTCGACAAAAAGATGGTGTGTGTCGATTCTTCTTTCTCGTGTCTTTTCGAAGATCTGGCGTATTGTGAATATCTGGTCGGTGGTGGATTTACCAAGCAATTTATTTTATACTATATAATATATAATCTATAAAAAAATACAAAATTAAATGCAAAACCTTACGTGTGATTACGGGGCGTCTCTTCACAAAGTGAAAGAGTGCAGGAGTTTCGCAGAAGGCGAAACCCACAAACGGGACGGGTAACACTACTCTAGAAAAGGGAGAGAAAGTAACGAGTCCCTGTTCCCGTACTATCACAGCGACATCTGCAAGTGGAATTATAGTAATTCACAATGGCAGATCCACGTGTGAATGCTGATGTAAACAGCTGGCGTAAACAAACACCCTTTTTGTGGATTAGGCAGAGCCCACTTAAGTTCCAATCAATAGGCATGTGTTCTTCCGACCATATTCTAGAGATGAGCTCGTGCATGCACTTAACCAGCTCCTCTCCGCCGTACTTAAATAACTCAGCTGGTAACCCGTCAGCCCCGGGGGCTTTGTTGTTCTTCAGCCGTGCTATCGCTTTCCGAATTTCGTCATGGTTGGGTGATGGTACATCACGTCCATCATCATTGATTGGGGATTCAGGTTCAACATCTTCACCCATAACGTACCCAAAATATCGAACCTCTTAGAAGCAAAACTTGCTCTTTTCCACATTTATCGTTAACTTTGCTACGGGCAAGCACCGAGCGACCTTTTCTAACAAACATATATGAGATAGAAAATCTTCAGAACACACTAACAAATCATCAAGGTAGACAAACACAGATTTACGCAACGAAGCAGGTATAACTTTGTCCATCAGTCGACACATTCTCTGCGCTGCATTGCAGAGCCCGAATGGCATTACCGTAAATTGGTAAACGGGTCTCCCTGGCACTGTAAAAGTAGTAATCTCACTAGATTTTTTCTCTGGGGGAATTTGCTAGAACGCGTCCTTTAAGTCTATTACTCCCATACTTAGCATTATCTCCAATCCTTCATACACTAATCTTTGTTTCGCAGGTGAAATGGGATAAATAGGAACTAAACACAATATACAACATAGCAACAAACAACTGATGTAAAAAGGAGCTCGTGGATAAGTTCAGAAAAATTTATGCAATTCAAAAAAGAAGCGGCAGAGAGCTAGACGAAAAAACTTGGACAGTCATGACTTATACAGGAAAAATGACATAAAAAATTGCAAATTTTTTCAGAAAATATAATATCCACCCGGCGTTCAAAAATGGAAACAACCAGGGAAGGATACTTAAAAGCAGCACGAATAAAGAAGACCCATTGAACAAACAAGGCGCGTACAAACTGACCTGTGAGTGTTAATATAGCTATATAGAACAAACAGAACGTAAAGTAAGAACAAGGTTTCATGACAAAAGGATACGAAAACCCACGGCAATACCTGAATCTCGAGTTATGTTTCCCCGCGCCGTTCGTAGTTCTGCGACACGAACGCGGCTATCAGGACCTGAAAAGACTCTAACTACTCTGCCAAGTCGCCATTCATTTGGGGGTAGGTTATCATCCTTAATAACCACCAGGTCATCTGTCTCGATGTTACGTTGCGGGAGCTTCTACTTTGTCCGTTTCTGCAGCTCCTTCAAGTATTCTGTCTTCCATCTCAGGCAAAACGTTTGCTGGATTGCCTTTAACTTTTGCCATCGATTGACAAGAGATATCGGACTCTCTGCGATTTCGGGCTCTGGAACAGCGAGGAGGGGGGTGCCAATAAGAAAATGGCCGGGGGTTAGAGGTTCCATTGACTCCGAATCTTTAGAGATGGGGCCAATCGGTCTCGAGTTCAGACACGATTCGATCTTCGCCAGCAACGTTGAGAGTTCCTCGATGGTAAACCGCATTGAATGTGCTACCTTCCGGAAATGTATTTTAAAGCTTTTTACCCCTGCTTCCCAGATGCCTCCCATATGAAGCATCCTTGGTCGCAAAACAGACAAACACACAGACACAGCCCTTAGTTATTCGGCAGGCTCTGCCGGTAAAACTTTTGATTTTAAACGGGCCTGTGAAATCGACTCCGTTATTTGTAAACGACCTGGAAATTTCCGTCCGTTCTGGAGGTAAAGCTGCCATTGACTGTTTCCGCGCCTTCTTCCTGTAAATAGTACATAATTTGCATTTATGAACACAATTTTTTATAAGAATCTTCATACGTACGATCCAGTATTCAGACCGCAAAACTCTCTTGAAAACTGGAAATCGTAAGGAAGAATTATGGGAAACCGCTCGTTGTAAGGAAGATTGGTTAACGCCAACCTTCCTCCCATTCTCATTACTCCGTTCCTATCGAGGAACGGATTGAGAGCGATGATTGGACTTTTCGCGTTTAGCGGCGTAAAAGCGTTAATGGCCTTGTACTCATCTGCAAAATTCCGCTTTTGCGAGATAAGGATGAGGCGGCACTTTACCTGCTTTATTTCTTCTGCTGTTAATTCCTCTGTCTCCTTTTTAGCAGCCAGCTTATGGACCGGGTGGGTTCTACGATAGAATCTGAACACCCGTGCTATCACTCTCAATGCTCGTGAAAAGTCGGAGAACCTCTCCAGAATATCTTCTCCCTCCGAGAAACCTGCTACATGAACACGAATCATCTTTAGTTCTAACTCCGTTTCCAACGCAGAATCGTTTTTGTGGTGGGGCCAAGTTGTTGGCTCTTCTTTTAGCCACTTTGGTCCATACCACCACAAAGCGCTGGCTTGAAGTTGCTGGGGGGTGACGCCTCTACTGCCGAGATCCGCTGGATTATCTGCTGAATCCACGTGATTCCAGCCAGATACGCCTACCAATTCCTCGATTTTTGCGACTCGATTAGCCACAAACGTTGTCCAGGTACAGGCCGGTTTTCTGAGCCATGAGAGCACGCTTGTAGAGTCCGACCATTTATATATTGCTGGCCGCTCAATCTCAAGCTGTGGAATAAAATCATTAATTAGTTCCGCTAACAACAAAGCTCCGCACAGCTCTAAACGGGGAAGAGAGACAGTTTTCACTGGAGCTACTTTTGTCTTGCCACTTTTGATATGCCGGTGAGTTCGAGGTTCGAATCTCAGTCAGGGCAAGCAAAATCTTAATCATAGAAAAAGTTTTTTCTAATAGCGGTCACTCCTAGGCAGGCAATGGCAAACCTCCGAAGGTATTTCTGCCATGAAAAAGCTTCTCATTAAATACATGTGCCGTTTGGAGTCGGCACAAAACTGTAGGTACCTCCATTTGTGGTATAATATAAAGACGCACACCACAAATGGTAGAAGAAGCTCGGCCAAACACTGAGCTATATAGTGTACGCGCCAAAATTATTATTATTATATATACCAGCAAATGAATCTGAGGAGTGGCATTCGATGTGCGTTCCCGAACTCTGATGTATAACGCCGCTGCGTATGCCTTTTCCGAGGCATCCAAAAATCCATGGATTTCCACATCACTCCATGGCGTAAAATGAGTCCAGCGAGGAATTTTAATGTTCTGAACACTATCATAATTGTCCAGAAATGTCTCCGATCGTAGTAGCAAATTTCGGGGTAGACTATCATCCCAGTCTTTTTTAGATAGCCAGATATCTTGCATCAGGATTTTGGCCACCACTACGATCGGCCCCAGCCATCCTGCTGGGTCGCACAACTTAGCTACACAAGAAAGTACTTCCCGCTTGGTGTATTCCTGCTTTTCAGGAATCGACTGCACGATGAAGTGAAACATGTCGTGCACTGCATTCCATCGGATTCCCAACATCTTTTTTTCAGTCATGGCATCAATTTCCAGAAAGTTCTCCTTGTAGATATGTTCCTTTGGTAATCCCGCCAAGATTTTCTTGGAATTTGATGTCCACTTCCTTAAGGGGAAACTTGCGCTTTTGAGAGCCTCAATCACCTGATCGCGCATTTCAATCGCTGTTGTGTAATCATGTGCTCCTGCTAACACGTCATCCACGTACATATGTTGCTTCAATACTTTTGTCACAAGTGGAGATTTTCCTTTCACATCTTCCGCGAGTTGAAGCAGGGTTCTTATTGCCAGATAAGGGGCACAATTCACTCCGAAAGTGACGGTCTTCAGTTCGAAGACCTGCAATTCCTCATCTTGCGATTCTCTAAACAGGATTCGCTGAAACGGAGTGTGTTCGGGGTTGAGCATGATTTGCCTGTACATCTTTTCTATGTCTGCGTTAAAGACATATTTGAACAAACGCCATTTCAATAATAAACATACAAAATCTGCTTGTAAGATGGGGCCGGGGTATAAAACATCGTTCAAACTTACTCCGTTCGATGTGGGGCACGATGCGTTAAACACTACTCGCACCTTGGTTGTGGTGCTATCCGGTTTACCGACGGCATGATGAGGTAGATAATACGATGTCTGGCCCGTGTTCCTGACTGGAATCATATGATTCAGTTCGACGTACTCGATCGTATTCCTCTTTCATCTCCGGTCGTCGAAAATAACTTGCCTCAATCCGCAAAAACTGCCTTGCCGCGCCAGTTCTTGAGTATCCCAGGTTGATAATTCCTGGGAATTCTCGTCGAAATGGTAGCGAAACCACATATCGCCCTTTTTCGTCTCTTGTCGTGGTTTTTGCATACAGTTCCTCACAGTATGCCTCCTCTTATATGGCACCTCTTCCAGTTCCCAGAAGCGAGTCAATTCTGGGCTGTTCATTTCCGCGTAGTACGATACGACTGTACTGAAACTTTCAGTATTTTCCTGGCTTACTGGACCAGTCAAGATCCATTCAAACACCGTTTCCTGCGCGAGAAGGGATCCCAGCACGCCCCGCTGCACGTTGTCTTTGATGATTGCTGGTTAGACATCCGCACCTAGGATGACATCCACCTGTTGACTCCTGTAGAAGTTGGCATCCGCCAGCCTTAGTGATGGCAGTGAATCAAGCTGCACCTGATCCACTGAAAATTTAGGGAGGTTTCCGGTTAGTTGGGGTAGAACGATGCCTCGTGCCTCGATTCTAAAATCGTGGTTCACCGGAGAACCTAAAACCAAATGTGCGACCTTTCGCAGATTTGCCGATACCGAGGCATTTATTCCAGTTACCTGAGTATCGGAGTCTCGTGTCGGCAATCGGATGCGCTTTTGAAGCCTTTCAGTGATGAACGTTCCTTCCGATCCTGAATCCAGTAATGCTCTGGCCTCATACGTCTCTCCTAAGTGGCAGATGTTCACCATCGCGGTACCCAGCAGTATGTTGTGACTGCTCGCAGCATGTAAAGATTGAACATTGTTTGTCCATGCCGGGGGTTGTGGGGGGGGAGTGATGATGAACAAACTATGTTTTTCAGCAACATTGACCCGATCGTCAACTTTCATTGCTAAAAACTTGGGGCAACCCTTTAACGGATGGGTTTGCTCGGGGCACAGCCTGCAGGCAGGTTGAGCGAATTACCCATGGTGTGTCGACACTCGCCTCTCATAGCTTGAAGCGGGTGGTCGACTGACGGTCGGCTTTACCGCTCTAGCACCCCGAATGTCGGAAACAGTGTCCAACGTTTGGAACCGGCTTGTGAGAAAGCTGTCTAATTCCTCCCACCTCGGAATTTCCACCTTCCTCACAATCCCTTGTTCTCATATTGCTAGAGTGTTGTCCGGCAACCGACTCGACACCAGAAACACGAAAATTGCATCCCAGTTCTCAATGTCAATACCGTACATTTCTAACACTGAGATGCAGTTTTTGACCGATCTTTGTAAATTCTTAATATCGGTTCCGCGTTCTACCGTGACCGATGGTAAAGTGAATAGGATCTTCAGCTGACTATTGACGCTTATTTTCATATCGTTCAGATAGATTTTGCCACGCTGTGGCGAAGCCGTCATTAGTCAGAGGGGATTTTTTCACTATATCCTTTGCTTCACCCCGGGTCTTCTGATTCAAATGATACAGCTTTTCCACCGGGGTTAAGCGCGAATTGTTCACGTAAATCGCTGTGAATAAATCCCGAAACGATGGCCACGACATGTAGTCACCGTAAAATATCTCCGTATTTCCAGAGAGAAGATCGAATGGCAATCACTGGGCATCGTGTTATAGCCTGACTCAAACTCAAGCAGCGCATCGCATGCGCGCGAAAAATCGTTGAGTGTGGCCATGTCACGAAAAAGCTTACGTGTAACGCACAACCGGAAGAAACCAATTAATTTTTGATAAAGCAAAGAAAACGTACCAGTGGAAAGCAAAGCGTCTTGCCCCACTGAACCAATATTTAAAATCTTTGAATTGGAAAAGAGAAAAAAAAAATCCAAACGAAGAACCAAAATTCGATTGAAATAAATAAACCAGTAATTTTTGACGGAGTGAAAGTCGTACCGTAATAAGACTACACCCAAAAAGTTCCAATGCTAAAATAAATTTTCACTTCTTTTTAAATTTCCCTTTTTTTTTCTTTTCAAAAGTTTATTAAGTTCTAAAATCTCTGAAGAGCTTTTTTTTGCGCTCTTCTTCTTTTTTCTTTATTTTATTTAATTAAGTTAAGTTAATATTTAGTCGGGAAAATCCCTGAGACTAACCATAAAGAACTTTCTCGCCCCCTCGTAAATAAACGTGGTGAATGTCAAAGGCTTACCTTGTAACACTGCTTACTAATATTGTTAGGCCGTTAGTGTGGGCCTTGCTGCTCGTTGGGCCGTTGGTGTGGGCCTTGCTGCACGTTGGGCCATTCGTAGGGGCCTTGCAGCAACTCGTTGGGCCGTTGGTAGGGGCCTTGCTGCACGTTGGGCCGTTGGTATGGGCCTTGCAGCAACCTCGTTGGGCCGTTAGTGTGGGCCTTGCTGCTCGTTGTTTTTTTTTCTCGACTTTAGGCAGCTGCCAAGTTGTGGATTGCAATTCGCAATCCACTGCTCGTTCACAATAGAAGATTGTGACAAATCTTTAAGAAATTTTATAAGCTGTGTTTAATTAATCATATGTATATATTAGTACATACATATATCCACAATACATCATTAAACACAACTTAATGGGGGCTTAAATGGGGTTTTGGCAACTTGGCAATTTTGGGGGTTATGTTTTCATACAACTTTTTTTTTTTTTTTTTTTTTACTTTTACTTGCGAGTACAGCACATGTGCTAAAAAAAAAACAAAAAACAAAAAATCAGAGAGATCCGGCTCGAAGGACCATGTTCGAGCGGGGAGGAGTTAGGGGCCGGGAATTCCTCTTGAACTCCACGGCAACGGGGATCGAGGAAATAGGAAGCCGATCTTCTGAAAATTTGAGATCCTTAAATCAATAAGCTGAATGCCGTATTGCTCTCGCAAGTAAAAACACACAAGTTATATTAAATTTATAAATGCAAAACGGGGGCTTGTCAATGACAAGCAATTTATTTTATAATATATAGCACTGCTGGAAAAAAGTGGGGTTAAAATATACAAAATTAAATGCAAAACCTTACGTGTGATTACGGGGGCGTCTCTTCACAAAGTGAAAGAGTGCAGAAGTTTCGCAGAAAGCGAAACCCACAAACGGGACGGGTAACAGGACTCTAGAAAAGGGAGAGAAAGTAACGAGTCCCTGTTCCCGTACTATCACAGCGACATCTGCAAGTGGAATTATAGTACAATGTGTATAGTACACAATGGCAGATCCACGTGTGAATGCTGATGTAAACAGCTGGCGAAAACAATCACCCTTTTTGAGGATTGGGCAGAGCACACTTAAGTTCCAATCAATAGGCATGTGTTCTTCCGACCATATTCTAGAGATGAGCTCGTGCATGCACTTAATCAGCTCCTCTCTGCCGTACATAAATAACTCAGCTGGTAACCCGACAGCCCCGGGGGCTTTGTTGTTCTTCAGCCGTGCTATCGCTTTCCGAATTTCGTCATGGTCGGGTGATGGTACATCACGTCCATCATCATTGATTGGGGATTCAGGTTCAACATCTTCACCCATAACGTACCCAAAATATCGAACCTCTTAGAAGCAAAACTTGCTCTTTTCCACATTTATCGTTAACTTTGCTACGGGCAAGCACAGAGCGACCTTTTATAACAAACATATATGAGATAGAAAATCTTCAGAACACACTAACAAATCATCAAGGTAGACAAACACAGATTGCAAACCATCTGGTAAACGCAAAATGTTCACCAGCAAACATAAAGAAACCCGTTAAGGTATTGCACGTACAACAAAAAGAACAGCGCCTAAATGCTCTTGAAAACATGGAAATATATAAACTAAAAACACTTGATAGGAGGATAATAAACGAACAAATAAACAGCAACTCTGATGTGATATTTGCACCATTAAGGCGTGTTTACAAAAAAACAAAGCAAAGACGTAAGTAAAATGACAGAATACAAAACAAACTTACAATACCCAAACGGACTAAAATTACTGACTTTCTACCTGTTCTTATCACGAAGGTTGATTCAAGATAAAATATACCTTTTGGATTCTAACCGCGCGAGACTTCAGATACCAATACTCAGGACAATCAACATTTGTTAACATTGACGATTATGCACCAATACCTGGTAGACCAAAAAAACGAAAAAAATACGGAACAACAGACTTAAATTGAACAGAACGAAAATTTACACTGAAAATGGCACAACGCCGAAAGCGGTTTGTCTCCAAACCAAACTTGACAAGAGATGACGGAAAATGGTTCAAACAAAAAGGACGGAACGAAAAGGTTGTGGTGCGACTACAGGAGACTCAACGAGAGAATTGAGCGGGACAATTTCCTGCCGTTGACCGACGACGTCATAGAAAGATTAGAAGGCTTCAGCGTATTTACGACGCTTGATCTACGTGACGGATTTTTTCACTTACCTGTGGAACCAGATTCGCAGAAATACCCTTCTTTTTTAACATTTGACGGCCAGCATGAGTTTCTTCTCGTTCCTTTCGGAATAACAAACTCCCCGGCAGTGTTCTCTAGGTTAGGGATTTAATACAATCAAAGGGTATGGGGTATGGGGCGATGCTCCTGCAAAATGATTTCGAAGACCAGCAGTTTCACCCCGTTCAGTTCATGAGTAGACAAACCAGGCCTTATGAAGAAAAGTACCATTCATACGAACTGGACGTTTTGGCTATAATAGAGGCTCTTAAAAAGTAGAAGGTATATCTACTAAGTTAAATATTGTTACAGATTGCAAGGCATTTACAGCCACTGTTAAAAAGCGCTATGTACCTTCACGAATCGCAAGATGGACCCTATTTCTACAGGAATACGACTTCGTGCATAGGCAAGGCACGAAAATGAGGCATGTTGACGCGCTGAGTAGAGTTGCGTGTTTAGTAAAGGAAAATTCGATGATTGTGCAAAGGGAAGGTTATGAAGATTACTTCTTGAAAAACGACATTCTGTTTAAAGATGCCACTAGGAAATGAATCGTCATACCGGAACCAATGGAAGAGAAGATAATTAAAACAGCGCACCGCCAGGGCCACTTTTCGGCTAAGAAAACAATATAGATGGTCATACTTCATTCAGAAGTTAGCAGCAAAGCCTTAAAAGGTCGTTAGGAGCTGAATCGAGTGCATTATCACCGACTGCAAGAGGGGAAAAAGAGAGGGGCTTCTGTAGCCAATCGACAAAGAAGACACACCGTTGGCGACATACCACGTCGATCATGTAGGGCCCATTGAGTCGACTCATAAGAGATACATACACATTAGGGCGGGTCGATTTAGAAATCGTATTCTAGGGATCAAAATTAGAAACTTTGCTGAAGGAACCTTACCTCTAAAACGAATTCTGATGTCCCCCAATTTGGGTCGAACTTTTGGGGAGGGGCAAATTTTGAAAAATCCCACTTTGACCCATTTAGAGTGCTCCAATCGAGGCCAAATGTATGACTGACCCCACTAACTTTGGAGGGCCGATCCACCTATGCCAGTGGCACACCCCTGGAACCCCCCTGGGGGGTTCCTCATACAAACATTTCAAAAAATCACCATTTTTGGCTTTTACATGAAAAAATCAGCTAAATGGCTATGTTTTTTCTTTATTTTTATTTATTTATTTATAATAATATTTATTATTTATTTATAACAAGATCTATT
The DNA here is from genome assembly GCA_963971545.1 of Philophylla caesio. Lineage (NCBI taxonomy): Eukaryota > Metazoa > Arthropoda > Insecta > Diptera > Tephritidae > Philophylla > Philophylla caesio. Next base: position 89,102,298 of record OZ020607.1, read on the forward strand.
TTTTCTCTTAAGAAATTTATTTAGTCAGAACATATGTATGTATATGAAAAAATTTATTTAAGTGAGTTATAGAAAAGAAACTAAAAAAAATTATTGTTTGAAGTCTTTTTTACTTTCAAGTCTGGGCAATTTCGCACGGCTCTCTAATATCGTCGCCATAACAGCCTCTATATTTTCCGGTATAACCCGTTTGGAAACGCTAGCTAGCAATGTCGTTCCGTTCCTTGTACATATGTGTGATGGAATTTTTGGATCATTAAACGGTGGATCATCTTGATTTAAATATTCTTTCAATGTATCGTAAGGAAAGCTTCGCGTGAATGGTGATTCAAATACGATGTTTATATCATTTAAATTGATCATTTCCGTATAACTTGTGCAATTAAATTTTATATCTGGTTTTTTATAAACTCTAAGTTCCGTTGGCTCGTCAACATCGGTTCGATAGCGTAGAATTTTCTTGATAGCACAGTCGCGCTTTTCTTTGCTATCATCAAAAAACATTGATAACAAGATATTTTCCGAATGCGCATAGTATGAATTATGTTTAATTTCTTGATTGACAGTTTTGCGTAAACGAGGTTCTAGAAATCGTGACCACCAAATGAACTTGAAAAATAATGCACTGCCGTACACGACAGAGCTGTAATACTTGATATTGAAGTACATTGGCACATAACATTTAATTATAAATTCAACAAGAATTCTTAAATTTGCATCTGGACTTTCCGTTGTCACATATAATCGTAATAATCTAGCAGCCTTGGTGAGCCACCGAGAATGTACAATTTTCCCTGGTTTGATGTTAGCCAGATCCACCGGAACCACGCCGATAGAAATTGCATGGGCCATGTCGTATAAGTACTTCGAATCGGTGGAAAATTCAAATTTTTTCTGGAGCAGGGGGCATATTTTGCAACTAAATTTTCTGGAAGCCGTCCACCACCTGAAAATATATAATAATAAAATAATTAAAAATGGTTGACAATTATAATAAATGAGTGATAGCAATAACTTACCGGAAGAGTTTCACAAGTTTCGATTTGACGGCTCAGTTTTCCGGTTGCCGATCTTGGTCCAGTGCTGGTTGATTTATCCAAAGCTTCAAACAAATGCCGAAACGGAAGTTCGTTGAAGTGTAGAAGGCAAACGAACCAATGCAATGGTCTTTTTAACAGCAATTCGAATCGTCGTATAATTCCACCGTCAGTGCATATTCCAATTAATGCATCCAGTGATATATTTTTATCGTTGAAAAACCCATTTAATTTGGTTGTTTTGTATTCAGCGGTTTCATGTTCCAGTCTTACGTAACCAATCAATTCAGAATTGGGTTCTCTCAAAATAACAAGATGAGGTTCTTTTACCATCCTAGTATGATACTTCTCATCAATTTTATCTATCGTTAAAGTATCATCTTTTCTGCCATCGAATGAAAACGCTAACAAATTGGTATCATCTAACCGTTTGCGAAGCACTTCTTGTCTGCATTTCTCTTTTTCTCTGCGAACTTTCGATTTATCCATGATGAGAGGTTTCCCATGCTTATCTTTAATTTTAAAATCTTGCAAAAGAGCGTTTCCCAATGCTGATGCTACTCTGTCAGGCACACCAAATCTGTCACATACCAAGGCAAAGTTAAAACAATCGTATCTCTCTGTGTATTGTGATCTTGTGCTTCTATCCATATCTTCTTGAACCGGTGGCGGTGCGTATGTTGAATCATCGGGATATTGGTATGTTGGCATTGATGACATAGACGTTGCTTCTTGCTCTTCAGTTTCCATCACAAATGCATCCATTGTTAGTCTTCTCTGCCTTCAAATCGCATTTACATGTTCCAATGTAAAAAATTGTTTCCAGAGATTTTACATACTCTGTAAATTGTTGGGTGTTGTTTCTTCTCTTGATTTGCTCTTGATACTTGTCAAGCAATTTATTCAATTTATTAAATACACTTTTTTTCAGCATTATTTCCATACCAAGTTTTTCCCGAATTCCAATCAACTTATCTTGTACTTGAATAGTGAATGATTTATGGGAAAACATTTTTTGTTCTGTTTTAGCACGTTCGCTTAAGTAAAAATAATATCTCAAGATATCCAGATGGTATGGTAAATTAAGATCAGTTAAATCAGTAGACACACCAAAAACAGTAACATCTTGCTTGGGTATATGACTCATTGGGTCTTCGAAAGTTGTTGATGTAGTTGCTTCATCTTGCGGTGTAGAGGATGGTGGATTCATTGTAAACTTTTTGACTTGGAATAGTCACTTCACTTATTATTTTTTTTGAAAATTTTTTTAATCTGAAATTAGCAATTCACACTGTTGCGTTATATATGGTCTACGAGACGAGGTAATAAGAATGAAATGGTAATTTCAATTCTACCTGCTGTGTCTTGTGGTGGCTTAAAAACGCACACAAGCAATTTTACGATCTGCAATTGTGTCACAGTGATACCTTCATCATACCCAAAAGTTCGACCCAAATTGAGGGACATCAGAATTCGTTTTACAAGGTGGTTCCTTCGGCAAAGTTTCTTATTTTGATCCCTAGAATATGATTTTCACAGAGCAATGGGCGATTTTTTTGCCTCCACACAAATCGACCCGGCCTAATACACATGCTGTTTCAAAATTTACGTTATTGTATCCGACCAAAAGCACAGGCGCCGAAGAAGTAGTTAACAGATAGCGCGGGCAACATCTCCTCATTACAGGTAGAGAGAGTGCATAGAATTGCGATTCCGATGTTAGCGAAGTTATTTTCGGATAATAATTGGTATAAATACGAAGAAACAGTGCAAAGAACAATCAACAATACTCCGCCTCGCAGTACCAAGTATTCGCCGTTTAAGATCTTAACGGGCATCGAAATGCGTGTACCTGAAAACCCCGAACTTAGGGAGTTCGTTGACTAAGACAACTTTTAGGAGTTAGCTGCTGAATGAGAGGGACTGCGTAGCGAAGCAAGAGATAATATCCAAAAGCTCCAACAAGAGAATACGAAAACTTTTAATGCAGATAGAAAGAAAGAAATAATTTACGGGGTCGGGTCGTTAGTAGCCATAAAACATACGCTATTTGGGTCGGGAATGAAGTTAAAGCCAAAGTTCATGGGGCCTTATAAAGTCACTAAATGCTTAGAGCACGGTCGTTACGAGGTCGTGAAAGTTGGAGACCACGAGGGTCCGTGCCAAACGTCTACCGTAGCAGAATTTATGAAGCCTTGGTCATTCGGGGCGAATGAATCTGCTGGATGGCCGAATGTAGGATCGGTTGACAAGTCAACACGGACAGGACGTAACTACTAATTACCGCACACGTAAAACTACTTACGAACCTACAATCTAAAATTGCAACACTGTAATAAAGGTGAAATAATCGATTGACAGACTGGAAGGGAATAGAATGAGGGAGTGAAGCTAAGAAAAGGGTACAAATAAAAAAGGACTGAGAGAAAAGTAGCAGAGAAGGCAATAGTGCGCGGTGTGTCGGATTTATTTCCTTTTAACATTTTACTAATAATTAAACTTCATTTCAAAAATAAATTTTGTAATCTAAACTGAATTTTCGTATAATAAATGTATAATAAAATCGGAAACCAAGCTATGTAGAACGTACAGCGACATTTTATTACCTACATGTATGCACATCTGATACCATGCCAGGCCAGTAATACTTTTAGCGTATTCACGAGAAAGTCTTATGAATGCCTCCATGACCTGTAAGACGAAACTACCAGTCCGGGTCGTATCTCCGACGGAACCCAAAGCTTCCAGGTCTGCTCCGCATGAATTCTAAATATGGCGATTCTAGGCAAACATCAACTACTCTTTCAGGTACAACATTTTGAGAGCCTTTGCAATGTTCGATAATAAAATCGAAACCCTGCCATATAAGGCTCCACCTCGCGAGTCTACCACACCACATTGTTTAATCGTCCAGTTGAAACAGTACCCTGTCCACTCCCTCAGTCGATGCCTCTCATTGAATGTAAAATCGTTTGTTTAAGTGCGGGTGTGCAAGTACGCGCGCCGATATTAAGCTTTGCCTAAGTACCTTAAAGGTTACCAACCAACCAGTCATATTAAATTTTCTGATTTTATATTTTTGGTGATGCAGTCGTGCAGTAGTACTGCAGAGATCGCGTAATCTTGAATGAAGCGTCGGTACCAGCCCGACATGCCCAGGAACCGTCGCAACTGCTTAGGGGTTTTTGGCTCGGGCATCTGGGTCATTAGCGAAGAAAATAAATTATTTAATAAAGCAGAAAAGGCAATACTATTCAAAATACGATAATACATTTCTATAACTCAATTAAAAGAACGATGCCGAACATAGCAAATTTATACGCGTAAATATACTGATACAACATACATAAGTGAATGCAGAATCTCGAAAAGTAAAAGTGGGATTTGATAGTCGAAAGTAAAAGTGGGATCTGATATTTAATTTAATTTGCCTGATTCGGTGGTGGGGTGTAATGGGGTGCAGTGGTGCTTCTGGGTATGCGGTTACAGTTGCACGGCTGTACTCAATCCCTACTCTAACGTCCACGTTCGTGCACCCTGGGCAACTTGAGCAACCCATGTGCGAGATACGGTAACCAACCCGTGTGGAGCCATGGGTCACGGCTAATAGAGAGGGAGCTTTTGTGGAGCCACTCCAACATATTCGGTTTAAGGGTCCACTAAAGTCCGCAGCGTCTGTCCACCAGGAGGTGCGGCTGCAAGCGGGCGTCTGTCTTGGAGCAAGCGGCTCGCTATATAAACGAACTTAAAATTTTCACCCCCAGCAATGGGTTGTGCGCAGGGCTTGGAACCCGCCACGTAAAAAACAACTTCCAATGAATAGAACAACAAAGCCTCGGATGAGACCCCCCTTTTTTGATGACGACCGCAGCAAACGTTTAAAGGACAATGATTTGAGGGCATGCACCTGGAATGTCCGAACCCTTAATTGGGAAGGTGCCTCTGCCCGGCTGGTTGATGTCCTCAGCAGAGCAAAGGCTGACATCACCGCCATCCAAGAGATGCGATGGACGGGGCAAGGGAAACAAGTGATAGGCCCTTGCGACATCTACTACAGCTGCCATGTAAAGGAGCGCAAATTTGGTGTCGGATTTGTGGTGGGAGAGAGACTGCGCCGTAAAGTACTGTCGTTCACTCCGGTGGACGAGCGTCTCGCCACAATCCGCATTAAGGCGAGATTCTTCAACATCTCCCTAATTTGCGCCCACGCCCCGACGGAAGAGAAGGACGATGGGACTAAAGATCGCTTCTACGATCTCCTTGGCCGCACGTATGAGTGGTGCCCCCACCACGATATAAAAATCGTGCTTGGCGACTTCAATGCCAAGGTGGGCAAGGAGGGCATCTTTGGTTCCACAGTCGGAAAATTCAGTCTCCACGACGAAACGTCTGATAACGGATTGAGACTGATCGACTTCGCCGGGGCCCGAAACATGGTAGTCTGTAGTACCAGGTTCCAGCATAAGAAGATTCACCAGATTTATTTATTTATAATAATATTTATTATTTATTTATAACAAGATCTATTTTTTCTCTTAAGAAATTTATTTAGTCAGAACATATGTACAGTGAAACTTCTATTAGTGGGCACCTCTTCTGGGCGGGCACCTCTATTGAGCGGGCAATTTTGTTGGTCCCATTTTTTTTTAAAGAATTTCAATACAAATTGAACTCTCATAGCAGGGCACCTCTACTGTGCGGACGTGGGCACTAATTTCAATTTTTTTTTTTTCAATTTACCTCTGTTGAGAGGTCGCGAACTTCTCTTGTCAGGGCAGTAGTTCATTTTTTTATGTATGTATGTACATACATACATATGTATGTACATGCGCGCAATCATAAAATTCAACCTAAAAATTCTAGTGAAAAAAATAAAAATGAACTCGGCACAATATTACTTTGTGGGAACATGGCAGGCACTATTGAACAACCTTTGGTCATAGGCAAGTCAGCTAAACCAAGGGCTTTCAAAAACGTCAATGCAAAGGACTTACCAGTTGTATGGAAGTTTAATAAAAAGGCATGGATGACAACAGATATTATGACGGAATGGCTTCAACAATTTGATAGAAAGATGAAGAGAGAGCACCGTAAAATTCTTCTGTTTTTGGACAATGCAACATCGCACCCAAAAAATCTTCGTTTGGATAACATCAAAGTTATTTATTTACCTCCTAACTGCACATCAATTTGCCAACCGTTGGATCAGGGTATCATTAAAAGTTTTAAATTTCATTCCCGTTCACTTATTTTAAAACATATTTTATCAAAAATTGATGGAACTGAGAGTGTATCCAATGCATCAGAATTGTCTAAATCCATAAATATTTTGGAAGCTCTTTATTTCGTCAAAACTGCTTGGAAAAACATAACCAAAGATACCGTAACAAATTGTTTTCGCCATGCTGGGTTTGTGAAATATCAACCAAATGTAGACGAAAGCGACGATGACTTGCCCTTGTCAACCTTTGTGAGTTTTGATTTTGAAACAGGTGCGAACGCCGAATCTATTTTTCAAATCGGAGCAGCAGATTTGAATTCCTTTGTTGACTTCGATGATGACATTTACACCGAAAGTAATGACTTAATGAGTACTCTAATGGAACCCATTAATATTGAAAGCGGCTCTGAAGTGGAAGAGGAAGTGGATATGAATAATACCAACGAATCAACTATTCACACAATATTAGAAGCGCTTAAAGCTTTGCAGCCTCTCAAAGAATTTGCAACAGATGATTATTATGTTTACGAACATTTAAAAAATATTGAAACTTACTACAGTAACAAAATAATTATACAAAAGAATCAAAACTTACGTCAAACTACAATGAACACCTATTTTAAAAATGTTTGAAAAAGATGTGTCAATGCATATAAATATAAATAAATGTATGTGATTATAAGCAGTGTGTTTTCGTTCTAATTTATAAATTTTATTTCAAAAAAACCTCTTTTGAGAGGGCACCTCTTATAGAAGGGCAGAAAATTCGGTCCCAGTGCTGCCCGCTCAAGGGAAGTTTCACTGTATGTATATGAAAAAATTTATTTAAGTGAGTTATAGAAAAGAAACTAAAAAAAATTATTGTTTGAAGTCTTTTTTACTTTCAAGTCTGGGCAATTTCGCACGGCTCTCTAATGTCGTCGCCATAACAGCCTCTATATTTTCCGGTATAACCCGTTTGGAAACGCTAGCTAGCAATGTCGTTCCGTTCCTTGTACATATGTGTGATGGAATTTTTGGATCATTAAACGGTGGATCATCTTGATTTAAATATTCTTTCAATGTATCGTAAGGAAAGCTTCGCGTGAATGGTGATTCAAATACGATATTTATATCATTTAAATTGATCATTTCCGTATAACTTGTGCAATTAAATTTTATATCTGGTTTTTTATAAACTCTAAGTTCCGTTGGCTCGTCAACATCGGTTCGATAGCGTAGAATTTTCTTGATAGCACAGTCGCGCTTTTCTTTGCTATCATCAAAAAACATTGATAACAAGATATTTTCCGAATGCGCATAGTATGAATTATGTTTAATTTCTTGATTGACAGTTTTGCGTAAACGAGGTTCTAGAAATCGTGACCACCAAATGAACTTGAAAAATAATGCACTGCCGTACACGACAGAGCTGTAATACTTGATATTGAAGTACATTGGCACATAACATTTAATTATAAATTCAACAAGAATTCTTAAATTTGCATCTGGACTTTCCGTTGTCACATATAATCGTAATAATCTAGCAGCCTTGGTGAGCCACCGAGAATGTACAATTTTCCCTGGTTTGATGTTAGCCAGATCCACCGGAACCACGCCGATAGAAATTGCATGGGCCATGTCGTATAAGTACTTCGAATCGGTGGAAAATTCAAATTTTTTCTGGAGCAGGGGGCATATTTTGCAACTAAATTTTCTGGAAGCCGTCCACCACCTGAAAATATATAATAATAAAATAATTAAAAATGGTTGACAATTATAATAAATGAGTGATAGCAATAACTTACCGGAAGAGTTTCACAAGTTTCGATTTGACGGCTCAGTTTTCCGGTTGCCGATCTTGGTCCAGTGCTGGTTGATTTATCCAAAGCTTCAAACAAATGCCGAAACGGAAGTTCGTTGAAGTGTAGAAGGCAAACGAACCAATGCAATGGTCTTTTTAACAGCAATTCGAATCGTCGTATAATTCCACCGTGTGGGCCAGTGTTTGTTGGCTCACCGTCAGTGCATATTCCAATTAATGCATCCAGTGATATATTTTTATCGTTGAAAAACCCATTTAATTTGGTTGTTTTGTATTCAGCGGTTTCATGTTCCAGTCTTACGTAACCAATCAATTCAGAATTGGGTTCTCTCAAAATAACAAGATGAGGTTCTTTTACCATCCTAGTATGATACTTCTCATCAATTTTATCTATCGTTAAAGTATCATCTTTTCTGCCATCGAATGAAAACGCTAACAAATTGGTATCATCTAACCGTTTGCGAAGCACTTCTTGTCTGCATTTCTCTTTTTCTCTGCGAACTTTCGATTTATCCATGATGAGAGGTTTCCCATGCTTATCTTTAATTTTAAAATCTTGCAAAAGAGCGTTTCCCAATGCTGATGCTACTCTGTCAGGCACACCAAATCTGTCACATACCAAGGCAAAGTTAAAACAATCGTATCTCTCTGTGTATTGTGATCTTGTGCTTCTATCCATATCTTCTTGAACCGGTGGCGGTGCGTATGTTGAATCATCGGGATATTGGTATGTTGGCATTGATGACATAGACGTTGCTTCTTGCTCTTCAGTTTCCATCACAAATGCATCCATTGTTAGTCTTCTCTGCCTTCAAATCGCATTTACATGTTCCAATGTAAAAAATTGTTTCCAGAGATTTTACATACTCTGTAAATTGTTGGGTGTTGTTTCTTCTCTTGATTTGCTCTTGATACTTGTCAAGCAATTTATTCAATTTATTAAATACACTTTTTTTCAGCATTATTTCCATACCAAGTTTTTCCCGAATTCCAATCAACTTATCTTGTATTTGAATAGTGAATGATTTATGGGAAAACATTTTTTGTTCTGTTTTAGCACGTTCGCTTAAGTAAAAATAATATCTCAAGATATCCAGATGGTATGGTAAATTAAGATCAGTTAAATCAGTAGACACACCAAAAACAGTAACATCTTGCTTGGGTATATGACTCATTGGGTCTTCGAAAGTTGTTGATGTAGTTGCTTCATCTTGCGGTGTAGAGGATGGTGGATTCATTGTAAACTTTTTGACTTGGAATAGTCACTTCACTTATTATTTTTTTTGAAAATTTTTTTAATCTGAAATTAGCACTTCACACTGTTGCGTTATATATGGTCTACGAGACGAGGTAATAAAAATGAAATGGTAATTTCAATTCTACCTGCTGTGTCTTGTGGTGGCTTAAAAACGCACACAAGCAATTTTACGATCTGCAATTGTGTCACAGTGATACCTTCATCATACCCAAAAGTTCGACCCAAATTGAGGGACATCAGAATTCGTTTTACAAGGTGGTTCCTTCGGCAAAGTTTCTTATTTTGATCCCTAGAATATGATTTTCACAGAGCAATGGGCGATGTTTTTGCCTCCACACAAATCGACCCGGCCTAATACACATGCTGTTTCAAAATTTACGTTATTGTATCCGACCAAAAGCACAGGCGCCGAAGAAGTAGTTAACAGATAGCGCGGGCAACATCTCCTCATTACAGGTAGAGAGAGTGCATAGAATTGCGATTCCGATGTTAGCGAAGTTATTTTCGGATAATAATTGGTATAAATACGAAGAAACAGTGCAAAGAACAATCAACAATACTCCGCCTCGCAGTACCAAGTATTCGCCGTTTAAGATCTTAACGGGCATCGAAATGCGTGTACCTGAAAACCCCGAACTTAGGGAGTTCGTTGACTAAGACAACTTTTAGGAGTTAGCTGCTGAATGAGAGGGACTGCGTAGCGAAGCAAGAGATAATATCCAAAAGCTCCAACAAGAGAATACGAAAACTTTTAATACAGATAGAAAGAAAGAAATAATTTACGAGGTCGGGTCGTTAGTAGCCATAAAACATACGCTATTTGGGTCGGGAATGAAGTTAAAGCCAAAGTTCATGGGGCCTTATAAAGTCACTAAATGCTTAGAGCACGGTCGTTACGAGGTCGTGAAAGTTGGAGACCACGAGGGTCCGTGCCAAACGTCTACCGTAGCAGAATTTATGAAGCCTTGGTCATTCGGGGCGAATGAATCTGCTGGATGGCCGAATGTAGGATCGGTTGACAAGTCAACACGGACAGGACGTAACTACTAATTACCGCACACGTAAAACTACTTACGAACCTACAATCTAAAATTGCAACACTGTAATAAAGGTGAAATAATCGATTGACAGACTGGAAGGGAATAGAATGAGGGAGTGAAGCTAAGAAAAAGGTACAAATAAAAAAGGACTGAGAGAAAAGTAGCAGAGAAGGCAATAGTGCGCGGTGTGTCGGATTTATTTCCTTTTAACATTTTACTAATAATTAAACTTCATTTCAAAAATAAATTTTGTAATCTAAACTGAATTTTCGTATAATAAATGTATAATAAAATCGGAAACCAAGCTATGTAGAACGTACAGCGACATTTTATTACCTACATGTATGCACATCTGATACCATGCCAGGCCAGTAATACTTTTAGCGTATTCACGAGAAAGTCTTATGAATGCCTCCATGACCTGTAAGACGAAACTACCAGTCCGGGTCGTATCTCCGACGGAACCCAAAGCTTCCAGGTCTGCTCCGCATGAATTCTAAATATGGCGATTCTAGGCAAACATCAACTACTCTTTCAGGTACAACATTTTGAGAGCCTTTGCAATGTTCGATAATAAAATCGAAACCCTGCCATATAAGGCTCCACCTCGCGAGTCTACCACACCACATTGTTTAATCGTCCAGTTGAAACAGTACCCTGTCCACTCCCTCAGTCGATGCCTCTCATTGAATGTAAAATCGTTTGTTTAAGTGCGGGTGTGCAAGTACGCGCGCCGATATTAAGCTTTGCCTAAGTACCTTAAAGGTTACCAACCAACCAGTCATATTAAATTTTCTGATTTTATATTTTTGGTGATGCAGTCGTGCAGTAGTACTGCAGAGATCGCGTAATCTTGAATGAAGCGTCGGTACCAGCCCGACATGCCCAGGAACCGTCGCAACTGCTTAGGGGTTTTTGGCTCGGGCATCTGGGTCATTAGCGAAGAAAATAAATTATTTAATAAAGCAGAAAAGGCAATACTATTCAAAATACGATAATATATTTCTATAACTCAATTAAAAGAACGATGCCGAACATAGCAAATTTATACGCGTAAATATACTGATACAACATACATAAGTGAATGCAGAATCTCGAAAAGTAAAAGTGGGATTTGATAGTCGAAAGTAAAAGTGGGATCTGATATTTAATTTAATTTGCCTGATTCGGTGGTGGGGTGTAATGGGGTGCAGTGGTGCTTCTGGGTATGCGGTTACAGTTGCACGGCTGTACTCAATCCCTACTCTAACGTCCACGTTCGTGCACCCTGGGCAACTTGAGCAACCCATGTGCGAGATACGGTAACCAACCCGTGTGGAGCCATGGGTCACGGCTAATAGAGAGGGAGCTTTTGTGGAGCCACTCCAACATATTCGGTTTAAGGGTCCACTAAAGTCCGCAGCGTCTGTCCACCAGGAGGTGCGGCTGCAAGCGGGCGTCTGTCTTGGAGCAAGCGGCTCGCTATATAAACGAACTTAAAATTTTCACCCCCAGCAATGGGTTGTGCGCAGGGCTTGGAACCCGCCACGTAAAAAACAACTTCCAATGAATAGAACAACAAAGCCTCGGATGAGACCCCCCTTTTTTGATGACGACCGCAGCAAACGTTTAAAGGACAATGATTTGAGGGCATGCACCTGGAATGTCCGAACCCTTAATTGGGAAGGTGCCTCTGCCCGGCTGGTTGATGTCCTCAGCAGAGCAAAGGCTGACATCACCGCCATCCAAGAGATGCGATGGACGGGGCAAGGGAAACAAGTGATAGGCCCTTGCGACATCTACTACAGCTGCCATGTAAAGGAGCGCAAATTTGGTGTCGGATTTGTGGTGGGAGAGAGACTGCGCCGTAAAGTACTGTCGTTCACTCCGGTGGACGAGCGTCTCGCCACAATCCGCATTAAGGCGAGATTCTTCAACATCTCCCTAATTTGCGCCCACGCCCCGACGGAAGAGAAGGACGATGGGACTAAAGATCGCTTCTACGATCTCCTTGGCCGCACGTATGAGTGGTGCCCCCACCACGATATAAAAATCGTGCTTGGCGACTTCAATGCCAAGGTGGGCAAGGAGGGCATCTTTGGTTCCACAGTCGGAAAATTCAGTCTCCACGACGAAACGTCTGATAACGGATTGAGACTGATCGACTTCGCCGGGGCCCGAAACATGGTAGTCTGTAGTACCAGGTTCCAGCATAAGAAGATTCACCAGATTTATTTATTTATAATAATATTTATTATTTATTTATAACAAGATCTATTTTTTCTCTTAAGAAATTTATTTAGTCAGAACATATGTACAGTGAAACTTCTATTAGTGGGCACCTCTTCTGGGCGGGCACCTCTATTGAGCGGGCAATTTTGTTGGTCCCATTTTTTTTAAAGAATTTCAATACAAATTGAACTCTCATAGCAGGGCACCTCTACTGTGCGGACGTGGGCACTAATTTCAATTTTTTTTTTTTCAATTTACCTCTGTTGAGAGGTCGCGAACTTCTCTTGTCAGGGCAGTAGTTAATTTTTTTATGTATGTATGTACATACATACATATGTATGTACATGCGCGCAATCATAAAATTCAACCTAAAAATTCTAGTGAAAAAAATAAAAATGAACTCGGCACAATATTACTTTGTGGGAACATGGCAGGCACTATTGAACAACCTTTGGTCATAGGCAAGTCAGCTAAACCAAGGGCTTTCAAAAACGTCAATGCAAAGGACTTACCAGTTGTCTGGAAGTTTAATAAAAAGGCATGGATGACAACAGATATTATGACGGAATGGCTTCAACAATTTGATAGAAAGATGAAGAGAGAGCACCGTAAAATTCTTCTGTTTTTGGACAATGCAACATCGCACCCAAAAAATCTTCGTTTGGATAACATCAAAGTTATTTATTTACCTCCTAACTGCACATCAATTTGCCAACCGTTGGATCAGGGTATCATTAAAAGTTTTAAATTTCATTCCCGTTCACTTATTTTAAAACATATTTTATCAAAAATTGATGGAACTGAGAGTGTATCCAATGCATCAGAATTGTCTAAATCCATAAATATTTTGGAAGCTCTTTATTTCGTCAAAACTGCTTGGAAAAACATAACCAAAGATACCGTAACAAATTGTTTTCGCCATGCTGGGTTTGTGAAATATCAACCAAATGTAGACGAAAGCGACGATGACTTGCCCTTGTCAACCTTTGTGAGTTTTGATTTTGAAACAGGTGCGAACGCCGAATCTATTTTTCAAATCGGAGCAGCAGATTTGAATTCCTTTGTTGACTTCGATGATGACATTTACACCGAAAGTAATGACTTAATGAGTACTCTAATGGAACCCATTAATATTGAAAGCGGCTCTGAAGTGGAAGAGGAAGTGGATATGAATAATACCAACGAATCAACTATTCACACAATATTAGAAGCGCTTAAAGCTTTGCAGCCTCTCAAAGAATTTGCAACAGATGATTATTATGTTTACGAACATTTAAAAAATATTGAAACTTACTACAGTAACAAAATAATTATACAAAAGAATCAAAACTTACGTCAAACTACAATGAACACCTATTTTAAAAATGTTTGAAAAAGATGTGTCAATGCATATAAATATAAATAAATGTATGTGATTATAAGCAGTGTGTTTTCGTTCTAATTTATAAATTTTATTTCAAAAAAACCTCTTTTGAGAGGGCACCTCTTATAGAAGGGCAGAAAATTCGGTCCCAGTGCTGCCCGCTCAAGGGAAGTTTCACTGTATGTATATGAAAAAATTTATTTAAGTGAGTTATAGAAAAGAAACTAAAAAAAATTATTGTTTGAAGTCTTTTTTACTTTCAAGTCTGGGCAATTTCGCACGGCTCTCTAATGTCGTCGCCATAACAGCCTCTATATTTTCCGGTATAACCCGTTTGGAAACGCTAGCTAGCAATGTCGTTCCGTTCCTTGTACATATGTGTGATGGAATTTTTGGATCATTAAACGGTGGATCATCTTGATTTAAATATTCTTTCAATGTATCGTAAGGAAAGCTTCGCGTGAATGGTGATTCAAATACGATATTTATATCATTTAAATTGATCATTTCCGTATAACTTGTGCAATTAAATTTTATATCTGGTTTTTTATAAACTCTAAGTTCCGTTGGCTCGTCAACATCGGTTCGATAGCGTAGAATTTTCTTGATAGCACAGTCGCGCTTTTCTTTGCTATCATCAAAAAACATTGATAACAAGATATTTTCCGAATGCGCATAGTATGAATTATGTTTAATTTCTTGATTGACAGTTTTGCGTAAACGAGGTTCTAGAAATCGTGACCACCAAATGAACTTGAAAAATAATGCACTGCCGTACACGACAGAGCTGTAATACTTGATATTGAAGTACATTGGCACATAACATTTAATTATAAATTCAACAAGAATTCTTAAATTTGCATCTGGACTTTCCGTTGTCACATATAATCGTAATAATCTAGCAGCCTTGGTGAGCCACCGAGAATGTACAATTTTCCCTGGTTTGATGTTAGCCAGATCCACCGGAACCACGCCGATAGAAATTGCATGGGCCATGTCGTATAAGTACTTCGAATCGGTGGAAAATTCAAATTTTTTCTGGAGCAGGGGGCATATTTTGCAACTAAATTTTCTGGAAGCCGTCCACCACCTGAAAATATATAATAATAAAATAATTAAAAATGGTTGACAATTATAATAAATGAGTGATAGCAATAACTTACCGGAAGAGTTTCACAAGTTTCGATTTGACGGCTCAGTTTTCCGGTTGCCGATCTTGGTCCAGTGCTGGTTGATTTATCCAAAGCTTCAAACAAATGCCGAAACGGAAGTTCGTTGAAGTGTAGAAGGCAAACGAACCAATGCAATGGTCTTTTTAACAGCAATTCGAATCGTCGTATAATTCCACCGTGTGGGCCAGTGTTTGTTGGCTCACCGTCAGTGCATATTCCAATTAATGCATCCAGTGATATATTTTTATCGTTGAAAAACCCATTTAATTTGGTTGTTTTGTATTCAGCGGTTTCATGTTCCAGTCTTACGTAACCAATCAATTCAGAATTGGGTTCTCTCAAAATAACAAGATGAGGTTCTTTTACCATCCTAGTATGATACTTCTCATCAATTTTATCTATCGTTAAAGTATCATCTTTTCTGCCATCGAATGAAAACGCTAACAAATTGGTATCATCTAACCGTTTGCGAAGCACTTCTTGTCTGCATTTCTCTTTTTCTCTGCGAACTTTCGATTTATCCATGATGAGAGGTTTCCCATGCTTATCTTTAATTTTAAAATCTTGCAAAAGAGCGTTTCCCAATGCTGATGCTACTCTGTCAGGCACACCAAATCTGTCACATACCAAGGCAAAGTTAAAACAATCGTATCTCTCTGTGTATTGTGATCTTGTGCTTCTATCCATATCTTCTTGAACCGGTGGCGGTGCGTATGTTGAATCATCGGGATATTGGTATGTTGGCATTGATGACATAGACGTTGCTTCTTGCTCTTCAGTTTCCATCACAAATGCATCCATTGTTAGTCTTCTCTGCCTTCAAATCGCATTTACATGTTCCAATGTAAAAAATTGTTTCCAGAGATTTTACATACTCTGTAAATTGTTGGGTGTTGTTTCTTCTCTTGATTTGCTCTTGATACTTGTCAAGCAATTTATTCAATTTATTAAATACACTTTTTTTCAGCATTATTTCCATACCAAGTTTTTCCCGAATTCCAATCAACTTATCTTGTACTTGAATAGTGAATGATTTATGGGAAAACATTTTTTGTTCTGTTTTAGCACGTTCGCTTAAGTAAAAATAATATCTCAAGATATCCAGATGGTATGGTAAATTAAGATCAGTTAAATCAGTAGACACACCAAAAACAGTAACATCTTGCTTGGGTATATGACTCATTGGGTCTTCGAAAGTTGTTGATGTAGTTGCTTCATCTTGCGGTGTAGAGGATGGTGGATTCATTGTAAACTTTTTGACTTGGAATAGTCACTTCACTTATTATTTTTTTTGAAAATTTTTTTAATCTGAAATTACCACTTCACACTGTTGCGTTATATATGGTCTACGAGACGAGGTAATAAAAATGAAATGGTAATTTCAATTCTACCTGCTGTGTCTTGTGGTGGCTTAAAAACGCACACAAGCAATTTTACGATCTGCAATTGTGTCACAGTGATACCTTCATCATACCCAAAAGTTCGACCCAAATTGAGGGACATCAGAATTCGTTTTACAAGGTGGTTCCTTCGGCAAAGTTTCTTATTTTGATCCCTAGAATATGATTTTCACAGAGCAATGGGCGATTTTTTTGCCTCCACACAAATCGACCCGGCCTAATACACATGCTGTTTCAAAATTTACGTTATTGTATCCGACCAAAAGCACAGGCGCCGAAGAAGTAGTTAACAGATAGCGCGGGCAACATCTCCTCATTACAGGTAGAGAGAGTGCATAGAATTGCGATTCCGATGTTAGCGAAGTTATTTTCGGATAATAATTGGTATAAATACGAAGAAACAGTGCAAAGAACAATCAACAATACTCCGCCTCGCAGTACCAAGTATTCGCCGTTTAAGATCTTAACGGGCATCGAAATGCGTGTACCTGAAAACCCCGAACTTAGGGAGTTCGTTGACTAAGACAACTTTTAGGAGTTAGCTGCTGAATGAGAGGGACTGCGTAGCGAAGCAAGAGATAATATCCAAAAGCTCCAACAAGAGAATACGAAAACTTTTAATGCAGATAGAAAGAAAGAAATAATTTACGAGGTCGGGTCGTTAGTAGCCATAAAACATACGCTATTTGGGTCGGGAATGAAGTTAAAGCCAAAGTTCATGGGGCCTTATAAAGTCACTAAATGCTTAGAGCACGGTCGTTACGAGGTCGTGAAAGTTGGAGACCACGAGGGTCCGTGCCAAACGTCTACCGTAGCAGAATTTATGAAGCCTTGGTCATTCGGGGCGAATGAATCTGCTGGATGGCCGAATGTAGGATCGGTTGACAAGTCAACACGGACAGGACGTAACTACTAATTACCGCACACGTAAAACTACTTACGAACCTACAATCTAAAATTGCAACACTGTAATAAAGGTGAAATAATCGATTGACAGACTGGAAGGGAATAGAATGAGGGAGTGAAGCTAAGAAAAGGGTACAAATAAAAAAGGACTGAGAGAAAAGTAGCAGAGAAGGCAATAGTGCGCGGTGTGTCGGATTTATTTCCTTTTAACATTTTACTAATAATTAAACTTCATTTCAAAAATAAATTTTGTAATCTAAACTGAATTTTCGTATAATAAATGTATAATAAAATCGGAAACCAAGCTATGTAGAACGTACAGCGACATTTTATTACCTACATGTATGCACATCTGATACCATGCCAGGCCAGTAATACTTTTAGCGTATTCACGAGAAAGTCTTATGAATGCCTCCATGACCTGTAAGACGAAACTACCAGTCCGGGTCGTATCTCCGACGGAACCCAAAGCTTCCAGGTCTGCTCCGCATGAATTCTAAATATGGCGATTCTAGGCAAACATCAACTACTCTTTCAGGTACAACATTTTGAGAGCCTTTGCAATGTTCGATAATAAAATCGAAACCCTGCCATATAAGGCTCCACCTCGCGAGTCTACCACACCACATTGTTTAATCGTCCAGTTGAAACAGTACCCTGTCCACTCCCTCAGTCGATGCCTCTCATTGAATGTAAAATCGTTTGTTTAAGTGCGGGTGTGCAAGTACGCGCGCCGATATTAAGCTTTGCCTAAGTACCTTAAAGGTTACCAACCAACCAGTCATATTAAATTTTCTGATTTTATATTTTTGGTGATGCAGTCGTGCAGTAGTACTGCAGAGATCGCGTAATCTTGAATGAAGCGTCGGTACCAGCCCGACATGCCCAGGAACCGTCGCAACTGCTTAGGGGTTTTTGGCTCGGGCATCTGGGTCATTAGCGAAGAAAATAAATTATTTAATAAAGCAGAAAAGGCAATACTATTCAAAATACGATAATATATTTCTATAACTCAATTAAAAGAACGATGCCGAACATAGCAAATTTATACGCGTAAATATACTGATACAACATACATAAGTGAATGCAGAATCTCGAAAAGTAAAAGTGGGATTTGATAGTCGAAAGTAAAAGTGGGATCTGATATTTAATTTAATTTGCCTGATTCGGTGGTGGGGTGTAATGGGGTGCAGTGGTGCTTCTGGGTATGCGGTTACAGTTGCACGGCTGTACTCAATCCCTACTCTAACGTCCACGTTTGTGCACCCTGGGCAACTTGAGCAACCCATGTGCGAGATACGGTAACCAACCCGTGTGGAGCCATGGGTCACGGCTAATAGAGAGGGAGCTTTTGTGGAGCCACTCCAACATATTCGGTTTAAGGGTCCACTAAAGTCCGCAGCGTCTGTCCACCAGGAGGTGCGGCTGCAAGCGGGCGTCTGTCTTGGAGCAAGCGGCTCGCTATATAAACGAACTTAAAATTTTCACCCCCAGCAATGGGTTGTGCGCAGGGCTTGGAACCCACCACGTAAAAAACAACTTCCAATGAATAGAACAACAAAGCCTCGGATGAGACCCCCCTTTTTTGATGACGACCGCAGCAAACGTTTAAAGGACAATGATTTGAGGGCATGCACCTGGAATGTCCGAACCCTTAATTGGGAAGGTGCCTCTGCCCGGCTGGTTGATGTCCTCAGCAGAGCAAAGGCTGACATCACCGCCATCCAAGAGATGCGATGGACGGGGCAAGGGAAACAAGTGATAGGCCCTTGCGACATCTACTACAGCTGCCATGTAAAGGAGCGCAAATTTGGTGTCGGATTTGTGGTGGGAGAGAGACTGCGCCGTAAAGTACTGTCGTTCACTCCGGTGGACGAGCGTCTCGCCACAATCCGCATTAAGGCGAGATTCTTCAACATCTCCCTAATTTGCGCCCACGCCCCGACGGAAGAGAAGGACGATGGGACTAAAGATCGCTTCTACGATCTCCTTGGCCGCACGTATGAGTGGTGCCCCCACCACGATATAAAAATCGTGCTTGGCGACTTCAATGCCAAGGTGGGCAAGGAGGGCATCTTTGGTTCCACAGTCGGAAAATTCAGTCTCCACGACGAAACGTCTGATAACGGATTGAGACTGATCGACTTCGCCGGGGCCCGAAACATGGTAGTCTGTAGTACCAGGTTCCAGCATAAGAAGATTCACCAGATTTATTTATTTATAATAATATTTATTATTTATTTATAACAAGATCTATTTTTTCTCTTAAGAAATTTATTTAGTCAGAACATATGTACAGTGAAACTTCTATTAGTGGGCACCTCTTCTGGGCGGGCACCTCTATTGAGCGGGCAATTTTGTTGGTCCCATTTTTTTTTAAAGAATTTCAATACAAATTGAACTCTCATAGCAGGGCACCTCTACTGTGCGGACGTGGGCACTAATTTCAATTTTTTTTTTTTCAATTTACCTCTGTTGAGAGGTCGCGAACTTCTCTTGTCAGGGCAGTAGTTCATTTTTTTATGTATGTATGTACATACATACATATGTATGTACATGCGCGCAATCATAAAATTCAACCTAAAAATTCTAGTGAAAAAAATAAAAATGAACTCGGCACAATATTACTTTGTGGGAACATGGCAGGCACTATTGAACAACCTTTGGTCATAGGCAAGTCAGCTAAACCAAGGGCTTTCAAAAACGTCAATGCAAAGGACTTACCAGTTGTATGGAAGTTTAATAAAAAGGCATGGATGACAACAGATATTATGACGGAATGGCTTCAACAATTTGATAGAAAGATGAAGAGAGAGCACCGTAAAATTCTTCTGTTTTTGGACAATGCAACATCGCACCCAAAAAATCTTCGTTTGGATAACATCAAAGTTATTTATTTACCTCCTAACTGCACATCAATTTGCCAACCGTTGGATCAGGGTATCATTAAAAGTTTTAAATTTCATTACCGTTCACTTATTTTAAAACATATTTTATCAAAAATTGATGGAACTGAGAGTGTATCCAATGCATCAGAATTGGCTAAATCCATAAATATTTTGGAAGCTCTTTATTTCGTCAAAACTGCTTGGAAAAACATAACCAAAGATACCGTAACAAATTGTTTTCGCCATGCTGGGTTTGTGAAATATCAACCAAATGTAGACGAAAGCGACGATGACTTGCCCTTGTCAACCTTTGTGAGTTTTGATTTTGAAACAGGTGCGAACGCCGAATCTATTTTTCAAATCGGAGCAGCAGATTTGAATTCCTTTGTTGACTTCGATGATGACATTTACACCGAAAGTAATGACTTAATGAGTACTCTAATGGAACCCATTAATATTGAAAGCGGCTCTGAAGTGGAAGAGGAAGTGGATATGAATAATACCAACGAATCAACTATTCACACAATATTAGAAGCGCTTAAAGCTTTGCAGCCTCTCAAAGAATTTGCAACAGATGATTATTATGTTTACGAACATTTAAAAAATATTGAAACTTACTACAGTAACAAAATAATTATACAAAAGAATCAAAACTTACGTCAAACTACAATGAACACCTATTTTAAAAATGTTTGAAAAAGATGTGTCAATGCATATAAATATAAATAAATGTATGTGATTATAAGCAGTGTGTTTTCGTTCTAATTTATAAATTTTATTTCAAAAAAACCTCTTTTGAGAGGGCACCTCTTATAGAAGGGCAGAAAATTCGGTCCCAGTGCTGCCCGCTCAAGGGAAGTTTCACTGTATGTATATGAAAAAATTTATTTAAGTGAGTTATAGAAAAGAAACTAAAAAAAATTATTGTTTGAAGTCTTTTTTACTTTCAAGTCTGGGCAATTTCGCACGGCTCTCTAATGTCGTCGCCATAACAGCCTCTATATTTTCCGGTATAACCCGTTTGGAAACGCTAGCTAGCAATGTCGTTCCGTTCCTTGTACATATGTGTGATGGAATTTTTGGATCATTAAACGGTGGATCATCTTGATTTAAATATTCTTTCAATGTATCGTAAGGAAAGCTTCGCGTGAATGGTGATTCAAATACGATATTTATATCATTTAAATTGATCATTTCCGTATAACTTGTGCAATTAAATTTTATATCTGGTTTTTTATAAACTCTAAGTTCCGTTGGCTCGTCAACATCGGTTCGATAGCGTAGAATTTTCTTGATAGCACAGTCGCGCTTTTCTTTGCTATCATCAAAAAACATTGATAACAAGATATTTTCCGAATGCGCATAGTATGAATTATGTTTAATTTCTTGATTGACAGTTTTGCGTAAACGAGGTTCTAGAAATCGTGACCACCAAATGAACTTGAAAAATAATGCACTGCCGTACACGACAGAGCTGTAATACTTGATATTGAAGTACATTGGCACATAACATTTAATTATAAATTCAACAAGAATTCTTAAATTTGCATCTGGACTTTCCGTTGTCACATATAATCGTAATAATCTAGCAGCCTTGGTGAGCCACCGAGAATGTACAATTTTCCCTGGTTTGATGTTAGCCAGATCCACCGGAACCACGCCGATAGAAATTGCATGGGCCATGTCGTATAAGTACTTCGAATCGGTGGAAAATTCAAATTTTTTCTGGAGCAGGGGGCATATTTTGCAACTAAATTTTCTGGAAGCCGTCCACCACCTGAAAATATATAATAATAAAATAATTAAAAATGGTTGACAATTATAATAAATGAGTGATAGCAATAACTTACCGGAAGAGTTTCACAAGTTTCGATTTGACGGCTCAGTTTTCCGGTTGCCGATCTTGGTCCAGTGCTGGTTGATTTATCCAAAGCTTCAAACAAATGCCGAAACGGAAGTTCGTTGAAGTGTAGAAGGCAAACGAACCAATGCAATGGTCTTTTTAACAGCAATTCGAATCGTCGTATAATTCCACCGTGTGGGCCAGTGTTTGTTGGCTCACCGTCAGTGCATATTCCAATTAATGCATCCAGTGATATATTTTTATCGTTGAAAAACCCATTTAATTTGGTTGTTTTGTATTCAGCGGTTTCATGTTCCAGTCTTACGTAACCAATCAATTCAGAATTGGGTTCTCTCAAAATAACAAGATGAGGTTCTTTTACCATCCTAGTATGATACTTCTCATCAATTTTATCTATCGTTAAAGTATCATCTTTTCTGCCATCGAATGAAAACGCTAACAAATTGGTATCATCTAACCGTTTGCGAAGCACTTCTTGTCTGCATTTCTCTTTTTCTCTGCGAACTTTCGATTTATCCATGATGAGAGGTTTCCCATGCTTATCTTTAATTTTAAAATCTTGCAAAAGAGCGTTTCCCAATGCTGATGCTACTCTGTCAGGCACACCAAATCTGTCACATACCAAGGCAAAGTTAAAACAATCGTATCTCTCTGTGTATTGTGATCTTGTGCTTCTATCCATATCTTCTTGAACCGGTGGCGGTGCGTATGTTGAATCATCGGGATATTGGTATGTTGGCATTGATGACATAGACGTTGCTTCTTGCTCTTCAGTTTCCATCACAAATGCATCCATTGTTAGTCTTCTCTGCCTTCAAATCGCATTTACATGTTCCAATGTAAAAAATTGTTTCCAGAGATTTTACATACTCTGTAAATTGTTGGGTGTTGTTTCTTCTCTTGATTTGCTCTTGATACTTGTCAAGCAATTTATTCAATTTATTAAATACACTTTTTTTCAGCATTATTTCCATACCAAGTTTTTCCCGAATTCCAATCAACTTATCTTGTACTTGAATAGTGAATGATTTATGGGAAAACATTTTTTGTTCTGTTTTAGCACGTTCGCTTAAGTAAAAATAATATCTCAAGATATCCAGATGGTATGGTAAATTAAGATCAGTTAAATCAGTAGACACACCAAAAACAGTAACATCTTGCTTGGGTATATGACTCATTGGGTCTTCGAAAGTTGTTGATGTAGTTGCTTCATCTTGCGGTGTAGAGGATGGTGGATTCATTGTAAACTTTTTGACTTGGAATAGTCACTTCACTTATTATTTTTTTTGAAAATTTTTTTAATCTGAAATTACCACTTCACACTGTTGCGTTATATATGGTCTACGAGACGAGGTAATAAGAATGAAATGGTAATTTCAATTCTACCTGCTGTGTCTTGTGGTGGCTTAAAAACGCACACAAGCAATTTTACGATCTGCAATTGTGTCACAGTGATACCTTCATCATACCCAAAAGTTCGACCCAAATTGAGGGACATCAGAATTCGTTTTACAAGGTGGTTCCTTCGGCAAAGTTTCTTATTTTGATCCCTAGAATATGATTTTCACAGAGCAATGGGCGATTTTTTTGCCTCCACACAAATCGACCCGGCCTAATACACATGCTGTTTCAAAATTTACGTTATTGTATCTGACCAAAAGCACAGGCGCCGAAGAAGTAGTTAACAGATAGCGCGGGCAACATCTCCTCATTACAGGTAGAGAGAGTGCATAGAATTGCGATTCCGATGTTAGCGAAGTTATTTTCGGATAATAATTGGTATAAATACGAAGAAACAGTGCAAAGAACAATCAACAATACTCCGCCTCGCAGTACCAAGTATTCGCCGTTGAAGATCTTAACGGGCATCGAAATGCGTGTACCTGAAAACCCCGAACTTAGGGAGTTCGTTGACTAAGACAACTTTTAGGAGTTAGCTGCTGAATGAGAGGGACTGCGTAGCGAAGCAAGAGATAATATCCAAAAGCTCCAACAAGAGAATACGAAAACTTTTAATGCAGATAGAAAGAAAGAAATAATTTACGAGGTCGGGTCGTTAGTAGCCATAAAACATACGCTATTTGGGTCGGGAATGAAGTTAAAGCCAAAGTTCATGGGGCCTTATAAAGTCACTAAATGCTTAGAGCACGGTCGTTACGAGGTCGTGAAAGTTGGAGACAACGAGGGTCCGTGCCAAACGTCTACCGTAGCAGAATTTATGAAGCCTTGGTCATTCGGGGCGAATGAATCTGCTGGATGGCCGAATGTAGGATCGGTTGACAAGTCAACACGGACAGGACGTAACTACTAATTACCGCACACGTAAAACTACTTACGAACCTACAATCTAAAATTGCAACACTGTAATAAAGGTGAAATAATCGATTGACAGACTGGAAGGGAATAGAATGAGGGAGTGAAGCTAAGAAAAAGGTACAAATAAAAAAGGACTGAGAGAAAAGTAGCAGAGAAGGCAATAGTGCGCGGTGTGTCGGATTTATTTCCTTTTAACATTTTACTAATAATTAAACTTCATTTCAAAAATAAATTTTGTAATCTAAACTGAATTTTCGTATAATAAATGTATAATAAAATCGGAAACCAAGCTATGTAGAACGTACAGCGACATTTTATTACCTACATGTATGCACATCTGATACCATGCCAGGCCAGTAATACTTTTAGCGTATTCACGAGAAAGTCTTATGAATGCCTCCATGACCTGTAAGACGAAACTACCAGTCCGGGTCGTATCTCCGACGGAACCCAAAGCTTCCAGGTCTGCTCCGCATGAATTCTAAATATGGCGATTCTAGGCAAACATCAACTACTCTTTCAGGTACAACATTTTGAGAGCCTTTGCAATGTTCGATAATAAAATCGAAACCCTGCCATATAAGGCTCCACCTCGCGAGTCTACCACACCACATTGTTTAATCGTCCAGTTGAAACAGTACCCTGTCCACTGCGGGTGTGCAAGTACGCGCGCCGATATTAAGCTTTGCCTAAGTACCTTAAAGGTTACCAACCAACCAGTCATATTAAATTTTCTGATTTTATATTTTTGGTGATGCAGTCGTGCAGTAGTACTGCAGAGATCGCGTAATCTTGAATGAAGCGTCGGTACCAGCCCGACATGCCCAGGAACCGTCGCAACTGCTTAGGGGTTTTTGGCTCGGGCATCTGGGTCATTAGCGAAGAAAATAAATTATTTAATAAAGCAGAAAAGGCAATACTATTCAAAATACGATAATATATTTCTATAACTCAATTAAAAGAACGATGCCGAACATAGCAAATTTATACGCGTAAATATACTGATACAACATACATAAGTGAATGCAGAATCTCGAAAAGTAAAAGTGGGATTTGATAGTCGAAAGTAAAAGTGGGATCTGATATTTAATTTAATTTGCCTGATTCGGTGGTGGGGTGTAATGGGGTGCAGTGGTGCTTCTGGGTATGCGGTTACAGTTGCACGGCTGTACTCAATCCCTACTCTAACGTCCACGTTCGTGCACCCTGGGCAACTTGAGCAACCCATGTGCGAGATACGGTAACCAAC
Source organism: Philophylla caesio (assembly GCA_963971545.1). NCBI lineage: Eukaryota > Metazoa > Arthropoda > Insecta > Diptera > Tephritidae > Philophylla > Philophylla caesio. The sequence goes on from OZ020607.1 coordinate 89,128,027, forward strand.
CCGTGTGGAGCCATGGGTCACGGCTAATAGAGAGGGAGCTTTTGTGGAGCCACTCCAACATATTCGGTTTAAGGGTCCACTAAAGTCCGCAGCGTCTGTCCACCAGGAGGTGCGGCTGCAAGCGGGCGTCTGTCTTGGAGCAAGCGGCTCGCTATATAAACGAACTTAAAATTTTCACCCCCAGCAATGGGTTGTGCGCAGGGCTTGGAACCCGCCACGTAAAAAACAACTTCCAATGAATAGAACAACAAAGCCTCGGATGAGACCCCCCTTTTTTGATGACGACCGCAGCAAACGTTTAAAGGACAATGATTTGAGGGCATGCACCTGGAATGTCCGAACCCTTAATTGGGAAGGTGCCTCTGCCCGGCTGGTTGATGTCCTCAGCAGAGCAAAGGCTGACATCACCGCCATCCAAGAGATGCGATGGACGGGGCAAGGGAAATAAGTGATAGGCCCTTGCGACATCTACTACAGCTGCCATGTAAAGGAGCGCAAATTTGGTGTCGGATTTGTGGTGGGAGAGAGACTGCGCCGTAAAGTACTGTCGTTCACTCCGGTGGACGAGCGTCTTGCCACAATCCGCATTAGGGCGAGATTCTTCAACATCTCCCTAATTTGCGCCCACGCCCCGACGGAAGAGAAGGACGATGGGACTAAAGATCGCTTCTACGATCTCCTTGGCCGCACGTATGAGTGGTGCCCCCACCACGATATAAAAATCGTGCTTGGCGACTTCAATGCCAAGGTGGGCAAGGAGGGCATCTTTGGTTCCACAGTCGGAAAATTCAGTCTCCACGACGAAACGTCTGATAACGGATTGAGACTGATCGACTTCGCCGGGGCCCGAAACATGGTAGTCTGTAGTACCAGGTTCCAGCATAAGAAGATTCACCAGGCTACGTGGCTGTCTCCAGATGGTAAAACACGAAACCAAATCGACCACGTTGTGATAGACGGAAGGCATGCTTTCAGTGTCCTAAATGTGCGCACGAACCGAGGAGCCAACATCGACTCGGATCATTTTCTTATGGCAGCTAAGATCCGCACGCGCCTCTGTGCAGCAAAAAGCGCGCGCAAATGGACACAAGGAAAGCTCGACGTCGGAAAGCTGCAATCGCAACAGACAGCTACCCACTTCGCCACTCGACTTGCACTCCTGCTCTCTGAGAGCAATAACCAACAGAACGATATTTCCGAGCAGTGGAACCATATTTCTCGCTGTCTAAATACCGCCGCTGAAGAATCCATCGGATTTCAGCGAGCCCGAAAGAGCAACTGGTATGACGAGGAATGTCGCGCCGCTACGGAACGTAAAGACGCTGCCTACAGGGCCACACTGCGATCGGGTGCAACGCGAGCTGTGCGGGAGCGTTATCGTGAGCTGAAGAAGGAAGCAAGACGCATTTTTCGTGAGAAAAAGAGAGAGGCCGAAATGCGTGAGTGCGAAGAGCTTGAGATGCTGGCCGACAGGAAAAGCGCCCGAAAATTTTTTCAAAAAGTTCGACGGCTTACAGAAGGTTTTAAGACCGGGGCGAATTCCTGTAAGAATGAAAACGGCGACCTGGTGACTGATGTCCACAGCATACTTAATGCGAATGGGTCTGAAGGTGAACGAGGGCAAGACGAAGTATCTCCTGTCATCAAATAGACAGTCGGCACATTCACGACTGGGATCAAACATCACTGTTGACAGTTATAACTTCGAAAAAGTAGAGGACTTCGTTTACTTAGGAACCAGCATTAACACCAATAACAGCGTCAGCCTTGAAATCCAACGCAGAATCTCTCTTGCCAACAAGTGCTACTTCGGACTGAGTAGGCAATTGCACAGTAAAGTCCTCTCTCGACGGACAAAAACCTTACTCTATAAGTCTCTCATCATGCCCGTCCTATTGTATAGCGCAGAAGCATGGACGATGTCAACATCAGATGAGAGAGCTCTTGGAGTGTTCGAAAAAAAGATTCTTCGAAAGATTTATGGACCTTTGCGTCTTTGCGACGGCGAATACCGTGTACGATGGAACGATGAGCTGTACGAGCTGTACAATGACGTAGATATAGTGCAGCGGATTAAGAACCAGCGGCTCCGCTGGCTAGGCCACGTCGTACGAATGGATGAAATAGCTCCAGCGCTGAAGGTTTTTGACGCGGTACCCGCGGGTGGTAGCAAAGGAAAAGGAAGACCTCCTCTGCGTTGGACCAAGTGGAAAAAGACATGGCTATACTTGGGATTTCCAATTGGCGCTAGTTAGCAAAAGATAGGGACAGCTGGCGTGCTTTGTTGACCTCGGCCAAAATCGCTTAGGTGGTTGTTGCGCCAATTAAGTAAGTAAGTAAGATTCGGTGGTGTGTTGCTGCCTTGTATGCTGCTGCTGCGGCCGCTGTCTTGCTGAGTGTAATTAGGGTCGGGAGTGTTGACATACCGGACACAAAAAAAACGCAAACGGACAGAGCTGCTGCTAACCCCCTCTGCAATAGAGCACTGGAGTCTCCGAACCAAGCCATCAGTCGCATTAGATCATCTTCCATCGCTGCTCTGCCACTGCACGGCTGGGGGTGCTCCGCTGTCCGCGTCATTGTATATTTGTTGTGTTCTGCGCTGTGCCTGCATATTCGCACTTGATGCCCTATGCCAAAGGAACACATTGGAAGTAGAACAGCTGATTACTGGGAAGTACAGAGTTGCCACCACGTTACGGTTTTTTATAATCATCTACTATTTAAATATTTAACTTAAACTATAATTATCTATTTATCGTAAATTATTTGTTTAGCATATGTTTATATAAATCTATTATTGCCATTATTGCACGCATAATTACCATTGTTAATTGTGCGCGAAACGTTATTCCTCAATTAGAGGAGAGAGTGACATAAGGTGTGAAGGGGTTTGTGGCAAAGTATACCATGACAGCATAGCATGCTCGGGAGTTGATAAGTACAGCTCAAAGATTCTTTATGAAAACAACATGGTACGACTGATGTGTAATGAATGCCTCAAGAAGAATAATACCATATTAAACGAATACAAAATTTGAAGAAGTAATGAAGAAAAGTCAAAACGAAATAAAAGCATTATCTCGTTATAATCAGCGTGTCGCAATGATCGAAAAATCGCAAAAATGTTTCGAAAAGAAAGTTGGAGAAATTAAAACTTTGTACGCAATGGTTGAAGATGTTCAAAAGAAAACTGAGTCAATTGGCAAAGACAATGAGAAGGTACACAGTGAAATTAAAAAAATTAGCAATAACACAAATGAAATTCAAATGTCATATGCAGATGCTATGAAAAACAACAAAAAAAAGGTGATACCAGAATTGAAAAAAGACGTAGCATTAATTGTAAAACCCAAAGTAAAGCAGACAGGTGAAAAAACAAAGCAAGATTTAAATACAAAAGTGGACCCGAAAAACTTGAAAATTTCAAATATTGCAACAAGAAATAATGGAATAATGGTTATTAATAGTGAAAGTACTGATGAACAGGATAAAATTAAAACAGCGATTGAGAACAATATTGGCAAAGAATACGAAATAAAAGTGCCGGATTCTATTCGCTCAAGTTTCGTAGTTACATATATGAATTTTACATATGAGCATAATGTTTTGATTGACTCAAAAAAAAAAAAAACAAAAACATAAGTCAAAGTTCACTTAAAGTAGTAAAGCAATTTGAACGAAAAAGAGGCAACGCAACGGTCTATAATGCAATTATTGAAATTGATAAGGAGGACTTTACCAAGGTTCTTGCTGCAGAGAGAATAAATATCGGTTGGGAAAGATGTAAAGTGCTTGATGCTATCATAATGTGCTATAAATGTAAAGGATTTAACCATAAATATGCAGAATGTAAAAATGAAGAAGCTTGCCAAAAGTGCCACGGAAATCATGGCACAAAAGAATGTAAAGAAAACCCAATCAACAAATGTTTAAATTGCATAAAAGCGAACAAAAACTTAAATCTAACATTGGATATAAATCACGATACATTTGACAAACAATGTCCGTCCTATGCTAATAAATTGCAGATAAGAAAACAGAAGCTCGGATATTAGCAATGAAATAGTGATGAAGAAAACAAATTCAAAGTAAACAATTAACAAAACAAGAAACGGAAAAATAAACTAAACTGTATATTTCTGAATACAATTAGTATCACAGCAAACAAGTGTGAAATGGAAAGAATGATAGAGGAAGAAATGCCAAATATTGTAAAATACGCAGAAACCCATACCACAGAGAATGTTAGTGATTCAGAACTAAAAATCATTGGATACAATCATGTAAGGTGCGACTCTCATAGCCGGCATACCGGTGGTGTCCTAATCTATGTTCATAAATTGATTGACTTCAAACTTATCTATAATAACAGCATGGTGTAGAGTGATAAAAACAATAAAAAATACTATTAATTGGCAAATTGGTGTAATATATCACTCACTAAACACAAGTGATGCTGAATTTATAAGATACATATATTGGTCAAGTACTGGAAGAAATATTTATTGAAAGCGGCAATAACATCATTATTGGCGACTTCAATATTAACTTAAATACAAATTCGACATACTCAAACCGGCTATCACATACATTTGCATCCTTGTCAATGTATCAATTAATTAACTTTAATACGAGAATAACCTAAACAGCCCAAACAAAAATAGATATACTCTTAAGCAATAGTGATGAAATTGAGATTGTAAATTTAGAAAACCATAAAATATCTGACCGCGAAACGATTTCTTTCAAATTGCCAATTCAAAAAAATTACAAAATGAGAGTGTATAAAAATCGCATGTGTTGGGAAAACTATACCAAAGAGAACTTGATAAATCAACTTAGGAATTATAATTTTGAAGAATTCAACCACTACGAGAATGGACTAAGGTCCAAACCATAAGCAATATCCTTTGTAATGTAATGTCAACACTAACATATGAAAAGCGAATGCAAATTAAATTAATCAATAAGTGGTACGAACTGATTTAAATAAATTGAAGTATGAGTTTTTTATATTGGCTAAGAGATCTAATGAATGGGATAATTACACTGTCCAACAGCATTTTTGCAACAGAATAGCGACCCTATAATTCTGAAAGGGTATGTTGAGTAGATAATTTTTGTAGAACAAACTTATGGTCCAGCACGTCTGAGTTTTTTTTTTACAGTGGGTCAAAGTTTTCATTTTTTGGTCGAAGGGAGCATTATACTAAATGAAAAAAATGTTGTAAGTTAATGTCTGAGAGAATTCTTATGGTCAGAGTTGTATTGTGGAATTGTATGAGGATTATTTTTGTGGAAGATCTTAACCCTCTAACTGGTCTCTTTATTAGTCAATTTGACCCTTTTTCGAGAAAATCAAAAAATATCCTTTCAAAAAGGACATATAAGGATTAAAATATTCTACGAAAATGTTTGGTTACGATTAATTGGCAAAATTACACGCCAACATATACAAAGCAGGTGAAAACGTCGTCAAGTTCGGCCTGGCTAAACACTGAGTTCTCGCGTCTAGTCAGCTGTGACTTACAAATCAGCTGTGACTTAAAAATCGGGAGTGATAAAATTAAGCATAATTGAGCTACTAAACAGTACATATCGGGTGCGATTTTTACTACAATTAATATAAAAAAAGAGGAATTAAAGCTTAAATAAGCATGGCGGATTCTGTTTGCAAATTAAGAGATTGGTTTTGTTTTATTTGTGGGCATTTTACGCACCATCAAAGCAGAAGAAAGATATTCCCTACTGTTGGCGCACATGCAATCTAAATATGTTTGCTTTTTATTTAATAATACTTTTCCTACAATTTCTAAAATGAATTAATTTGAATTTATTATTTAACATATTTCATAGTTTATTATAAGTTACGAAATTAATACTTGCGTTAAATGCATCGAATATATGTATATAGAGCCTAAAGATATGAATTTTGAACTATTACAATATTTGCTTACTTTAGCTTCCAATCTATAAAAATTAAATATGTATGTACTTCGAAGAAAATGCTGCATAATAAACTCGGCAATTTTCGTTTTCTCAATCGAACGGAGCAGCACCTGCATTTTTTATTTCTCCGCACTTAATTCAGCTCTCACATTCTCGATAATTTTATTTCGAGCATTGCAAAAAGCTTGCAATTATTCATGGCGCCCGAGCAGGGACTTGATTAAGTGTATAATCTCTCGTTGCACCAGCCGTTTTCCAAGTTGCTCTCCGTTCTGTGACAGTTTCTTGTTATATTGAATCGTGCACAGAACGTTCTTAAGTTTCGCGTTGTTAACTAACAGAACAGATTAACTTGCAAATACATACATATTCGCGTTAAAAAAAAAAAAAAAAAGTGTATTTGAGCACTTGAGCTGATTTTCATCTTGGTTATCTAACTATCATCTTGGTCATCGCTGGAAAAAGCAAGCTGCCATCGTCATTGAATTTTGGAAACTATCACCATTCATATTCATCAATTGCTATGGCTCCAAAATCTCCAAAAACAGAGGTAACAAATGTAATAAACGAGTTATAATTCTTCAATTTGGGAATCAACCGGCAGATAAATTGTGTCTTGCCGAGAAAGTTAAGATCCTCTTAAACTTAAACTCACTGCCGTTAATTGCATTTACACAAACAAATTGCTAGCAGTTATTTAAAAACACGTAAAACAATAATCAGTTAAATAACAATTGGCAACGAAATTATTTTATAATTATTGTTGGTCAAATTGAGAAACATTTAAAACTCGAAAAAAAAAAGATTTATCTAGGCGATTTGGCATAGCAACCACATGTTTGCCGACATATCCATGTATATATGCATATGTATTTGCATTATTGGTATTATCCAGCAAGAATTAAAGAACTAGCACGTGGCTAATAGCACAAGCGTAGCTTACATATTCAGCACGAGTATAATCAAAGAGCTCGTACCCAATTAGGAATTTAGATCTCAATATTAAGTCTCGCTATTTAATGCGGTTTGCAAGGGTTGCATAATATTTGATAGTGCTCAGCAGCGACAATAACCTTGCTGGCGTTTGAATTATCGGCGTTTACATCGTTTACCTCTCTTTCGTTCTATCGCAATAACATAAAAAGTTTTGCCGCTCATAGACCAATGCATGAATTTGAGAAAGCGATTATCACCTTCAAAAGCTTTTACCAGTTTTGCTCCATAAGAAATTTTGCAGTGGTTGTGTTGATCGTTCGCTTCTCTTTTCGTCCGTTTACTCAGTCGCCGGTGTTAAAAATTGTTGTTTTCTCTTCAATAAGTTGATGATTACGGAAAAAATAGTTACTCTGTTCTCTTAACATCATTAGCTAGTTATTGACTTTTTAAACACAATATCAGCATTGAACCAATACATTCGAAATAGAAAGAAATTGTTTTAGTTGTCTTGTTTGCGTTTACTTACGCATAACTGATTATGATGACAGGCAAGAGTAGACCAAAATCACCAAATGTTGCTGCTCAAGAGAACACAATAGACACTTTAAGAAAACAAAGGCAAATGCTTTTATTAAAAATTGTTCGGATAAAGAAGGCTGTTAAAGAGAAGACTATTTCGCACAACCCTTTAGAAATCAAATGCAGATTAGACATTCGTAACGGTTATATTGAACAGGCGATGTCATTCCAAAATGAAATTGATTTAATAGAAACCGATGAGGATGGTGCAGCGGAGTTAGAAGAGGCATGCGTAACTACAAAGTCTTTGTTGTTGGCGATTTTGGACAAGCAACAAACAACAAGTTTTCGGGATATTTCCATGTCAGTCCCTCATCATTCTAGGCTTCCTTAAATGCGTCTACCCAAATTTGGAGGGAAATATAGCGAGTATAAGAATTTCATTACCCTCTTTGAGAGCTTAGTCGATAATGATGTCAGCCTAACCGATATTGAAAATTGAGGCTTTAGGGGCAGTAAAGGCTTTTCAAATAAACGAAGCTAATTATGCGAAGGCGCTTGCGAGCTTGAACAAACTTTATGACAATCCTTGCTTAATTTTCTTTGACAGTGTTTCTACCCTCTTTGATTTGCCTGCTATGAATAAGCCCAGCGCTGTAGCATTACGCTCGATGGTCGATACCGTTTCGGCCGTTTATGATTCACTTTTGTCTCTTGGTGACGATACGCATATAACCCATGCAATATTAATACATTTAGTAATGTCAAAAGTTGACAGTACCACTAAACTAAAGTGGGAAGAGCAGCTCAATTACGAACAGCTGCCATTATAGTCTGATTGCGAAGCTACGCTCAACAAACGTTTCCAACATTTATCGGCTGATGAAGCTTCATCGTCTAAATTACAGGCGAATAAGCAGAAATTTGAGGGCGGAGGGAAAAAGATTATGAAATCTTCACATGCGTGTGTCCAATCGACTCCTCCTCAAGAACCGAAATGCGTTTTTTGTAAATCTGGTGGTCATTCCCTGCAGAGCTGTACTTCGTTTAATGCATTATCAGTATCTCAAAGGTTTGAGTTTACAAAAGATGTTCCTCTTTGCATAAACTGCTTGAAGAGAGGGCACACAGTTTCGAGATGTAACTCAAGTAAGTGTCGCGTATGTGCCAAACAACATCATACACTGTTGCATCAATATGCTCCAAACCATATGTCTCCACAAATATCTGTAACCTAGCAAAATAAACAATCCGTAAGGGGCGAGGACGCTGATCACCCTTCGACGTCGCAAGCCTTCGTCAATTATTCGTCGGCGGGTATAGACCAAGTTGTGTTAGCTACCGCAGTTGTACAAATTAAGAGCAGTTCCGGTGATTACTTTTTAGCCAGAGCATTACTAGATTCTGGATCTCAAATAAATTTCATAACCGAGGACTTAGCTCAAAAACTAAAGTTGCCAAGAGAGAATAAAGATTTGCAGTTAGTAGGAATAGGACGAGCGAATCAATGGATTAATAAAAAAGTGTCTGCTACAATTTATTCTCGCGTGAATTCGTTTACATTTTCGTCTGATTTCTGGGTTTTGCGCTCAATATATTCTTACCAACCCAGTCATACAATTGTTGCGAAAAAATTGAGCATCCCACAAAACATTGAGCCCGCTGATCCACTTTTCTTCAAGTCTCAAAAAGTTGACTTATTGTTAGGAGCTGAGTGTTTCTTTGGCATGTTATGCGTTGGCCAAATCAAATTAGGCTCAGATAGCCTTGTCATTCAAAAAACTTTGTTAGGATGGATAATTTCAGGAAAACATAACCCCCCTGAAATCCCGTCAGCATCTTTATGCGCCTCTGTTAATTTAGCAGAAGAATCTACTCCAATCGGTACCCTAATTCAAAAATTTTGGGAGCTGGAGGAGGTGCCGAACCGAGAAATATTAAAATCAGATGAGCATGAAGCTTGTGAAGCAAAATATATCAAGTCAGTTCACCGAGTGCCTTCCGGTAGATTTGAGGTTTCTCTTCCTTTCAAGAAAAATCCATTATGTTTGGGTAATTCCTTTGAAATAGCTAAAAGACGTTTTCTTTCGTTAGAACGTAAATTATCAAGAGATCCTCAAATGGAACGACTTTATAAAGACTTTATGAAAGAATACATAAGTCTGGGTCACATGACAGCCATTGATAGCAAAATTCCAAATACGGCCCATTACTTCATACCACATCAGTGTGTGTTAAGACCTCAGAGTACAACAACTAAACTCCGAGTAGTATTCGATGCTTCGAGTAAATCTTCTTCTGGGGTGTCATTAAATGAAGTTCTTATGGTGGGACCAACTATTCAAAAAGACCTTTTTTCAATTTTACTTCGATTTCGCTTACACAAATATGCAATGACAGCTGATATATCAAAAATGTACCGTCAAATTTTGATTGATGAGAACGATCGAAAGTTTCAATTAATACTCTGGAGAGAAAATCCATCAGATCCCCTCCAAGTTTATCAATTGAACACAGTCACATATGGGACATCACCGGCACCATTTCTAGCCATACGATGCCTGTTCTACTTCAGTGACAAATTTAAACCGACACATCCGACTGGATCTAAAGTTATCCGTCGAGACTTTTACGTTGATGATATGTTAACTGGCGCCGACAACCTCAACGATTTAATGCTAATTAAAGAAGAAGTTACGCAAATATTAAACTCTGCAGGGTTTCGGCTAGCCAAGTGGTTCGCCAACTATTCCGCTTTATATAGTGAAGCTACTGAAAAAACCATGGACTTTAACGATGGAAACCTAACGACGACCCTGGGAATTACGTGGCTTTTGCAAGAAGTTTGGCTGCAAAAGCTCGACTGGGACGAGTCTATACGAGAGACACTCCATACAAGTTGGCAAGCATTTAAAGATAATTTGATCTTATTGAACACTTTAGAAATTCCGCGTTTTGTAAATTCTCACTCAAACGCGAGGTGTCAAATTCATGGTTTTTCAGACGCGTCCATTCGAGCTTATGGATGCTGCATCTACGTTCGCACCCACGATGAAAGTGGTCTGCATTGTCGCCTTCTCACTGCCAAGTCTAGAGTTGCACCATTAAAAACTCAGTCACTTCCTAGACTTGAACTATGTGCTGCACATCTACTGGTAAAAGTGTGGTACACAGTAAAATGTCTGTTAGACTTTCCTATTGAAAGTACATATTTCTGGACGGATTCTGAGATCGTTTTATTTTGGATGAAGAAACACCCATCAACTTTAACGACATTCGTAGCAAATCGGGTGTCAGAGTTGAAAGAATTGTCTATGGATGTCTAATGGTCTCATGTGCCGTCAAAACAAAACCCTGCAGACCTTGTCTTGAGAGGGTGTAGTGTGGGTGACATCAAGAAATCAATTTGGTTCGAAGGGCCAACGTTTCTGTGCCAGAATAATTCGGAGTGGCCAAAAAAAACGCATTTTGAAATGAATGCTGAGCTACAAAATCTAGAGATTAAGAAAAGTGCTCTAACTTTAATTGCAACCAATATTAATGACAATCTGCTGTTTGAACTGATGGCAAAACATTCCTCCTATCCTAAGCTGCTTCGAATATTTTCTTATATACTACGCATCTCGACGATGTTGAAACATAAACACGATTCTTTAAACCCGCGATCGAAAGAGTTAAAAAGCGCATTTCTTAAAATTGTACAGTTAATTCAGTATCATGAATTTGCCAATGAGATAAAACTACTTAAAAAATCTCAAGACCTACCGAATAATATACAGAGACTGAATCCATTTTTACACGAGTTTACGCAAGAACAAATTAAATTTTCATTAATAAGCGTTGGAGGCAGCATGTTAGAAGCCCCAATTCCTTTAGATGCAAAATTTCCTCTGCTGATGCCTAAAAATAGTGATTTCGTCATGCTTTATTTGAGACACCTTCACACAGCAAATTGCCATGCAGGCCCAAAGGCTCTCATTGCCTTAATGCGTCAAGAAATCTGGCTTATCAATGCTAGAGAAATATGCAGCAAAGTAGTAAGAAACTGTATTCACTGCTTTCGCTACAAGCCTAAATTATTAAACCAGATAATGGGAAATTTGCCAGCCGATAGGTTTAGGGGCATTCGACCATTCATAGTAACTGGCGTAGATTTTTGTGGAACTATACTTGTGACATCTAAGATAAGGGGACGACCACCAACAAAAATGTACATTGCGGTGTTCGTGTGCTTTACATCGAAAGCCGTTCATCTTGAACTCGTTTGCGATTTAAGCACTAATGCATTTATTTCTACTCTCAAAAGGTTCATCGCACGGAGAGGGCGTCCAACAAGGATTTACTGCGACAACGCGACAAATTTTGTCGGAGCAGAGAGGAAACTCCGCGACCTTCAAGAGGCTTTCAACGCTCAGAAGGACAGCCTTCAATTGTTTGCTGCAGAAAAGGGAATAGAATTTGTCTTCATACCCCCAAGAGCGCCTGATACGATCAGTAGGCAGTGTATTATTGACGTCAGAATAAATGCAGACAGTGCTTGCGGAAACAGAATCGTTGCTGAATTCGCGGCCAATCGCACCATCCAGCCAGGATCCAAACGATGGCGAAGCTTTAACTCCAGGTCATCTGCTAATCGGCGCGCCACTCATTTCGCTACCGCCAGAATCCGTGCCTGACGTGCCCGTGAACAAACTTACTTATACAAAAAGGTCGCAGCTGTTGTGCGCTCTCAAGCAGAAGCTGTGCCAGCGTTGGTCGAAGGACTACGTCCTCAGCTTACAACCTCGAACCAAATGGACAAGTTCGCAACCGAACGTGGCAATTGGGCAAATGGTCGTAGTGCACGAGGACAACTTGCCACCTCAGCAGTGGATAGTCGGCCGAATCGAGGCAGTAATACCCCAAAAGCTAAGGCGGAAGAACGCAAAGAAAATATTATTGGAATTATAATTTTGAAGAATTCAACCACTACGAGAATGGACTAAGGTCCAAACCATAAGCAATATCCTTTGTAATGTAATGTCAACACTAACATATGAAAAGCGAATGCAAATTAAATTAATCAATAAGTGGTACGAACTGATTTAAATAAATTGAAGTATGAGTTTTTTATATTGGCTAAGAGATCTAATGAATGGGATAATTACACTGTCCAACAGCATTTTTGCAACAGAATAGCGACCCTATAATTCTGAAAGGGTATGTTGAGTAGATAATTTTTGTAGAACAAACTTATGGTCCAGCACGTCTGAGTTTTTTTTTACAGTGGGTCAAAGTTTTCATTTTTTGGTCGAAGGGAGCATTATACTATATGAAAAAAATGTTGTAAGTTAATGTCTGAGAGAATTCTTATGGTCAGAGTTGTATTGTGGAATTGTATGAGGACTATTTTTGTGGAAGATCTTAACCCCCTAACTGGTCTCTTTATGGGTCAATTTGACCCTTTTTTTCGAGAAAATCAAAAAATATCCTTTAAAAAAGGACATTTAAGGATTAAAATATTCTACGAAAATGTTTGGCTGTCACCAAAGACACCATTGTTGTAAATAAAGCTCTTTACGATTAATTGGCAAAATTACAGGCCAACATATACAAAGCAGGTGAAAACGTCGTCAAGTTCGGCCGGGCCAAACACTGAGTTCTCGCGTCTAGTCAGCTGTGACTTCCAAATCAGCTGTGACTTACAAATCGGGTGTGATAAAATTAAGCATAATTGACCTACTATGCAGTACATATCGGGTGTGATTTTTACTAAAATTAATATAAAAAAAGAACAATTAAATCTTAAATAAGCATGGCGGATTCTGTTTGCAAATAAAGAGATTGGTTTTTTTTTTTTTTTTTTTTTTTTTTTTATAAATATTTTTGAGCTTTAAGGCCGATTGGTTTATTGGAAATTATTAGGAAAAAAACAACAATACTCAAAGCGGTAGAAGTTATAGTACTATTTCGGAAATCACCACATTTCCTCATCAGACTTCTTTCTTCTTGGCTTCTGCGGGAGTCGAACCCGCAACAACATGCGCAATACTTAAGCCGGCAGCTAAACGCATTCAGCTAAGCTTACGCAGTGTGAGCTGTTGATATTTTTCCTGCTTTCCCTTCACAACTTACTTCAATCAATTTCAATTTGTTTTATTTGTGGACATTTTACGCACCATCAAAGCAGAAGAAAGATATTCCCTACAATTGAAGAACCATAATTTTTATGTGAAGCTTGGATACCAAAAACTGTATGTACTACTTGCGAAAGTAGTCTTTTGACCTGGTACAAAGGCGGTACTAAGGCGCTGCCATTTTCTGCGCCTATTATATGGACTGAACCTGAAGATCACAATCAGATACATGCTATTTCTGCGTTAATTCCAAATTCGGTAGAAGCCAAAGGCACTACGCGATAACGACATACGAAGCAACAAATAATGTCATTTTACCAGAAGTGCACTGTGAAGGTGTTCCGGTGCCTCAACCGCCTACACATACATTTTCGGCCAATATGACATACGCCAATACAGAAATAACAGCGGCGGTTGAAAACATATCAGATATAAGTTACTTGCCTCCTGATGGTTTAAACATATGACCTAATTTGATAGACCAAGCTTATTTTGAAGATCTTGTAAGCGATTTAGGACTAACAAAAGAGAAAGCTGAGAAAGTAAAAGTTACATCGCCAAGAAAAAGACACGCCGATCTGGAAAGTTATTTTAAAAAATTAGAAGAACTTGTATACTGTTGCAGTATTGAAGAGATTCTAAAATATCTAAAGCTTCCACTGGACTCTTCCGCTTGGCGACTATTTATAAATAGTTCAAAACACAGCACAATGGAAATCAGCATCCATCAATACCGGTTGCGTATTCCACAAAAAAGGAGGAAACATACGCAAATATTTCAAATCTCTTAAATAAAATTGAATACTATACATAAATATAAATGGGATTCACGTGCTACCAGCAGCCATTATCATATTAAATATTTCGAAGAACGTAAAGAAAATATTATTGGTGACTTAAATGTAATCCAAGAATCCCTCGTCCCAAAAGATAAGGTCATACTTCCACCGCTGCATATTAAGTTGGGCGTGGTGAAAAATTTTATTAAAAGCTTAAATATACAAGGAAATGCTTTCAAACGCATTCAAACAATTTTCCCCATATTATCTGCAGCAAAATTAAAAGAAGGTAAAATACGGTTTTAAGAAATAATTTATTTCATTTAATGTAAATTACCTTTTCTAGGAATGCTCGTTGGACCCGATATAAGAAAATTATTTCAAGATGAAGAATTTTATGGTCATCTGTCGGATATGCAAAAGACAGCATTTGACTTTATGCAGCTGGTTATATCAGAATTCCTTGGAAACTCAAAAGCACAAAACTATGCAGAAAATATTGAAAGCATGCTAATCGGTTTTAACAATATTGGCGTTAAGATGTCACTAAAGCTGCATTTTCTGCACTCTCATCTCAATTTTTTAAAGAAAACCTTGGAGCGGTTTCAGATGAACACGGTGAAAGGTTCCATCAGGATATAAAGGTATTGGAAGAAAGATTCAAAGGGAAATCCCAAAGTGTAATGCTTGCTGAATACGTATGGGGCTTGTACAGAAACCTTGACACATCGGAACATTCACGTCAAGCTAAATACAGGAAAGCATATTAAGTTTAATCTTTAATCCGTTGTCATACTACTGCTGAAGCAAAAAAATAAATATGTACATACTATAATAAACCACTATTAAAACAAAATTATAATTTTTTTATAGAAGTTGGCGTGTTACAACAATGGTGTCTTTGGTGACCCCCACTGAAATTTTCCGCCAAACATTTTCGTAGAATATTTTAATCCTTAAATGCCATTTTTTAAAGGATATTTTTGATTTTCTCGACAAAAGGGTCAAATTGACCCATAAAGAGACCAGTTAGAGGGTTAAGATCTTCCACAAAAATAATCCTCATACAATTCCGCAATACAACTCTGACCATAAGAATTCTCTCAGACATTAACTTACAACATTTTTTTCATATAGTATAATGCTCCCTTCGACCAAAAAATGAAAACTTTGACCCACTGTAAAAAAAAACTCAGACGTGCTCGACCATAAGTTTGTTTTACAAAAATGATCTACTCAACATACCCTTTCAGAATTATGGGGTCGCTATTCTGTTCCATTCAAAAAGTCTTCATTTGTTTTACAGTGTTATAATAATATAAAACGGCATTACAAAAAACTTATTAAAATAAAAAAGAAAAAATATATGGAAAATAAAATTACAAGTAATAGTAATAACCAAAAGTTAATGTGGAAATGTCTTAAAGATGCTGTAAATATGAACAATGAGACCGCACAAATAAAAAGAATATCTATAAATGATGTCTTCATTGAAGATGAGTATGGAATTGCAACTGAACTAAACCGGTATTTTGTTGAGAGTATACTAATGATTCGTAATAATATCGAAAATATTGGACCAGTAGAAGACCTAGTAGAGATGAATAGAAGCCCATTTGAATTTAAACCTATAAATGTGGAAGAATTTATGCGAAAAACCACAACATTAAAAAATAAATATGGTGGAAAAAACTGGTAACAGAAGGCGTTTTAAAGACAGTATGGAGTACTTAGGCTATATCTACACATGCATAGCTAATGAAAGTCTTAAGCATGGTGTTTTTCCAGAATGTTGGAAAACATCGACAATGGTGCCTGTAGAAAAAATTAAAGGAACAATTAAACCAGAGCGATGAAAAAATTATCGAAACTATAGTCAAAGAACACTTGCTCGAGTACATGAATAATAATGTAAATACGATTATTTGCGGATGACGCACTATTGATCCTAAGTTGTCACACACTGGATTAAGCGGTCACAAAAATACAATCAGATCTAGTGGTTATGTCAAAATAAGCTTAAAATTAATAAAGTGCAAACTAAATGGATGGTAATTGGGAATAAATTGGTCAATGATGATAGCGTAGATTTGAAAATAGAAATTACGCCTATACAAAGAATAAACCACATCAATTATCTTGCAATAATAATAGATGATAAGTTAAAATTTGATAAGCATCTTAAATATATAGAAGGCAAACTATCAAAAATACTAGAATTTATGTTTCGAAAATGCAAGCGCATTAGCAGGCGTTATAAAAAATGGTTTATAGATCCATCATTGAACCACACTTTTTATACTGTCCCACGATACTATTCACCCTAGCCAACTCACAAATATCTAAACTACAGATTAAGCAAAACAAGGTCATGCGATATATACTTAAAACTCCGTTTGATACTCCAATTCAGGAGTTAATAGACAGTCTAAACTGGCTTAGTGTGAAGCAACTAATTATGTACCATACGATGAAATTTATACATAACATAAAATTAGGAAACCTTCCAAGTTGTTTAAATGATCGTGTGAGATATAATAGAGACGTACATAGATATCAAACAAGAAACAGACATAATTTTTATTTGCCAATTGTAAGAACAGAATTTGATAAAAAAAAAGTGTATATTATGAGGGAGTAAGAGAATATAATGATCTTCCAAATAATATAAAAGATTGCAATAACACCATAAAACTTAAGAAATTACTATTTAATTACTGTAAGACTTTACCAGTTAGTATAATATTTCATTCTAGTAAAAATTCTAAAATGAAACATTTTGCACTGTTATATGTAATCTAGGTCCCTAAGACCGCAATAAATAAATAAATCTGTCCGAATACAGCTATCACCCATAACGTACCCAAAATATCGAACCCCTTAGAAGCAAAACTTGCTCTTCTCCACATTTATCGTTAACTTTGCTACGGGTAAGCAACGAGCGACCTTTTCTAACAAACATATATGAGAAATCTTCAGAACACACTAACAAATCATCAAGGTAGTCAAACACAGATTCACGCAACGAAGCGGGTATAACTTTGTCCATCAGTCGACACATTCTCTGCGCTGCGTTGCCGAGCCCGAATGGCATTACCGTAAATTGGTAAACGGATCTCCCTGGCACTGTAAAAGTGGTAATCTATCTTAATTTTTTCTCTGGGGGAATTTGCCAGAACGCGTCCTTTAAGTCTATTACTTCCATATTTAGCATTATGTCCAATCCTTCATACACTAATCTTTGTTTCGCAGGTGAAATCGGATAAATGGGAACTAAACACAATATACAACATAGCAACAAACAACGGATGTAAAAAGGAGCTCGTGGATAAATTCAGAAAAATGTACGCAATTCAAAAAAGAAGCGACAGAGAGCTAGACGAAAAAACTTGGACAGTAATGACTTATACAGGAAAAATGAGATACAAACTTGCAAATTTTTTAAGAAAATACAATATCCACACGGCGTTCAAAAATGGAAACAACCTGGGAAGGATACTTAAAAGCAGCACGAATGAAGAAGACCCATTGAACAAACAAGGCGCGTACAAACTGACCTGTGAGTGTCAATATAGCTTTATAGAACAAACAGAACGCAAAGTAAGAACAAGGTTCCGTGAACACATAAGGGACTACAACAAAAGGATAAACCAATGGCAATACCTGAATTGTGCAAACCATCTGGTAAACGCAAAATGTTCACCAGCAAACAAAAAGAAACCCGTTAACGTATTTCACGTACTACAAAAAGGACGGCGCCTAAATGCTCTTGTAAACATGGAAATATATAAACTAAAAACATTTGATAGGAGGATAACAAACGAACAAATAAACAACAACTCTGATGTGATATTTGCACCATTAAGGCGTGTTTACAAAAAGCAAAGACGTAGGTAAATGACAGATGCCAGCATACAAAGCAAACTTACACTACCCAAACGGACTAAAATTACTGACTTTCTACCTGTTCTTACCGCGAAGGTTGATTCGAGATAAAATATATCCTTTTGGACTCTAACCGCGCGAGACTTCAGATACCTATACTCAGGACACTAAACATTTGTTAACATTGACGATTATGCACCAATACCTGCTAGACCAAAAAAAAACGAAAAAAATAGGAAACACAGACCTAAATTGAACAGAAAGAAAATTGACACTGAAAATGGCACAACGCCGAAAGCGGTTTGTCTCCAAACTTGACAAGAGATGACGGAAAATCGTTGCAACAAATATCAAAATAATTAACTATTGATATTTGTTGTAGCGATTTTCTTCACTTTTTAAGCACTTAAAAACCGCGCAAGCAACGCAAACCCGTACATTAATATGTGTTTATAAGCCTATGCGGGGAAACGAGTCAGCGGTAACGATGCAAATTTTACTGAAAGATGAGAGTCCGCCCTATGAGCGACCACTTAGGTTGTCAAAGGTGAGGAAATGGCTGTGGGAGGGGATTATCAAGCACAGTTCTTCGGAATTTGCGTCACCCGTTGTATTGGTGACCAAAAAGGATGCGACGAAAAGGTTGTGGTGCGACTACAGGAGACTCAACGAGAGAATTGTGCGGGACAATTTCCTGCCGTTGATCGACAACGTCATAGAAAGATTAGAAGACTTCAGCGTATTTCCGACGCTTGATCTACGTCACGGATTTTTTCACTTACCTGTGGAACCAGATTCGCAGAAATACACTTCTTTTGTAACATTTGACGGCCAGCATGAATATCTTTTCGTTCCTTTCGGAATAACAAACTCCCCGGCAGTGTTCTCTAGGTTTATCGTGGCTGTCTTTAGGGATTTAATACAATCGGGAACAGTAGTAATCTATATGGATGATATAGTCATCCCTTCCCATGATGAGATAGATGGAATCAACAAATTGCGAAAAGTCTTAGAAGTGGCGAAAGCCAGCGGGTTGCAAATTAAATACAGTAGGTGTCAGGTATTACAAAGGAAAATAAAGTTGTTAGGCTATATTATAGAGAATTGGACGATAAGACCATCAAACGAAAAAGTGAGCGCGATTTGTAACTTCCTGACGCCGACAAGCGTCAAAGCAGTATAGCATTTCTCGGATTGACGTCATATTTTCGAAGGTTCATTGAGGAGTTCGCCCTAGTAGCTTAACGGTTATTTATAAAAAAGGACACGCCATTCAAAATGAACAATGAAAAGTTGGCTGCCTTCCAGCAACTCAAAGTGGCTCTTACTAATGCACCGGCGCTTAAGTTGTACAACGCCAAAGCTGTAACAGAAGTCCACACGGACGCTTGTATGTTAGGGTATGGGGCGATGCTCCTGCAAAAGGATTTCGAAGACCAGCAGTTTCACCCCGTTCAGTTCATGAGTAGGCGAACCAGACCTTATGAAGAAAAGTACCATTCATACGAACTGGAAGTTTTGGCTATAATAGAGGCTCTTAAAAAGTGGAGGGTATATCTACTAGGTATTAAGTTAAAGATTGTTACAGATTGCAAGGCATTAACAGCCACTGTTAAAAAGTGCTATTTCTACAGGAATACGACTTCGTGAATAGGCAAGGCACGAAAATGAGTAAAGGAAGATTCGATGATTGTGCAAAGGGAAGGTTATGACGATTACTTCTTGAAAAACGACATTCTGTTTAAAGATGTCACTAGGGAATTAATCGTCATACCGGAACCAATGGAGGAGAAGATAATTACTACAGCGCACCGTCAGGGCCACTTTTCAGCTAAGAAAACAATATAGATGGTCGAAAAGTCATACTTCATTCCGAAGTTAGCAGCAAAGGCTTAAAAGGTCGTTAGGAGTTGCATCGAGTGCATTATCACCGACTGCACTAGGGGTAAAAGAGAGGGGTTTCTGTCGCCAATCGACAAAGAAGACACACTGTTGGTGTCATACCACGTCGATCATGTAGGGCCCATTGAGTCGACTCATAAGAGATACATACACATGCTGTTTCGAAATTTACGTTATTATGGCAGACCAAAAGCACAGGCGCCGAAGAAGTAGTTAACAGATTGCGCGGGCAATCTGCAGTGTTCGGAAATCCGAAGAGAATTATTACGGATCGCGGCACGGCGTCTATCGCCGGTATTTTTCCAAGTTATTGTGAAGAAGAACGTATACAGCATCTCCTCATTACAGGTCGAGATGGTTCATAAAATTGCGATTCCGATGTTAGCGAAGTTATTTTCTGATAATAATTGGTAAAAATACGTAGAAACAGTGCAAAGAACAATCAACAATACTCCGCCTCGCAGTACCAAGTATTCACCGATAGAAAAAAGAAAGAATTTACGAGGTCGGGTCGTTAGTAGCCATAAAACATACGCAATTTGGGTCGGGAATGAAGTTAAAGCCAAAGTTCATGGGGCCTTATAAAGTCACTAAATGCTTAGAGCACGGTCGTTACGAGGTCGTGAAAGTTGGAGACCACGAGGGTCCGTGCCAAACGTCTACCGTAGCAGAATTTATGAAGCCTTGGTCATTCGGGGCGAATGAATCTGCAGGATGGCCGAATGTAGGATCGGTTGACAAGTCGACACGGACAGGACGTAACTACGAATTACCGCACACGTAAAACTACTTGCGAACCTACAATCTAAAATTGCAACACTTGCAACACTGTAACAAAAGGGAAATAACCGATTGACAGACTAGAAGGGAATAGAATGTGGAAGTGGAGCTAAGGAAAGGGTACAAATAGAAAAGGACTGAGAGAAAAGTAGCAGCGAAGGCAGTAGTGCGCGTTGTGACGGATTTATTTCCTTTTAACGTTTTACTAATAATTAAACTTCATTTCTAAAATAAATTTTTTAATCTGAACTGAATTTTCGTATAATAAATGTATAATAAAATCGGAAACCAAGCTATGTAGAACGTACAGCGACTTTTTATTACCTACATGTATGCACATCTAAAACCATGCCAGTATTTCTTTTGGCGTATTCTCGAGAAAGTCTTATGAATGCCTCCGTGACCTATAGAAGGTGAGCTGTAAGACGAAACTACCAGTCCGGGTCGTATCTCCGACGGAACCCAAAGCTTCCAGGTCTGCTCCGCATAAAGCCTATGCCCCCTGTTAAAATGTGTTCGTTTGTATACGTAGCCTTCAGATACGCATAAATCAGGTAGCTTGTCCTTGTTTTCTGTTACTGCTTTCATAAGTTGTATGTATTCCTCAGACTCTAAATATGGCGATTCTAGGCAAACTACAACTACTCTTTCAGGTACAACATTTTGAGAGCCTTTGCAATGTTCGATAGTAAAATAGAAAGCCTGCAATTTTAGGCTCCACCTTGCGGGTGTGCAAGTACGGGTGCCGATATTAAGCTTTGCCTAAGTACCTCAAAGGTTACCGACCAACCAAACAGTCATATTAAATTTTCTGATTTTATATTTTTGGTGATGCAGTCGTGCAGTGGTACTGCAATGGTCGCGTAATCTTGAATGAAGCGTCGGTACCAGCCCGCCATGCTCAGGAACCATCGCAACTGCTTATGGGTTTTTGGCTCGAGAAAACCTCCCACAGCCGCTACCTTGCTGGCATCTGTCCGAATGCAGCCATCACCCCAAAACGCACCAAAAATATCGAACCCCTTAGAAGCAAAACTTGCTCTTCTCCACATGTATCGTTAACTTTGCTACGAGTAAGCACGGAGCGACCTTTTCTAACAAACATATATGAGATAGAAAATATTCAGAACACACTAGCAAATTTATTTATTTCAATTTCGGCTTATATCTAACACAACAACCCAGTGGTTTTAATTTCTAGTGTTAGATGCTAGGATTATGTGACTAAGTTCAACTACATTTGAATATTAATAACTATTTACTTGCTAATTAAGAATGTAGAGCCAAGGTATTTGAAACAAGAAATGTACTGATGATAGGAATAGGGAAAGTAAATGAGAAAATTACAAAAACTGCGATCATACACCTAATCTACGCTTCAGATAAATGCCGCTGTAATTCCCTCCTGAAATGCAAAGCGCTCCTGGTGCCTTTGACTGTTAGTGGTAAAGTGTTAGAGAGACGGATGACGAAGACAAAAAACTGACGTTCGGATATGAGGCAATTGCATTTAATATCAGTGATTTGGAGTGCTCGTCGGGATCGGGGAAACTGCAATCGTTCATGGAGATACATAGGCTCATGGGTGGTTAAAATTTTGTGAAGTAGTGTGAGGTATTCTAGCTTCAATAGCTTATCAAACGTTGTACCAAATATGTTAATGCTATATTTCGAGATATGTTCGCGGCGTCCGATTCCGTAGACATATCTGGCGATATTATTATAAAGAGTGTTGAGTTTTTTCTTGCTCACACTATCGCAGTTAGCATACTGCTCGCATCCATACAAAACTGTCGGCAGCAGAAAGGTTTTCGCCAACAGCAACCGAACTTTTACTGGTGTGAAATACTGAGTTGCCCAGAATGATCTAAGCATTCCATATGTTTTCCCCATTATGCTAGAAATGTGATTGTTCCATGTTAGTGTCCTGTTAAATATTACTCCAAGGTTTCTGGCAGTGTCAACAAAATCTATCACAGAATTGTCTAAAATTACTTTGGGGTATTCGTTAAGTTTGAAATATCTTCTATTAATTACCATTCATTGCAATTTTTTTGGGTTTAGGACTTATCCGTTTTTTTTTAGCCCAGTCGTTTATCAGTTCGAGGTCAAAATTTAAGTTACGAATACAGACATTGATGGACGAAAAGGGACAGCTCACATACAATTGGACGTCGTCGGCATAAATATGAATATCACAGTATTTTATTATGTTGGATATGTCATTAATATACAACACAAATAACAAAGAGCCAAGTATTGACCCTGCGGAACACCCCTAGACGTAAACAGAAATTCAGACAGAGCACTACAAACACTAACAGCTTGTGATCTATTTTTAAGGTAAGATCTAATATGGTCCAATGCTGATGACGAGAAATTAACCAAGTTTTTTAGCTTCAAAGTTAAAAGTAAATGGTCAACGGTGTCAAATGCTTTCGAAGAATCAAGCAGTGTTAAAAAAGTGTGAGAAATATCAGCTTCTAAAAATATTAAAATTTCTCTCTTTACCCCTTATTAATTTCCACCAAAAAAATGGCACCATCAGAATCAGTGAAAGAAGGCGTAAAACGCCCAATTTTTGTTTTTTTTTTCTAGAAGTGGCGAAAGCCAGCGGGTTGCAAATTAAATGGAGTAAGTGTCAGGTACTACAAAGGAAAATAAAGTTGTTAGGCTATATTATAGAGAATTGGACGATAAGACCATCAAACGAAAAAGTGAGCGCGATTTGTAACTTCCTGACGCCGACGAGCGTCAAAGCAGTATAGCATTTCTCGGTTTCACGTCATATTTTCGAAGGTTCATTGAGGAGTACGCCCTAGTAGCTTAACGGTTATCGAATTTATTAAAAAAGAACACGCCATTCAAAATGAACGATGAAAAGTTGGCTGCCTTCCAGCAACTCAAAGTGGCTCTTACTAATGCACCGGCGCTTAAGTTGTACAACGCCAAAGCTGTAACACAAGTCCACACGGACGCTTGTATGTTAGGGTATGGGGCGATGCTCCTGCAAAAGGATTTCGAAGACCAGCAGTTTCACCCCGTTCAGTTTATGAGTAGGCGAACCAGACCTTATGAAGAAAAGTACCATTCATACGAACTGGAAGTTTTGGCTATAATAGAGGCTCTTAAAAAGTGGAGGGTATATCTACTAGGTATCAAGTTAAAGATTGTTACAGATTGCAAGGCATTAACAGCCACTGTTAAAAAGTGCTATTTCTACAGGAATACGACTTCGTGAATAGGCAAGGCACGAAAATGAGTAAAGGAAGATTCGATGATTGTGCAAAGGGAAGGTTATGACGATTACTTCTTGAAAAACGACATTCTGTATAAAGATGTCACTAGGGAATTAATCGTCATACCGGAACCAATGGAGGAGAAGATAATTACTACAGCGCACCGTCAGGGCCACTTTTCAGCTAAGAAAACAATATAGATGGTCGAAAAGTCATACTTCATTCCGAAGCTAGCAGCAAAGGCTTAAAAGGTCGTTAGGAGCTGCATCGAGTGCATTATCACCGACTGCACTAGGGGTAAAAGAGAGGGGTTTCTGTCGCCAATCGACAAAGAAGACACACTGTTGGTGTCATACCACGTCGATCATGTAGGGCCCATTGAGTCGACTCATAAGAGATACATACACATGCTGTTTCG
Source organism: Philophylla caesio (assembly GCA_963971545.1). NCBI lineage: Eukaryota > Metazoa > Arthropoda > Insecta > Diptera > Tephritidae > Philophylla > Philophylla caesio. The sequence goes on from OZ020607.1 coordinate 89,152,553, forward strand.
AAATTTACGTTATTGTGTCCGACCAAAAGCACAGGACGAATGAATCTGCAGGATGGCCGAATGTATGATCGGTTGACAAGTCGACACGGACAGGACATAACTACTAATTACCGCACACAAAAAACTACTTGCGAACCTACAATCTAAAATTGTTACACTGTAACAAAATGGAAATAACCGATTGACAGACTAGAAAGGAATAGAATGAGGAAGTGGAGCTAAGGAAAGGGTACAAATAGAAAAGGACTGAGAGAAAAGTAGCAGCGAAAGCAGTAGGATTTATTTCCTTTTAACGTTTCACTAATAATTAAACTTTATTTCTAAAATAAATTTTGTAATCTAAACTGAATTTTTGTATAATTAATGTATAATAAAATCGGAAACCAAGCTTTGTAGAACGTACAGCGACTTTTTATTACCTACATGTATGAACATCTGATTCCGTGCCAGGCCAGTAATACTTTTAGCGTATTCACGAGAAAGTCTTATGAATGCCTCCGTGACCTGTAGAAGGTGAGCTGTAAGACGAAACTACCAGTCCGGGTCGTATCTCCGACGGAATCCAAAGCTTCCAGGTCTGCTCCGCATGAAGCATATGCCCCCTGTCAAAATGTGTTCTTTTGTATACGTAGCCGTCAGATACGCATAAATCAGGTAGCTTGTCCTTGTTGTATGTATTCGTCAGACTCTAAATATGGCGATTCTAGGCGAACATCAACTACTCTTTCAGGTACAACATTTTGAGAGCCTCTGCAATGTTCGATAATAAAATCGAATAGAAAATTGAATTCAACATTTTTAACCTGAACTATAAAAATAAACAGAATAAATATAATTCATGTCAAAGCAAATAATCGTAGAAAATAGAAAGACATTAAAAAATACTACAAAAATTGCTTTTTTGTATTTAGTGGCTAATCTTTAAGCTCGTTTATGTTACGAAATATTTAATACTTTTATTTTCTGGACGCTGTGGTCGCGTTGGTAGCGGTGCGTGCTATAACTTGATATGCCGGTGAGTTCGAGGTTCGAATCTCAGTCAGGGCAAGCAAAACCTTAATCGTAGAACAAGTTTTTTCTAATAGCGGTCACCCCTCGGCAAGCAATGGCAACCCTCCGAGGGTATTTCTGCCATGAAAAAGCTTTTCATTAAATACATCTGCCGTTCGGAGTCGGCACAAAACTGTAGGTCCCTCCATTTGTGGTATAATATAAAGACGCACACCAAAATTGGTAGGAGATGCTCGGCCAAACACTGAGCTATATAGTGTACGCGCCAAGATTATTATATATTATAGTTAATTATGTATAGTGTACGCGCCAAAAATTATATTATTATTATTATTTTCTGGACAATTATTCTCAAACTTGCTCAAATATAATGAGATCAGGCGATTGTGCGGACGTTTGTAGTAGTTTCGGGCAGTTGTAGACAAGCCCAATATTCGCAGCTATTGAGGTGTGATTGGGGTGGTTGTCCTGATAAAATGCTAAGTTGTTCAATACACCAAACCATTCCGCGCTTTGCTTCACATTAGCTTAAAGGCTGTTGAGGCATTGGAACTTATCTATGCGCTTCAAACACAGAGTCACCTCCATGCTTAACGGCAACCTTCATGTTTTTCGGCTCAAATACAGTATTTGACCTTTCTCAAAGCGTAGCACTTTTAAATTACACTTGCTTACATCACTGTATAATACCTTTAAATATATAAATAATATAATAAGTATAAATAAATAATGTTTTAAAGATATTTTACCGTTTTATAGAAGTCTTATCCATAGTTATATATTTATTGGGTTATTATCGAGCAATTCGCGCATGGTAGTTACGTTTTTTTAATACATTTCGGACCGTTTCTTTTAACATTTTATTTATTGCCGATTTCTCTAAAAGTTTTTCCTTCTGCATGCAATTGTGTATTTAGTCGGCGTTTCCCTATGGTTATCTATTTTCTTATAACAAACTACAAACGTATGCATCTTTTTTTTTTGGTTGTTGTGGTTTCCGACAGGGTAATTATACGCTGTATTTTGGAACGAATTTCCGTCATCCCTTGTCGAGTTTGGTTTGGAGACAAACCGGTTTCGGCGTTGTGCCATCTTCAGTGTAATTTTTCGTTCTGGACGACGTCCAAACTTGACAAGGGATGACGGAAATTCGTTCCAAAATACAGCGTATGCATCTTACTTATATTCTTAAATGAAGTAGAGTCTAAATAAATGAAAAAACATACTTATTCCCAACTAAAATAATTTATCGTTTCAACATATATTTTAGAACATACGGTTGAGTATGTACAATTATGCGACCAAACCCAACAATCGTATATCCTGGAGTAATTAAAGGAATGGTCCTCACATTATTAAGCCCAATGTTGCGTACACGCGTCCGCGTTTCAGGCCTCCACGCCTCCAAGAAGAAACAACATATACCTGTTAAGATTAAATTAAATAAAGATCGCACTGCGACCAATCGGTCCATTTGCCTTCAGTGCCTTATAACACCTCCCCTTGCCCGAGAGCATCTATTACCTTCAAGATGGATCCCGGCGACAGCGAGTGTATATACTATTTCTTAGGCTACATCAGACCTAACGATCTTTCCCTTCAATTTTGGAAGATTGTCAATCCTTATAATATCATATTGAAAATAACACTAACAATTACCTTGTTTGTACGAAGCATTCGCCGAGATCGTATCGATTTAGTACACTTTTTGGTTGGCAAAAATCCTCTGACTGTACCCATCGCGAGGGTGCCGAATGGAAATGGACGGTGGAGTGTCGCTCGACCATGGGACTTTCGACCCATATGGCCGAAAGTCCCCAAAAAAGTGGACATTCGACCATATTTTCAATTTTCTAAAGTGGACATTCGGCCATATGGCATACTGGCACACAGTGACTTTCGACCATATTTTAAATTTAATATTATTTCATATTATTTCATTTCATTATGTTACCCACAATACTTTGCCCTTTTACAAAATGCAAAGGAGTTCTGCGCGGAAATACTGTTGATGGCGTAGCCGGAGTTTGTCCGGCCAGGGTTATTGTTTTGAAGCGCGGCTGAAGACCGCTCACGCAGAAAGGAGTTCTGGGCGGAAATACTGTTGATGGCGTAGCCGGAGTTTGTCCGGCCAGTGTTATTTTTTTGAAGCGCGACCGAAGGCCGCTCACGCAGAAAGGAGTTCTGCGCGGTAATACTGTGTGCCCTGTTCTTATTGTTGAATTTTATTAAATGCATACTTAACAATTATTTTGTAACAGGGCAAACTTAAATTTAAGCAATTGTTATTTTGGTACAATAGTTTGCCCTTTTACAAAATGCATACTTAACATATGGCCGAAAGTCCGAAAAAAAGTGTGTGCCAGTGACTTTCGACCACATTCTCAATTTAATAAAGTGGACATTCGACCATATGGTCGAAAGTCACCAGCATACAATGATCGTTAATGTTGCAGCGTTATAAAATTTACGTTAATGTTAATTTTAATGTGTGTTGGCAACACACCTACACAACGAGCTATGTAGTAACAGTAAATTTTACACGAAGATTCACGATATAAATATATTGCAATTAAACAAATTTGAAAAAAGGAGTAAATACCTCGAGATGAGGAAAAAACTGTTATGGTCGGATAATAATTGGTAAAAATACGTAGAAATAGTGCAAAGAACAATCAACCATACTTCGCCTCGCAGTACCAAGTATTCTCCGTTTAAGATCTTAACGGGCTTCGAAATGCGTGTTCCAGAAAACCCCGAACTTCGGGAGTTAGTTGAAGAAGAAGTGGCGAATAAATCTGCATGATGGCCGAATGTAGGATCGGCTGACAAGTCGACACGGACAGGAAGTAACTACTAATGACCGCACACGTAAAACTACTTACGATCCTACAATCTAAAATTATATAAAAATAATATAATTTTGGCGCGTACACTATATAGCTCAGTGTTTGGCCGAGCTTCTCCTACCATTTGTGGTGTGCGTCTTTATATTCTACCACAAATGGAGCGACCTACAATTTTGTGCCGACTCAGAACGGCAGATGTATTTAATGTGAAGCTTTTTCATGGCAGAACCACCCTCGGAGGTTTGCCATTGCCTGCCAAGGGATGACCGCTTTTTCTACGATTAAGATTTTGCTTGCCCTGACTGAGATTCGAATCTCGAACTCACCAGCATATCGAGTTATAGCACGCACCGCTACCAACTCGACCACAGCGGCCACAATCAATCTTAAATTGCAACACTGTAATAAAAGGGAAATAACCAATTGACAGACTGGAAGGCAATAGAATGAGGGAGCGAAGCTAAGGAAAGGGTACAAATAGAAAAGGACTGAGAGAAAAGTAGCAGCGAAGGCAGTAGTGTGCGGTGTGAAGGATTTATTTCCTTTTAACGTTTTACTAATAATTAAACTTCATTTCTAAAATAAATTTTGTAATCTAAACTGAATTTTCGTATAATAAATGTATAATAAAATCGGAAACCAAGCTGTGTAGAACGTACAGCGATTTTTTATTACCTACATGTGTGCACATCTGATACCATGCCAGGCCAGTAATATTTTTAGCGTATTCGCGAGAAAGTCTCATAAATGCCTCCGGGACCTGTAGAAGGTTACCTGTGAGACGAAACTACCAGTCCGGGTCGTAACTCCGACGGAACCCAAAGCTTCAAGGTCTGCTCCGCATGAAGCCTATGCCCCTGTCAAAATGTGTTATTTTGTATACGTCGCCGTCAGATACGCATAAATCAGGTAGCTTGTCCTTGTTTTCTGTCACTGCTTACATAAGTTCTATGTATTCGTCAGACTCTAAATATGGCGATTCTAGGCAAGGTTAGCGGTTAAAGTGGCTGCTAGCGATCGCGCCAGCACACCTAGGCTTTCTTTAGGCCCATTGTGGCACCACGCGGATTTGAAAAATCCCCCTACTCGAACCAACATGTGGAGACTGCGAATTTTAATAGCTTGCGAATTTCTACTTTGGCCAGATCGCAAAGGTCTCCGAAGAACTCTGATCCCAAGAATTTTCTTCTTCTAGCCCATAGTGCAGGACATTCACATAGAAGATGCCTCATGGTTTCAGGCTCTTCTTCATTTCTGCAGCTTCTGCAGAAGTCGTTGCAGGGAACACCTAGTCTCTCTGCGTGTCTGCCGATCAGTATATGACCTGTTATGATTACTAAAGCTAAGGACAGATTTTCTCTGCTCAGCACGAGAAGACCTTCTGATCGCTTGACGTCCCAATCCGACCACAAGAGCTTGGACTTGATGCAGGTGTTCTCTTTTTCCAACGGGCCCTGCCCAGAGGGTCCATCGGACCAGCAGTCTCTTCCAGGAATTAGTATGTTGAACCTCTTTGTGAAGCTTTGAATGGGGGCGCAGTAATCTGTAATTTGCGAGCCTAATTTGTTTGCGATTGTTGCGTGTCCTACTTGACTAGACTTCCATATGGGCAACTCCCGTAGTCTAAGAGCGGCACACGCCGCGAACTGTTTTCCTGCGATATCAATCGGGAGGATATTTAGTATGGTGTCTAAAGCTTCCGAGGGGGTTGTACGCAGAGCGCCACCTATGCATATCAGCGCCGATCTTTGCACCCTTTGCAGTGCTGATTGTGTGGTTTTCTTATCGAGACATGGGCACCACACCAGTGCCCCATGTAGCAGGATTGGTCTGACTAGCGCTGTGTATATCCAGTGTATAATTTTTGGAGATAAGCCCCATTTTCTTGCGATGGCTCCCTTGCAACTGTAAAGGGCCACCCTAGCCTTCTTACTGCGCTCCTGGACGTTCTGAGTCTACGAGAGCTTTTTGTCTAGTATCACGACTGGATATTTTGCGACGTACACTAGCCTCAGTGCTCTATTTGCCACTACGGGAAGCCTGAGAGGTGGGATCTTATATTTTCTTGTAAAAAAAAAAAGTTCGGTTTTGTAAGGGCTTACACCCAGACCTTTGTCTTTGGTCCAGTTCTCTACCTTTTTAAGTTTTCCTGCATGATGTCGCACAGCGTCTGAGGAAATTTACCCCTTACTACCACCGCAAGGTCGTCGGCATAAGCTCCTACCTTCGATCCTCCCCCCTCCTCCAGGGATTTCAGTAGGCCGTTAATACCCACCACCCACATAAGAGGAGAAAGGAACCCACCTTGCGGGGTTTCTCTGCTTGTACAGCGTTTTAAAGTTACCTCCGCTAACTGTGCCCTCGCAACCCTGTCAAGCAGTAGGTTTTGTACTAGGGATACCAGATGTTGATCGACGCCCAGCTTGGCCAGAGCACTTGTGATCGCTAGAGAATCTATGTTATGATATCAGTGTGTACACCTTGACCTGCAGGGAGTTCTCTATTAACGACACAACTTGATGATGCGCCGTTTCAGTGGACTTCCCCTTCATGTAAGCATGCTGGGAAGATATTAATTTGTGCGTTATTAAATCTCTAATGTGGCAATCAATTACTCTCTCTAGTACCTTCAGTTGAAAGGAGCAGATACTTATAGGCCTAAAGTGTTTGGGATTTACGTGAAATATTCTACCTGCTTTGGGAATAAAAACAACCCTTGATTCCTTCCACATTTTAGGAATATAGTTGAGGTTTAACCCCGCTATATACATAGCATGCAGCCAAGTTGCACTTAGCTCCAAAGATTGCTGAAGCTGCACTGGTGACACTTCATCTGTACCCTTTCCTTCTAGGGTTTAAATGTCTCAATTACCCAGGTTACTTTCTCTAATGTGAGGAAGTCAGCAGCCGCCGATTGTTCCTTCACTGCAGTCGATCTGTTCGGGAGCCCACCCGCCGCATACGGAAAGTGCGTCTCCAGGAGAAGTCTGAGAGTGTCCTCTGCCGACCCCGTTCACGTCCCGTCCGGCCTTAGCAAGGTTCTTGGAGCTATACGGGGTGAGCCGGAGAGAACCTTTCTCAGCCTTGATCCCTCCGACACAGATTCCATAGAGCCGCAGTAGTCCCGCCAAGAAGATCTCTTAGACTGCCTTAAGAGCTTTTTATAGTCCCCTAGGTGGGACCTGCAAATTTCCCCTTGTAAGTCACTTTGGGTTCTTTTGGCTAGGTTAAATAGAGTTCGACAGATTCTGCGAGCCTTGTCAAATTCTACACTCCACCACGGTGGTTTCCTTTTGCCTTTTGGCTTCTTAATTGGGCAGGCCTTATCAAGAGCCTTCCCACATGCCATGGCTACACCGTACTCTTACTCGTTTGCCTGAAAGTCGCTTATCTAGTTCATTACTGTATCTAGGCCAGTCGGCATTTTTAAGGTTTCTCATGGGTTCAGTCCTAGGCGAGACCCCTCTAAGTAGAAAGAGATGTATCGAATGGAATGCTCTTCAAGCACTTACCAATTTCTGACCACCGCCTCTGCTTCCAGCGACACGAGAGTCACGTCCAGGACTTCCCTTCTACTACTGGTTACAAAGGTGAGTTCACTACCTCTGTTACTTAAAGCTACGTTGGCTTTTAATATGAAATCGAAGAGTGACTGACCTCTTTCGTTGGTGTTGCTGATGCTCCATGTGAAGTGGTGCGCATTCGCGTCACCGGCAAGAATCAGCGCTCCCGCTGTGTACTGAGCGACCTTTTCCACCATCGGCGTCGGAATTGGTCTATCGTGGGCCAGATACATAGAGGTTAGCCGGATCACCTGACTATTGACCTCTAGGCTCATGGTCGTCGTGTCCTCGTCATTAAATTGAGGAAGAAACAGAAATTTTAGTTTCGAGTTAACAAGAATGCAAGCTCTAGGTCTACCCACAGTTGCCCCCACTTACCAGTGTATACTCCGTCGTCTGGAGTCCATAAATTCTATGCCCAACAGTCCAGGGCTCCTGGATGAGGGCGATATCTGCTGCCCCCCTTTTCGCCAGCTGGAGCAGCAGTGCAGCAGACGGTGCTTTACAATGGTGGTGGTTGATCTGGACGACGCGCACCATCTTGGACGCATCCTCTTTCCCCCTCCACCGTAGTACGGTTGGCTTAGTCGTCATCGTCCGACATAAGCTCCTCCTCCGTATACTTGCGGAAGGTGGACCCAATGCCCAGCGACGACGTCGAGGACGCACAGCCCTCGGACAGATCATGCATCCATCAACCTGGCCAGGCTCTGCATCCCCTTCATCCTCGCTAATCTGGTCCACCTCCGCTTCTACGCTGCGCGCGGTATTGATGTCGTTCATCGCCGTGATTTTCATCCACCACAGCTAGGATGATCTTCTCCTTTGCGACTTCCGAAAGGGTAGACCGTGGGTTTAACCCTTTTTGGCTTATTCTGCGCAACCTTCATCAATCTTTCGCGCTTATTTGCCCCTCTGGAGCAGTCAGCTGGAAGTTGGGCATGATAGCATTTGCCCACTCGATTTCTGCCAGAATCTCCGCACGATCACCGGGCAGCGCCCGATTACAGAGATCCTCCGCTAGGATCCGCGCACCAGCTTTTGCAGCCCCCATTGTAGCAACCTGCCTACCAGGTTCGCCTCCGCTGGTGCTTGGAACTATTCTCGAGGGCTTCCCGCCCCCTAAGCGCTTCTTTGAAGATGCAAGCCTCGGTATCACCAGAGGATTGCTGCCCTTCACTCCTGCTTCTTGAGAGACTGCTCTTCCGACAATTTGCGAGTGCCGGTCTCGTTTTTTTTTGTTTTTGTTGGTGTGTTCATAACTTGATCCCACGAGTAGCGGAGAAAGGGGTTCGTCCACCACAGGCAGAGATCCGCATTACCCGGGGTAAGGCCTGAATACAACTGGGTGCGGCCCGGTTCCCAGAGGGCGCCGTACGAGACTGGGCTATTTTGGGGCTCTCAGCCAGGCTAATCATCAGCATGGTACGCATGACACCTTGATCCAGCCTTTCCCTTAGAGACCACGATCAAAAACCATTTCCATATAGCAGAGCCATTGAGAGACATAAGCACATGAAACTGATCCCTGATCTTGGCTGAGCACCTTCCCGACATCGTACGGGATTTCTCTATAGGGACAACATTTTGAGAGCCTTTGCCATGTTCGATAATAAAATCGAAACCCTGCAATATTAGGCTCCACCTCTTGAGTCTACCACACCATATTGTTTATTCGTCCAGTTGCAACAGTTCATTGAATATCAAATCGTTTGTTGAAGTGCAAGTGTGCAAGTATGGGTGCCGATATTAAGATTGGTTACCAAACAAACAAACAAGCATATTAAATTATCTGATTTTATATTTTTGGTGATGCAGTCGTGCAGTAATGTTGAATGAAGCGTCGGTACCAGCCCGCCATGCCCAGGAACCGTCGCAACTGCTAAAGGCTTTTTGGCTCGGGAACACCTATCACAGCCGCTACCTTGCTGACATCTGTCCGAAACCAGCCATTACACATAACGTGCCCAAAATATCGAACCTCTTAGAAGCAAAACTTGCTCTTCTCCACATTTATCGTTAACTTTGCGCCGGGTAAGCACCGAGCGACCTTTTCTAACAAACATATCTGAAATAGAAAATCTTCAGACCACACTAACAAATCATCAAGGTAGACAAACACAGATTCAAGCAACGAAGCAGGTATAACTTTGTCAATCAGTCGACACATTCTCTGCGCTGCATTGCAGAACCAGAACAGCATTACCGTAAATTGGTAAACGGGTCTCCCTGGCACTGTAAAAGTAGTAATCTCTCTTGACTTTTTCTCTGTGGGATTTTGCCAGAACGCGTGCTTTAAGTCTATTACTCCCATACTTAGCATTATGTCCAATCCTTCATACAATAATATTTGTTTCGCAGGTGAAATGGGATAAATGGGAACTGAACACAATATACAACATAGCAACAAACAACGGATATAAAAAGGAGCTCGTGGATAAATTCAGAAAAATGTATGCAATTCAAAAAATAAACGACAGAGAGCTAGACGAAAAACCTTGAACAGTAATGAATTACACAGGAAAAATGATATACAAACTTGCAAATTTTATCAGAAAGTATAATATCCACACGGCGTTCAAAAACTGGAAATAACCTGGAAAGGATACGTAAATGCAGCACCAATGAAGAAGACCCATTCAACAAACAAGGCGTGTATAAACTGACCTGTGAGTGTCAATATAGCTATATTGAACAAACAGAACGTAAAGTAAGAAGAAGGTTTCGTGAACACATAAGGGACTACAACAACAGGATACGAAAACCAACGGCAATACCTGAATCTAATTGTTCAAACCATCTGGTAAACGCAAAATGTTCACCAGCAAACAGAAAGAAACCTGTTAAGGTATTGCACGTACAACAAAAAGGACGGCGCCTAAATGCTCTTGAAAACATGGAAATATATAAACTAAAAACATTTGATGCGACGATAATAAACGAACAAATAAACAGCAACTCTGATTTGATATTTGCACCATTAAAACGTGTTTACAAGAAAACAAAGCAAAAACGTAGGTAAATTGACAGAATACAAAACAAACTTACAATACCCAAACTGACTACAATTACTGACTTTCTACCTGTTCTTACCACGAAGGTAGATTCGAGATAAAATATTCCCTTTTGTATTCTAACCGTGCGAGACTTCAGGTCCCTATACTCAGGACACTAAACATTTGTAATCATTGACAACTATGCACCAATACCTGCTTGACCAAAAAACGAAAAAAAAATACGGAACAACAGACCTAAACTGAACAGAACGAAAATTGACACTGAAGATGGCACAACGCCGAAAGCGTTTTGTCTCCAAACCGAACTTGACAAGAGATGACGGAAAATCGTTTTAACAAATATCAACATAATAAACTATATGTAAAAACAAGTCTGTCTAAAAGCCCATAAAAATACCTTTCATTTAATATATATTATTATACAAAAAATACTTTGAAGCGTGATGTTTTAGAGTAAGTTGGCAACCTATTTCTTAATTCTCCGTATATAACTGTAAATAATAACAGAACGCATATGATTTGATTTTATTGTCATTTTGAAATGCGTATAATTGTGTATATATATTTAGCTGTTTTATTTAATTTTTACCAATTGTCGTTCATGCGGCAAGCCCCGGCAACGCATACAACAGTAATTCCGTGACGAACTTTACGCGTGAGCGGCCTTCGACCACGCTTCAAAAATAACCCTGGCCGAACAAACTCCGGCTTCTCCATCAACAGTATTTCCGGGCAGAACTCCTTCCAGCGTGAGCGGCCTTCGGCCGCGTTTCTAAAATTAACCCTTGCCGGACAAATTCCGACTACGGCATCAATAGTATTTCCGCGCAAAACTCTTTTATCGGAGCAATAGTTTGAGAAATATTAATTTGCGTCACAAAAAATGGCACCATCAACGGGACGTATTATTTACTAATGCCTATTATATGTGAATTCAACATTTCTAACCTGAAATATGTAAATAAACAAAATTAGTAGAATTCATGTCAAATCAAACAATCGTAGAAAATAGAAAGACATTTAAAAATTCTATAAAATCTGATTTTTAGTATTTAGTGGCTAATCCTTTGGCGTTTTTTGCAGCATTTAACGTCTTAGTTTTCAGAGCTTTAAGTTCGTTTATGTTCCGAAAAATTTAATATTTTTATTTTCTGGACAATTCCTCCCAAACTTGCTCAAATATATTGAGATCAGGCGATTGTGCGGACGTTTGTAGTAGTTTCGGGCAGTTGTAGACAAGCCCAATATTCGCAGCTATTGAGGTGTGATTGGGGTGGTTGTCCTGATAAAATGCTAAGTTATTCAATACACCAAACCGTTCCGCGCTTTGCTTCACATTAGCTTAAAGGCTGTTGAGGCATTGGAACTTATCTATGCGCTTCAAACACAGAGTCACCTCCATGCTTAACGGCAACCTTCATGTTTTTCGGCTCAAATACAGTATTTGACCTTTCCCAAAGCATAGCACTTTTAAATTACACTTGCTTTCATCAGTGTATAATAACTTTAAATATATATTTATTATAATAAGTAGAAATAAATAGTGTTTTAAAGATATTTTACCGTTTTCTAGAAGTCTTATCCATAATTATATATTTATTGGGTTAGTTTCGGGCAATTCGCGCATGGTAGTTATTTTTTTAATACATTTCGGACCGTTTCTTTTAACGTTTTATTTGTTGCCGATTTCCCTAAAACTTTTTCCTTATTCTTGCAACTTTATAATTAGTCGGCGTTCCTGTATGTTTATCTGTTTTCTTATAACAAACTACAAACGCAGGAATACGACTTCGTGCATAGACAAGGCACGAAAGTGAGTAAAGGAAGATTCGATGATTGTGCATAGGGAAGGTTATGAAGATTACTTCTTGAAAAACGACATTCTGTTTAAAGATATCACTAGGCAATTAATCGTTATACCGGAACCAATGGAAGAGAAGATAATTACTACAGCGCTCCGTCAGGGCCTCTTTCGGCTAAGAAAACAATATAGATGGTCGAAAAGTCATACTACAAGTATTCGCCGTTTAAGATCTTAACGGGCATCGAAATGCGTGTACCTGAAAACCCTGAACTTAGGGAGTTAGTTGACGAAGACAACTTTGAAGAGTTAGCTGCTGAACGAGAAGGACTGCGTAGCGAAGCAATAGATAATATCCAAAAGCTCCAACAAGAGAATAGGAAAACTTTTAACGCAGATAGAAAGAAAGAAAGAATTTACGAGGTCGGGTCGTTAGTAGCCATAAAACATACGCAATTTGGGTCGGGAATGAAGTTAAAGCCAAAGTTCATGGGGCCTTATAAATTCACTAAAAGCTTAGAGCACGGTCGTTACGAGGTCGTGAAAGTTGTAAACCACGAGGGTCCGTGCCAAACGTCTACCGTAGCAGAATCTATGAAGCCTTGGTCATTCAGGGCGAATGAATCTGCAGGATGGCCGAATGTAGGATCAGTTGACAAGTCGACACGGACAGGACGTAACTACTAATTACCGCACACGTAAAACTACTTACGAACCTACAATCTAAAATTGCAACACTGTAATAAAAGGGAAATAACCGATTGACAGACTGGAAGAGAATAGAATGAGGGAGTGAAGCTAAGAAAAGTGTACAAATGAAAAAGGACTGAGAGAAAAGTAGCAGAGAAGGCAACAGTGCGCGGTGTTTAAGCCGCCGCCGCCGCCAAGTAAACCAACCGGCCGTACGCCCGTTTGGGACATCGGCTCGGCTTTTCGGAGTTGCCCGAGCGGACCGAGCTTCCGGCCGTCCACCACAGGAGCCTGCCGCCGACAACGCAGGAGTTAGTCCAAAACCTTAGCTCAGAAACCGCGCACGCGACTGCACAATAATCAATTTGTGAATTTAATAAATTTTTTGAATTACTGTGTAAATTTATTAAAAATTAAAGAATTGGTAATATGAAAGTTGAAATCAAAGGTGCGGAAAATTAATTAAAAAAAAAAAAAATGGAAACTTAGAAAAAGGTGGTGAGTGCGAAAGGCTGCCAAAATGGGTTAATTATTGGTCCTTCGTAGCCAACCTTGGCACAGCCCTATTCAAATATTAAAAATATAAAACACTCGTTCGTTCGCCAAAAAAAAAAAAACAAAAAAAAAAGTATTGTGTAAAATAAAACATAAAAACAACTTGACAAAAAGAAAAGTTGTTGAAAAAAAACAAAAAAAAAAAAAGGTATTGTGTAAAATAAAACATAAAAACAACAAAAATATTACAAAAAGTTACGAGTGCTACAAAAACCAAAAAACGTGACAAAAAGAAAAGTTGTTGAACAAAACCAAAAAAAAAAAAAAGTGTTTTTGGCAAAAATATAAGTTTTACAAACAAAACCAAAAACTGAACCACAAAAACAAAAAAAAAACAAAAAAATCAACGGCAACAGCTTTAAGTGGCAACAGCAGCAGCATTTGCAGCAACACAAAATTCAGACGGTGCAACATCCGCAGCAGCAATAGCCTAAAATTCCAATCCTGCAACAACAGCAGTGTGGGCAGGCCACAGGATCGCAAACAAAAATTAATAAAAAAGGAAAGTAAAAAGTCGTAAGTAGGCACATTTTTTAATTTCCATAAAAAATTCAAAACATCCTTCATTTTCCTGAAGGTCATATTGTTTTCAAAAAAAGGAAACTGCATGCGAGAGCATATGTACATATGTACATGCATGTATCCACAAATAAAAAGCGGATATTTGCTTACCGCGGAAACTTTCATTTCGGTAATTTGCCGCTATTAATAAAAATACCAAAAAGGTTGGGGAAAATAATCCGTTTTACCCAAAAAGCGGTATACATATATTCACTTACCGCCAATTTATACATATATGGATGTATGTGTATACATATACATACGCGCATATATGCATGGTACATATTTAAAAAATATTCCGTTGCAGTTTTAAATGCCTACTGTCCCACTGTAAATAATAAAATATCAGCCGATTACTTTCCCTACTTACCAATTTCTGCCGTTGTTCGCAAAAGTCGTTGAACTTAGCCAAAGTGCCGAAAAACAGAAGGGCATTCACTCTTGCTTATTACATTATCTGCCAATATTCGCTTACCACCCAGCACTTTGTAACGAAGAGAGTGGCTATAATTTTTCAAATAATTCAGCCACCACTCAGCCAACGCTTTTTCTCCGATCTTGGCTTCTCTTTTTTAACCATTTCGCTTTACTCGGCCGCACTCACCAAGCTAAGAGAGTTCAAACAAAGCGCGCTCACGACTCACCAAGTGCAGTATCCACAACTCTTCCGCATACATACATATGTACATACACTTCGACTTTTCAACATAAATAAATATTCACATATATATATATAAAAGTGAAAGTGTTTGCGTTCTTTTTTGTGTTACATAAAATAAAATTCCCAATTTGCGGATTTTAGTTTGGCAGTTCGGTTTCCAAGCATCCAAGTTTAATTAAAAAAAAAAAAAAAAACGCAAACACCGCTACAAAACCTTACTCAGTTCCAGGTTCTCTGTGGCACTAAGTGCCAATTTTTCTGGTAATTATGGGTTTTTTTTCCATAAACTCACAACGCAATTTTATCGGTTACATATTTTCTTACGAGGAATCCGAGTTATCCCAAATGCCACTTGGACACAGACATTGAGACACGGTCAAAAACCGCTGCGCTAGAAGCCAGCGTGAAAACCAAAACTTAAACTTTTGACCCCTCCCCGCAAAAGTTTATAGCGGAAAGTGACAGTCTCATGAGGTACTGTGCACGATTCAGTGATGCGCCAATTCAAGACCACACAGAATCGTATCTGATGATAAAAGACAAATCAATAGATAATTGTTGGGCACTGCTTCAATCGGTTTATGATATGGTTTTTCAAAAACGGATGATATCCTTCCGGATACTTTCAAGAATGCTGTTGAAGGCAAATACTATGCTTGCCTTGAACAATATGAGGTGACCAAAGCAAGAATTGCTGATCAACTCACGTTGATGAAAGCAATTGCTGAGCCGAGACCACCATCCCGCGTGGAACACCCCTCGGCGGAGGCAAACGTCTGCCTTCAAGTCCCACCTTGTGACACGGAGACATTTTATGGTGGTTATGAAGAATGGCCCGCTTTTCGTGACATGTTCACAGCGGTATACATCAACCACCCGAAGCTCTCCCGTGCTCAGAAATTGTATCATCTTCGATACAAAACCCAAGGAAAAGCCGGCTCAATTGTAAAGCAATATTCGCGATGACAATTTCGAGCTGGCATGGGAAGCTTTACGGTCACGATACGAAAACAAACGCATCCTGGTTGACAACCAGATCAAGATTCTTATGACTCTGCCCATTATACAAACCGAAAATAGTGATCAACTTCAGAAGCTGCAAACCTCGATAAAGAACTGTCTGTCGATACTTCATTCCCAGGATGTTAAGACAGACAGCTGGGATCCCATCTTGGTATACATATGCTCATCAAAGCTGCCCGAAAACACATTGTCACTTTGGGAACAATCTCTCTCTTCCCGAAGAGATTTACCCACATGGTCTCAAATGGATGACTTCCTTACTTCAAGATACGAAGTAGTCGAAAGATTGATTCGGCTTCATCCATACCAAAGTAAAACAAAACCTGTCACTCATCAAAATGCTTCGCAAAGCAGGCCCTTTAACAGGACCAACGCTTTCGTGGCAGAATCGACGAGAGAAGTATCCTGTGCCTTCTGCAACTCTCCTCATCGAATTTCGAATTTCGGTTCCGAACCGTATACAATTCGTAAACCAAAGCAAGTTGTGCAAAAACAGTCTTGCTAATTCTCACAGCACTAATGAATGCCCGAGCAAGTGATCGTGTACACATTGCCACCAAAGGCATCACTCACTGTTGCACGTCAATCCAAAGCCACAAGCTCGCCGCTCTAGTCCGAGAACCTTTGGTACCTCTGCGCAGCACACTACTGCCACCTCGATATCTCCCGCTCGAAAAGTGCAGTCAAGCTCCAATTCCAGCGAGCAGCCGTGCTGTTCCAAACAGGCACACATACAATCATTGCATGCAGCCAATGACAGCAAAATTTTTCTTCCAACTGCCATGGTCGCAGTGGAACGCGAAGGGGAATTGTTTCAACTTACAGCCTTAATTGACCAAGGTTCACAAAAGACTTTTATTTCCTCTAAAGTTCAAAAATGGTTAAAACTTCCATTCGAACATTCCAGCTTCGAAATATCTGGCATGGGTGGACACGTCGTCCAAAACTCATCCAGACTTTATCCTCTTACACCGGTTGCATCCAAAACCAAGCAAAGGATAAAAGTTCAGGCTATTGTGTTACCACAATTAACGAGGCATATGCCAACATTCTCCATTAGCCATGAACATAGGCAGCAGTTCAAAATCCTTGAGCTCGTTGACCCCAATTGCCACATATCAGCACAGACTGATATGGTCATTGGCAGCGATATTCTTCCACACATCCTGCTGAAAGGTATACAAAATATTTGCGATACCATACTTGCACAAAATACAATATTTGGCTGGATTCTTAATGGTCAAATAACGGAAAAGGTTGTGTCATTCTCGACACAAGTAGAAGAATGCTCGAACGCAGACCTCAGTTCACAACTGAGAAAGTTTTGGGAAGAAGAAGAAATTCCACAGCCTCCGCAAATATCTCTGGAGGATCGGGCATGTGAGAATATGTATGCAACAACAACGGCACGTGCTCCAAACGGTCGATACTTTGTGCGACTTCCATTCAAGGAAGATTTCCCCAAAAAACTCTTTCTTTTCTCTTTTCAGCGAATTTTATTTCGCAAATCGGCTGACTCTCCGGTCACCGATTACAATCTCAAAACCGTTACATCCGCCCTATCTCGCTATCCGTACATTACATCAATAAGCTGATGATACGAGAACGATATTCCCATTGGTGGCGCCAATACTCAGAAACCAGACGTATGTGGATGACATCCTCTCAGGAAGTCATAACATTGACGACGCCACCGAATCACTTATTCAAGTGATCAAAGCCCTAAAGTCAGCTGGTTTCGTATTAAAGAACTTGACGGCCAATCATCCGGCCATATTAGAACAGTTTCTGAGGATCTTCTCGACTCCAACTTTTTAAAATTTGAGAGCGCTTCCACAACCAAAACTCTTGGTATTCGCTGGAACGCGCTTACAGACAAGTTTTCCTACACCATTCTGCCTATGTCACAAAAAAATGCCGTAACAAAACGACAAATTTGTCGTCTGTCGCACGCCTTTTTGACCCGGCAAGATGGCTGTCGCCAGTGATGATTCAGGCAAAGATTCTGCTTCAAGAACTTTGACTAGATGGCGTCGATTGGGATGAATGTGCAAAGCCCGGAGCGTTATTAAAATGGCAACAGTTCGCAGAAAATCTGCCAGCCATCTGCCAAATCGAAATCCCTCGATGGGTTAATTTCTCTCCGAGGCAAGATACTCAAATCCATGGGTTTTGCGACGCCTCGGAAAAAGCGTATTGCGCAGCGATCTACATCCGCGTACATACTCGCAACCAAATAAAATCCTCTCTTCTGGTTGCAAAAGGCAAAGTGGCACCAATCAAGACGGTAAGCTTGCCACGTCTAGAGCTCTGTGGCGCAGTCTTACTTGCAAAACTAGTCACGGTTGTTCGAAAACAACTCGGCTTAGATGTATGCAACACTTTCTTATGGTCGGATACAGAGATTGTGCTAGCTTGGCTGGAAAAGCCACAGTGCACATGGAAAACCTATGTATCCAACCGTACCTCTCAAGTCCAAGAGTTTCTACCGAACGGTACATGGCATCATGTTGCTAGTGCTGACAATCCTTCTCTTGCGCACTCCACGTGACTGCGTACATGTTCCGCTTCGTGAACAATGCGCGGAACAAATCTAAGAATCTGACCCATGACGAGTTCCAACAAACAAAAACGCGTCTTATCGAGACGGCGCCGTTACGTCATTTTCCGAATGAAAAAAAAACGCGCTGCAGGATAAAAAACCCATTAGCAAAAAAAGCCCTCTTCTTGTTCTCAATCCGATAATGGACAAAGACGGTCTACTTCTGGTTAATGGGAGATTGGTGCATGCCACGTTGAAATTCAACGAAAGACACCCAATCATTCTTCCAACAAAATCGAGGTTCTGCCAGCTATATTTCGAGTTTCTACATTCGCTGCTTCTTCATGCAGAAATGCGATTGATGCTTCAAATGGTAAGGCAAGAGTATTACGTACCAAAGCTAAAACCTCTAATTAAACGATGCATTTTCCAATGCAAAGTGTGCACTCTTTATAAGCAACGAACACGCACACAAATAGTGGCCGCTCTGCTCAACGCGCAACTGAACGCGACTTCGTTAAATTTCTTAACGAATGCTCCACAGACATTGTTCAAAAATATGCTCCTCAAGGCATCAATTGGCAATATATACCACCCGGAGCCCCACACATGGGAGGCTTGTCGAAATCCGCAGTAAAAAGCGTTAAAATCCATCTAAAGAAAATCGGTGCATCCCACAATTTCATATTTGAAGAATTCACGACGGTATTGGTGGAAATTAAAGCGGTTCTCAACTCGAGACCTTTGTCCGCACTATCACAGGATCGGGCTGACTTTACAGCGCTAACTCCAGGTCACTTCATTCGAGATGCACCGCAAATTGCAATTCCCGAGCCTAACGCTGAAGACCTCTCTCTACTTAATCGCTGGGAGAAAGTCAAAGTGCTTTCCCATCAATTCAGCCATAGATGGAAAGAGGAATATCTTAAGGATCTTCAAAAAAGATATAAGTGGAAAAATCCAGACCACAATCCTCAACCAGGCGATCTCATTGTGATAAAACAAGATTCGCTCCCGCCCACTGAGTGGAGACTGGGACGAATCGAGAGGGTTCGCCACGGGCCTGATAACCTTGTACGTGTTGTGGAAATCCGTACGCAACACTGGGTTGTCATGCGCCCTCTGGTTAAACTGTGTTTCATCCCAAAAGCGCCAACTTCGCGCGTATCACAGTAATAAAACGAAAAAAAGGAAACCATCTCTACATACCATCCCTACACTATATCTACTATAGTAAAAACTTAAAACATCCCGTTTTAAAAGTCATCCCAAGTACTTCTCGTTTCCGTTTGCTCTTCTATTTTCAGATTGAAACCGTTAATGGCTAAAGCTTGCCCTCTGCCACCAAGCGCGGAGACAGAAAATTGTCTCCAATGTAGACTCTGCCATCGGTACCACGCGCTGCGGACCTGCCCAGCCTTCAAGTCCATGAAGCCACCACAACGCTTGGCTGTAGTACGGGCGCGAGGCTACTGCGTCAACTGCCTCGCGCTCACCCACACCACCGGTGAGTGCGACTCAACGGCAGCTGCAAGAGCTGCGGGCTCGCGCACCATACGCTGCTCCACCTGGCAGCTAAGCAGAAAGGGCGCATATGCAAACGGCCATCCAAGCAGCAAGCTAAACCCAAACCTGCCGCGCCCAGCAGCAAGTTCCAGCGCAGCCAAAGGAACACGCGAGGTAAACGCGTGCCTTCACCGAGGAAGCTGGTGAAACCCACGCAGAAGACAACGACGAAGAAGACTGCGAAGAAAACGATGCCGCGCACTGCGGCCGGCCTGCAGACAAACCGATACCGGGGCCGCACCACTCAACGCGTGCTAGACAACACCATCCGCGCCTTGAAAGATCTGCAGAAGGCGCTTACAGGCGCATCCCTGCAGGGCGGGGAGGATGTTTCAGCCGCCGCCGCCGCCAAGTAAACCAACAGGCCGTATGCCCGTTTGGGACATCTGCTAGGCTTTTCGGAATTGCCCGAGCGGCCGGACGTCCACCACAGCAGCCTGCCGCCGACAACGCAGGAGTTAGTCAAAAACCTTTGTTCGGAAACCGCGCAAGCGACTGCACAATAATCAATTTGTGAATTTAATGAATTACTGTGTATGTAAATATATACAAAATTAAAGAATTGTAAATATGAAAGTTGAAATAAAAGGTGTGGAAAATTAATTTAAAAAAAAGGTGGAAACTTAGAAAAAAGGTGGTGAGTGCGAAAGGCGGCCAAAGTGGGTTAATTACAGGTACAACATTTTGAGAGCCTTTGCATTGTTCGATAGTAAAATAGAAAGCCTGCAATTTTAGGCTCCACCTCGCGAGTCTACCACAACACATTGTTTAATAGTCAAATCGAAACAGTACCCCGTCCACTCCGTCAGTCGATGCCTCACATTGAATGTAAAATCGTTTGTTTAAGTGCGGGTGTGCAAGTACGGGTGCCGATATTAAGCTTTGCCTAAGTACCTCAAAGGTTACCGACCAACCAAACAGTCATATTAAATTTTCTGATTTTATATTTTTTGTGATGCAGTCGTGCAGTGGTACTGCAATGGTCGCGTAATCTTGAATGAAGCGTCGGTACCAGCCCGCCATGCCCAGGAACCATCGCAACTGCTTATGGGTTTTTGGCTCGAGAAAACCTCCCACAGCCGCTACCTTGCTGGCATCTGTCCGAATGCAGCCATCACCCCAAAACGTACCCAAAATATCGAACCCCTTAGAAGCAAAACTTGCTCTTCTCCACATGTATCGTTAACTTTGCTACGAGTAAGCACGGAGCGACCTTTTCTAACAAACATATATGAGATAGAAAATATTCAGAACACACTAGCAAATTTATTTATTTCAATTTCGGCTTATATCTAACACAACAACCCAGTGGTTTTAAATTCTAGTGTTAGATGCTAGGATTATGTGACTAAGTTCAACTACATTTGAATATTAATAACTATTTACTTGCTAATTAAGAATGTAGAGCCAAGGTATTTGAAACAAGAAATGTACTGATGATAGGAATAGGGAAAGTAAATGAGAAAATTACAAAAACTGCGATCATACACCTAATCTACGCTTCAGATAAATGCCGCTGTAATTCCCTCCTGAAATGCAAAGCGCTCCTGGTGCCTTTGACTGTTAGTGGTAAAGTGTTCCAAAGACGGATGACGAAGACAAAAAACTGACGTTCGGATATGAGGCAATTGCATTTAATATCAGTGATTTGGAGTGCTCGTCGGGATCGGGGAAACTGCAATCGTTCATGGAGATACATAGGCTCATGGGTGGTTAAAATTTTGTGAAGTAGTGTGAGGTATTTTAGCTTCAATAGCTTATCAAACGTTGTACCAAATATCTTAATGCTATATTTCGAGATATGTTCGCGGCGTCCGATTCTGTAGACATATCTGGCGATATTATTATAAAGAGTGTTGAGTTTTTTCTTGCTCACACTATCGCAGTTAGCATACTGCTCGCATCCATACAAAACTGTCGGCAGCAGAAAGGTTTTCGCCAACAGCAACCGAACTTTTACTGGTGTGAAATACTGAGTTGCCCAGAATGATCTAAGCATTCCATATGTTTTCCCCATTATGCTAGAAATGTGATTGTTCCATGTTAGTGTCCTGTTAAATATTACTCCAAGGTTTCTGGCAGTGTCAACAAAATCTATCACAGAATTGTCTAAAATTACTTTGGGGTATTCGTTAAGTTTGAAATATCTTCTATTAATTACCATTCATTGCAATTTTTTTGGGTTTAGGACTTATCCGTTTTTTTTTAGCCCAGTCGTTTATCAGTTCGAGGTCAAAATTTAAGTTACGAATACAGACATTGATGGACGAAAAGGGACAGCTCACATACAATTGGACGTCGTCGGCATAAATATGAATATCACAGTATTTTATTATGTTGGATATGTCATTAATATACAACACAAATAACAAAGGGCCAAGTATTGACCCTGCGGAACACCCCTAGACGTAAACAGAAATTCAGACAGAGCACTACCAACACTAACAGCTTGTGATCTATTTTTAAGGTAAGATCTAATATGGTCCAATGCTGATGACGAGAAATTAACCAAGTTTTTTAGCTTCAAAGTTAAAAGTAAATGGTCAACGGTGTCAAATGCTTTCGAAGAATCAAGCAGTGTTGAAAAAGTGTGAGAAATATCAGCTTCTAAAAATATTGAAATTTCTCCCTTTACCCCCTATTAATTTCCACCAAAAAAATGGCACCATCAGAATCAGTGAAAGAAGGCGTAAAACGCCCAATTTGTGTTTTTTTTCTAGAAGTGGCGAAAGCCAGCGGGTTGCAAATTAAATGGAGTAAGTGTCAGGTACTACAAAGGAAAATAAAGTTGTTAGGCTATATTATAGAGAATTGGACGATAAGACCATCAAACGAAAAAGTGAGCGCGATTTGTAACTTCCTGACGCCGACAAGCGTCAAAGCAGTATAGCATTTCTCGGTTTCACGTCATATTTTCGAAGGTTCATTGAGGAGTACGCCCTAGTAGCTTAACGGTTATCGAATTTATTAAAAAAGAACACGCCATTCAAAATGAACGATGAAAAGTTGGCTGCCTTCCAGCAACTCAAAGTGGCTCTTACTAATGCACCGGCGCTTAAGTTGTACAACGCCAAAGCTGTAACACAAGTCCACACGGACGCTTGTATGTTAGGGTATGGAGTGATGCTCCTGCAAAAGGATTTCGAAGACCAGCAGTTTCACCCCGTTCAGTTAATGAGTAGGCGAACCAGACCTTATGAAGAAAAGTACCATTCATACGAACTGGAAGTTTTGGCTATAATAGAGGCTCTTAGAAAGTGGAGGGTATATCTACTAGGTATCAAGTTAAAGATTGTTACAGATTGCAAGGCATTAACAGCCACTGTTAAAAAGTGCTATTTCTACAGGAATACGACTTCGTGAATAGGCAAGGCACGAAAATGAGTAAAGGAAGATTCGATGATTGTGCAAAGGGAAGGTTATGACGATTACTTCTTGAAAAACGACATTCTGTTTAAAGATGTCACTAGGGAATTAATCGTCATACCGGAACCAATGGAAGAGAAGATAATTACTACAGCGCACCGTCAGGTCCACTTTTCAGCTAAGAACACAATATAGATGGTCGAAAAGTCATACTTCATTTCGAAGTTAGCAGCAAAGGCTTAAAAGGTCGTTAGGAGCTGCATCGAGTGCATTATCACCGACTGCACTAGGGGTAAAAGAGAGGGGTTTCTGTCGCCAATCGACAAAGAAGACACACCGTTGGCGACATACCACGTCGATCATGTTGGGCCCATTGAGTCGACTCAAAAGAGATACATACACATGCTGTTTCGAAATTTACGTTATTGTATCCGACCAAAAGCACAGGCGCCGAAGAAGTGTTTAACAGATTGCGCGGGCAATCTGCAGTGTTCGGAAATCCGAAGAGAAATATTACGGATCGCAACACGGCGTCTATCGCCGGTATTTTTCAAAGTTATTGTAAAGAAGAACGTATACAGCATCTCCTCATTACAGGTCGAGAGGGTGCATAGAATTGCGATGGCGCCACATAAAGTCACTAAATGCTTAGAGCACGGTCGTTACGAGGTCGTGAAAGTTGGAGACCACGAGGGTCCGGGCCAAACGTCTACCGTAGCAGAATTTATGAAGCCTTGGTCATTCGGGACGATTGAATCTGCAGGATGGCCGAATGTAGGATCGGTTGACAAGTCGACACGGACAGGACGTAACTACTAATTACCCCTACTACTTACGAACCTACAAACTAAAATTGCAACAGTGTAATAAAAGGGAAATAACCTATTGACAGACTGGAAGGGAATAGAATGAGGGAGTGAAGCAAAGAAAAGGGTACAAATAAATAATGACTGAGAGAAAAGTAGCAGAGAAGGCAGTAGTGCGCGGTGTGTCGGATTTATTTCCTTTTAACGTTTTACTAATACTTAAACTTCATTTCTAAAATAAATTTTGTAATCTAAACTGAATTTTCGTATAATAAATGTATAATAAAATCGGAAACCAAGCTATGTAGAACGTACAGCGACTTTTCATTACCTACATGTATGCACATCTGATACCATGCCAGGCCAGTAATACTTTTAGCGTATTCGCGAGAAAGCCTTATGAATGCCTCCGTGACCTGTAAAAGGTGAGCTGTGAGACGAAACTACCAGTCCGGGTCGTAACTGCGACGGAACCCAAAGCATCCAGGTCTGCTCCGCATAAAGCCTATGCTTCCTGTTAAAATGTGTTCGTTTGTATACGTAGCCTTCAGATACGCATAAATCAGGTAGCTTGTCGTTGTTACAGCTTTCATAAGTTGTATGTATTCCTCAGACTCTAAATATGGCGATTCTAGGCAAACTACAACTACTCTTTCAGGTACAAAATTTTGAGAGCCTTTGCAATGTTCGATAGTAAAATAGAAAGCCTGCAATTTTAGGCTCCACCTCGCGAGTCTACCACAACACATTGTTTAATAGTCAAATCGAAACAGTACCCCGTCCACTCCGTCAGTCGATGCCTCACATTGAATGTTAAATCGTTTGTTTAAGTGCGGGTGTGCAAGTACGGGTGCCGATATTAAGCTTTGCCTAAGTACCTCAAAGGTTACCGACCAACCAAACAGTCATATTAAATTTTCTGATTTTATATTTTTGGTGATGCAGTCGTGCAGTGGTACTGCAATGGTCGCGTAATCTTGAATGAAGCGTCGGTACCAGCCCGCCATGCCCAGGAACCATCGCAACTGCTTATGGGTTTTTGGCTCGAGAAAACCTCCCACAGCCGCTACCTTGCTGGCATCTGTCCGAATGCAGCCATCACCCCAAAACGTACCCAAAATATCGAACCCCTTAGAAGCAAAACTTGCTCTTCTCCACATGTATCGTTAACTTTGCTACGAGTAAGCACGAAGCGACCTTTTCTAACAAACATATATGAGATAGAAAATATTCAGAACACACTAGCAAATTTATTTATTTCAATTTCGGCTTATATCTAACACAACAACCCAGTGGTTTTAATTTCTAGTGTTAGATGCTAGGATTATGTGACTAAGTTCAACTACATTTGAATATTAATAACTATTTACTTGCTAATTAAGAATGTAGAGCCAAGGTATTTGAAACAAGAAATGTACTGATGATAGGAATAGGGAAAGTAAATGAGAAAATTACAAAAACTGCGATCATACACCTAATCTACGCTTCAGATAAATGCCGCTGTAATTCCCTCCTGAAATGCAAAGCGCTCCTGGTGCCTTTGACTGTTAGTGGTAAAGTGTTAGAGAGACGGATGACGAAGACAAAAAACTGACGTTCGGATATGAGGCAATTGCATTTAATATCAGTGATTTGGAGTGCTCGTCGGGATCGGGGAAACTGCAATCGTTCATGGAGATACATAGGCTCATGGGTGGTTAAAATTTTGTGAAGTAGTGTGAGGTATTTTAGCTTCAATAGCTTATCAAACGTTGTACCAAATATCTTAATGCTATATTTCGAGATATGTTCGCGGCGTCCGATTCCGTAGACATATCTCGCGATATTATTATAAAGAGTGTTGAGTTTTTTCTTGCTCACACTATCGCAGTTAGCGCACTGCTCGCATCCATACAAAACTGTCGGCAGCAGAAAGGTTTTCGCCAACAGCAACCGAACTTTTACTGGTGTGAAATACTGAGTTGCCCAGAATGATCTAAGCATTCCATATGTTTTCCCCATTATGCTAGAAATGTGATTGTTCCATGTTAGTGTCCTGTTAAATATTACTCCAAGGTTTCTGGCAGTGTCAACAAAATCTATCACAGAATTGTCTAAAATTACTTTGGGGTATTCGTTAAGTTTGAAATATCTTCTATTAATTACCATTCATTGCAATTTTTTTGGGTTTAGGACTTATCCGTTTTTTTTTAGCCCAGTCGTTTATCAGTTCGAGGTCAAAATTTAAGTTACGAATACAGACATTGATGGACGAAAAGGGACAGCTCACATACAATTGGACGTCGTCGGCATAAATATGAATATCACAGTATTTTATTATGTTGGATATGTCATTAATATACAACACAAATAACAAAGGGCCAAGTATTGACCCTGCGGAACACCCCTAGACGTAAACAGAAATTCAGACAGAGCACTACCAACACTAACAGCTTGTGATCTATTTTTAAGGTAAGATCTAATATGGTCCAATGCTGATGACGAGAAATTAACCAAGTTTTTTAGCTTCAAAGTTAAAAGTAAATGGTCAACGGTGTCAAATGCTTTCGAAGAATCAAGCAGTGTGAGAAATATCAGCTTCTAAAAATATTGAAATTTCTCTCTTTACCCCGTATTAATTTCCACCAAAAAAATGGCACCATCAGAATCAGTGAAAGAAGGCGTAAAACGCCCAATTTTTGTTTTTTTTTTCTAGAAGTGGCGAAAGCCAGCGGGTTGCAAATTAAATGGAGTAAGTGTCAGGTACTACAAAGGAAAATAAAGTTGTTAGGCTATATTATAGAGAATTGGACGATAAGACCATCAAACGAAAAAGTGAGCGCGATTTGTAACTTCCTGACGCCGACGAGCGTCAAAGCAGTATAGCATTTCTCGGTTTCACGTCATATTTTCGAAGGTTCATTGAGGCGTACGCCCTAGTAGCTTAACGGTTATCGAATTTATTAAAAAAGAACACGCCATTCAAAATGAACGATGAAAAGTTGGCTGCCTTCCAGCAACTCAAAGTGGCTCTTACTAATGCACCGGCGCTTAAGTTGTACAACGCCAAAGCTGTAACACAAGTCCACACGGACGCTTGTATGTTAGGGTATGGGGTGATGCTCCTGCAAAAGGATTTCGAAGACCAGCAGTTTCACCCCGTTCAGTTTATGAGTAGGCGAACCAGACCTTATGAAGAAAAGTACCATTCATACGAACTGGAAGTTTTGGCTATAATAGAGGCTCTTAAAAAGTGGAGGGTATATCTACTAGGTATCAAGTTAAAGATTGTTACAGATTGCAAGGCATTAACAGCCACTGTTTAAAAGTGCTATTTCTACAGGAATACGACTTCGTGAATAGGCAAGGCACGAAAATGAGTAAAGGAAGATTCGATGATTGTGCAAAGGGAAGGTTATGACGATTACTTCTTGAAAAACGACATTCTGTTTAAAGATGTCACTAGGGAATTAATCGTCATACCGGAACCAATGGAGGAGAAGATAATTACTACAGCGCACCGTCAGGGCCACTTTTCAGCTAAGAAAACAATATAGATGGTCGAAAAGTCATACTTCATTCCGAAGCTAGCAGCAAAGGCTTAAAAGGTCGTTAGGAGCTGCATCGAGTGCATTATCACCGACTGCACTAGGGGTAAAAGAGAGGGGTTTCTGTCGCCAATCGACAAAGAAGACACACCGTTGGTGTCATACCACGTCGATCATGTAGGGCCCATTGAGTCGACTCATAAGAGATACATACACATGCTGTTTCGAAATTTACGTTATTGTGTCCGACCAAAAGCACAGGCGCCGAAGAAGTAGTTAACAGATTGCGCGGGCAATCTGCAGTGTTCGGAAATCGGAAGAGAAATATTACGGATCGCGGCGCGGCGTCTATCGCCGGTATTTTTCAAAGTTATTGTGAAGAAGAACGTATACAGCATCTCCTCATTACAGGTTGAGAGGGGGCATAGAATTGCGATGGCGCCACATAAAGTCACTAAATGCTTAGAGCACGGTCGTTACGAGGTCGTGAAAGTTGGAGACCACGAGGGTCCGGGCCAAACGTCTACCGTAGCAGAATTTATGAAGCCTTGGTCATTCGGGACGATTGAATCTGCAGGATGGCCGAATGTAGGATCGGTTGAAAAATCGACACGCACAGGACGTAACTACTAATTACCCCTACTACTTAAGAACCTGCAAACTAAAATTGCAACAGTATAATAAAAGGGAAATAACCTATTGACAGACTGGAAGGGAATAGAATGAGGGAGTGAAGCTAAGAAAAGGGTACAAATAAAAACAGACTGAGAGAAAAGTAGCAGCGAAGGCAGTAGGATTTATTTCCTTTTAACGTTTTACTAATAATTTAATCCGCTGCACTATAACTACGTCATTGTACAGCTCATCGTTCCATCGCAGGCGGTATTCGCCGTCGCAAAGACGCAAAGGTCCATAAATCTTTCGAAGAATTTTTCTCTCGAACACTCTAAGAGCCCTCTCATCTGATGTTGTCATCGTCCATGCTTCTGCGCCATACAAAAGGACGGGCATGATGAGAGATTTATAGAGTATGGGTTTTGGCCGTCGAGAGAGGATTTCACTGTGCAGTTGCCTACTCAGTCCGAAGTAGCACTTGTTGGCAAGAGAGATTCTGCGTTGGATTTCAAGGCTGCCGCTGTTATTGGTGTTAATGCTGGTTCCTAAGTAAACGAATTTCTCTTCTTTTTCAAATATATAACTGTCAACAGTGATTTGTGATCCCAGTCGTGAATGTGCCGACTGTCTATTTGATGACGGGAGATACTTCGTCTTGCCCTCGTTCACCTTCAGACCCATTCGCTTCGCTTCTCTATCCAGTTTGGAGAAGGCAGAACTAACTGCGCGGTTGTTAAGGCCGATGATGTCAATGTCATCGGCGTACGCCAGCAGTTGCACACTCTTATAAAAGATGGTGCCTGACCGATTTAGTTCTGCCGCTCGAACTATCTTCTCCAGCATCAGGTTATAGAAATCGCACGACAAAGAGTCACCCTGTCTGAAACCTCGTTTGGTATCAAACGGCTCGGAGAGGTTCTTCCCAATTCTGACGGAGCTGGTGCTGTTGCTCAACGTCATTTTACATAGCCGTATAAGTTTTGCGGGGATACCAAATTCAGACATTGCGGCATAGAGGCAACTTCTTTTCGTGCTGCCGAAGGCGGCTTTGAAGTCGACAAAAAGATGGTGTGTGTCGATTTTTCTTCCTCGGGTATTTTCCAAGATCTGGCGTATTGTGAATATCTGGTCGGTGGTGGATTTAGCAGGTCTAAAGCCACCCTGATAAGGTCCAATCAGTTCGTTGACGGTGGGATTAAGTCGCTATAAGTGGGATAAGTGGGAACTAAACACAATATACAACATTGCAACAAACAACGGATATAAAAGGAGCTCAGCAAAATGTATGCAATTCAAAAAAGAAGCAACAGAGAGCTAGACGAAAAACCCTGAACAGTTATGACTTACACAGGAAAATTGATATACAAACTTTTTTCAGAAAGTATAATACTTAAAAGCAGCACGAATGAAGAAGACCCATTGAACAAACAAGGCGTGTATAAACTGACCTATGAGTGTCAATATAGCTATAAAGGACAAGCAAAACGTAAATTAAAACAAGGCTTCATGAACACATAAGGGACTACAACAAAAGGATAAACCAATGGCAATACCTGAATCTAATTGTGCAAACCATCTGGTAAACGCAAAATGTTCACCAGCAAACATAAAGAAACCCGTTAAGGTATTGCACGTACAACAAAAAGGACGGCGCCTAAATGCTCTGGAAAACATGGAAATATATAAACTAAAAATACTTGATAGGAGGATAATAAACGAACAAATAAACAGCAACTCTGATGTGATATTTGCACCATTAAGGCGTGTTTACAAAAATATAATGCAAAGACGTAGGTAAAATGACAGATGCCAGCATACAAAACAAATTTACAATACCCAAACTGACTAAAATTACTGACTTTCTACCTGTTCTTACCACGAAGGTAGATTCGAGATAAAATATACCCTTTTGTATTCTAACCGCGCGAGACTTCAGGTCCCTATACTCAGGACACTAAACATTTGTAATCATTGACAATTATGCACCAATACCTGCTTGACCAAAAAAACGAAAAAAATACGGAACAACAGACCTAAACTGAACAGAACGAAAATTGACACTGAAGATGGCACAACGCTGAAAGCGTTTTGGCTCCAAACCAAACTTGACAAGAGATGACGGAAAATCGTTCCAACAAATATCAACATAATTAACTATGTGTAAAAATAAGTCTGTCTAAAATCCCATAAAAATACCTTTCATTTAATATATATTATTATACAAAAAATACTTTGAAGCGTGATGTTTTAGAGTTAGTTGGCAACCTATTTCTTAATTCTCCGTATATAACTGTAAATAATAACAGAACGCATATGATTTGATTTTATTGTCATTTTGAAATGCGTATAATTGTATATATATATGTAGCTGTTTTATTTAATTTTTACCAATTGTCGTTCATGCTGCAAGCCCCGGCTACGCATAAAACAGTATTTCCGTGCAGAACTCCTTCCTAACTCTGGCCGGACAAACTCCGGCTACGCCATCAACAGTATTTCCGCGCAGAACTCCTTCCGCGTGAGCTTCGCCCGCGCTTCAAAAAAATAACACTGGCCGGATAAACTCTGGCTACGCCATCAACAGTATTTCGGCGCAGAACTCTTTTACCGGATCAATAGTTTGAAAAATATCAGCTTCTAAAAATATTGCACCTCAAAAAATGGTACCATCAGAATCAGTAAAAGAAGGCGTAAAACGCTCAATTTTTATTTTTTTTCTAGTTCAACGGGCCGTATTATTTACTTATGCCTATTATATTTGAATTCAACATTTTTAACATGAAATATGACAATAAACAAAATTAGTAGAATTCATATCAAAACAAATAATCGTAGAAAATAGAAAAACATTAAAAAATACTACAAAAATTGCTTTTTTGTATTTAGTGGCTAATCCTTCGGCATTTTTTGCAGCATTTAAACGTCTTAGTTTTCAGATCTTTAAGTTCGTTTATGTTTCCAAAAATTTAATACTTTTATTTTCTGGACAATTCCTCCTAAACTTGCTCAAATATAATGAGATCAGAATTCATGAAGCCGAATAAATCTGCAGGATGGCCGAATGTAGAATCGGCTGACAAGTCGACACGGACAGGAAGTAACTACTAATGACCGCACACGTAAAACTACTTACGATCCTGCAATCCAAAATTATATAATAATAATATAATTTTGGCGCGTACACTATATAGCTCAGTGTTTGGCCGAGCTTCTCCTACCATTTGTGGTGTGCGTCTTTATATTCTACCACAAATGGAGGGACCTACAATTTTGTGCTGACTCCGAATGGCAGATGTATTTAATGAGAAGCTTTTTCACGGCAGAACCACCCTCGGAGGTTTGCCATTGCCTGCCAAGGGGTGACCGCTTTTTCTACGATTAAGATTTTGCTTGCCCTGACTGAGATTCGAACCTCGAACTCACCAGCATATCGAGTTATAGCACGCACCGCTACCAACTCGACCACAGCGGCCACAATCAATATAAAATTGCAACACTGTAATAAAAGGTAAATAACCGATTGACAGACTGGAAGGGAAAAGAATGAGGGAGTGAACCTAAGGAAAGGGTACAAATAGAAAAGGACTGAGAGAAAAGTAGCAGCGAAGCCAGTAGTGCGCGGTGTGACGGATTTATTTCCTTTTAACGTTTTACAAATAATTAAACTTTATTTCTAAAATAAATTTTGTAATCTAAACTGAATTTTCGTATAATAAATGTATAATAAAATCGAAAACCAAGCTGTGTAGAACGTACAGCGATTTTTTATTACCTACATGTATGCACATCTAATACCATGCCAGGCCAGTAATACTTTTAGCGTATTCGCGAGAAAGTCTTATGAATGCCTCCGTGACCTGTAGAAGGTGAGCTGTGAGACGAAACTACCAGTCCGGGTCGTAACTCCGACGGAACCCAAAGCTTCAAGGTCTGCTCCGCATGAAGCCTATGCCCCTGTCATAATGAGTTCTTTTGTATACGTAGCCGTCAGATACGCATAAATCAGTTAGCTTGTCCTTGTTTTCTGTCACTGCTTACATAAGTTCTATGTATTCGTGAGACTCTAAATATGGCGATTCTAGGCAAGGTTAGCTTAGGTTGAAGTGGCTACTAGCGATCGCGCCAGCACACCTAGGCCTTCTTTAGGCCCATTGTGGCACCACGCGGATTTGAAAAATCCCCCTTTTCGAACCAACATGTGGAAACTGCGAATTTTAATAGCTTGCGAATCTCTACTTTGGCCAGATCGCAAAGGTCTCTGAAAAACTCTGATCCCAAGAATTTTCTTCTTCTAGCCCATAGTGCAGGACATTCACATAGAAGATGGTTTCAGGCTCTTCTTCATTTCTGCAGCTTCTGCAAAAGTCGTTGCAGGGAACACCTAGTCTCTCTGCGTGTCTGCCGATCAGTATATGACCTGATATGATTACTAAAGCTAAGGACAGATTTTCTCTGCTCAGCACGAGAAGACCTTCTGTTCGCTTGACGTCCCATTCCGGCCACAAGAGCTTGGACTTGATGCAGGTGTTTCCGTTTTTTGAACGGGCCCTGCTTCCTTAAGGGTTGAGTCCCTTAGAAAGAGCTTGCAGGTAGCGAGCGGCATACCTAAACCTAGCATGATGAAAGCGGAGTGAATGTCCCCCTTCTTGCAAGCTCATCCGCTGTTTCGTTGCCTGGTATGTTGCTGTGCCCTGGCACCCATACCAAGTAAAGAGCAATCTGCTCCGCCATCTCATTTAGATTTGCGACAGGTTGCTACCGTTTTAGAATTACATTTGACCGAATCAAGTGCCTTTAGTGCTGCTTGACTGTCGGAAAATATGAAGATATCTTTTAATTCAACCTCTTCTGTTCTTAGGTAGTCTACCGTCTCCTGTATAGCAGCAACCTCAGCCTGAAAGACACTGCAATGGTCAGGAAGACGAAAAGATTTTTCTAATCCTACTTGAGCCGAGAAAACACCCCCTCACACTCTGTTCTCAAGATTTGAGCCATCCGTGTAGAAGTGGAATGA
This sequence comes from Philophylla caesio, assembly GCA_963971545.1. Taxonomy (NCBI): domain Eukaryota; kingdom Metazoa; phylum Arthropoda; class Insecta; order Diptera; family Tephritidae; genus Philophylla; species Philophylla caesio. Next base: position 89,185,720 of record OZ020607.1, read on the forward strand.
ATTCTCCGATCCAGAGGGTCCATCGGACCAGCAGTCTCTTCCAGGAATTAGTATGTTGAACTTCTTTGTGAAGCTTTGAATGGGGGCGCAGTAATCTGTAACTTGCGAGCCTAATTCGTTTGCGATTGTTGCGTGTCCTACTTGACTAGACTTCCATATGGGCAACTCCATAGTATGGTGTCTAAAGCTTTCGAGGGGGTTGTACGCAGAGCGCCACCTATGCATATCAGCGCCGATCTTTGCACCCTTTGCAGTGCTGATTGTGTGGTTTTCTTATCGAGACATGGGCACCACATTAGTGCCCCAGTATATAATTTTGTGTATACTTTTGGGAGATAAGCCCCATTTTCTTCCGATGGCTCCCTTGCAACTGTAAAGGGCCACCCTAGCCTTCTTACTGCGCTCCTGGACGTTCTGAGTCTACGAGAGCTTTTTGTCTAGTATCACGACTAGATATTTTGCGACGTCCCCTAGCCTCAGTGCTCTATTTGCCACTACGGGAAGCCTAAGAGGTGGGATCTTATATTTTCTTGTAAAAAAAAAAGTTCGGTTTTGTAAGGGCTTACACCCAGACCTTTGTCTTTGGTCCAGTTCTCTACCTTTTTAAGTTTTCCTGCATGATGTCGCACAGCGTCTGAGGAAATTTACCCCTTACTACCACCGCAAGGTCGTCGGCATAAGCTACTACCTTCGATCCTCGCCCTCCTCCAGGGATTTCAGTAGGCCGTTAATAGCCACCACCAACATAAGAGGAGAAAGGATCCCACCTTGCGGGGTTCCTCTGCTTGTACAGCGTTTTAAACTTACCTCCGCTAACTGTGCCCTCACAACCCTGTCAACCAGTTGGTTTTGTACGAGGGATACCAGATGTTGATCGACGTCCAGCTTCGCCAGAGCACTTGTGATCGCTAGAGGTTCTATGTTATGGAAGGCACCCTCAATGTCTAGAAATGATATCAGTGTGTACACCTTGACCTGCAGGGAGTTCTCTATTTACGACACAACTTGATGATGCGCCGTTTCAGTGGATTTCTCCTTCATGTAAGCATGCTGGGAAGATATTAATTTGTGCGTTATTAAATCTCTAATGTGACAATCAATTACTCTCTCTGGTACCTTCAGTTGAAAGGAGCAGAGACTTATAGGCCTAAAGTGTTTGGGATTTACGTGAAATATTCTACCTGATTTGGGAATAAAAACAACCCTTGATTCCTTCCACATTTTAGGAATATAGTTGAGGTTTAACACCGCTATATACATAGCATGCAGCCAAGTTGCACTTAGCTCCAAAGATTGCTGAAGCTGCACCGGTGACACTTCATCTGTACCCTTGTCTTGTAGGGTTTAAATGTCTCAATTACCCAGGTTACTTTCTCTAATGTGAGGAAGTCAGCAGCCGCCGATTGTTCCTTCACTGCAGTCGATCTGTTCGGGAGCCCACCCGCCGCATACGGAAAGTGCGTCTAAAGGAGAAGTCTGAGAGTGTCCTCTGCCGACCCCGTTCACGTCCCGTCCGGCCTTAGCAAGGTTCTTGGAGCTATACGGGGTGAGCCGGAGAGAACCTTTCTCAGCCTCCACAGAGCCGCAGTAGTCCCGCCAAGAAGATCTCTTAGACTGCCTTAAGAGCTTTTCATAGTCCCCTAAGTGGGACCTGCAAATTTCCCCTTGTAAGTCACTTTGGGTTCTTTTGGCTAGGTTAAATAGAGTTCGACAGATTCTGCGAGCCTTGTCAAATTCTACACTCCACCACGGTGGTTTCCTTTTGCCTTTTGGCTTCTTAATTGGGCAGGCCTTATCAAGAGCCTTCCCACATGCCATGGCTACACGGTACTCTTACTCGTTTGCCTGAAAGTCGCTTATCTAGTTTATTACTGTATCTAGGCCAGTCGGCATTTTTAAGGTTTCTCATGGGTTCAGTCCTAGGCGAGACCCCTCTAAGTAGAAAGAGATGTATCGAATGGAATGCTCTTCAAGCACTTTCCAATTTCTGACCACCGCCTCTGCTTCCAGCGACACGAGAGTCACGTCCAGGACTTGACTTCTACTACTGGTTACAAAGGCGAGTTCACTATTTCTGTTACTTAAATCTATGTTGGCTTTTAATATGAAATCGAAGAGTGACTGACCTCTTTCGTTGGTGTCGCTGATGCTCCATGTGAAGTGGTGCGCATTCGCGTCACCGGCAAGAATCAGCGCTCCGCTGTGTACTGAGCGACCTTTTCCACCATCGGCGTCGGAATTGGTCTATCGTGGGCCAGATACATAGAGGTCAGCAGCATCACCTGACTATTGAGCTCTAGGCTCACGGTCGTCGTGTCCTCCTCACTTAATTGAGGAAGAAACAGAAATTTTAGTTTCGAGTTAACAAGAATGCAAGCTCTAGGTCTACCCACAGTTGCCCCCACTTACCAGTATATACTCCGTCGTCTGGAGTCCATAAATTCTATGCCCAACAGTCCAGGGCTCCTGGATGAGGGCGATATCTGCTGCCCCCCTTTTCGCCAGCTGGAGCAGCAGTGCAGCAGACGGTGCTTTACAATGGTGGAGGTTGATCTGGACGACGCGCACCATCTTGGACGCATCCTCTTTCCCCCTCCACCGTAGTACGGTTGGCTTCGTCGTCATCGTCCGACATAAGCTCCTCCTCCGTATACTTGCGGAAGGTGAACCCAATACCCAGCGACGACGTCGAGGACGCACAGCCCCCGGACAGATCATGCATCCATCAACCTGGCCAGGCTCTGCATCCCCTTCATCCTCGCTAATCTGGTCCACCTCCGCTTCTACGCTGCGCGCTGCATTGATGTCATTTGAGTACACCCTAACGCGAGCGGTGCCGAACCCATATTTAATAGTCCCTTCCGTCCTTTACAAAACCGGATCATCGCCGTGATTTTCGTCCACCACAGCTAGGATGATTTTCTCCTTTGCGACTTCCGAAAGGGTAGACCGTGGGTTTAATCCTTTTTGGCTTATTCTGCGCAACCTTCATCAATCTCTCGCGCTTATTTGCTGTTTTCTGCCCCTCTGGAGCAGTCAGCTGGAAGTTTGGCATGATAGCATTTGCCCACTCGATTTCTGCCAGAATCTCCGCACGATCACCGGGCAGCGCCCGATTACAGAGATCCTCCGCTAGGATCCGCGCACCAGCTTTAGCAGCCCCCATTGTAGCAACCTGCCTACCAGGTTCGCCTCCGCTGGTACTTGGAACTATTCTCGAGGGCCTCCCGCCCCCTAAGCGCTTCTTTAAAGATGCAAGCCTCGGTATCACCAGAGGATTGCTGCCCTTCACTATTTTGCCACGGTCCTCCTGCTTCTTGAGCGACTGCCCTTCCGACAAATTGCGAGTGCCGGTCTCGTTGTTTTTTGTTTTTGTTGGTGTGTTCATAACTTGATCCCACGAGTAGCGGAGAAAGGGGTTCGTCCACCACAGGCAGAGATCCGCATTACCCGGGGTAAGGCCTGAATACAACTGTGTGCGGCCCGGTTCCCAGAGGGCGCCGTACGAGACTGGGCTATTTTGGGGCTCTCAGCCAGGCTGATCATCAGCACGGTACGCATGACACCTTGATCCAGCCCCTACCTTAGGGACCACGATCAAGAACCATTTCCACCTTTCCGACATCGTACAAGATTGCTCTGTAGTGCTCATTTCCAGTCGGCACCCTCGCGGAGGGTTCAGTCCAAGGATTTTTGCCAACTGATTCTAGGCAAACATCAACTACTCTTTCAGGGACAACATTTTGAGAGCCTTTGCCATGTTCGATAATAAAATCGAAACCCTGCAATATTAGGATCCACCTCTTGAGTCTACCACACCATATTGTTTAATCGTCCAGTTGAAACAGTACCCCGTCCACTCCGTCAGTCGATGCCACACTATGAATATAAAATCGTTTGTTGAAGTGCAAGTGTGCAAATCATCAAGGTAGACAAACACAGATTCACGCAACGAAGCAGGTATATCTCTGTCCATCAGTCGACACATTCTCTGCGCTGCATTGCAGAGCCCGAATGGCATTACCGTAAATTGGTAAACGGGTCTCCCTGGCACTGTAAAAGTAGTAATCTCTCTTGATTTTTTTCCCTGTGGGAATTTGCCAGAACGCGTCCTTTAATTCTATGGCTGAGATGTTTCACGTGTTCTGCAGCCGACTAAGTATTCCGTCGATATTGGGTAGCGGATATGCGTCTTTAACGGTCCTCTCATTTACCTTGCGTGCGTCAAAACAGATTCTCTTTTTACTACCCTTAACTACCAACGAAACTGGCGAACTCCAACTGCTATTGGATTCTTCTATTACTCACATACTTAGCATTATGTCCATTCCTTCATACACTAATCTTTGTTTCGCAGGTGAAATGGTATAAATGGGAACTAAACACAATACACAACATAGCAACAAACATCGGGTATAAAAAGGAGCTCGTGGATAAATTCAGAAAAATGTATGCAATTCAAAAAAGAAGCGACAAAGAGCTAGACGAAAAACCTTGAACAGTAATGACTTATACAGGAAAAATGATATACAAACGTGCAAATTTTTTCAGAAAGTGTAATATCGACACGGCGTTTAAAAACTGGAAATAACCTGGGAAGGATACTTAAAAGCATCAAGAATGAAGAAGGCCCATTGAACAAACAAGGCGTTTTTTTTTTTTTTTTTTTTTTTTCGGTTACGACCAGGGAGGAGGAATCTTCATAGATACGAGCAGCCCGTACTGCCCGCATGCCCGATTTGCCTCCTGGCACCTACGGACTAAACCCAACCTCCTTCGTACGCTGGGCCTGTGGCACCCCTGCGGGACTATCAATTCCGATATTACTTCGCAGGGCAGGCACTGGACGTTATTCTTCGTCTTCACTCAGCGTGCGTTCTTAGTTTGCGGGATTCGCGTTGCGCTCGTCTATTCTTAACCGTTTCATTACCGCCGTGATAATATCTGCACACTTTTTCCATACGTTTTCTTCAGTCAACATTGCTTTCAGCAAGCCCTCGGGGGTCACGGCCCCGCCTATACATTGTTCCAGGTGGTAGCGTTCATTGTCAAATCTGTGGCATTCCATTAGTATGTGCTCTGCGTTTTCTGTTTTCTCATCGCAATGTAGGCAGTGGGGATGATCGGCATGTTTAAACTTATGTAAGTATTGGCGAAGACAGCCATGCCCGGTGAGGAACTGCGTTAGGTAAAAATCAGTATCTCCGTGTTTTCTTTTGATCCATTCACCTACATTTGGGATCAATTTCTTCGTCCATCGACCTTTCGAGGACGAGTCCCACCTGTTTTGCCACTCGTCGATGCTCTGTTGCATTATTTTGCTGCGTTCACTTGGACTGCGCTTAATCTCTGCTGCAGCTCTGGCGCATATGTCCATCGGACATCTTCCAGCTAGCAAATTTGCTGCTTCATCTGACACTGTCCCGAATGCGCAGCATACCCTTAAAGACGATAGTCTGTGCACTGAAGCTGGTGCTCTCATATATGAGGTTACAGAGGTAGCGGTTTCCCATACTGGGGCTGCGTACATCAGGATGGACGAACTGACCGACGCAAGCAGTTTCCTTCTATGTTGTTTCGGACCTCCTATATTTGGCATGAGTCTTGCTAGTGCTGTGCTGACTTTTCTCGCCTTCTTGCTGGCATAATTAAGATGATCCTTGAAGCTCAGACGACGGTCGAGTATGACACCGAGATATTTGATGGTTGGGCTGGAATCTACAGTGTGGCCTCCTATTCTTATTTGGATGTTTTCTACTCTTTTCCGGCTGGTCATTAGCAGCGCTTCGGTCTTATGTTCCGCTAGCTCCAGTCCTGCTGTTTGAAGCCAAGTTTTGGCAGAGGCTATGGTGTCGGTGCACATGCGTGACACGTCTACTAAGTGTTTTGCGACAACTACGATCGCGATATCATCAGCGTATCCTATAATCGACACTCCTTCTGCTTTTTCTATTCTCAGGATGCCATCATACATTATATTCCAAAGAAGCGGTCCAAGGACTGACCCCTGGGGCACACCTCCAGTAACATGGTACTTTTTTGGTCCTTCGTTGGTGTCGTAGAAGAGCTCTCTTTCGCTGAAATAGTTATTCATTACTCGAATTAAATATTGTGGAATATTCATTGCCATCATCGCAGTTATTATTCGGCTCCAGTTGGCAGAATTGAAAGCGTTTTTTACGTCCAACGTGATTACAGCACATTACTGCTTTGCTCCTTCAAACCATCTCTTGCCTTCCAGGGCTTTTCGCGCTATCTCACAAACGGCCGATATTGCATCGACAGTTGAACGCTTCTTCCGGAAGCCATATTGCCACCTTGAAAGGCCCTGATCACCTTCCGTGATTTTTTGAATCCGCGCAGATTATTGCTTCGAGTATTTTGCCTGCACTGTCCAGCATGCACAGGGGCCTATATGACGATGGTTCTTCCGGTGGCTTGTTGCCTTTGGGCAGTAAGACTAGCCGTTGTCGCTTCCATTTCTTTGGGAAAATGCCTTCTTTGATGCACTTCGTGTATAATCCACAAAAGAGTTCTGTTTTCTTCTTAATAATGTATTTCAGAATCCCATTTGGAATGCCGTCCATGCCTGGTGACTTTTTGCTTTTTATTTTTGCAGTAGCAGCGAGCAGTTCTTCCTTTGTCACTGGCGGGATTTCAGAAATTTCTAACGCGAATGCTTGCGGCGCTTGGTGTATGCCTTGCTGTGGAAAGAGCCCAAAAATATGCGCTTCATTATTGTGGGACACATGGGTGGCTTGGCCTTGCTCCCTTTCAATTTTCTTAGCACAATGTTATAGCCACTGCCCCAGGGGTTGTCGTCAACGTCCTTTATTAATTCTAGGAAGGCCTGACGTTTGCTTTGCTGTATTGCTTTTCGTAGAGCCCGTCGCTTGCTCTTATATTCGGTTTGGAGGCGTAGGTATTCAGGGGAATTCCTGGCTCTCTGCCTTTGATGTTGTCGCCGCAGTTTAAGAGACTCAGAGCGCAGTTTTGCGATTTCTTCGTTCCACCAGTAGACTGGGGCTCTTCTGTTTCCACTTCTTTTCCGTGGCATTGATGCGTCGCAGATATTGCTGACCATCCTCATGAGTTTACTAGCACATTTGTCGGTATTCTCATTTCTACCGTCGAGCGCGTCTGGCAGCAGCTCTGTCATATATTCTATCATACTGTTGTCCAACAATTTCCTTCTCCATCCGATGCTCTGTACTTTCAGAGTTTTCGTTTTTCGCGCGTTGCTTCTCGGTTGGTTAATTTCGATGGATATCGCAAAGTGGTCACTATAGGTGAAGCTCTCAGAGACTTTCCATTTAATTCTGTTGAATAAGGACGTGCTGCAAAACGTCAGGTCGATAATCGATCCCGCGGTTCCTTTCTGGTAAGTGTTTTTGCTTCCATTATTTAACAGTATGATGTCTAGATTTGTGAAGGCTTCAAGTAGAGCCTGGCCTCTGGGGGTTGTTTTTGAGCTTCCCCATTCCACTGCCCATGCGTTGAAATCCCCGGCGATAATAACTGGTGTTTTGCCGGCAGCATCGGATGCCAGGCGTCTTAGCATATTCTTATAGCTTTCGAGCGATTCGCTTGGGGGCGCGTAGCAGCTATAGAGGTGGATTCCTCCCATTTTCGCATAGATGAATCCCTCTTCTTGGTTATTGCCAATGGGTTCAAAGGGGAGATCCCCGCATGCCCAGACTGCAGCTTTCTTTCTTTTGTCCTGCAGCCAATTTCCTTCAGTGAACGGCGCTCTATATTGCTCGCTGATGAGTGCGACGTCAATGTTTTGCTCGAAGACTAACTGTTTTAGGAGGTCTTGTGCCGCTTCGCAGTCGTTAAGATTTATTTGCAGGCATTTCATCATATCTTCAGTTGGTTTACTGCTTTTTTATACGCCGGACATCTGAAGCTTCCCGTGGAATGACTCTGTGAAACGCCAGTCCCTGATTTGCAGATGACACATTTGGGCTCTGCCGTGCACTGCTTGGCAAGGTGGCCTTTCTCTCCGCAGCGCAAACATGAGCCACTACGGTCTTCTGTCGATTTACAGTGCCTTGCGATGTGTCCAAAGTCGAGGCATCGGAAATACCTTAGTGGACTGACCTGCTCCCGTATTCGACTGTTAACCCAGCCCACACGGATTCGTCCCGCCTCCACCAGGATTTTCGTGTCTCGGACTGCCACACTTATTGTCGCAATTTGCGTGCCATTTCGTGTCGGCTTCAAGGACTTTACTGCAACCAGTTTTCCGTAATTCACTTCTGAAAATTGTTGTTTTTATTGCCTTGGCAATATCTTCTTCTGTTGTGGCAACATCCACATCGCGGATTTCAACACTCACTGTGTGGCTCAGGATACTAACATTTGCGGCATCTTTAAGCACTGCTGACGCTCGTTCTTTGAATTCATTCGCCATCTGGCCAGATTTATCACGGAGTTGGACAAGCAAATCTCCTTTCGCTGTTGTTGTGATTCGGTTTACGCTCTCGCCTAGTTCTTTCATATCTGGTTGTAGCTTCATTTGCCGGATAATATCCGCATACGTCATTTCGCTAGTTTTCGAAATGATAACCGCGTCAGGCCTGGCCAGTTTCCTTGCCGTCTTGCTGAGTTTTCTTGTATTTTTCACCAACGTCCATTGCTCGTTTTTATTCCGTGTCTCGGTCGCCTTGGGTTCTTTGCTGGAGCTTTTTGCGTCTGCGCCGGTCTCTTGTGCTGGTCTCTTGTGCTGGTGTTACCTTGGCTGCGTTTGTTGGGCTGGTTCGCTGCCTGGCTGTGCAGTTTGGCGATTTCTCCAACAAGGTCTCGCATTGGTTGGTGGATAGTTCTTCTACCCCCGCCGATCATGCTTAATAGCAAGTTAATTTTTGCCCCCAACTCCTTCATGGGGTTTTTTGCATCTACGATGCGTGAATCAACGCGGCTAATATCCGGCGGAGAGGAATGCGCCCGCGTGTTTCCGACCATCTTTTCGGCGCTCAATGTGGCTTTAAGACCTCTTGGGGCCCCCTGTGGGGCGTCTTCTGGTTCCTGTAGCATTAACCGGGGACGCTTAGCGAAAGGATTTATTAAAGAGTCCGATGTAGTGGGACCTTCGGATTGCTCTGTATTTCGCCCTGGAGGGGGCGATCTGGTAACACTCATATTTTGGGTTCTCGTTGGGGTATGTTATTTTTTTTTTATTTTTATCTAGATATATATATCTATGTTATTAGTTATTGCTGTTATCGATTAGATTTGTTGTTATTGTTATTGATTATAGTTTATTTTTGTTTTTTATTATGGTGTTTCGGTTTACTTTTGTTTAGTTTAATATAAGTTATATATGTGCGTTTACTATTTTGTTTTTCTTGTTTCTTCTATTATTGATGTTGTTAGTTATTATATGATGTGTTTTAATTTATTAATGTATAAATATTATTGCTATTTAATTTATTGGGTTACTTTAATTTATGTTGAAAGCACGCGTTTAGCCTTTTAATCTGTTATTTCGTTTAATTTTATTAGTATTAATTTTTGGTTATTATTATTATTAGTTATTATCTTTACTGCGTTTAATTTTGTTAATATTGTAATTATTTTTCTTTTTTATATAATTTTTTAAATATTTTAAGAACTTAAGACCCACCCTATTTTCCTAGTGCTTAGAGGCGTGTTTAATATTCACTGCACAAGTACAGTGCTTTCGCAACTGTCACTGAGTTTCTCGTTGCTAACAGCTGTTCCTGCTCTTGGAAGAGAAGCTCAGCTGTATTTGACAACTGTTTAAGCACGTTTGCCTTTTAGCTATATTGTTTGTTTCACTTTTTTAATTTCACAAAAGTTATTTTCGCGCGTTTTCTGAAAAGAAGGGGAAATAAAAAGAAAATGTTTTGTTTTTCCGTGAATTTCTGGTTTTCCGTCGAAAACCGGTATCACCCGCACACTTGGAACTTAAAAAGGATAACCAGGAACTTCCCAGGTATGTTGTGTGGCAAATCCCTCTTTAAGGCCTCCTATTTTCACTTGAATTTTCCTTTATTTAGAGGACGATTTCAAAAACTCGGCTTTTCACAAGTAAGTAAAACACATATCATCAAACAAGCCGTGTATAAACTGACCTGTGAGTGTCAATATAGCTTTATAGGGCAAACAGGACGTAAAGTAAGAACAAGGTTTCGTGAGCACATAAGGGACTACAACAAAAGGATACAAAAACCCACGGTAATACCTGAATCTAATTGTGCAAACCATTTGGTAAACGCAAAACCGTTAAGGTACTGCACATTCAACAAAAAGGGCGGGCGCCTAAATGCCCTTGACAAATGGAAATATATAAACTAAAAACATGTGATGGGAGGATAATAAAGGAACAAATAAACAGCAACTCTGATGTAATATTTGCACCATTAAGGCGTGTTTACAAAAATATAATGCAAAGACGTAGGTAAAATGACAGATGCCAGCATACAAAACAAACTTACAATACCCAAACTGACTAAAATTACTGACTTTCTACCTGTTCTTACCACGAAGGTAGATTCGAGATAAAATATACCCTTTTGTATTCTAACCGCGCGAGACTTCAGGTCCCTATACTCAGGACACTAAACATTTGTAATCATTGACAATTATGCACCAATACCTGCTTGACCAAAAAAATGAAAAAAATACGGAACAACAGACCTAAACTGAACAGAACGAAAATTGACACTGAAGATGGCACAACGCCGAAAGCGTTTTGTCTCCAAACCAAACCTGACAAGAGATGACGGAAAATCGTTCCAACAAATATCAACATAACTATGTGTAAAAATAAGTCCGGCTACTCCATCAACAGTATTTCGGGGCAGAACTCCTTCCAGCGTGAGCGGCCTTCGGCCGCGTTTCTAAAATTAACCCTTGCCGAACAAACTCCGGCTACGCCATCAATAGTATTTCCGCGCAAAACTCTTTTATCGGAGCAATAGTTTGAGAAATATTAATTTGCGCCACAAAAAATGGCACCATCAACGGGACGTATTATGACCTATTGCCTATTATATGTGAATTCAACATTTTTAACCTGAAATATGTTAATAAACAAAATTAGTAGAATTCATGTCAAATCAAACAATCGTAGAAAATAGAAAGACATTTAAAAATTCTATAAAATCTGATTTTTAGTATTTAGTGGCTAATCCTTTGGCGTTTTTTGCAGCATTTAACGTCTTAGTTTTCAGAGCTTTAAGTTCGTTTATGTTCCGAAAAATTTAATATTTTTATTTTCTGGACAATTCCTCCCAAACTTGCTCAAATATATTGAGATCAGGCGATTGTGCGGACGTTTGTAGTAGTTTCGGGCAGTTGTAGACAAGCCCAATATTCGCAGCTATTGAGGTGTGATTGGGGTGGTTGTCCTGATAAAATGCTAAGTTATTCAATACACCAAACCGTTCCGCGCTTTGCTTCACATTAGCTTAAAGGCTGTTGAGGCATTGGAACTTATCTATGCGCTTCAAACACAGAGTCACCTCCATGCTTAACGGCAACCTTCATGTTTTTCGGCTCAAATACAGTATTTGACCTTTCTCAAAGCGTAGCACTTTTAAATTACACTTGCTTACATCACTGTATAATACCTTTAAATATATAAATAATATAATAAGTATAAATAAATAGTGTTTTAAAGATATTTTACCGTTTTATAGAAGTCTTATCCATAGTTATATATTTATTGGGTTATTATCGAGCAATTCGCGCATGGTAGTTACGTTTTTTTAATACATTTCGGACCGTTTCTTTTAACATTTTATTTATTGCCGATTTCTCTAAAAGTTTTTCCTTCTGCATGCAATTGTGTATTTAGTCGGCGTTTCCCTATGGTTATCTATTTTCTTATAACAAACTACAAACGTATGCATCTTATTTTTTTGGTTGTTGTGGTTTCCGACAGGGTAATTATACGCTGTATTTTGGAACGAATTTCCGTCATCCCTTGTCGAGTTTGGTTTGGAGACAAACCGGTTTCGGCGTTGTGCCATCTTCAGTGTAATTTTTCGTTCTGGACGACGTCCAAACTTGACAAGGGATGACGGAAATTCGTTCCAAAATACAGCGTATGCATCTTACTTATATTCTTAAATGAAGTAGAGTCTAAATAAATGAAAAAACATACTTATTCCCAACTAAAATAATTTATCGTTTCAACATATATTTTAGAACATACGGTTGAGTATGTACAATTATGCGACCAAACCCAACAATCGTATATCCTGGAGTAATTAAAGGAATGGTCCTCACATTATTAAGCCCAATGTTGCGTACACGCGTCCGCGTTTCAGGCCTCCACGCCTCCTAGAAGAAACAACATATACCTGTTAAGATTAAATTAAATAAAGATCGCACTGCGACCAATCGATCAATTTGCCTTGAGTGCCTTATGACACCTCCCCTTGCCCGACAGCATCTATTACCTTCAAGATGGATCCCGGTGACAGGAAAGGTATATACTCTTCCTTAGGCCACATCCGACCTAACGATCTTTCCCTTAAATTTTGGAAAATAGTCGAGCATTATAATATGATATTGAAAATAACACTAACAATTACCTTGTTTATATGAAGCATTGCCGAAATCGTATCGATTTAGTACACTTTTTGGTTGGCAAAAATTCTCTGACTGAACCCTCCGCGAGGGTGCCGAATAGAAATGGAGACTACAGAGATTATCCTGTGCGTTGTCAGGATGGTGTCCAGCTAATATCAGAGATCAGTGCGGTGCTGCTTATGCTCCTTAATATCTCTGTAACGGGGGAAATGGTCTTTGATCGTGGTCTCGGGGTAAGGACTGGGGAGTCCAAGGATGAAGAAGACTGCCGAAAGTGTAAGGAGGTGGTGGAAGAGTATAAGAAGCATCCCAACTCGAAGCCATCGACCAAACTGGAAGCCGTTAAACGAGGGAGGTTGAAGGACGACTCCACAGCGGAACCAGCTGGGAAAATGGCAGACACGAAAGATCCCCCCCAGCTGCACGAACCATCGACGAAACGACGATACTGAGTCTTTGAGGGGATATCGGATTTTCAATTGCAGGGATAAGTTCTCTAGGGAGTTTCTCGGCAAGTGCGTAGCCGAACTCGGCAGCGCATGGGAGGGTTTGAAGATTAATCTGGATCCGTAGAAGATCCAGAGCCCGCATTTGGCCGCCGAAGTTCATGGGGCCCTATAAAGTCACTAAATGCATAGAGCACGGTCATTACGAGCTCGTGAAAGTTGGAGACCACAAGGGTCCGGGCCAAACGTCTACCGTAGCAGAATTTATGAAGCCGAATAAATCTGCAGGATGGCCGAATGTAGGATCGGCTTACAAGTCGACACGGACAGGACGTAACTACTAATTACCGCACGTAAAATTACTTACGAACCTACAATCTAAAATTACAACACTGTAATAAAAGGAAAATAACCGATTGACAGACTGGAAGGGAATAGAGTGAGGAAGTGAAGCTAAGAAAAGGGTATAAATAGAAAAGGACAGAGAGAAAAGTAGCAGCGAAGGCAGTAGTGCGCGGTGTGACGGATTTATTTCCGTTGAACGTTTTACTAATAATTAAACTTTATTTCTAAAAGAAAATCTTATGAATGCCTCCGTGACCTGTAGAAGGTGACCTGTGAGACGAAACTACCAGTCCGGGTCGTAACTCCGGCGGAACCGAAAGCTTCCAGGTCTGCTCCGCATGAAGCCTATGCCCCTGTCAAAATGTGTTCTTTTGTATACGTAGCTGTCAGATACACATAAATCAGGTAGCTTGTCCTTGTTTTCTGTTACTGCTTTCATAAGTTGTATGTATTCGTCAGGCTCTAAGTATGGCGATTCTAAGCAAACATCAACTACTCTTTCAGGTACAACATTTTGAGAGCCTTTGCAATGTTCGATGATAAAATCGAAACCCTGCAATATTAGGCTCCACCTCTTGAGTCTACCACGCCACATTGTTTAATCGTCCAGTTGAAACAGTACCCCGTCCACTCCGTTAGTCGATGCCTCACATTGAATGTCAAATCGTTTGTTGAAGTGCGGGTGTGCAAGTACGGGTGCCGATATTAAGCTTTGCCTAAGTACCTCAAATGTTACAAACAACGAAACAGTCATATTAAATTTTCTGATTTTATATTATTGGTGATGCGTCGGTACCAGCGCGCCATACCCAGGAACCGTCGCAACTGCTTAGGGGTTTTTGGCTCGGGAAAACCTCCCACAGCCGCTACCTTGCTGGCATCTATCCGAATACAGCCATCACCCATAACGTACCCAAAATATCGAACCTCTTAGAAGCAAAACTTGCTCTTCTCCACATTTATCGTTAACTTTGCGCCAGGTAAGCACCGAGCGACCTTTTCTAACAAACATATATGAAATAGAAAATGTTCAGAACACACTAACAAATCATCAAGGTAGACAAACACAGATTTACGCAACGAAGCAGGTATAACTTTGTCAATCAGTCGACACATTCTCTGCGCTGCATTGCAGAGCCCGAATGGCATTACCGTAAATTGGTAAACGGTTCTCCCTGGCACTGTAAAAGGAGCAATCTCTCTTGATTTTTTTCTCTGTGGGAATTTGCCAGAACGCGTCCTTTAAGTCTATTACTCCCATACTTAGCATTATGTCCAACCCTTCATACAATAATATTTGTTTCGCAGGTGAAATGGGATAAATGGGAACTAAACACAATATACAACATAGCAACAAACAACGTATATAAAAAGGAGCTCGTGGATAAATTCAGAAAAATGTATGCAATTCAAAAAAGAAGCGACAAAGAGCTAGACGAAAATCCTTGAACAGTAATGACTTATACAGGAAAAATGATATGCAAACTTGCAAATTTTTTCAGAAAGTATAATATCCACACGGCGTTCAAAAACTGGAAATAACCTGGGAACGATACTTAAACGCAGCACGAATGAAGAAGGCCCATTGAACAAACAAGGCGTGTATAAACTGACCTGTGAGAGTCAATATAGCTTTATAGGGCAAACAGGACGTAAAGTAAGAACAAGGTTTCGTGAGCACATAAGGGACTACAACAAAAGTATACAAAAACCCACGGTAATACCTGAATCTAATTGTGCAAACCATTTGGTAAACGCAAAACATAAAGAAAACCGTTAACTATGTGTAAAAATAAGTCTGTCTAAAATACCTTTCATTTAATATATATTATTATACAAAAAATACTTTGAAGCATGATGTTTTAGAGTAAGTTGGCAACCTATTTCTTAATTCTCCGTATATAACTGTAAATAATAACAGAACGCATATGATTTGATTTTATTGTCATTTTGAAAGGCGTATAATTGTGTATATATATGTAGCTGTTTTATTTAATTTTTACCAATTGTCGTTCATGCTGCAAGCCCCGGCAACGCATACAATAGTATTTCCGTGCCGAACTTTACGCGTGAGCGGCCTTCGACCACGCTTCAAAAATAACCCTGGCCGAACAAACTCCGGCTACTCCATCAACAGTATTTCCGGGCAGAACTCCTTCCAGCATGAGCTGCCTTCGGCCGCGTTTCTACAATTAACCCTTGCCGGACAAACTCCGACTACGCCATCAATAGTATTTCCGCGCAAAACTCTTTTATCGGAGCAATAGTTTGAGAAATTTAATTTGCGTCACAAAAAATTGCACCATCAACGGGACGTATTATTTACTAATACCTATTATATGTGAATTCAACATTTTTAACCTGAAATATGTTAATAAACAAAATTAGTAGAATTCATGTCAAAACAAATAATCGTAGAAAATAGAAAGACATTTAAAAATTCTATAAAATCTGCTTTTTAGTATTTAGTGGCTAATCCTTTGGCGTTTTTGCAGCATTTTAACGTCTTAGTTTTCAGAGCTTTAAAATCGTTTATGTTCCGAAAAATTTAATATTTTTATTTTCTGGACAATTTCTCCCAAACTTGCTCAAATATATTGCGATCAGGCGATTGTGCGGACGTTTGTAGTAGTTTCGGGCAGTTGTAGATAAGCCCAATATTCGCAGCTATTGAGGTGTGATTGGGGTCGTTGTCCTGATAAAATGCTAAGTTATTCAATACACCAAACCGTTCCGCGCTTTGCTTCACATTAGCTTAAAGGCTGTTGAGGCATTGGAACTTATCTATGCGCTTCAAACACAGAGTCACCTCCATGCCTAACGGCAACCTTCATGTTTTTCGGCTCAAATACAGTATTTGACCTTTCTCAAAGCGTAGCACTTTTAAATTACACTTGCTTACATCACTGTATAATACCTTTAAATATATAAATAATATAATAAGTATAAATAAATAGTGTTTTAAAGATATTTTACCGTTTTATAGAAGTCTTATCCATAGTTATATATTTATTGGGTTATTATCGAGCAATTCGCGCATGGTAGTTACGTTTTTTTAATACATTTCGGACCGTTTCTTTTAACATTTTATTTATTGCCGATTTCTCTAAAAGTTTTTCCTTCTGCATGCAATGTTCATTTTTTGCAATTTTGTAATTAGTCGGCGTTTCTCTACGGTTATCTGTTTTCTTATAACAAACTACAAACGTATGCATCTTACTTATATTCTTAAATGAAGTAGAGTCTAAATAAATGAAAAAACATACTTATTCCCAACTAAAATAATTTATCGTTTCAACATATATTTTAGAACATACGGTTGAGTATGTACAATTATGCGACCAAACCCAACAATCGTATATCCTGGAGTAATTAAAGGAATGGTCCTCACATTATTAAGCCCAATGTTGCGTACACGCGTCCGCGTGTCAGGCCTCCAAGAAGAAACAACATATACCTGTTAAGATTAAATTAAATAAAGATCGCACTGCGACCAATCGGTCCATTTTCCTTCAGTGCCTTATGACACCTCCCCTTGCCCGACAGCTTCTATTACCTTTAAGATGGATCCCGGTGACAGGAAAGGTATATACTCTTCCTTAGGCCACATCCGACCTAACGATCTTTCCCTTAAATTTTGGAAAATAGTCAAGCATTATAATATGTTATTGAAAATAACACTAACAATTACCTTGTTTTTACGAAGCATTGCCGAAATCGTATCGATTTAATACACTTTTTGGTTGGCAAAAATTATCTGACTGAACCCTCCGCGAGGGTGCCGAATAGAAATGGAGACTACAGAGATTATCCTGTGCGTTGTCAGGATGGCGTCCAGCTAATATCAGAGATCAGTGCGGTGCTGCTTATGCTCCTTAATATCTCTGTAACGGGGGAAATGGTCTTTGATCGTGGTCTCGGGGTAAGGACTGGGGAGTCCAAGGATGAAGAAGACTGCCGAAAGTGTAAGGAGGTGGTGGAAGAGTATAAGAAGCATCCCAACTCGAAGCCATCTACCAAACTGGAAGCCGTTAAACGAGGGAGGTTGAAGGACGACTCCACAGCGGAACCAGCTGGGAAAAGGGCAGACACGAAAGAGTCCCCCCAGCTGCACGAACCATCGACGAAACGACGATACTGAGTCTTTGAGGGGATGTCGGATTTTCAAATGCAGGGATAAGTTCTCTAGGGAGTTTCTCGGCAAGTGCGTAGCCGAGCTCGGCAGCGCATGGGAGGGTTTGAAGATCAATCTGGATCCCTAGAAGATCCAGAGCCCGTATTTGGCCGCCGAAGTTCATGGGGCTCTATAAAGTCACTAAATGCATAGAGCACGGTCGTTACGTGCTCGTGAAAATTGGGGACCACAAGGGTCCGGGCCAAACGTCTACCGTAGAAGAATTTATGAAGCCGAATAAATCTGCAGGATGGCCGAATGTAGGATCGGCTGACAAGTCGACACGGACAGGACGTAACTACTAATTACCGCACACGTAAAACTAGTTACGAACCTACAATCTAAAATTACAACACTGTAATAAAAGGAAAATAACCGATTGACAGACTGGAAGGGAATAGAGTGAGGAAGTGAAGCTAAGGAAGGGTTATAAATAGAAAAGGACAGAGAGAAAAGTAGCAGCGAAGGCAGTAGTGCGCGGTGTGACGGATTTATTTCCTTTGAACGTTTTACTAATAATTAAACTTTATTTCTAAAAGAAAATCTTATGAATGCCTCCGTGACCTGTAGAAGGTGACCTGTGAGACGAAACTACCAGTCCGGGTCGTAACTCCGGCGGAACCGAAAGCTTCCAGGTCTGCTCCGCATGAAGCCTATGCCCCTGTCAAAATGTGTTCTTTTGTATACGTAGCTGTCAGATACACATAAATCAGGTAGCTTGTCTTTGTTTTCTGTTACTGCTTTCATAAGTTGTATGTATTCGTCAGGCTCTAAGTATGGCGATTCTAAGCAAACATCAACTACTCTTTCAGGTACAACATTTTGAAAGCCTTTGCAATGTTCGATGATAAAATCGAAACCCTGCAATATTAGGCTCCACCTCTTGACTCTACCACACCACATTGTTTAATCGTCCAGTTGAAACAGTACCCCGTCCACTCCCGTTAGTCGATGCCTCACATTGAATGTCACATCGTTTGTTGAAGTGCGGGTGTGCAAGTACGGGTGCCGATATTAAGCTTTGCCTAAGTACCTCAAATGTTACAAACAACGAAACAGTCATATTAAATTTTCTGATTTTATATTATTGGTGATGCGTCGGTACCAGCGCGCCATACCCAGGAACCGTCGCAACTGCTTGGGGGTTTTTGGCTCGGGAAAACCTCCCACAGCCGCTACCTTGCTGGCATCTGTCCGAATACAGCCATCACCCATAACGTACCCAAAATATCGAACCTCTTAGAAGCAAAACTTGCTCTTCTCCACATTTATCGTTAACTTTGCGCCAGGTAAGCACCGAGCGACCTTTTCTAACAAACATATATGAAATAGAAAATGTTCAGAACACACTAACAAATCATCAAGGTAGACAAACACAGATTTACGCAACGAAGCAGGTATAACTTTGTCAATCAGTCGACACATTCTCTGCGCTGCATTGCAGAGCCCGAATGGCATTACCGTAAATTGGTAAACGGTTCTCCCTGGCACTGTAAAAGTAGCAATCTCTCTTCATTTTTTTCTCAGTGGGAATTTGCCAGAACGCGTCCTTTAAGTCTATTACTCCCATACTTAGCATTATGTCCAACCCTTCATACAATAATATTTGTTTCGCAGGTGAAATGGGATAAATGGGAACTAAACACAATATACAACATAGCAACAAACAACGGATATAAAAAGGAGCTCGTGGATAAATTCAGAAAAATGTATGCAATTCAAAAAAGAAGCGACAGAGAGCCTTGAACAGTAATGACTTACATAGGAAAAATTATATACAAACTTGCAAATTTTTTCAGAAAGTATAATATCCACACGGCGTTCAAAAACTAGAAATAACCTGGGAAGGATACTTAAAAGCAGCACGAATGAAGAAGACCCATTGAACAAACAAGGCGTGTATAAACTGACCTGTGAGTGTCAATATAGCTATATAGGACAAACAGAACGTAAGGTAAGAACAAGGTTTCGTGAACACATAATGGACTACAACAACAGGATACGAGAACCAACGGCAGTACCTGCATCTAATTGTGCAAACGATCTGGTAAACGCAAAATGTTCACCAGCAAACAGAAAGAAACCTGTTAAGGTATTGCACGTACAACAAAAAGGAGGGCGGCTAAATGCTCGTGAAACATGGAAATATATAAACTAAAAATACTTGATAGGAGGATAATAAACGAACAAATAAACAGCAACTCTGATGTGATATTTGCACCATTAAGGCGTGTTTACAAAAATATAATGCAAAGACGTAGGTAAAATGACAGATGCCAGCATACAAAACAAATTTACAATACCCAAACGGACTAAAATTACTTACTTTCTACCTGTTCTTACCGCGAAGGTTGATTCGAGATAAAGTATATCCTTTGGATTCTAACCGCGCGAGACTTCAGGCACCTATACTCAGGACACTAAACATTTGTTAACATTGACGATTATGCACCAATACCTACTTGACCAAAAAACGAAAAAAAATACGGAAAAACAGACCTAAACTGAACAGAATGAAAATTGACACTGAAGATGGCACAACGCCGAAAGCGTATTGTCTCCAAACCAAACTTGACAAGAGATGACGGAAAATCGTTCCAACAAATATCAACATAATTAACTATGTGTAAAAATAAGTCTGTCTAAAAGCCCATAAAAATATATTTCATTTAATATATATTATTATAAAAAAATACTTTGGAGCGTGATGTTTTAGAGTAAGTTGGCCACCTATTTCTTAATTCTCCGTATATAACTGTAAATAATAACAGAACGCGTATGATTTGATTTTATTGTCATTTTGAAATGCGTGTAATTGTATATATGTATATATGTAGCTGTTTTATTTAATTTTTACCAATTGTCGTTCATGCTGCAAGCCCCGGCTACGCATACAACAGTATTTTCATGCAGAACTCCTTCCTAACTCTGGCCGGACAAACTCCGGCTACGCCATCAACAGTATTTCCGCGCAGAACTCCTTCCGCGTGAGCAACCTTCGGCGGCGCTTCAAAAAAATAACCCTGGCCGGATAAACTCTAGCTACGCCATCAACAGTATTTCGGTGCAGAACTCTTTTATCGGATCAATAGTTTGATAAATATCAGCACCTCAAAAAATGGTACCATCAGAATCAGTAAAAGAAGGCGTAAAACGCCCAATTTTTATTTTTTTCTAGTTCAACGGGCCGTATTATTTACTTATGCCTATTATATTTGAATTCAACATTTTTAACCTGAAATATGACAATAAACAAAATTAGTAGAATTCATGTCAAAACAAATAATCGTAGAAAATAGAAAAACATTAAAAAATACTACAAAAATTGCTTTTTTGTATTTAGTGGCTAATCCTTCGGCATTTTTTGCAGCATTTAAACGTCTTAGTTTTCAGATCTTTAAGTTCGTTTATGTTTCCAAAAATTTAATACTTTTATTTTCTGGACAATTCCTCCCAAACTTGCTCAAATATAATGAGATCAGAATTTATGAAGCCGAATAAATCTGCAGGATGGCCGAATGTAGGATCGGCTGACAAGTCGACACGGACAGGAAGTAACTACTAATGACCGCACACGTAAAACTACTTACGATCCTACAATCCAAAATTATATAATAATAATATAATTTTGGCGCGTACACTATATAGCTCAGTGTTTGGCCGAACTTCTCCTACCATTTGTGGTGTGCGTCTTTATATTTTACCACAAATGGAGGGACCTACAATCTTGTGCCGACTCCGAACGGCAGATGTATTAAATGAGAAGCTTCTTCATGACAGAAATACCCTCGGAGGTTTGCCATTGCCTGCCAAGGGGTGACCGCTATTAGAAAAAACTTTTTCTACGATTAAGATTTTGCTTGCCCTGACTGAGATTCGAACCTCGAACTCACCGGCATATCGAGTTATAGCACGCACCGCTACCAACTCGACCATAGCGGCCACAATCAATATAAAATTGCAACACTGTAATAAAAGGGAAATAACCGATTGACAGACTGGAAGGGAATAGAATGAGGAAGTGAAGCTAAGGAAAGGGTACAAATAGAAAAGGACTGAGAGAAAAGTAGCAGCGAAGGCAGGAGTGCGCGGTGTGACGGATTTATTTCCTTTTAACGTTTTACTAATAATTAAACTTCATTTCTAAAATAAATTTTGTAATCTAAACTGAATTTTCGTATAATAAATGTATAATAAAATCGTTAACCAAGCTGTGTAGAACGTACAGCGATTTTTTATTACCTACATGTATGCACATCTGATACCATGCCAGGCCAGTAATACTTTTAGCGTATTCGCGAGAAAGTCTCATAAATGCCTCCGGGATCTGTAGAAGGTGACCTGTGAGACGAAACTACCAGTCCGGGTCGTAACTCCGACGGAACCCAAAGCTTCCAGGTCTGCTCCGCATGAAGCCTATGCCCCTGTCAAAATGTGTTCTTTTGTATACGTAGTAGTCAGATACGCATAAATCAGGTAGCTTGTCCTTGTTTTCTGTTACTGTTTTCATAAGTTCTATGTATTCGTCAGACTCTAAATATGGCGATTCTAGGCAAACATCGACTACATTTTTTTAGGCACAACATTTTGAGAGCCTTTGCCATGTTCGATAATAAAAATCGAATCCCTGCAATATAAGGATCCACCTCTTGAGCCTACCACACCACATTGTTTAATCGTCCAGTTGATACAGTACCCCGTCCACTCCCGTTAGTCGATGCCTCACATTGAATGTCAAATCGTTTGTTGAAGTGCGGGTGTGCAAGTACGGGTGCCGATATTAAGCTTTGCCTAAGTACCTCAAATGTTACAAACAACGAAACAGTCATATTAAATTTTCTGATTTTATATTATTGGTGATGCGTCGGTACCAGCGCGCCATACCCAGGAACCGTCGCAACTGCTGAGGGGTTTTTGGTTGGGGAAAACCTCCCACAGCCGCTACCTTGCTGACATCTGTCCGAATACAGCCATCACACATAACGTACCCAAAATATCGAACCTCTTAGAAGCAAAACTTGCTCTTCTCCACATTTATCGTTAACTTTGCTACGGGTAAGCACCGAGCGACCTTTTCTAACAAACATATATGAGATAGAAAATCTTCAGAACACACTAACAAATCATCAAGGTAGACAAACACAGATTTACGCAACGAAGCAGGTATAACTTTGTCCATCAAACGACATATTCTCTGCGCTGCATTGCAGAGCCCGAATGGCATTACCGTAAATTGGTAAACGGGTCTCCCTGGCACTGTAAATGTAGTAATCTCACTTGATTTTTTTCTCTGGGGGAATTTGCCAGAACGCGTCCTTTAAGTCTATGACTCCCATTCTAAGCATTATGTCAAATCCTTCATACACTAATCTTTGTTTCGCAGGTGAAATGGGATAAATGGGAACTGAACACAATATACAACATAGCAACAAACAACGGATGTAAAAAGGAGCTCGTGGATAAGTTCAAAAAAATGTATGCAATTCAAAAAAGAAGCGACGAAGAGCTAGACGAAAAACCTTGACCAGTAATGACTTATACAGTAAAAATGATATACAAACTTGCAAATCTTTTCAGAAAATATAATATCCACACGGCGTACAAAAATGGAAACAACCAGGGAAGGATACTTAAAAGCAGCACGAATGAAGAAGAACGATTGAAAAAACAACGCGCTTGCAAACTGACCTGTGAGTATCAATATAGCTATATAGAATAAACAGAACGTAAAGTAAGAACAAGGTTTCATGAACACATAAGGGACTACAACAAAAGGATACGAAAACCCACGGCAATACCTGAATCTAGTTTTGCAAACCATCTGGTAAACGCAAAATGTTCACCAGCAAATATAAAGAAACCCGTTAAGGCACGTACAACAAAAAGGACGGCGCCTAAATGCCCTTGAAAACATGGAAATATCTAAACTAAAAACATTTGACGGGAGGATAATAAACGAACAAATAAACAGCAACTCTAATGTGTCATTTGCACCATTAAGGCGTGTTAACAAAAAAACAAAGCAAAGTCGTAGGTAAAATGACAGAATACAAAACAAACTTTTAATACCCAAACGGACTAAAATTACTGACTTTTTACCTGTTCTTACCGCGCAGGTTGATTCTTACCGCGCAAGACTTCAGGTACCTATACTCAGGACACTAAACATTTGTTAACATTGACGATTATGCACCAATACCTGCTAGATCAAAAGAACGAAAAAAATACCGAACAACAGACCTAAACTGAACAGAACGAAAATTGACACTGAAGATGGCACAACGCCGAAAGCGTATTGTCTCCAAACCAAACTTGACAAGAGATGACGGAAAATCGTTCCAACAAATATCAACATAATTAACTATGTGTAGAAATAAGTCTGTCTAAAAGCCCATAAAAATACCTTTCATTTAATATATATTATTATACAATAAATACTTTGAAGCGTGATGTTTTAGAGTAAGTTGGTAACCTATTTCTTAATTCTCCGTATATAACTGTAAATAATAACAGAACGCATATGATTTGATTTTATTGTCATTTTGAAAGGCGTATAATTTTGTATAGATATGTAGCTGTTTTATTTAATTTTTACCAATTGTCGTTCATGCTGCAAGCCCCGGCAACGCATACCACAGTATTTCCGTGCCGAACTTTACGCGTGAGCGGCTACGCCGTCAATAGCATTTCCGCGCAGAACTCTTTTATCGGAGCAATAGTTTGAGAAATATTAATTTGCGTCACAAAAAATGGCACCATCAGAATCAGTGAAAGAAAGCGTAAAACGCCCAGTATTAATTTTTTTTTTAGTTCAACGGGACGTATTATTTACTTATGCCTATTATATGCGAATTAAACATTTTTAACCTGAAATATGTTAATAAACAAAATTAGTAGAATTCATGTCAAAAAAAATAATCGTAGAAAATAGAAAGACATTAAAAAAGTCTACAAAATCTGCTTTTTAGTATTTAGTGGCTAATCCTTTGGCGTTTTTTGCAGCATTTTAACGTCTTAGTTTTCAGAGCTTTAAGTTCGTTTATGTTCCGAAAAATTTAATATTTTTATTTTCTGGACAATTTCTCCCAAACTTGCTCAAATATAATGAGATCAGGCGGTTGTGCAGACGTTTGTAGTAGTTTAGGGCAGTTGTAGATAAGCCACATCTTCGCAGCTATTGAGGTGTGATTGGGGTGGTTGTCCTGATAAAATGCTAAGTTATTCAATACACCAAACCGTTCCGCGCTTTGCTTCACATTAGCTTAAAGGCTGTTGAGGCATTGGAACTTATCTATGCGCTTCAAACACAGAGTCACCTCCATGCTTAACGGCAGCCTTCATGTTTTTCGGCTCAAATACAGTATTTGACCTTTCCCAAAGCATAGCACTTTTAAATTACACTTGCTTTCATCAGTGTATAATAACTTTAAATATATAAATAATATAATAAGTATAAATAAATAGTGTTTATAAGATATTTTACCGTTTTCTAGAAGTCTTATCCATAATTATATATTTATTGGATTATTTTCGAGCAATTTGCGCATGGTAGTTATGTTTTTTTAATACATTTCGGACCGTTTCTTTTAACATTTTATTTATTGCCGATTTCTCTAAAAGTTTTTCTTATAACTTATATTCTTACATGAAGTAGAGTCTAAATAAATGAAAAAACATACTTACTCCAAACTAAAATAGTATATCGTTTCAACATATATTTTAGAACATACGGTTGAGTATGTACAATTATGCGACCGAACCCAACAATCGTATATCCTGGAGTAATCAAGGGAATGGTCCTCACATTATGAAGCCCAATGTTGCGTACACGCATCAGCGTGTCAGGCGTCCACGCCTCCTAGAAGAAACAACATATACCTGTTAAGATTAAATTAAATAAAGATCGCACTGCGACCAACCGATCCATTTGCCTTCAGTGCCTTATGACTCCTCCCCTTGCCCGACAGCTTCTATTACCTTTAAGATGGATCCCGGTGACAGGAAAGGTATATACTCTTCCTTAGGCCACATCCGACCTAACGATCTTTCCCTTAAATTTTGGAAAATAGTCAAGCATTATAATATGTTATTGAAAATAACACTAACAATTACCTTGTTTTTACGAAGCATTGCGGAAATCGTATCGATTTATTACACTTTTTGGTTGGCAAAAATTATCTGACTGAACCCTCCGCGAGGGTGCCGAATAGAAATGGAGACTACAGAGATTATCCTGTGCGTTGTCAGGATGGTGTCCAGCTAATATCAGAGATCAGTGCGGTGCTGCTTATGCTCCTTAATATCTCTGTAACGGGGGAAATGGTCTTTGATCGTGGTCTCGGGGTAAGGACTGGGGAGTCCAAGGATGAAGAAGACTGCCGAAAGTGTAAGGAGGTGGTGGAAGAGTATAAGAAGCATCCCAACTCGAAGCCATCGACCAAACTGGAAGCCGTTAAACAAGGGAGGTTGAAGGACGACTCCACAGCGGAACCAGCTGGGAAAAGGGCAGACACGAAAGAGTCCCCCCAGCTGCACGAACCATCGACGAAACGACGATACTGAGTCTTTGAGGGGATGTCGGATTTTCAAATGCAGGGATAAGTTCTCTAGGGAGTTTCTCGGCAAGTGCGTAGCCGAGCTCGGCAGCGCATGGGAGGGTTTGAAGATCAATCTGGATCCCTAGAAGATCCAGAGCCCGTATTTGGCCGCCGAAGTTCATGGGGCCCTATAAAGTCACTAAATGCATAGAGCACGGTCGTTACGAGCTCGTGAAAATTGGGGACCACAAGGGTCCGGGCCAAACGTCTACCGTAGAAGAATTTATGAAGCCGAATAAATCTGCAGGATGGCCGAATGTAGGATCGGCTGACAAGTCGACATGGACAGGACGTAACTACTAATTACCGCACACGTAAAACTAGTTACGAACCTACAATCTAAAATTACAACACTGTAATAAAAGGAAAATAACCGATTGACAGACTGGAAGGGAATAGAGTGAGGAAGTGAAGCTAAGAAAAGGGTATAAATAGAAAAGGACAGAGAGAAATGTAGCAGCGAAGGCAGTAGTGCGCGGTGTGACGGATTAATTTCCTTTGAACGTTTTACTAATAATTAAACTTTATTTCTAAAAGAAAATCTTATGAATGCCTCCGTGACCTGTAGAAGGTGACCTGTGAGACGAAACTACCAGTCCGGGTCGTAACTCCGGCGGAACCGAAAGCTTCCAGGTCTGCTCCGCATGAAGCCTATGCCCCTGTCAAAATGTGTTCTTTTGTATACGTAGCTGTCAGATACATATAAATCAGGTAGCTTGTCCTTGTTTTCTGTTACTGCTTTCATAAGTTGTATGTATTCGTCAGGCTCTAAGTATGGCGATTCTAAGCAAACATCAACTACTCTTTCAGGTACAACATTTTGAAAGCCTTTGCAATGTTCGATGATAAAATCGAAACCCTGCAATATTAGGCTCCACCTCTTGACTCTACCACACCACATTGTTTAATCGTCCAGTTGAAACAGTACCCCGTCCACTCCGTTAGTCGATGCCTCACATTGAATGTCAAATCGTTTGTTGAAGTGCGGGTGTGCAAGTACGGGTGCCGATATTAAGCTTTGCCTAAGTACCTCAAATGTTACAAACAACGAAACAGTCATATTAAATTTTCTGATTTTATATTATTGCTGATGCGTCGGTACCAGCGCGCCATACCCAGGAACCGTCGCAACTGCTTAGGGGTTTTTGGCTCGGGAAAACCTCCCACAGCCGCTACCTTGCTGGCATCTGTCCGAATACAGCCATCACCCATAACGTACCCAAAATATCGAACCTCTTAGAAGCAAAACTTGCTCTTCTCCACATTTATCGTTAACTTTGCGCCAGGTAAGCACCGAGCGACCTTTTCTAACAAACATATATGAAATAGAAAATGTTCAGAACACACTAACAAATCATCAAGGTAGGCAAACACAGATTTACGCAACGAAGCAGGTATAACTTTGTCAATTAGTCGACACATTCTCTGCGCTGCATTGCAGAGCCCGAATGGCATTACCGTAAATTGGTAAACGGGTCTCCCTGGTACTGTAAAAGTAGCAATCTCTCTTCATTTTTTTCTCAGTGGGAATTTGCCAGAACGCGTCCTTTAAGTCTATTACTCCCATACTTAGCATTATGTCCAACCCTTCATACAATAATATTTGTTTCGCAGGTGAAATGGGATAAATGGGAACTAAACACAATATACAACATAGCAACAAACAACGGATATAAAAAGGAGCTCATGGATAAATTCAGAAAAATGTATGCAATTCAAAAAAGAAGCGACAGAGAGCCTTGAACAGTAATGACTTACATAGGAAAAATTATATACAAACTTGCAAATTTTTTCAGAAAGTATAATATTCACACGGCGTTCAAAAACTGGAAATAACCTGGGAAGGATACTTAAAAGCAGCACGAATGAAGAAGACCCATTTAACAAACAAGGCGTGTATAAACTGACCTGTGAGTGTCAATATAGCTATATAGGACAAACAGAACGTAAGGTAAGAACAAGGTTTCATGAACACATAATGGACTACAACAACAGGATACGAGAACCAACGGCAGTACCTGCATCTAATTGTGCAAACGATCTGGTAAACGCAAAATGTTCACCAGCAAACATAAAGAAACCCGTTAAGGTATTGCACGTACAACAAAAAGGACGGCGCCTAAATGCTCTGGAAAACATGGAAATATATAAACTAAAAATACTTGATAGGAGGATAATAAACGAACAAATAAACAGCAACTCTGATGTGATATTTGCACCATTAAGGCGTGTTTACAAAAATATAATGCAAAGACGTAGGTAAAATGACAGATGCCAGCATACAAAACAAATTTACAATACCCAAACGGACTAAAATTACTTACTTTCTACCTGTTCTTACCGCGAAGGTTGATTCGAGATAAAGTATATCCTTTGGATTCTAACCGCGCGAGACTTCAGGCACCTATACTCAGGACACTAAACATTTGTTAACATTGACGATTATGCACCAATACCTACTTGACCAAAAAACGAAAAAAAATACGGAAAAACAGACCTAAACTGAACAGAATGAAAATTGACACTGAAGATGGCACAACGCCGAAAGCGTATTGTCTCCAAACCAAACTTGACAAGAGATGACGGAAAATCGTTCCAACAAATATCAACATAATTAACTATGTGTAAAAATAAGTCTGTCTAAAAGCCCATAAAAATATATTTCATTTAATATATATTATTATAAAAAAATACTTTGGAGCGTGATGTTTTAGAGTAAGTTGGCCACCTATTTCTTAATTCTCCGTATATAACTGTAAATAATAACAGAACGCGTATGATTTGATTTTATTGTCATTTTGAAATGCGTGTAATTGTATATATGTATATATGTAGCTGTTTTATTTAATTTTTACCAATTGTCGTTCATGCTGCAAGCCCCGGCTACGCATACAACAGTATTTTCATGCAGAACTCCTTCCTAACTCTGGCCGGACAAACTCCGGCTACGCCATCAACAGTATTTCCGCGCAGAACTCCTTCCGCGTGAGCAACCTTCGGCGGCGCTTCAAAAAAATAACCCTGGCCGGATAAACTCTAGCTACGCCATCAACAGAATTTCGGTGCAGAACTCTTTTATCGGATCAATAGTTTGATAAATATCAGCTTCTAAAAATATTGCACCTCAAAAAATGGTACCATCAAAATCAGTAAAAGAAGGCGTAAAACGCCCAATAATTAATTTTTTTCTAGTTCAACGGGCCGTATTATTTACTTATGCCTATTATATTTGAATTCAACATTTTTAACCTGAAATATGACAATAAACAAAATTAGTAGAATTCATGTCAAAACAAATAATCGTAGAAAATAGAAAAACATTAAAAAATACTACAAAAATTGCTTTTTTGTATTTAGTGGCTAATCCTTCGGCATTTTTTGCAGCATTTAAACGTCTTAGTTTTCAGATCTTTAAGTTCGTTTATGTTTCCAAAAATTTAATACTTTTATTTTCTGGACAATTCCTCCCAAACTTGCTCAAATATAATGAGATCAGAATTTATGAAGCCGAATAAATCTGCAGGATGGCCGAATGTAGGATCGGCTGACAAGTCGACACGGACAGGAAGTAACTACTAATGACCGCACACGTAAAACTACTTACGATCCTACAATCCAAAATTATATAATAATAATATAATTTTGGCGCGTACACTATATAGCTCAGTGTTTGGCCGAACTTCTCCTACCATTTGTGGTGTGCGTCTTTATATTTTACCACAAATGGAGGGACCTACAATCTTGTGCCGACTCCGAACGGCAGATGTATTAAATGAGAAGCTTCTTCATGACAGAAATACCCTCGGAGGTTTGCCATTGCCTGCCAAGGGGTGACCGCTATTAGAAAAAACTTTTTCTACGATTAAGATTTTGCTTGCCCTGACTGAGATTCGAACCTCGAACTCACCGGCATATCGAGTTATAGCACGCACCGCTACCAACTCGACCATAGCGGCCACAATCAATATAAAATTGCAACACTGTAATAAAAGGGAAATAACCGATTGACAGACTGGAAGGGAATAGAATGAGGAAGTGAAGCTAAGGAAAGGGTACAAATAGAAAAGGACTGAGAGAAAAGTAGCAGCGAAGGCAGTAGTGCGCGGTGTGACGGATTTATTTCCTTTTAACGTTTTACTAATAATTAAACTTCATTTCTAAAATAAATTTTGTAATCTAAACTGAATTTTCGTATAATAAATGTATAATAAAATCGTTAACCAAGCTGTGTAGAACGTACAGCGATTTTTTATTACCTACATGTATGCACATCTGATACCATGCCAGGCCAGTAATACTTTTAGCGTATTCGCGAGAAAGTCTCATAAATGCCTCCGGGATCTGTAGAAGGTGACCTGTGAGACGAAACTACCAGTCCGGGTCGTAACTCCGACGGAACCCAAAGCTTCCAGGTCTGCTCCGCATGAAGCCTATGCCCCTGTCAAAATGTGTTCTTTTGTATACGTAGTAGTCAGATACGCATAAATCAGGTAGCTTGTCCTTGTTTTCTGTTACTGTTTTCATAAGTTCTATGTATTCGTCAGACTCTAAATATGGCGATTCTAGGCAAACATCAACTACATTTTTTTAGGCACAACATTTTGAGAGCCTTTGCCATGTTCGATAATAAAAATCGAATCCCTGCAATATAAGGATCCACCTCTTGAGCCTACCACACCACATTGTTTAATCGTCCAGTTGAAACAGTACCCCGTCCACTCCCGTTAGTCGATGCCTCACATTGAATGTCAAATCGTTTGTTGAAGTGCGGGTGTGCAAGTACGGGTGCCGATATTAAGCTTTGCCTAAGTACCTCAAATGTTACAAACAACGAAACAGTCATATTAAATTTTCTGATTTTATATTATTGGTGATGCGTCGGTACCAGCGCGCCATACCCAGGAACCGTCGCAACTGCTGAGGGGTTTTTGGTTGGGGAAAACCTCCCACAGCCGCTACCTTGCTGACATCTGTCCGAATACAGCCATCACACATAACGTACCCAAAATATCGAACCTCTTAGAAGCAAAACTTGCTCTTCTCCACATTTATCGTTAACTTTGCTACGGGTAAGCACCGAGCGACCTTTTCTAACAAACATATATGAGATAGAAAATCTTCAGAACACACTAACAAATCATCAAGGTAGACAAACACAGATTTACGCAACGAAGCAGGTATAACTTTGTCCATCAAACGACATATTCTCTGCGCTGCATTGCAGAGCCCGAATGGCATTACCGTAAATTGGTAAACGGGTCTCCCTGGCACTGTAAATGTAGTAATCTCACTTGATTTTTTTCTCTGGGGGAATTTGCCAGAACGCGTCCTTTAAGTCTATAACTCCCATACTAAGCATTATGTCAAATCCTTCATACACTAATCTTTGTTTCGCAGGTGAAATGGGATAAATGGGAACTGAACACAATATACAACATAGCAACAAACAACGGATGTAAAAAGGAGCTCGTGGATAAGTTCAAAAAAATGTATGCAATTCAAAAAAGAAGCGACGAAGAGCTAGACGAAAAACCTTGACCAGTAATGACTTATACAGTAAAAATGATATACAAACTTGCAAATCTTTTCAGAAAATATAATATCCACACGGCGTACAAAAATGGAAACAACCAGGGAAGGATACTTAAAAGCAGCACGAATGAAGAAGAACGATTGAAAAAACAACGCGCTTGCAAACTGACCTGTGAGTATCAATATAGCTATATAGAATAAACAGAACGTAAAGTAAGAACAAGGTTTCATGAACACATAAGGGACTACAACAAAAGGATACGAAAACCCACGGCAATACCTGAATCTAGTTTTGCAAACCATCTGGTAAACGCAAAATGTTCACCAGCAAACATAAAGAAACCCGTTAAGGCACGTACAACAAAAAGGACGGCGCCTAAATGCCCTTGAAAACATGGAAATATCTAAACTAAAAACATTTGACGGGAGGATAATAAACGAACAAATAAACAGCAACTCTAATGTGTCATTTGCACCATTAAGGCGTGTTAACAAAAAAACAAAGCAAAGTCGTAGGTAAAATGACAGAATACAAAACCAACTTTTAATACCCAAACGGACTAAAATTACTGACTTTTTACCTGTTCTTACCGCGCAGGTTGATTCTTACCGCGCAAGACTTCAGGTACCTATACTCAGGACACTAAACATTTGTTAACATTGACGATTATGCACCAATACCTGCTAGATCAAAAGAACGAAAAAAATACCGAACAACAGACCTAAACTGAACAGAACGAAAATTGACACTGAAGATGGCACAACGCCGAAAGCGTATTGTCTCCAAACCAAACTTGACAAGAGATGACGGAAAATCGTTCCAACAAATATCAACATAATTAACTATGTGTAAAAATAAGTCTGTCTAAAAGCCCATAAAAATACCTTTAATTTAATATATATTATTATACAATAAATACTTTGAAGCGTGATGTTTTAGAGTAAGTTGGTAACCTATTTCTTAATTCTCCGTATATAACTGTAAATAATAACAGAACGCATATGATTTGATTTTATTGTCATTTTGAAAGGCGTATAATTTTGTATAGATATGTAGCTGTTTTATTTAATTTTTACCAATTGTCGTTCATGCTGCAAGCCCCGGCAACGCATACCACAGTATTTCCGTGCCGAACTTTACGCGTGAGCGGCTACGCCGTCAATAGCATTTCCGCGCAAAACTCTTTTATCGGAGCAATAGTTTGAGAAATATTAATTTGCGTCACAAAAAATGGCACCATCAGAATCAGTGAAAGAAAGCGTAAAACGCCCAGTATTAATTTTTTTTTAGTTCAACGGGACGTATTATTTACTTATGCCTATTATATGCGAATTAAACATTTTTAACCTGAAATATGTTAATAAACAAAATTAGTAGAATTCATGTCAAAAAAAATAATCGTAGAAAATAGAAAGACATTAAAAAAGTCTACAAAATCTGCTTTTTAGTATTTAGTGGCTAATCCTTTGGCGTTTTTTGCAGCATTTTAACGTCTTAGTTTTCAGAGCTTTAAGTTCGTTTATGTTCCGAAAAATTTAATATTTTTATTTTCTGGACAATTTCTCCCAAACTTGCTCAAATATAATGAGATCAGGCGGTTGTGCAGACGTTTGTAGTAGTTTAGGGCAGTTGTAGATAAGCCACATCTTCGCAGCTATTGAGGTGTGATTGGGGTGGTTGTCCTGATAAAATGCTAAGTTATTCAATACACCAAACCGTTCCGCGCTTTGCTTCACATTAGCTTAAAGGCTGTTGAGGCATTGGAACTTATCTATGCGCTTCAAACACAGAGTCACCTCCATGCTTAACGGCAGCCTTCATGTTTTTCGGCTCAAATACAGTATTTGACCTTTCCCAAAGCATAGCACTTTTAAAT
This sequence comes from Philophylla caesio, assembly GCA_963971545.1. Classification (NCBI taxonomy): domain Eukaryota; kingdom Metazoa; phylum Arthropoda; class Insecta; order Diptera; family Tephritidae; genus Philophylla; species Philophylla caesio. The sequence continues at coordinate 89,219,258 of OZ020607.1, forward strand.
TACACTTGCTTTCATCAGTGTATAATAACTTTAAATATATAAATAATATAATAAGTATAAATAAATAGTGTTTATAAGATATTTTACCGTTTTCTAGAAGTCTTATCCATAATTATATATTTATTGGGTTATTTTCGAGCAATTTGCGCATGGTAGTTATGTTTTTTTAAAACATTTCGGACCGTTTCTTTTAACATTTTATTTATTGCCGATTTCTCTAAAAGTTTTTCTTATAACTTATATTCTTAAATGAAGTAGAGTCTAAATAAATGAAAAAACATACTTACTCCAAACTAAAATAGTATATCGTTTCAACATATATTTTAGAACATACGGTTGAGTATGTACAATTATGCGACCGAACCCAACAATCGTATATCCTGGAGTAATCAAGGGAATGGTCCTCACATTATGAAGCCCAATGTTGCGTACACGCATCAGCGTGTCAGGCGTCCACGCCTCCTAGAAGAAACAACATATACCTGTTAAGATTAAATTAAATAAAGATCGCACTGCGACCAACCGATCCATTTTCCTTCAGTGCCTTATGACACCTCCCCTTGCCCGACAGCTTCTATTACCTTTAAGATGGATCCCGGTGACAGGAAAGGTATATACTCTTCCTTAGGCCACATCCGACCTAACGATCTTTCCCTTAAATTTTGGAAAATAGTCAAGCATTATAATATGTTATTGAAAATAACACTAACAATTACCTTGTTTTTACGAAGCATTGCGGAAATCGTATCGATTTATTACACTTTTTGGTTGGCAAAAATTATCTGACTGAACCCTCCGCGAGGGTGCCGAATAGAAATGGAGACTACAGAGATTATCCTGTGCGTTGTCGGGATGGTGTCCAGCTAATATCAGAGATCAGTGCGGTGCTGCTTATGCTCCTTAATATCTCTGTAACGGGGGAAATGGTCTTTGATCGTGGTCTCGGGGTGAGGACTGGGGAGTCCAAGGATGAAGAAGACTGCCGAAAGTGTAAGGAGGTGGTGGAAGAGTATAAGAAGCATCCCAACTCGAAGCCATCGACCAAACTGGAAGCCGTTAAACAAGGGAGGTTGAAGGACGACTCCACAGCGGAACCAGCTGGGAAAAGGGCAGACACGAAAGAGTCCCCCCAGCTGCACGAACCATCGACGAAACGACGATACTGAGTCTTTGAGGGGATGTCGGATTTTCAAATGCAGGGATAAGTTCTCTAGGGAGTTTCTCCGCAAGTGCGTAGCCGAGCTCGGCAGCGCATGGGAGGGTTTGAAGATCAATCTGGATCCCTAGAAGATCCAGAGCCCGTATTTGGCCGCCGAAGTTCATGGGGCCCTATAAAGTCACTAAATGCATAGAGCACGGTCGTTACGAGCTCGTGAAAATTGGGGACCACAAGGGTCCGGGCCAAACGTCTACCGTAGAAGAATTTATGAAGCCGAATAAATCTGCAGGATGGCCGAATGTAGGATCGGCTGACAAGTCGACATGGACAGGACGTAACTACTAATTACCGCACACGTAAAACTAGTTACGAACCTACAATCTAAAATTACAACACTGTAATAAAAGGAAAATAAGCGATTGACAGACTGGAAGGGAATAGAGTGAGGAAGTGAAGCTAAGAAAAGGGTATAAATAGAAAAGGACAGAGAGAAAAGTAGCAGCGAAGGCAGTAGTGCGCGGTGTGACGGATTTATTTCCTTTGAACGTTTTACTAATAATTAAACTTTATTTCTAAAAGAAAATCTTATGAATGCCTCCGTGACCTGTAGAAGGTGACCTGCGAGACGAAACTACCAGTCCGGGTCGTAACTCCGGCGGAACCGAAAGCTTCCAGGTCTGCTCCGCATGAAGCCTATGCCCCTGTCAAAATGTGTTCTTTTGTATACGTAGCTGTCAGATACACATAAATCAGGTAGCTTGTCCTTGTTTTCTGTTACTGCTTTCATAAGTTGTATGTATTCGTCAGGCTCTAAGTATGGCGATTCTAAGCAAACATCAACTACTCTTTCAGGTACAACATTTTGAAAGCCTTTGCAATGTTCGATGATAAAATCGAAACCCTGCAATATTAGGCTCCACCTCTTGACTCTACCACACCACATTGTTTAATCGTCCAGTTGAAACAGTACCCCGTCCACTCCGTTAGTCGATGCCTCACATTGAATGTCAAATCGTTTGTTGAAGTGCGGGTGTGCAAGTACGGGTGCCGATATTAAGCTTTGCCTAAGTACCTCAAATGTTACAAACAACGAAACAGTCATATTAAATTTTCTGATTTTATATTATTGGTGATGCGTCGGTACCAGCGCGCCATACCCAGGAACCGTCGCAACTGCTTAGGGGTTTTTGGCTCGGGAAAACCTCCCACAGCCGCTACCTTGCTGGCATCTGTCCGAATACAGCCATCACCCATAACGTACCCAAAATATCGAACCTCTTAGAAGCAAAACTTGCTCTTCTCCACATTTATCGTTAACTTTGCGCCAGGTAAGCACCGAGCGACCTTTTCTAACAAACATATATGAAATAGAAAATGTTCAGAACACACTAACAAATCATCAAGGTAGACAAACACAGATTTACGCAACGAAGCAGGTATAACTTTGTCAATCAGTCGCAACATTCTCTGCGCTGCATTGCAGAGCCCGAATAGCATTACCGTAAATTGGTAAACGGGTCTCCCTGTTACTGTAAAAGTAGTAATCTCTCTTAATTTTTTTCCTTTTGGGAATTTGCCAGAACGCGTCCTTTAAGTCTATTACTCCCATACTTAGCATTATGTCCAACCCTCCATACAATAATATTTGTTTCGCAGGTGAAATGGGATAAATGGGAACTAAACACAATATACAACATAGCAACAAACAACGGATATAAAAAGGAGCTCGTGGATAAATTCAGAAAAATGTATGCAATTCAAAAAAGAAGCGACAGAGAGCCTTGAACAGTAATGACTTACATAGGAAAAATTATATACAAACTTGCAAATTTTTTCAGAAAGTAACTATAATATCCACACGGCGTTCAAAAACTGGAAATAACCTGGGAAGGATACTTAAAAGCAGCACGAATGAAGAAGACCCATTGAAATACCAAGGCGTGTATAAACTAACCTATGAGTGTCAATGTAGGTATATAGGGCAACCAGGGCGTAAGGTAAGGAAAAGGTTTCGTGAACACATAAGGGACTACAACAAAAGGATACGAAAACCCACGGTAATACCTGAATATAATTGTGCAAACCATTTGGTAAACGCAAAAGATAAAGAAACCCGTTAAGGTACTGCACGTACAACAAAAAGGGTGGGCGCCTAAATGCCCTTGGAAACATGGAAATATCTAAACTAAAAACATTTGACGGGAGGATAATAAACGAACAAATAAACAGCAACTCTAATGTGTCATTTGCACCATTAAGGCGTGTTAACAAAAAAACAAAGCAAAGTCGTAGGTAAAATGACAGAATACAAAACAAACTTTTAATACCCAAACGGACTAAAATTACTGACTTTCTACCTGTTCTTACCGCGCAGGTTGATTCTAACCGCGCAAGACTTCAGGTACCTATACTCAGGACACTAAACATTTGTTAACATTGACGATTATGCACCAATACCTGCTTGACCAAAAAAACGAAAAAAAATACCGAAAAACAGACCTAAACTGAACAGAATGAAAATTGACACTGAAGATGGCACAACGCCGAAAGCGTATTGTCTCCAAACCAAACTTGACAAGAGATGACGGAAAATCGTTCCAACAAATATCAACATAATTAACTATAATATATAATAATCTTGGCGCGTACACTATATAGCTCAGTGTTTGGCCGAGCTTCTCCTACCATTTGTGGTGTGCGTCTTTATATTATACCACAAATGGAGGGACCTACAGTTTTGTGCCGACTCCGAACGGCAGATGTATTTAATGAGAAGCTTTTTCACATAATCAACTATGTGTAAAAATAAGTCTGTCTAAAAGCCCATAAAAATATATTTCATTTAATATATATTATTATAAAAAAATACTTTGGAGCGTGATGCTTTAGAGTAAGTTGGCAACATATTTCTTAATTCTCCGTATATAACTGTAAATAATAACAGAACGCGTCTGATTTGATTTTATTGTCATTTTGAAATGCGTGTAATTGTATATATGTATATGTGTAGCTGTTTTATTTAATTTTTACCAATTGTCGTTCATGCTGCAAGCCCCGGCTACGCATACAACAGTATTTTCATGCATAACTCCTTCCTAACTCTGGCCGGACAAACTCCGGCTACGCCATCAACAGTATTTCCGCGCAGAACTCCTTCCGCGTGAGCAACCTTCGGCGGCGCTTCAAAAAAATAACCCTGGCCGGATAAACTCTGGCTACGCCATCAACAGTATTTCGGTGCAGAACTCTTTTATCGGATCAATAGTTTGATAAATATCAGCTTCTAAAAATATTGCACCTCAAAAAATGGTACCATCAAAATCAGTAAAAGAAGGCGTAAAACGCCCAATAATTAATTTTTTTCTAGTTCAACGGGCCGTATTATTTACTTATGCCTATTATATTTGAATTCAACATTTTTAACCTGAAATATGACAATAAACAAAATTAGTAGAATTCATGTCAAAAAAAATAATCGTAGAAAATAGAAAAATATTAAAAAATACTACAAAAATTGCTTTTTTGTATTTAGTGGCTAATCCTTCGGCATTTTTTGCAGCATTTAAACGTCTTAGTTTTCAGATCTTTAAGTTCGTTTATGTTTCCAAAAATTTAATACTTTTATTTTCTGGACAATTCCTCCCAAACTTGCTCAAATATAATGAGATCAGAATTTATGAAGCCGAATAAATCTGCAGGATGGCCGAATGTAGGATCGGCTGACAAGTCGACACGGACAGGGAGTACCTACTAATGACCGCACACGTAAAACTACTTACGATCCTAAAATCCTAAATTATATAATAATAATATAATTTTGGCGCGTACACTATATAGCTCAGTGTTTAGGATCCGCGCACCAGCTTTAGCAGCCTCCATTGTAGCAACCTGCCTACCAGGTTCGCCTCCGCTTGTACTTGGAACTATTCTCGAGGGCTTCCCGCCCCCTAAGCGCTTCTTTGAAGATGAAAGCCTCGGTATCACCAGAGGATTGCTGCCCTTCACTATTTGGCCACGGTCCTCCTGCTTCTTGAGCGACTGCCCTTCCGAAAAATTGCGAGTGCCGGTCTCGTTGTTTTTTGTTTTTGTTGGTGTGTTCATAACTTGATCCCACGAGTAGCGGAGAAAGGGGTTCGTCCACCACAGGCAGAGATCCGCATTACCCGGGGTAAGGCCTGAATACAACTGGGTGCGGCCCGGTTTCCAGAGGGCGCCGTGCGAGACTGGGCTATTTTGGGGCTCTCAGCCAGGCTGATCATCAGCATGGTACGCATGACACCTTGATCCAGCCTTTACCTTAGAGACCACGATCAAAAACCATTTCCATATAGCAGAGCCATTGAGAGACATAAGCACATGAAACTGATCCCTGATCTTAGCTGAGCACCTTTCCGACATCGTACGGGATTGCTCTGTAGTGCTAATTTCCAGTCGGCACCCTCGCGGAGGGTTCAGTCCAAGGATTTTTGCCAACTGATTCTAGGCAAACATCAACTACTCTTTCAGGGACAACATTTTGAGAACCTTTGCCATGTTCGATAATAAAATCGAAACCCTGCAATATTAGGCTCCACCTCTTGAGTCTACCACACCATATTGTTTAATCGTCCAGTTGAAACAGTACCCCGTCCACTCCGTCAGTGGATGCCACACCATGAATATAAAATCGTTTGTTGAAGTGCAAGTGTGCAAATCATCAAGGTAGACAAACACAGATTCACGCAACGAAGCAGGTATATCTCTGTCCATCAGTCGACACATTCTCTGCGCTGCATTGCAGAGCCCGAATGGCATTACCGTAAATTGGTAAACAGGTCTCCCTGGCACTGTAAAAGTAGTGAACTCTCTTGATTTTTTTCTCTGGGGGAATTTGCCAGAACGCGTCCTTTAAGTCCCATACTTAGCATTATGTTCAATTCTTCATACAATAATCTTTGTTTCGCAGGTGAAATGGGATAAATGGGAACTAAACACAATATACAACATAGTAACAAACAACGGATATAAAAAGGAGCTCGTGGATAAATTCAGAAAAATGTATGCAATTCAAAAAAGAAGCGACAGAGAGCTAGACGAAAAACCTTGAACAGTTATGACTTACACAGGAAAAATTATATACAAACTTTTTTCAGAAAGTATAATACTTAAAAGCAGCACGAATGAAGAAGACCCATTGAACAAACAAGGCGTGTATAACCTATGAGTGTCAATATAGCTACATATATAGGACAAGCAAAACGTAAATTAAGAACAATGTTTCATGAACACATAAGGGACTACAACAAAAGGATAAACCAATGGCAATACCTGAATCTAATTGTGCAAACCATCTGGTAAACGCAAAATGTTCACCAGCAAACATAACGAAACCTGTTAACAAAAAGGACGGCGCCTAAATGCTTTTGAAAACATTGAAATATATAAACTAAGCGGAAGTACCACTAAACAAAGAAGAAATACAGCTATTACAAAAAGGCCTCAAACACAACATTAAGGATAATAACAGGAAGAGACGGGCGGAGCAAGCCATTATAGATGCAGAGGTCGCAATATCACTAATGCCGAGCGAAGAGCAGGAACACGCAAGACACATGTGCAGAGAAATAATAAGCAACCAAATACAAAACGACCAAGAAACAAAGAACAGCAAGGAAGAAAACGTCGCAAGGGAATTAAAACAGAAGCTCAGGAGGAACAATGTCGTAACAACCAAGGCGGATAAAGGCAATACAAAAGTACTCATCGGCAAACAAGAATACATAGACAAGACAGAAGAACTCATTGAAAAAATGGGTTGCAAGAGAGTGGGGGAGGACCCAACGGACAAGTACCAAACGCAAATAAAAAGAGCCATAAAAGATGCAACCGGCATCATAAGCTCGGGGTTTGCACACCAACTAACCCAAATGAACCCAGCAGCCCCACCACAGATCGCATTACCGAAGATTCACAAACCAGACATTCCAATGAGGCCCATAATCAACTACAAGTCAGCACCTGTATATAGATTATCAAAGCATCTAAAGACGATACTGAAGGACACCCTTGAACTTGAGAACGAACACACAATAACTAACACAACGGAACTGATAGCGAAACTGACGACCGTTAACATCACAAAGGACAGTAAACTAGTATCGTTTGACATTAAGGACTTATACCCCTCAATACCACTACCTGAGACAATAGACATGGTATACACAAAAATACTGGAGAAAACCAAAAACAAAATCAAGGCTGCACAGATCGCAAGAATTCTAAGAACCACACTACAACAAAACTATTTCAAATTTAATAACAAAATCTACAGACAAATGAACGGACTTAGAATGGGGAGCCCAACCTCAGCCGTACTCATGGAAGTATTCATGCAGAATTTCGAAGAAAAATACATGAAAGAACTTACAACCGAGTTGGGTGTTACATTTTACGCGAGATACGTTGATGACATTATCTGCATTCTAACCAGCAACAACGAAGAACAAGTATTGGAGTATCTCAACAAACAACACGGAAACATACAGTTTACAATGGAAACAGAAAGCGAAGGAAGGATTAACTACCTAGATCTGGCAATTAGGGCAGATAAGACCACAGGAAAACTTGGCTATGAAATTTACAGAAAACCAACAGCCACAGACACGGTAATTCATAACACTTCGAACCACCCTCAGCAGCACAAAAATGCGGCGTTAAAGCAACTAGGTGACAGACTAGAACGAACACCTTTAACACCAGAAGCACACAAGAGAGAGCTAAACATTATTTACAACATAGCCGTCAATAACGGATATAAAAAAGATCTGATAGACAAAATCAGAAGAAACAATGGGACCCCGCAAAGAAGCGATAAGGATAAAGACGGAAAGACATGGACAGTATTAACTTATACAGGAAAATCGACACATAAATTAGCAAATTTTTTCAAAAAACACAACATTCACACAACATTTAAAACAGTAAACAACTTAGGACGAATACTACGGACAAGTACAAATACAGAGGACTCACTAAACAGCCACGGCGTATACCAACTGACCTGCGAATGCCAATACAGCCACATAGGACAAACAGGACGTAAAGTAAGAACAAGGTTCCGCGAACACATAAGGGATTACAACAAGAAGTCACGGAAACCCACCACAACACCTGAATCTAGCTTTGCAAATCACATGTTCCACAGCAAATGTACACCAGCAAACATTAAGAAAACCGTAAAGGTATTGCATGTGCAGCAAAAAGGTCGACGCCTAAACGCACTGGAAAACATGGAGATATACAAACAGAAAACATTTGACGGAAGAATAATAAACGAACAGACGAACACCAACTCGGACGTAATATTTGAGCCATTGAAACTTGTTTACAAAAAACAAAGCACGAACTTAGGTACTACCAAAGAAACTAACGCACAGGACCAACACAAAACATCCCACAGGACAAAAATTACTGACTTCTACCTACCCATGCATACCACATAGGCAACCGTAAAAGAAAAAAAAAACTTCTCGCTGAAAAATAAACCCTAAACACAGGTAGCATACACCTACAAACATTTGTTGGCTGCTAGTTAACGATAGATACCGATACCTACGAAGGACAAAACACAATAAATAGGGACCGCCAGACGTAAACTAAACAGAGCGAAAAATAACACTGAAGATGGCACAACGCCGAAACCGGTTTGTTTCAAAACCAAATTTGACAAGGATCGACGGAAAATCGTTCCAAAATACATCAACTTTCAACCTCAACCTCAAAATTGCACCATCAACGGGACGTATTATTTACTAATGCCTATTATATGTGAATTCAACATTTTTAACCTGAAATATGTTAATAAACAAAATTAGTAGAACTCGTGTCAAAACAATCGTAGAAAATAGAGACATTTAAAAATTCTATAAAATCTGCTTTTAAGTATTTAGTGGCTAATCCTTTGGCGTTTTTTGCAGCATTTAACGTCTTAGTTTTCAGAGCTTTAAGTTCGTTTATATTCCGAAAAATTTTATATTTTTATTTTCTGGACAATTCCTCCCAAACTTGCTCAAATATATTGAGATCAGGCGATTGTGCGGACGTTTGTAGTAGTTTCGGGCAGTTGTAGATAACCCCAATATTCGCAGCTATTGAGGTGTGATTGGGGTCGTTGTCCTGATAAAATGCTAAGTTATTCGTTTATGTTCCGAAAAATTTAATATTTTTATTTTCTGGACAATTCCTCCCAAACTTGCTCAAATATATTGAGATCAGGCGATTGTGCGGACGTTTGTAGTAGTTTCGGGCAGTTGTAGATAAGCCCAATATTCGCAGCTATTGAGGTGTGATTGGGGTAGTTGTCCTGATAAAATGCTAAGTTATTCAATACACTAAACCGTTCCGCGCTTTGCTTCACATTAGCTTAAAGGCTGTTGAGGCATTGGAACTTATCTATGCGCTTCAAACACAGAGTCACCTCCATGCTTAACGGCAACCTTCATGTTTTTCGGCTCAAATACAGTATTTGACCTTTCCCAAAGCATAGCACTTTTAAATTACACTTGCTTTCATCAGTGTATAATAACTTTAAATATATATTTATTATAATAAGTAGAAATAAATAGTGTTTTAAAGATATTTTACCGTTTTCTAGAAGTCTTATCCATAATTATATATTTATTGGGTTAGTTTCGGGCAATTCGCGCATGGTAGTTATTTTTTTAATACATTTTGGACCGTTTCTTTTAACATTTTATTTGTTGCCGATTTCCCTAAAACTTTTTCCTTCTTCATGCAACTTTATAATTAGTCGGCGTTCCTGTATGTTTATCTGTTTTCTTATTACAAACCACAAACGTATTTATCGTTTCAACATATATTTTAGAACATACGGTTGAGTATGTACAATTATGCGACCAAACCCAACAATCGTATATCCTGGAGTAATCAAGGGAATGGTCCTCATATTATGAGGCCCAATGTTGCGTACACGCATCAGCGTGTCAGGCCTCCACGCCTCCAAGAAGAAACAACATATAGCTGTTAAGATTAAATATAATAAAGATCGCAATGCGACCAATCGGTCCACTTGCCTTCAGTGCCTTATGACACCTCCCCTTGCCAGAGAGCATCTATTACCTCCAAGATGGATCCCGGTGACAGGGAGTGTATATACTACATCAGACCTAACGATCCTTCCCTTCAATTTTGGAAGATTGTCAATCCTTATAATATCATATTTAAAATAACACTAACAATTACTTTGTTTATACGAAACATTCGCCGAGGTCGTATCGATTTAGTACACTTTTTGGTTGGCAAAAATCCTCTGACTGCACCCATCGCGAGCGTGCCGATTGGAAATGGACACTACAGAGATTATCCTGTGCCATGTTATCAAAACGACATCAAATCGTTAATGTTGCAACGTTATAAAATTTACGTTAAATACCTCGCAATGAGGATAATAATTGGTAAAAATACGAAGTAACAGTACAAAGAACAATCAACAAAACTTCGCCTCGCAGTACCAAGTATTCGCCGTTTAAGATCATAATGGGCATCGAAATTTGTATCCAGAAAACCCCGAACTTCGGGAGTTAGTTGAAGTAGAAGGGGCGAATAAATCTGCAGGATGGCCGAATGTAGGTTCGGCTAACAAGTCGACACGGACAGGACGTAACTACTAATGACCGCACACTTAAAACTACTTACGATCCTACAATCCAAAATTGCAACACTGTAATAAAAGGGAAATAACCTATTGACAGACTGGAAGCGAATAGAATGACGGAAATAGAAAATGACTGAGAGAAAAGGATCAGCGAAGGCAGTAGTGCGCGGTGTGACGGATTTATTTCCTTTTAACGTTTTACTAATACTTAAACTTCATTTCTAGAATAAATTTTGTAATCTAAACTTAATTTTTGTATAATAAATGTATAATTAAATCGAAAAAAAACCAGTCCGGGTCGTAACTCCGACGGAACCCAAAGCATCAAGGTCTGCTCCGCATGAAGCCTATGCCACCTGTCAAACTACGTTCTTTTGTATACGTAGCCGTCAGATACGAATAATTCAGGTAACTTGTCCTTGTTTTCTGTTCCTGCTTTCATAAGTTGTATGTATTCGTCGGTTCTAGCAAACATCAACTACTCTTTCAGGTACAACATTTTGAGAGCCTTTGCAATGTTCGAAAGCTCTACTACCGAACTACCGAAGCACAGCTGGGGTAGCGGCTGAAGATAGAGTACCCCCAACAAAGAGAGGAGGAGCAACAACCTGCTCCTAAAAAGAAGTGTGTCCGACCCGGTGGGGCCAGACCCAGTTTTGCGGATGTTGCCAGAGACAGGATCCTTATCGGGGTTCTGGACCGCGGCAACGAGCACGGGTCGATCCCAAGGAACCAGTGGAGGTGGGTGAAGGCGGATCTGGCAAACGTCATCATGGATGTTCTGCTAGAGAACCCTGGAGCCCCTCCTGCGTGCAGAGATGCCGGCTGGTTCCAGGGCCACGAAAAGGTAGTGGCATGTGATGATGCAAGGTCGGCGGCGCTGTATAAGGCCGCCGTTGCTAAGGTAGGGGCTGTATACCCCGGAGCGAAACTAGCTGTTGTCGACTGGAAGGATATTCCAGTCAGACCTAGAGCGAGGGCGTGGGTGCCTGTAACACCGTCAGCACCGGAGAGCATCTTAAAGATGCTCCAGGTGATGAACCCGACAATACCTACGGGCGACTGGAATATCCTACGAGTAGAGAAGCCGGATGGGCCGTCAAGGCAAGTGGTCCTGTCTCTGAACAGGGACTCTTTGGAGATCCTGGAGAAGAGACAGGGCCGTGTTTACTACGGCCTTGACGAGGTGACTCTGCGAGTGTACGGTGGTGACGCGCAGCGTGCCTCCGAAGCGGGTGCCTCAATGGAGGTGGACATTGAGGGACCTGAACCGGAGGCTGACTTTTCCGATGCGGAGAGCGGAGCCTGCTCGCAATCAAACTTGGCACCGGCGATGCAAAGAATGTATGCTGAGGAGGAGCTGCTCTTTAGCGAAGGGGAAGACAGCGCTGACGTCACTGTCGTGGCGGTGGAGGAGTTGATGGGAACCTCAAATGATGAGGGTTCTGTAGATCAACCTCCACCGGTCTTTGGCAGCATCCGCTGCTCTCCTGAGTCGCCTACTTGGCGACGACATAGACATTGCACTTATCCAGGAACCCTGGGTTAATAACTCGGGGGTCTGTGGTCTAGGTGCGGTGGGCTATAGGCTGCTTGTTGAGCGTGGTAAAGGTAAAATAAGAACCTTTGTAATGGCGAAGGAAGATCTAAACATTTTTCTTTTATCTTGTTATAGTAATGGAGACATGACGACAACACTGCTGAAGATCGGAGGCAAGTCTTTGCTACTGGCCTCCACATATATGGCGTATGAGGCTGAGAATCCCCCTCAGCATCTACTCCGCGATCTAGCGAACGACCACGCAGAGGGTTTAGTTCTCATCGGGTGCGACGCTAACGCCCACCATGTACAGTAGGGTAGCACCGACGTTAACAATCGAGGTGAGTATCTTTTCAATTACCTCTTAACCACTAGCCCTACGGAATTTTGGTACTGACATTGAAGGCGTCAACGAAACTGCCAGACTAAGAAGAATTCTGTCGGGCACAACAAACCCGATTGGGTCTTTACAGAGACAGGATGGCTCCTGGACGGCTACAGGAAAAGGTACGGTCGAGCTGCTTCTCGACACACACTTTCCTGGAAACTCACAATCAAGGGAAGTAGAGTGACCCCCTTCGGGTGCAATCGTTAATCTCCCTATCTCAAGAGAAAATATTTTTTCAGCGATAAAAAGCTTTAAACCTTATAAAACAGCAGGGCATCATACCCGCGCAGCTGGATGCAACAATCGACACTTCTGCGAATTGGCTACTAAGCATGTTTAGGGCCTGCTTTAAACTAAACTACGTACCAACGGCATGGAGATCTGTTTCAGTGGTCTTCATTCCCAAGGCCGGAAAAGTATCACATACGAACCCGAAGGATCTCAGACCAATAAGCCTGTCATCCTTTGTTCTCAAAACTCTAGAGAGGCTGATTAATAACCACCTCTCTTTCACAATCGGTAAAAGACTTTTGTCAAATAACCAGCATGCTTACCTAAAGGGAAGGTCCACAGACACTGCGCTACATTCCCTAGTGCGCTACATTGAGAGATCTTTTAGTTACAAGGAATTTTGTCTCGTAGCTTTTCTTGACATTGAGGGAGCTTTTAACAATATTAATCCGGGGGCCATAATTCGGGCCTTAAGGGGACTTGGTGTAGAAAACTCCCTGGCTGAATTTATAGAACAAATGCTTTTAGGTAGAAAGATTACAGCAGACGTCGGCGCAAACCGTGTTTCGAGGCATGTGTCTCGCGGAACGCCTCAGGGTGGTGTACTTTCACCCCTACTCTGACTGCTAACTGTAAATTCACTCTTGCGAGAGACGGAATGGGGTGCCGCCAGGGTTGTCGCATATGCAGATGACATCGCCATAGCATACATGGGCAAGTTCCCGCAGACATTGTGTGATTTGATGCAAGGAACACTCCGCGCTGTAGGGAACTGGTCCACGCGATGTGGTCTTAGCGTCAACTCGGAAAAAGTGGAGTTGGTACTCTTCACTAGAAAATATAAGACAACGGAGTTAATTACTCCGGTACTGAATGGTATTCGTTTAAATCTAAAGAAGGAAGTCAAGTTTCTTGGCGTCACACTAGATATGAAACTAAGCTGGAGAAATAGTATTGTCCAGCGCACTCAAAAGGCTTATGTGGCCCTATGCTCCTGCAAAAGGGCCATTGGAAAGAAATGGGGTCTAAATCCAAGCGTATGCCGCTGGATCTATACAGCGGTGGTAAGACCGATTCTTCTTTATGGAGTCAATGTATGGTGGCCTGCCTTGAGCAAAAATGCTAACCTCAATCTACTTAGTAAACTACAAAGAGCCAGTATTATCTGCATTAGCGGAGCTTTACGAACAACACCAAACGACGCCTTGAATGTTTTTCTGGACCTTCTACCCCTCGACTTAGTGGGTCAACAGATGGCGGCTCTTGCCGCGCTTCGACTAAGAGAGACATATCAATGGGAGTCTAGCCTATGTGGGCACTCAAACATACTGAGTAAGTATAGCTTCCTTCGGGACTGCACTGATCGCTGCGTCGATACCATGGTCCCGGACAGAAACTTCGCGATGTTGATTCCAGGTAGGGAGGAGTGGTCTAAAAATTTCTATACCCCACCTGGAAGTATTACGGTTTTCACAGATGGTTCGAAGCTGAATGGCAGAGTGGGAGGAGGGGTCTTCTCGCGAGACTTATCTCTGAGCTCTTCTTTTAGGCTGCCGGATCACTGTAGTGTTTTTCAAGCTGAGGTTTCAGCCATTAAGGAGGCTGTGGACAGGTTGCAAACCGTCTTAAAAGCCAACAACGTTTTTATATTTAGCGATAGCCAAGCGACAATTAGAGCAGTGAGCTCAGCTGCGATAACTTCAAAGATTGTACTGGACTGCCGCCGATCTCTTCAGGAGATGGCTAAGCAGAACAGACTAAACCTCATCTGGGTTCCAGGCCACAGGGACATCGAGGGTAACTTGCGAGGTAAGGAACAACAAAGCAGATTCTTCCTGGCAAAGAACGCATTGGTATGCCCTTTGGTACTTGCAGGCTGCTCTTAAAAGAATATGCTTATGCTCGTGCGAATGAGAGGTGGGCACAGACCACGACTTGTAGGATATCTATTCAGACTTGGCCTAGATGGGATCGTAAACGGTCTGTACACCTTAAAACGGGATGATATATCTCAGGTCATTGGAGCCCTTACGGGGCACTGCCTCATAGGCAACCACGCGGGGCGTCTCGGTGTACCCTTGCACAGATGCTGTAGAAGCTGCAAAAATTATGAAGAGGAGGAAACTGTTCTTCATCTTCTGTGCAATTGCCCAGCGCTAGCAAGAAGCAGGCTACGCTTTCTAGGGGTACCACTTTTTGGCGACCTCGGAGAATTAGGTTCTATAGACCCAAGATGCTTGGCGAGATTCGTCAAGAGCTCAAAATGGTTCAGCAAAGGGGAATGAACACTTAGCTAGTGGTATCACAACGGGCCTCCAATCATGGCATATGTGGGTCGCTGAAGCAACGGTGACAGCCACATATACCTACCTAATGTTCGATAATAAAATCGAAACCCTCACATTGAATGTCAAATCGTTTGTTGAAGTGCGGGTGTGCAAGTACGGGTGCCGATATTAAGCTTTGCCTAAGTACCTCAAATGTTACCAACCAACCAAACAGTCATATTAAATTTTCTGATTTTATATTATTGGTGATGCGTCGGTACGAGCGCGCCATGCCCAGGAACCGTCGCAACTGCTTAGGGGTTTTTGGCTCGGGAAAACCTCCCACAGCCGCTACCTTGCTGGCATCTGTCCGAATACAGCCATCACCCATAACGTACCCAAAATATCAAACCTCTTAGAAGCAAAACTTGCTCTTCTACATATTTATCGTTAACTTTGCTACGGGTAACCACCGAGCGACCTTTTCTAACAAACATATATGAGATGTCCATCAGTCGACACATTCTCTGCGCTGCATTGCAGAGCCCAAATGGCATTACCGTAAATTGGTAAACAGGTCTCCCTGGCACTGTAAAAGTAGTAAACTCTCTTGATTTTTTTCCTCTAAGTCCCATACTTAGCATTATGTTCAATTCTTCATACAATAATATTTGTTTCGCAGGTGAAATGGGATAAATGGGAACTAAACACAATATACAACATAGTAACAAACAACGGATATAAAAAGGAGCTCGTGGATAAATTCAGAAAAATGTATGCAATTCAAAAAAGAATCGACAGAGAGCTAGACGAAAAACCCTGAACAGTTATGACTTACACAGGAAAAATGATATACAAACTTTTTCAGAAAGTATAATACTTAAAAGCAGCACGAATGAAGAAGACCCATTGAACAAACAAGGCGTGTATAACCTATGAGTGTCAATATAGCTATGTATCCAGAAAACCCCGAACTTCGGGAGTTAGTTGAAGTAGAAGGGGCGAATAAATCTGCAGGATGGCCGAATGTAGGTTCGGCTAACAAGTCGACACGGACAGGACGTAACTACTAATGACCGCACACTTAAAACTACTTACGATCCTACAATCCAAAATTGCAACACTGTAATAAAAGGGAAATAACCTATTGACAGACTGGAAGCGAATAGAATGACGGAAATAGAAAATGACTGAGAGAAAAGGATCAGCGAAGGCAGTAGTGCGCGGTGTGACGGATTTATTTCCTTTTAACGTTTTACTAATAATCAAACTTCATTTCTAAAATAAATTTTTTAATCTAACCTTAATTTTCGTATAATAAATGTATAATAAAATCGAAAAAAACCAGTCCGGGTCGTAACTCCGACGGAACCCAAAGCATCAAGGTCTGCTCCGCATGAAGCCTATGCCACCTGTCAAACTACGTTCTTTTGTATACGTAGCCGTCAGATACGAATAATTCAGGTAGCTTGTCCTTGTTTTCTGTTACTGCTTTCATAAGTTGTATGTATTCGTCGGTTCTAGGCAAACATCAACTACTCTTTCAGGTACAACATTTTGAGAGCCTTTGCAATGTTCGAAAGCTCTACTACCGAACTACCGAAGCACAGCTGGGGTAGCGACTGAAGATAGAGTACCCCCAACAAAGAGAGGAGGAGCAACAACCTGCTCCTAAAAAGAAGTGTGTCCGACCCGGTGGGGCCAGACCCAGTTTTGCGGATGTTGCCAGAGACAGGATCCTTATCGGGGTTCTGGACCGCGGCAACGAGCACGGGTCGATCCCAAGGAACCAGTGGAGGTGGGTGAAGGCGGATCTGGCAAACGTCATCATGGATGTTCTGCTAGAGAACCCTGGAGCCCCTCCTGCGTGCAGAGATGCCGGCTGGTTCCAGGGCCACGAAAAGGTAGTGGCATGTGATGATGCAAGGTCGGCGGCGCTGTATAAGGCCGCCGTTGCTAAGGTAGGGGCTGTATACCCCGGAGCGAAACTAGCTGTTGTCGACTGGAAGGATATTCCAGTCAGACCTAGAGCGAGGGCGTGGGTGCCTGTAACACCGTCAGCACCGGAGAGCATCTTAAAGATGCTCCAGGTGATGAACCCGACAATACCTACGGGCGACTGGAATATCCTACGAGTAGAGAAGCCGGATGGGCCGTCAAGGCAAGTGGTCCTGTCTCTGAACAGGGACTCTTTGGAGATCCTGGAGAAGAGACAGGGCCGTGTTTACTACGGCCTTGACGAGGTGACTCTGCGAGTGTACGGTGGTGACGCGCAGCGTGCCTCCGAAGCGGGTGCCTCAATGGAGGTGGACATTGAGGGACCTGAACCGGAGGCTGACTTTTCCGATGCGGAGAGCGGAGCCTGCTCGCAATCAAACTTGGCATCGGCGATGCAAAGAATGTATGCTGAGGAGGAGCTGCTCTTTAGCGAAAGGGAAGACAGCGCTGACGTCACTGTCGTGGCGGTGGAGGAGTTGATGGGAACCTCAAATGATGAGGGTTCTGTAGATCAACCTCCACCGGTCTTTGGCAGCATCCGCTGCTCTCCTGAGTCGCCTACTTGGCGACGACATAGACATTGCACTTATCCAGGAACCCTGGGTTAATAACTCGGGGGTCTGTGGTCTAGGTGCGGTGGGCTATAGGCTGCTTGTTGAGCGTGGTAAAGGTAAAATAAGAACCTTTGTAATGGCGAAGGAAGATCTAAACATTTTTCTTTTATCTTGTTATAGTAATGGAGACATGACGACAACACTGCTGAAGATCGGAGGCAAGTCTTTGCTACTGGCCTCCACATATATGGCGTATGAGGCTGAGAATCCCCCTCAGCATCTACTCCGCGACCTAGCGAACGACCACGCAGAGGGTTTAGTTCTCATCGGGTGCGACGCTAACGCCCACCATGTACAGTGGGGTAGCACCGACGTTAACAATCGAGGTGAGTATCTTTTCAATTACCTCTTAACCACTAGCCCTACGGAATTTTTGTACTGGCATTGAAGGCGTCAACGAAACTGCCAGACTAAGAAGAATTCTGTCGGGCACAACAAACCCGATTGTGTCTTTACAGAGACAGGATGGCTCCTGGACGGCTACAGGAAAAGGTACGGTCGAGCTGCTTCTCGACACACACTTTCCTGGAAACTCACAATCAAGGGAAGTAGAGTGACCCCCTTCGGGTGCAATCGTTAATCTCCCTATCTCAAGAGAAAATATTTTTTCAGCGATAAAAAGCTTTAAACCTTATAAAACAGCAGGGCATCATACCCGCGCAGCTGGATGCAACAATCGACACTTCTGCGAATTGGCTACTAAGCATGTTTAGGGCCTGCTTTAAACTAAACTACGTACCAACGGCATGGAGATCTGTTTCAGTGGTCTTCATTCCCAAGGCCGGAAAAGTATCACATACGAACCCGAAGGATCTCAGACCAATAAGCCTGTCATCCTTTGTTCTCAAAACTCTAGAGAGGCTGATTAATAACCACCTCTCTTTCACAATCGGTAAAAGACTTTTGTCAAATAACCAGCATGCTTACCTAAAAGGAATGTCCACAGACACTGCGCTACATTCCCTAGTGCGCTACATTGAGAGATCTTTTAGTTACAAGGAATTTTGTCTCGTAGCTTTTCTTGACATTGAGGGAGCTTTTAACAATATTAATCCGGGGGCCATAATTCAGGCCTTAAGGGGACTTGGTGTAGAAAACTCCCTGGCTGAATTTATAGAACAAATGCTTTTAGGTAGAAAGATTACAGCAGACGTCGGCGCAAACCGTGTTTCGAGGCATGTGTCTCGCGGAACGCCTCAGGGTGGTGTACTTTCACCCCTACTCTGACTGCTAACTGTAAATTCACTCTTGCGAGAGACGGAATGGGGTGCCGCCAGGGTTGTCGCATATGCAGATGACATCGCCATAGCATACATGGGCAAGTTCCCGCAGACATTGTGTGATTTGATGCAAGGAACACTCCGCGCTGTAGGGAACTGGTCCACGCGATGTGGTCTTAGCGTCAACTCGGAAAAAGTGGAGTTGGTACTCTTCACTAGAAAATATAAGACAACGGAGTTAATTACTCCGGTACTGAATGGTATTCGTTTAAATCTAAAGAAGGAAGTCAAGTTTCTTGGCGTCACACTAGATATGAAACTAAGCTGGAGAAATAGTATTGTCCAGCGCACTCAAAAGGCTTATGTGGCCCTATGCTCCTGCAAAAGGGCCATTGGAAAGAAATGGGGTCTAAATCCAAGCGTATGCCGCTGGATCTATACAGCGGTGGTAAGACCGATTCTTCTTTATGGAGTCAATGTATGGTGGCCTGCCTTGAGCAAAAATGCTAACCTCAATCTACTTAGTAAACTACAAAGAGCCAGTATTATCTGCATTAGCGGAGCTTTACGAACAACACCAAACGACGCCTTGAATGTTTTTCTGGACCTTCTACCCCTCGACTTAGTGGGTCAACAGATGGCGGCTCTTGCCGCGCTTCGACTAAGAGAGACATATCAATGGGAGTCTAGCCTATGTGGGCACTCAAACATACTGAGTAAGTATAGCTTCCTTCGGGACTGCACTGATCGCTGCGTCGATACCATGGTCCCGGACAGAAACTTCGCGATGTTGATTCCAGGTAGGGAGGAGTGGTCTAAAAATTTCTATACCCCACCTGGAAGTATTACGGTTTTCACAGATGGTTCGAAGCTGAATGGCAGAGTGGGAGGAGGGGTCTTCTCGCGAGACTTATCTCTGAGCTCTTCTTTTAGGCTGCCGGATCACTGTAGTGTTTTTCAAGCTGAGGTTTCAGCCATTAAGGAGGCTGTGGACAGGTTGCAAACCGTCTTAAAAGCCAACAACGTTTTTATATTTAGCGATAGCCAAGCGACAATTAGAGCAGTGAGCTCAGCTGCGATAACTTCAAAGATTGTACTGGACTGCCGCCGATCTCTTCAGGAGATGGCTAAGCAGAACAGACTAAACCTCATCTGGGTTCCAGGCCACAGGGACATCGAGGGTAACTTGCGAGGTAAGGAACAACAAAGCAGATTCTTCCTGGCAAAGAACGCATTGGTATGCCCTTTGGTACTTGCAGGCTGCTCTTAAAAGAATATGCTTATGCTCGTGCGAATGAGAGGTGGGCACAGACCACGACTTGTAGGATATCTATTCAGACTTGGCCTAGATGGGATCGTAAACGGTCTGTACACCTTAAAACGGGATGATATATCTCAGGTCATTGGAGCCCTTACGGGGCACTGCCTCATAGGCAACCACGCGGGGCGTCTCGGTGTACCCTTGCACAGATGCTGTAGAAGCTGCAAAAATTATGAAGAGGAGGAAACTGTTCTTCATCTTCTGTGCAATTGCCCAGCGCTAGCAAGAAGCAGGCTACGCTTTCTAGGGGTACCACTTTTTGGCGACCTCGGAGAATTAGGTTCTATAGACCCAAGATGCTTGGCGAGATTCGTCAAGAGCTCAAAATGGTTCAGCAAAGGGGAATGAACACTTAGCTAGTGGTATCACAACGGGCCTCCAATCATGGCATATGTGGGTCGCTGAAGCAACGGTGACAGCCACATATACCTACCTAATGTTCGATAATAAAATCGAAACCCTCACATTGAATGTCAAATCGTTTGTTGAAGTGCGGGTGTGCAAGTACGGGTGCCGATATTAAGCTTTGCCTAAGTACCTCAAATGTTACCAACCAACCAAACAGTCATATTAAATTTTCTGATTTTATATTATTGGTGATGCGTCGGTACGAGCGCGCCATGCCCAGGAACCGTCGCAACTGCTTAGGGGTTTTTGGCTCGGGAAAACCTCCCACAGCCGCTACCTTGCTGGCATCTGTCCGAATACAGCCATCACCCATAACGTACCCAAAATATCAAACCTCTTAGAAGCAAAACTTGCTCTTCTACATATTTATCGTTAACTTTGCTACGGGTAACCACCGAGCGACCTTTTCTAACAAACATATATGAGATGTCCATCAGTCGACACATTCTCTGCGCTGCATTGCAGAGCCCAAATGGCATTACCGTAAATTGGTAAACAGGTCTCCCTGGCACTGTAAAAGTAGTAAACTCTCTTGATTTTTTTCCTCTAAGTCCCATACTTAGCATTATGTTCAATTCTTCATACAATAATATTTGTTTCGCAGGTGAAATGGGATAAATGGGAACTAAACACAATATACAACATAGTAACAAACAACGGATATAAAAAGGAGCTCGTGGATAAATTCAGAAAAATGTATGCAATTCAAAAAAGAATCGACAGAGAGCTAGACGAAAAACCCTGAACAGTTATGACTTACACAGGAAAAATGATATACAAACTTTTTCAGAAAGTATAATACTTAAAAGCAGCACGAATGAAGAAGACCCATTGAACAAACAAGGCGTGTATAACCTATGAGTGTCAATATAGCTATGTATCCAGAAAACCCCGAACTTCGGGAGTTAGTTGAAGTAGAAGGGGCGAATAAATCTGCAGGATGGCCGAATGTAGGTTCGGCTAACAAGTCGACACGGACAGGACGTAACTACTAATGACCGCACACTTAAAACTACTTACGATCCTACAATCCAAAATTGCAACACTGTAATAAAAGGGAAATAACCTATTGACAGACTGGAAGCGAATAGAATGACGGAAATAGAAAATGACTGAGAGAAAAGGATCAGCGAAGGCAGTAGTGCGCGGTGTGACGGATTTATTTCCTTTTAACGTTTTACTAATAATCAAACTTCATTTCTAAAATAAATTTTTTAATCTAACCTTAATTTTCGTATAATAAATGTATAATAAAATCGAAAAAAACCAGTCCGGGTCGTAACTCCGACGGAACCCAAAGCATCAAGGTCTGCTCCGCATGAAGCCTATGCCACCTGTCAAACTACGTTCTTTTGTATACGTAGCCGTCAGATACGAATAATTCAGGTAGCTTGTCCTTGTTTTCTGTTACTGCTTTCATAAGTTGTATGTATTCGTCGGTTCTAGGCAAACATCAACTACTCTTTCAGGTACAACATTTTGAGAGCCTTTGCAATGTTCGAAAGCTCTACTACCGAACTACCGAAGCACAGCTGGGGTAGCGACTGAAGATAGAGTACCCCCAACAAAGAGAGGAGGAGCAACAACCTGCTCCTAAAAAGAAGTGTGTCCGACCCGGTGGGGCCAGACCCAGTTTTGCGGATGTTGCCAGAGACAGGATCCTTATCGGGGTTCTGGACCGCGGCAACGAGCACGGGTCGATCCCAAGGAACCAGTGGAGGTGGGTGAAGGCGGATCTGGCAAACGTCATCATGGATGTTCTGCTAGAGAACCCTGGAGCCCCTCCTGCGTGCAGAGATGCCGGCTGGTTCCAGGGCCACGAAAAGGTAGTGGCATGTGATGATGCAAGGTCGGCGGCGCTGTATAAGGCCGCCGTTGCTAAGGTAGGGGCTGTATACCCCGGAGCGAAACTAGCTGTTGTCGACTGGAAGGATATTCCAGTCAGACCTAGAGCGAGGGCGTGGGTGCCTGTAACACCGTCAGCACCGGAGAGCATCTTAAAGATGCTCCAGGTGATGAACCCGACAATACCTACGGGCGACTGGAATATCCTACGAGTAGAGAAGCCGGATGGGCCGTCAAGGCAAGTGGTCCTGTCTCTGAACAGGGACTCTTTGGAGATCCTGGAGAAGAGACAGGGCCGTGTTTACTACGGCCTTGACGAGGTGACTCTGCGAGTGTACGGTGGTGACGCGCAGCGTGCCTCCGAAGCGGGTGCCTCAATGGAGGTGGACATTGAGGGACCTGAACCGGAGGCTGACTTTTCCGATGCGGAGAGCGGAGCCTGCTCGCAATCAAACTTGGCATCGGCGATGCAAAGAATGTATGCTGAGGAGGAGCTGCTCTTTAGCGAAAGGGAAGACAGCGCTGACGTCACTGTCGTGGCGGTGGAGGAGTTGATGGGAACCTCAAATGATGAGGGTTCTGTAGATCAACCTCCACCGGTCTTTGGCAGCATCCGCTGCTCTCCTGAGTCGCCTACTTGGCGACGACATAGACATTGCACTTATCCAGGAACCCTGGGTTAATAACTCGGGGGTCTGTGGTCTAGGTGCGGTGGGCTATAGGCTGCTTGTTGAGCGTGGTAAAGGTAAAATAAGAACCTTTGTAATGGCGAAGGAAGATCTAAACATTTTTCTTTTATCTTGTTATAGTAATGGAGACATGACGACAACACTGCTGAAGATCGGAGGCAAGTCTTTGCTACTGGCCTCCACATATATGGCGTATGAGGCTGAGAATCCCCCTCAGCATCTACTCCGCGACCTAGCGAACGACCACGCAGAGGGTTTAGTTCTCATCGGGTGCGACGCTAACGCCCACCATGTACAGTGGGGTAGCACCGACGTTAACAATCGAGGTGAGTATCTTTTCAATTACCTCTTAACCACTAGCCCTACGGAATTTTTGTACTGGCATTGAAGGCGTCAACGAAACTGCCAGACTAAGAAGAATTCTGTCGGGCACAACAAACCCGATTGTGTCTTTACAGAGACAGGATGGCTCCTGGACGGCTACAGGAAAAGGTACGGTCGAGCTGCTTCTCGACACACACTTTCCTGGAAACTCACAATCAAGGGAAGTAGAGTGACCCCCTTCGGGTGCAATCGTTAATCTCCCTATCTCAAGAGAAAGTATTTTTTCAGCGATAAAAAGCTTTAAACCTTATAAAACAGCAGGGCATCATACCCGCGCAGCTGGATGCAACAATCGACACTTCTGCGAATTGGCTACTAAGCATGTTTAGGGCCTGCTTTAAACTAAACTACGTACCAACGGCATGGAGATCTGTTTCAGTGGTCTTCATTCCCAAGGCCGGAAAAGTATCACATACGAACCCGAAGGATCTCAGACCAATAAGCCTGTCATCCTTTGTTCTCAAAACTCTAGAGAGGCTGATTAATAACCACCTCTCTTTCACAATCGGTAAAAGACTTTTGTCAAATAACCAGCATGCTTACCTAAAAGGAATGTCCACAGACACTGCGCTACATTCCCTAGTGCGCTACATTGAGAGATCTTTTAGTTACAAGGAATTTTGTCTCGTAGCTTTTCTTGACATTGAGGGAGCTTTTAACAATATTAATCCGGGGGCCATAATTCAGGCCTTAAGAGGACTTGGTGTAGAAAACTCCCTGGCTGAATTTATAGAACAAATGCTTTTAGGTAGAAAGATTACAGCAGAAGTCGGCGCAAACCGTGTTTCGAGGCATGTGTCTCGCCGAACGCCTCAGGGTGGTGTACTTTCACCCCTACTCTGACATCTAACTGTAAATTCACTCTTGCGAGAGACGGAATGGGGTGCCGCCAGGGTTGTCGCATATGCAGATGACATCGCCATAGCATACATGGGCAAGTTCCCGCAGACATTGTGTGATTTGATGCAAGGAACACTCCGCGCTGTAGGGAACTGGTCCACGCGATGTGGTCTTAGCGTCAACTCGGAAAAAGTGGAGTTGGTACTCTTCACTAGAAAATATAAGACAACGGAGTTAATTACTCCGGTACTGAATGGTATTCGTTTAAATCTAAAGAAGGAAGTCAAGTTTCTTGGCGTCACACTAGATATGAAACTAAGCTGGAGAAATAGTATTGTCCAGCGCACTCAAAAGGCTTATGTGGCCCTATGCTCCTGCAAAAGGGTCATTGGAAAGAAATGGGGTCTAAATCCAAGCGTATGCCGCTGGATCTATACAGCGGTGGTAAGACCGATTCTTCTTTATGGAGTCAACGTATGGTGGCCTGCCTTGAGCAAAAATGCTAACCTCAATCTACTTAGTAAACTACAAAGAGCCAGTATTATCTGCATTAGCGGAGCTTTACGAACAACACCAAACGACGCCTTGAATGTTTTTCTGGACCTTCTACCCCTCGACTTAGTGGGTCAACAGATGGCGGCTCTTGCCGCGCTTCGACTAAGAGAGACATATCAATGGGAGTCTAGCCTATGTGGGCACTCAAACATACTGAGTAAGTATAGCTTCCTTCGGGACTGCACTGATCGCTGCGTCGATACCATGGTCCCGGACAGAAACTTCGCGATGTTGATTCCAGGTAGGGAGGAGTGGTCTAAAAACTTCTATACCCCACCTGGAAGTATTACGGTTTTCATAGATGGTTCGAAGCTGAATGGCAGAGTGGGAGGAGGGGTCTTCTCGCGAGACTTATCTCTGAGCTCTTCTTTTAGGCTGCCGGATCACTGTAGTGTTTTTCAAGCTCAGGTTTCAGCCATTAAGGAGGCTGTGGACACCTTGCAAACCGTCTTAAAAGCCAACAACGTTTTTATATTTAGCGATAGCCAAGCGACAATTAGAGCAGTGAGCTCAGCTGCGATAACTTCAAAGATTGTACTGGACTGCCGCCGATCTCTTCAGGAGATGGCTAAGCAGAACAGACTAAACCTCATCTGGGTTCCAGGCCACAGGGACATCGAGGGTAACTTGCGAGGTAAGGAACAACAAAGCAGATTCTTCCTGGCAAAGAACGCATTGGTGTGCCCTTTGGTACTTGCAGGCTGCTCTTAAAAGAATATGCTTATGCTCGTGCGAATGAGAGGTGGGCACAGACCACGACTTGTAGGATATCTAGGCAGACTTGGCCTAGATGGGATCGTAAACGGTCTGTACACCTTAAAACGGGATGATATATCTCAGGTCATTGGAGCCCTTACGGGGCACTGCCTCATAGGCAACCACGCGGGGCGTCTCGGTGTACCCTTGCACAGATGCTGTAGAAGCTGCAAAAATTATGAAGAGGAGGAAACTGTTCTTCATCTTCTGTGCAATTGCCCAGCGCTAGCAAGAAGCAGGCTACGCTTTCTAGGGGTACCACTTTTTGGCGACCTCGGAGAATTAGGTTCTATAGACCCAAGATGCTTGGCGAGATTCGTCAAGAGCTCAAAATGGTTCAGCAAAGGGGAATGAACACTTAGCTAGTGGTATCACAACGGGCCTCCAATCATGGCATATGTGGGTCGCTGAAGCAACGGTGACAGCCACATATACCTACCTAATGTTCGATAATAAAATCGAAACCCTCACATTGAATGTCAAATCGTTTGTTGAAGTGCGGGTGTGCAAGTACGGGTGCCGATATTAAGCTTTGCCTAAGTACCTCAAATGTTACCAACCAACCAAACAGTCATATTAAATTTTCTGATTTTATATTATTGGTGATGCGTCGGTACGAGCGCGCCATGCCCAGGAACCGTCGCAACTGCTTAGGGGTTTTTGGCTCGGGAAAACCTCCCACAGCCGCTACCTTGCTGGCATCTGTCCGAATACAGCCATCACCCATAACGTACCCAAAATATCAAACCTCTTAGAAGCAAAACTTGCTCTTCTACATATTTATCGTTAACTTTGCTACGGGTAACCACCGAGCGACCTTTTCTAACAAACATATATGAGATGTCCATCAGTCGACACATTCTCTGCGCTGCATTGCAGAGCCCGAATGGCATTACTGTTGGTAAACAGGTCTCCCTGGCACTGTAAAAGTAGTAAACTCTCTTGATTTTTTTCCTCTAAGTCCCATACTTAGCATTATGTTCAATTCTTCATACAATAATATTTGTTTCGCAGGTGAAATGGGATAAATGGGAACTAAACACAATATACAACATAGTAACAAACAACGGATATAAAAAGGAGCTCGTGGATAAATTCAGAAAAATGTATGCAATTCAAAAAAGAAGCGACAGAGAGCTAGACGAAAAACCCTGAACAGTTATGACTTACACAGGAAAAATGATATACAAACTTTTTTCAGAAAGTATAATACTTAAAAGCAGCACGAATGAAGAAGACCCATTGAACAAACAAGGCGTGTATAACCTATGAGTGTCAATATAGCTATATAGGACGAGCAAAACGTAAATTAAGAACAAGGCTTCATGAACACATAAGGGACTACAACAAAAGGATAAACCAATGGCAATACCTGAATCTAATTGTGCAAACCATCTGGTAAACGCAAAATGTTCACCAGCAAACATAACGAAACCTGTTAAGGTACTGCACGTACAACAAAAAGGACGGCGTCTAAATGCTTTTGAAAACATTGAAATATATAAACTAAAAACATTTGATGGGAGGATATTAAACGAACAAATTAACAGCAACTCTGATTTGATATTTGCACCATTAAAACGTGTTTACAAGAAAACAAAGCAAAGACGTAAGTAAAATGACAGATACCAGCATATAAAGCAAACTTACAATACCCAAACGGACTAAAATTACTGACTTTCTACCTGTTCTTACCGCGAAGGTTGATTCCAGATAAAATATATCCTTTTGGATTCTAACCGCGCGAGACTTCAGGCACCTATACTCAGGACACTAAACATTTGTTAACATTGGCGATTATGCACCAATACCTGCTTGACCTTAAAAACGAAAAAAATACGGAACAACAGACCTAAACTGAACAGAACGAAAATTGACACTGAAGATGGCGCAACGCCGAAAGCGTTTTGTCTCCAAACCGAACTTGACAAGAGATGACGGAAAATCGTTCCACCAAACATCAACATAATTAACTATGTGTAAAAATAAGTCTGTCTAAAAGCCCATAAATATACCTTTTATTTGATATATAATATTATACAAAAAATACTTTGAAGCGTGATGTTTTAAAGTAAGTTGGCAACCTTTTTCTTAATTCCCCGTATATAACTGTAAATAATAACAGAACGCATATGATTTGATTTTATTGTCGCTTTGAAATGCGTATAATTGTTTTACAAATGTTTGTTCATTTTTCTGTTGGCCTAGTAAATGTTATATCTTACAATTGTTTGATTTAATTTTTACCAATTGTCGTTCATGCTGCAAGCCCCGCCAACGCATACAACAGTATTTCCGTGCAGAACTCCTTTCGCGTGAGAAACCTTCGGCCGCGCTTCAAAAAAATAACCCTGGCCGGATAAACTCTGGCTACGCCATCAACAGTATTTTCGCGCAGAACTCTTTTATCAGATCAATAGTTTGAGAAATATCAGCTTCTAAAAGTATTGAAATTTCTCCCTTTACCCCCCCCTATTAATTTGCACCACAAAAATTGGCACCATCAGAATCAGTGAAAGAAGGCGTAAAACGCCCAATTTTTATTTTTTTTCTAGTTCAACGGGCCGTATTATTTACTTATGCCTATTATATTTGAATTCAACATTTTTAATCTGAAATATGAAAATAAACAAAATAAGTAGAATTCATGTCAAAGAAAATAATCGTAGAAAATAGAAAGATATTAAAAAATACTACAAAAATTGGTTTTTTGTATTTAGTGGCTAATCCTTTGACGTTTTTTGCAGCATTTTAACGTCTTAGTTTTCAGAGCTTTAAGTTCGTTTATGTTCCGAAATATTTAATACTTTTATTTTCTGGACAATTATTCCCAAACTTGCTCAAATATAATGAGATCAGGCGATTGTGCGGACGTTTGTAGTAGTTTAGGGCAGATGTAGATAAGCCACATCTTCGCAGCTATTGAGGTGTGATTGGGGTGGTTGTCTTGATAAAATGCTAAGTTATTCAATACACCAAACCGTTCCGCGTTTTGCTTCACATTAGCTTTAAGGATGATGAGGCATTGGAACTTATCTATGCGCTTGAAACACAGAGTCACCTCCATGCTTAACGGCAACCTTCCTGTTTTTCGGCTCAAATACAGTATTTGACCTTTCTCAAAGCATAGCACTTTTAAATTACACTTGTGGCGTTATCTTAGGCTGCATCAAGGTAACGCTCCTCCGGCGGAGCACCAACCGGCTCCGGCGTCCTAAGCGCAGGTGGCCACTTGCTGCTCACTCCTGTGGAAAACACTCCAATAGTGTTTTCCTTCATAAAATCAATAAAAACCCGAGCAGAAAAATTATATGGTTAAACTAGTTTTTAGTTTTATTTAAAGAAATTATTTATTCGCGACACTGCGGACTTGCGCGTCCGTTGCGGTTACGAGCCAAAAGTTAAATCCAATCGAATAAATGGAATGGCCGCCCGAGTCGGCTTCTATCTTCGTCTCCTTGTCCACCTTCTTCTCAAAGCTAGCTGCGGTTACTTATTGTAGACTTACAATTGTAATAGATTATTTTATAGGGTTGCATTTATGGGCTGGTTAAGGGTATTCATACCCTGTGCCATTACATCACCCTCCTACGGAAAAGAAGGATGTAGCAAGGTGATCAATCTTGCTATATTCTTCTTTCACATTGGTAAAGAAAAATTAGATTGTTTTGAATGAAGGATGTTTAGTAAGATTTATCAATTATCCTTTCCCCTTTTAATCGTTCATTCATAACAATCCAATTTAGGAATACAATTTGATACAATTTAAATATTTTATGCTTATTGCAAATTAAAAATATCTATAGTTATGTTTTATTAACTAGGTAGTAAATGTATTTTTACTTATTTAACTACTGGTTGCGTAGTAACCGTAAAAGTAGTAATTACAAATATGTATGTATTTCTGATTTTTGATAAAGTATTATAATGTAATGGATTGATGCATTAATAAATTCATTGTTTTTCGTTATTTGAATTTTACATTATATGCGTTGAATTATGCTATGTACAGATGTGCGCTTACAATGATTATTATATATTTCATTTGCTTTGTGTCGTTAGTTGGAAAATAATGGATACATATTTTGGTATTGCTTAAATATAAATAGTAATTTTGGAAATTGAAAACAATATTGTTATTGGACAAGTTCTTGTTTGCATTTGTATATACATATATATGAAATAGTTCCGATTTTGCATTTGTTTTATTTATAGATTTTTTTTTTTTTTTTTTTTTTTTATTTAGCATTTTTAATGTTTTTAGACATTTTGCTTTATTAGCACTTATTTTAGTAGGGGTTATAATAATTTAAGTAAAGTAAGACAATATTTGTTTTTAGTCTACTTTTTGAATTCGATTTTTATGTATTGTTTTTTCTTTATGTGCTCCTATCCTATCAAATGCTTTTTCGAAGTCCAAGCTCAGCACGGATGTGTGGTTTCGAGCAGCAATTGCTGAAGAAGCAAAATGTTCGAAATAGAGTAGGGGGTCGATAACATCTTATCCTTTTTGAAACCCGAATTGGGGGGGGTTTATAAGCCCATTAGCTTTGGCGTACCACATAATTCGAGTAGAAATTATTTTCTCTAAAGTTTTGGACATGCAGGGAAGGAGGGATATTGTTCAGTAATTCTGTACATAGAGGTGGGCTTATTACGTTTTGGGATGGGTATAATTGTGGCAACTTTCCATTGTTGGGGGTATGTCGCGGAGTTTAAAATTTGGTTGTATAGATTTACAAGTCTACTTTAAAGGGAAAAGGGGATATTTTTTAGGATAGGGTAAGATATTTTGTGGGCACCGGGGGTTTTGCCCTTAAGTGTCGAAATGGTGGCATCGAATTCATTTACTGAGATACAAGCTTCAATGAGTTGGGCTTTTGAGGAGGGGAATGGGTTACTGTAGTTTTCAGTGAGGGCTAGATTTTTTAGGGAGTTAAACTTGGAGCGAAAATTTGTGCTATGCGAGTAAGAGGACCAATTCTGTGCGAATTTTTCTGCGATATCCTGTGGTGAGTAAATAGGTCCCTCGTCTGTGTGGATGTGAGAGATATCGGATCGTCGAGGACACCCCGTTAGGATTTTTATCTCCGACCATATTTTTTTGGGATTCGAGCTGGGGTTAATACTCGCCGTTATCTTTTCTAATGACTGTTTTTTTGGCAGATTTTAATTCATTCCTAAATGCTTAGTTGGCTTTTTTATAGTCTACTAGATTAGTGTTAGACCTATTGTGTTTATACTTTGTCCACATGCATCGCAAACAGGGGCCTTAGTGCATCATTTGGTGGTGTGGCCGAGAAGTTGGCAACTTTTGCATCTCATAGGATTTGGGTAATATGGTCTTACCTTGGTGGTGTACCACGAAACATCGAGTTTTTCAGGCAAATGGTACATATCGAACGTAAGAAGCACAACTCCACTTGGGACTGGTTGATTGTTAATATATTTAGGGAACTTGAAAATTGACACGACACCCTGTTAACTCAAGTTTTCTACAATTTCGTTGTCTGAAACTTCATTGAGACACGGTGCGTAGATTATACCTTTTGTGTAGTTAAGGTTGTTATGCAACTCAATTTTTACGTCACAAATGCCATGCAAGGTCTTTGTAGCTAAGAACTTTTGAGCAATGTGGTCATTTTTTACAAATAGCAATAGTTTACCATCTCTTAATTTAAAAAAATTTATAATTTCAGAACTTACGTTTTTGAGGGATTTATGCACAGCAAAACATGAGTATTTACTTAATGGTTTTTCTGAATTAACTGCACTAGCGACTAAATATTTGGGGTTTTCTTATTTTGTTGAGGGTAAGGTAGGAAAATTATTTATTGAAGAAGGTTTTTTTCTGTTATCCCCAAGAAATGGTCGCCCAGGGGGCATACCTTTTGCACTCACTTGATCTCTATACGAAGTATTTAACTCGTACCTTCACAAAAAATAAGTTTTTGTACACAGTAAATTGCACGAGAAAAGAAAAATAAGAAAACGAACGTAAAATAAAACCACTCAACTCACTGTAAGCACAACCGTACGCTGCGAGAATCAGTCTATGACTGCCGTTACTTTTTACTTAACGATATTGGTTTTCTGCTGACGTCACATCATCAAAGTTTCTTTAAATTGCAACACGAGTGAAGTGAATATTTGGTGTTCTATTATTTTAAAGGTTTAATTAAAGTTTTTTGTGAAGTGCAGCGCATAAGCTAAAAGTGGACAGCTGTTTTTCAATGAGAGTTTAATGTCGCTGTAAACATTGACCATTTTGTATGGCGTCACTGTTTTTTTTATCTAGATACGACAACAGTTTACGCTTGTTTTTCTTATGCCCGAATTCAGTAACTTCGTATCATCTCAAGTCTCAAAATGAGCTACAGATTATTGCTTTTCCTCGTTTTCACGTTTTATTCTTTTGTTTTTATTTTGTGAGCTGCTCATCACCAGGTCACTGTTTAGAGACTTTATTTTGAGACTAGTGCCCGAATTCAGTAACTTTCTTTCGGTTTTAGCAATCCTTGTGCGTAGTAATGCAGATATCCATTTACGTATGGTTGGCTGTACGCCCCGTTTTTCTTGTGCTGTATTGACGCTACCATGTGCGGTGTTTTCGAAGGCACTTTCGATGTCTAGGAAAGCGCATAGCACGGTTTCGCCACACTCAAAAACTTCCTGGATCCCTGCCATCAGAGCATACAACGCTGTATCGGTGGATCTGCCTACTCTGTATGCGTGTTGATCCGGGTGCAGGGGTGGCGCTGTATCATATCTCCTGGTCGATAATCTTCTCCATTGTTTTTAGAACAAAGGAGGTGAGGCTTATCGGCCTGAAGGATTTAGCTATTTTGGGAATTAATATTACCCGGGCTCTGCGCCACACCTCTGGGATGTGGGCCAGCGCAAGGCTATCTCTCATTATCTTCACCAGGTGAGGGGTTAGAAGTTCCCCTCCCTGCCTCAGCATCACTGGACGGATCCGGTCCACCCACGGGGCCTTGTAGAGCTCAAAGGAACCTACAGCTAATGGTACTGTTTTGGAAAAATTTACAAAACCCTGCGATAATATCGATACAAAAAGATATCATAGTTTAATTGGCGGACTGATGTATCTGTCGGTGATAACTCGACCGAAAATCAGTCACGTGGTTTCAAAATTGTCTCAGTACACCAGTAATCCTCACAAAGAACATTTTCGGGCTGCTAAATATTTGCTGAGATATTTGAAATAACATCCAGCAGGTAATATAACTTATTTAGATAATGAAACAAATTTGGTTTGTTATACAGATGCTGACTGGGAATGTGAAACGAGCGAAAGGAAGTCCTAGTCTGGATATG
Organism: Philophylla caesio; assembly: GCA_963971545.1. NCBI lineage: Eukaryota > Metazoa > Arthropoda > Insecta > Diptera > Tephritidae > Philophylla > Philophylla caesio. The sequence goes on from OZ020607.1 coordinate 89,252,463, forward strand.
TGCTGTTTATGTCTGGTGGGCCTGTTGCTTGGGAGTCACGAAAACAGCCGGTGGTAGCATTAAGCACGATGGAAGCGGAATAAATTGCTCTTTGCCAAGGCTCGAAAGAGGTAATCTTTCATGGAACATTATTAAGAGAAATAGGGTTTGGTGATTACGCTAGCGAAGCAACAACAATGCTGAGTGATAGCCAGAGCGCACAATTTCTTGTGAAGAACCCTTCTGTTCAGAAAAAGAGCAAGCACATTGATATTCGCTGTCATTATATTAACTAAATCTATGCACTTAGACTCTTGTCGTTTTTTGAAGATTCACATATAAAAACGTTTTAAATTTATGATATGTAAATGCACTTGGGTTGAGCGGGGGATTCTTAGAATGTATTGAAGTAAAATACAACTCTACAACCCAATCGCATATATGCAAGTATTATTACACATGTCTTTATATACCTTTACCTTAATTTTGACAGACTAGTGTTGTAAAGTGTATTCAAAATATAAGAGAGTTGATTATATTTAAGCGAGTTGGGTGTTCTTTAACTACTCGTTTACAAAAGATGACAACTAGGGACAAAGGTCATAATTTTAGACTAGATGGCATTCAAAATTGATGAATTAGAGATTGCGCCGTGCGCGGGTGCTTACTTTTAACTTAACGATATTGGTTGTCTGATGACGTCACATCATCAAAGTTGCTTTAAATTGCAACACGAGTGAAGTGAATATTTGGTGTTATATTATTTTAAAGGTTTAATTAAAGTTTTTTGTGAAGTGCAGCGCATAAGCTAAAAATGGACAGCTGTTCAATGAGAGTTTAATGTCGCTGTAAACATTGACCATTTTGTATGGCATCACTGTTTTTTTTTTTTATCTAGATACGACAACAGTTTACGCTTGTTTTTCTTATGCCCGAATTCAGTAACTTCGTATCATCTTAAGTCTCAAAATGAGCTACAGATTATTGCTTTTCCTCGTTTTCACGTTTTATTCTTTTGTTTTTATTTTGTGAGCTGCTCATCACCAGGTCACTGTTTAGAGACTTTATTTTGAGACTAGTGCCCGAATTCAGTAACTTTCTTTCGGTTTTAGCAATCCTTGTGCGTAGTAATGCAGATATCCATTTACGTATGGTTGGCTGTACGCCCCGTTTTTCTTGTGCTGTATTGACGCTACCATGTGCGGTGTTATCGAAGGCACTTTCGATGTCTAGGAAAGCGCATAGCACGGTTTCGCCACACTCAAAAACTTCCTGGATCCCTGCCATCAGAGCATACAACGCTGTATCGGTGGATCTGCCTACTCTGTATGCGTGTTGATCCGGGTGCAGGGGTGGCGCTGTATCATATCTCCTGGTCGATAATCTTCTCCATTGTTTTTAGAACAAAGGAGGTGAGGCTTATCGGCCTGAAGGATTTAGCTATTTTGGGAATTAATATTACCCGGGCTCTGCGCCACACCTCTGGGATGTGGGCCAGCGCAAGGCTATCTCTCATTATCTTCACCAGGTGAGGGGTTAGAAGTTCCCCTCCCTGCCTCAGCATCACTGGACGGATCCGGTCCACCCACGGGGCCTTGTAGAGCTCAAAGGAACCTACAGCTAATGGTACTGTTTTGGAAAAATTTACAAAACCCTGCGATAATATCGATACAAAAAGATATCATAGTTTAATTGGCGGACTGATGTATCTGTCGGTGATAACTCGACCGAAAATCAGTCACGTGGTTTCAAAATTGTCTCAGTACACCAGTAATCCTCACAAAGAACATTTTCGGGCTGCTAAATATTTGCTGAGATATTTGAAATAACATCCAGCAGGTAATATAACTTATTTAGATAATGAAACAAATTTGGTTTGTTATACAGATGCTGACTGGGAATGTGAAACGAGCGAAAGGAAGTCCTAGTCTGGATATGTGCTGTTTATGTCTGGTGGGCCTGTTGCTTGGGAGTCACGAAAACAGCCGGTGGTAGCATTAAGCACGATGGAAGCGGAATAAATTGCTCTTTGCCAAGGCTCGAAAGAGGTAATCTTTCATGGAACATTATTAAGAGAAATAGGGTTTGGTGATTACGCTAGCGAAGCAACAACAATGCTGAGTGATAGCCAGAGCGCACAATTTCTTGTGAAGAACCCTTCTGTTCAGAAAAAGAGCAAGCACATTGATATTCGCTGTCATTATATTAACTAAATCTATGCACTTAGACTCTTGTCGTTTTTTGAAGATTCACATATAAAAACGTTTTAAATTTATGATATGTAAATGCACTTGGGTTGAGCGGGGGATTCTTAGAATGTATTGAAGTAAAATACAACTCTACAACCCAATCGCATATATGCAAGTATTATTACACATGTCTTTATATACCTTTACCTTAATTTTGACAGACTAGTGTTGTAAAGTGTATTCAAAATATAAGAGAGTTGATTATATTTAAGCGAGTTGGGTGTTCTTTAACTACTCGTTTACAAAAGATGACAACTAGGGACAAAGGTCATAATTTTAGACTAGATGGCATTCAAAATTGATGAATTAGAGATTGCGCCGTGCGCGGGTGCTTACTTTTAACTTAACGATATTGGTTGTCTGATGACGTCACATCATCAAAGTTGCTTTAAATTGCAACACGAGTGAAGTGAATATTTGGTGTTATATTATTTTAAAGGTTTAATTAAAGTTTTTTGTGAAGTGCAGCGCATAAGCTAAAAGTGGACAGCTGTTTTTCAATGAGAGTTTAATGTCGCTGTAAACATTGACCATTTTGTATGGCGTCACTGTTTTTTTTATCTAGATACGACAACAGTTTACGCTTGTTTTGCTTATGCCAGAATTCAGTAACTTCGTACCATCTCATGTCTCAAAATGAGCTACAGATTATTGCTTTTCCTCGTTTACACGTTTTATTCTTTTGTTTTTATTTTGTGAGCTGCTCATCACCAGGTCACTGTTTAGAGACTTTATTTTGAGACTAGTGCCCGAATTCAGTAACCAATTTTCCAACGTTTTAGTTCATCAAGAACTATATGTGCTCCTATCCTATCAAATGCTTTTTCGAAGTCCAAGCTCAGCACGGATGTGTGGTTTCGAGCAGCAATAGCTGAAGAAGCAAAATGTTCGAAATAGAGTAGGAGGTCGATAACACCTAATCTTTTTTGAAGCCCGAATTGGTGGGGGTTTATAAGCCCATTAGCTTTGGCGTACCACATAATTCGAGTAGAAATTATTTTCTCTAAAGTTTTGGACATGCAGGGAAGGAGGGATATTGTTCAGTAATTCTGTACATAGAGGTGGGCTTATTACGTTTTGGGATGGGTATAATTGTGGCAACTTTCCATTGTTGGGGGTATGTCGCGGAGTTTAAAATTTGGTTGTATAGATTTACAAGTCTACTTTAAAGGGAAAAGGGGATATTTTTCAGGATAGGGTAAGATATTTTGTCGGCACCGGGGATTTTGCCCTTAAGTGTCGAAATGGTGGCATCGAATTCATTTACTGAGATACAAGCTTCAATGAGTTGTGCTTTTGAGGACGGGAATGGGTCGAGGACACCCTGTTAGGATTTTTATCTCCGAACATTTTTTTTTGGGATTCGAGCTGGGGTTAATACTCGCCGTTATCTTTTCTAATGACTGTTTTTTTGGCAGATTTTAATTCATTCCTAAATGCTGTGTTGGCTTTTTTATAGTCTACTAGATTAGTGTTTGACCTATTGTGTTTATACTTTGTCCACATGCATCGCAAACAGGGGCCTTAGTGCATCGTTTTGTGGTGTGGCCGAGAAGTTGGCAACTTTTGCATCTCATAGGATTTGGGTAATATGGTCTTACCTTGGTGGTGTACCACGAAACATCGAGTTTTTCAGGCAAATGGTACATATCGAACGTAAGAAGCACAACTCCACTTGGGACTGGTTGATTGTTAATATATTTAGGGAACTTGAAAATTGACACGACACCCTGTTAACTCAAGTTTTCTACAATTTCGTTGTCTGAAACTTCATTGAGACACGGTGCGTAGATTATACCTTTTGTGTAGTTAAGGTTGTTATGCAACTCAATTTTTACGTCACAAATGCCATGCAAGGTCTTTGTAGCTAAGAACTTTTGAGCAATGTGGTCATTTTTTACAAATAGCAATAGTTTACCATCTCTTAATTTAAAAAAATTTATAATTTCAGAACTTACGTTTTTGAGGGATTTATGCACAGCAAAACATGAGTATTTACTTAATGGTTTTTCTGAATTAACTGCACTAGCGACTAAATATTTGGGGTTTTCTTATTTTGTTGAGGGTAAGGTAGGAAAATTATTTATTGAAGAAGGTTTTTTTCTGTTATCCCCAAGAAATGGTCGCCCAGGGGGCATACCTTTTGCACTCACTTGATCTCTATACGAAGTATTTAACTCGTACCTTCACAAAAAATAAGTTTTTGTACACAGTAAATTGCACGAGAAAAGAAAAATAAGAAAACGAACGTAAAATAAAACCACTCAACTCACTGTAAGCACAACCGTACGCTGCGAGAATCAGTCTATGACTGCCGTTACTTTTTACTTAACGATATTGGTTTTCTGCTGACGTCACATCATCAAAGTTTCTTTAAATTGCAACACGAGTGAAGGGAATATTTGGTGTTCTATTATTTTAAAGGTTTAATTAAAGTTTTTTGTGAAGTGCAGCGCATAAGCTAAATATGGACAGCTGTTCAATGAGAGTTTAATGTCGCTGTAAACATTGACCATTTTGTATGGCATCACTGTTTTTTTTTATCTAGATACGACAACAGTTTACGCTTGTTTTTCTTATGCCCGAATTCAGTAACTTCGTATCATCTTAAGTCTCAAAATGAGCTACAGATTATTGCTTTTCCTCGTTTTCACGTTTTATTCTTTTGTTTTTATTTTGTGAGCTGCTCATCACCAGGTCACTGTTTAGAGACTTTATTTTGAGACTAGTGCCCGAATTCAGTAACTTTCTTTCGGTTTTAGCAATCCTTGTGCGTAGTAATGCAGATATCCATTTACGTATGGTTGGCTGTACGCCCCGTTTTTCTTGTGCTGTATTGACGCTACCATGTGCGGTGTTATCGAAGGCACTTTCGATGTCTAGGAAAGCGCATAGCACGGTTTCGCCACACTCAAAAACTTCCTGGATCCCTGCCATCAGAGCATACAACGCTGTATCGGTGGATCTGCCTACTCTGTATGCGTGTTGATCCGGGTGCAGGGGTGGCGCTGTATCATATCTCCTGGTCGATAATCTTCTCCATTGTTTTTAGAACAAAGGAGGTGAGGCTTATCGGCCTGAAGGATTTAGCTATTTTGGGAATTAATATTACCCGGGCTCTGCGCCACACCTCTGGGATGTGGGCCAGCGCAAGGCTATCTCTCATTATCTTCACCAGGTGAGGGGTTAGAAGTTCCCCTCCCTGCCTCAGCATCACTGGACGGATCCGGTCCACCCACGGGGCCTTGTAGAGCTCAAAGGAACCTACAGCTAATGGTACTGTTTTGGAAAAATTTACAAAACCCTGCGATAATATCGATACAAAAAGATATCATAGTTTAATTGGCGGACTGATGTATCTGTCGGTGATAACTCGACCGAAAATCAGTCACGTGGTTTCAAAATTGTCTCAGTACACCAGTAATCCTCACAAAGAACATTTTCGGGCTGCTAAATATTTGCTGAGATATTTGAAATAACATCCAGCAGGTAATATAACTTATTTAGATAATGAAACAAATTTGGTTTGTTATACAGATGCTGACTGGGAATGTGAAACGAGCGAAAGGAAGTCCTAGTCTGGATATGTGCTGTTTATGTCTGGTGGGCCTGTTGCTTGGGAGTCACGAAAACAGCCGGTGGTAGCATTAAGCACGATGGAAGCGGAATAAATTGCTCTTTGCCAAGGCTCGAAAGAGGTAATCTTTCATGGAACATTATTAAGAGAAATAGGGTTTGGTGATTACGCTAGCGAAGCAACAACAATGCTGAGTGATAGCCAGAGCGCACAATTTCTTGTGAAGAACCCTTCTGTTCAGAAAAAGAGCAAGCACGTTGATATTCGCTGTCATTATATTAACTAAATCTATGCACTTAGACTCTTGTCGTTTTTTGAAGATTCACATATAAAAACGTTTTAAATTTATGATATGTAAATGCACTTGGGTTGAGCGGGGGATTCTTAGAATGTATTGAAGTAAAATACAACTCTACAACCCAATCGCATATATGCAAGTATTATTACACATGTCTTTATATACCTTTACCTTAATTTTGACAGACTAGTGTTGTAAAGTGTATTCAAAATATAAGAGAGTTGATTATATTTAAGCGAGTTGGGTGTTCTTTAACTACTCGTTTACAAAAGATGACAACTAGGGACAAAGGTCATAATTTTAGACTAGATGGCATTCAAAATTGATGAATTAGAGATTGCGCCGTGCGCGGGTGCTTACTTTTAACTTAACGATATTGGTTGTCTGATGACGTCACATCATCAAAGTTGCTTTAAATTGCAACACGAGTGAAGTGAATATTTGGTGTTATATTATTTTAAAGGTTTAATTAAAGTTTTTTGTGAAGTGCAGCGCATAAGCTAAAAGTGGACAGCTGTTTTTCAATGAGAGTTTAATGTCGCTGTAAACATTGACCATTTTGTATGGCGTCACTGTTTTTTTTATCTAGATACGACAACAGTTTACGCTTGTTTTGCTTATGCCAGAATTCAGTAACTTCGTACCATCTCATGTCTCAAAATGAGCTACAGATTATTGCTTTTCCTCGTTTACACGTTTTATTCTTTTGTTTTTATTTTGTGAGCTGCTCATCACCAGGTCACTGTTTAGAGACTTTATTTTGAGACTAGTGCCCGAATTCAGTAACCAATTTTCCAACGTTTTAGTTCATCAAGAACTATATGTGCTCCTATCCTATCAAATGCTTTTTCGAAGTCCAAGCTCAGCACGGATGTGTGGTTTCGAGCAGCAATAGCTGAAGAAGCAAAATGTTCGAAATAGAGTAGGAGGTCGATAACACCTAATCTTTTTTGAAGCCCGAATTGGTGGGGGTTTATAAGCCCATTAGCTTTGGCGTACCACATAATTCGAGTAGAAATTATTTTCTCTAAAGTTTTGGACATGCAGGGAAGGAGGGATATTGTTCAGTAATTCTGTACATAGAGGTGGGCTTATTACGTTTTGGGATGGGTATAATTGTGGCAACTTTCCATTGTTGGGGGTATGTCGCGGAGTTTAAAATTTGGTTGTATAGATTTACAAGTCTACTTTAAAGGGAAAAGGGGATATTTTTTAGGATAGGGTAAGATATTTTGTCGGCACCGGGGATTTTGCCCTTAAGTGTCGAAATGGTGGCATCGAATTCATTTACTGAGATACAAGCTTCAATGAGTTGTGCTTTTGAGGACGGGAATGGGTCGAGGACACCCTGTTAGGATTTTTATCTCCGAACATTTTTTTTTGGGATTCGAGCTGGGGTTAATACTCGCCGTTATCTTTTCTAATGACTGTTTTTTTGGCAGATTTTAATTCATTCCTAAATGCTGTGTTGGCTTTTTTATAGTCTACTAGATTAGTGTTTGACCTATTGTGTTTATACTTTGTCCACATGCATCGCAAACAGGGGCCTTAGTGCATCGTTTTGTGGTGTGGCCGAGAAGTTGGCAACTTTTGCATCTCATAGGATTTGGGTAATATGGTCTTACCTTGGTGGTGTACCACGAAACATCGATTTTTTCAGGCAAATGGTACATATCGAACGTAACAAGCACAACTCCGCTTGGGACTGGTTGATTGTTAATATATTTAGGGAACTTGAAAATTGACACGACACCCTGTTAACTCAAGTTTTCTACAATTTCGTTGTCTGAAACTTCATTGAGACACGGTGCGTAGATTATACCTTTTGTGCCATGCAAGGTCTTTGTAGCTTAGAACTTTTGAGCAATGTGGTCATTTTTTACAAATAGCAATAGTTTACCATCTCTTAATTCAGAAATATTTATAATTTCAGAACTTACGTTTTTGAGGGATTTATGCACAGCAAAACATGAGTATTTACTTAATGGGTTTTCTGAATTAACTTCACTAGCGACTAAATATTTGGGGTTTTCTTTTTTTGTTGAGGGTAAGGTAGGAAAATTATTTATTGAAGAAGGTTTTTTCTGTTATCCCCAAGAAATGGTCGCCCAGGGGGCATACCTTTTGCACTCACTTGATCTCTATACGACGTATTTAACTCGTACCTTCACAAAAAATAAGTTTTTGTACACAGTAAATTGCACGAGAAAAGAAAAATAAGAAAACGAACGCAAAAAAAAACCACTCAACTCACTGTAAGCACAACCGTACGCTGCGAGAATCAGTCTATGACTGCCGTTACTTTTTACTTAACGATATTGGTTTTCTGCTGACGTCACATCATCAAAGTTTCTGTAAATTGCAACACGAGTGAAGTGAATATTTGGTGTTCTATTATTTTAAAGGTTTAATTAAAGTTTTTTGTGAAGTGCAGCGCATAAGCTAAAAATGGACAGCTGTTCAATGAGAGTTTAATGTCGCTGTAAACATTGACCATTTTGTATGGCATCACTGTGTTTTTTTTTTATCTAGATACGACAACAGTTTACGCTTGTTTTTCTTATGCCCGAATTCAGTAACTTCGTATCATCTTAAGTCTCAAAATGAGCTACAGATTATTGCTTTTCCTCGTTTTCACGTTTTATTCTTTTGTTTTTATTTTGTGAGCTGCTCATCACCAGGTCACTGTTTAGAGACTTTATTTTGAGACTAGTGCCCGAATTCAGTAACTTTCTTTCGGTTTTAGCAATCCTTGTGCGTAGTAATGCAGATATCCATTTACGTATGGTTGGCTGTACGCCCCGTTTTTCTTGTGCTGTATTGACGCTACTTTGGAGCGCCAGGGCTCCGCTGACACTCGCTAGTGTTGTTGCTGCTGACGCAAGTCGACGCTTTTTGTAAATTTAAAAACGTACTGCTGGTACCTCGGCCAGTTGCCGGTATCTCCAAATATAACTAATTAGTTGCCAGTAAATTAAAATTGTTCCGAACTGTTTAAGTGCGCGCAAAAGAGTGACGCGTTCTTTATTTTTCACTTAGATCCTAAACTTAGCTGCGGTTACAAACTAGTACTAATTGTAATAGATCTTATATTTAGAGTTGTATTTTATAAGGTTAGTACTAAATTAATTATCTTATTAGGTAGGGTTGCAACTTGTAATTTGTTGCCATTACATCACCCTCCTTTGAAAAAGAAGGATGTAGCAAGGTGATCAGTCTTGCTATATCCTTCTGCACATAATTGATAGAAAATTTTCATTATTTGTTTATAAATTTAAATTTAAGTATGCCATGTAACTTAAAATTAACAATAATTTTAGTCTTATAAGTTAAGTTTTTAAAAGATATTTTAAAATTAGGTAATTATTCTAATTTTAATAGCCATAATATTATATATAAATGTATGTAGATGTTTATATTGTATGATTAAGTGTATTTTTGGATTATATAGGCTTAAATTAAAAAGATGAAGTTTATTCAGTTTTACATTACCATTCTTAGGGTTAGTGTAAATTTAAATTTATATTTTGAATATATTTTTTTTCATACATATTTTAATTTTCGTTGTATGTTAATCTTAATATCGTTAAAGTTTTTGTAGCCAATTTTTATATAAGAATTATAAAAAATTTTGAATTTTCTTTTTGTTTTGTACAGGTGTGGTTTAATTTTGTTTGTTTTAACATATATCAATAGTAAAGTATAGCATTAGCCATATCTATAAAATTTTTATTCAATTCATTTTGTGTATACGGTTTTTGTGTACTGTCTTTCTTTCTTTTTCTCTCTATCAAAAATTGTTACGTTTACACCGTCAATTTTTGTTATAACGTACGGGCCTTGGTATATGTTTGCGTGTTTATCTCGTGGTTCTTTTTGAATTAAAACCAAATCATTTATGTTAACTGATAAAGGACGCGCGGTTTTATCATATAGATTTTTATTTCGCGTTTTATGTTTGTTAATAAGTTCTTTTGCGAGTACGTGTGATTTTTGCATTCTATATTTTACTTCCTTTGCATAATTTTCAACGTTATATATTGGATCGATTTTTTCTTTTTGTAATTAATTTGGCAAAATAACTTTTCTACCAAATACTAATTCGAATGGAATAAATTTGTAATCAAAAACTGTGTTTGTTGTTGTGTTATGTAAAAATGTAAAATATTTTAGATATACGTCCCAATCGGAATATGTTTCTTCTAAGTATGCACGCAAATATTCGTTAAATACCCTATGGTTCCGTTCAATTGTACCAACGGTTTCATGATGGTATGCGGTTGAAAAATTATGTTCGATTTTTAAAATTTTCGTTAATTCTTGAAAAATATCGTTTTTGAATTCTGTACCTAAATCGGATTTAATAGAATTCATAATACCATATGTTAATACGAAACTCTCAAAAATGGCAGATGCAATTGTTTTAGCACTTTTGTCTGGAATAGCAATTGTTACTAAATATTTAGTTAAGTCGCATATAATGGTAAGTGCGAACTTATTACCATTATTCGACTCAGGTAAGGGTCCTATTGTATCAATAACTACAATGTCGAATGGTTTGCAAGGTGTTGGTGTAAGAACAAGATTTTCTTTAGTTTTAGGCTTAACTTTGTTTAATAAACATTTTCCGCAACTTTTTACAAATTTAGCAATGTCACGAGTCATGTTTTTCCAATAGTATTTTGTACGTATTTTGGCATAAAGTTTTTTGTTTCCGCAATGTCCTCCTGAAAGCGGGTCAGTGTGGTAAATTATCATTAGTTTTTGTTTCTTATCGTCGTTGTCTACAGTCTCTACTGGATCTGTTAGAATAATTTGTAAACTCTTTAAAATTTTGTTTCCGCTGTTTTTTAATTCTGCTATAGAAAAATATTTGAAAAATATATCGTTTTTTGGCCATTCAAAATGTTTAATATTGCGATTGCCGGCTTCGTTTTCGAGCCTCGAAAGTAAGTCGTCTTAATTCGTTATTTCGTTAGCAATCTCGACATTAAGTAACTCGAGTTTTTTGTGTTTTATATGTGCGCAAATTTGTAAATTCGAAATTTTGTTATTTTTATCGTGATTCATTGTTGATTTAATACGCGGTATTTTTTTTGAAAAACTAAATGCAAATTTATCATAAACGTGTAAAGTCTGCGTTGAATCGTCTATGTCGCTGTTTTGTATTTCTTTTTCGTTACATTTCTTAGTCATTGTTCTAGTTTTAACTGCAAGAACGTGTTTCGTTGATTCCCTAAACTCGTCAATGGAAATGCGTGAAAGTCCGTCGGCACTGACGTTTGATTTACCCTTAATGTACTCTATAATGAAATTATATTCGGCTAATTCGAGACGAATTCTCGCAAGTTTTGAAGATGGATCCTTCATATTGAAAAGAAAAACTAGTGGTCTGTGATCTGATTTAACAAGGAAGTTAGTTCCGAAAATGTATGGACGAAATTGTTTTATGGCAAAGTAAATGGCTAAAAGTTCCAACTCTATAATTGGTTTTTTCTGTTCCGCTTTATTAAATGCTTTAGAAGCGAAACAAATAGGCAGATCGCTACCTTGCTGTTCTTGGCTAAGAATAGCGCCACATCCGGTTTTTGAAGCATCAACTGTAATAATAAATTGTTTGGAAAAATCTGGATATTGTAGTAATTTAGGTGACATTAACGCTAATTTTAGTGATTCGAAAGCTTTCTCGCACTCACTATTCCAAATAAATTCTACTTTTTTTCTGTTTAAACGATTCAAAGGTGCGGCTACAGACGCAAAGTTAGGTATAAACCTTCGATAGTAATTTGCAAATGCAACGAATCGTCGTACTGCGTCTTTGTCAATTGGTTTTGTATATTTTTTAATTGCGTTAATTTTGGAATCGTCTGGCAACAAACCCGTCGCGGAACATTTGTGACCTAAAAATGTTACTTCTGGCCTTAGAAAATTGCACTTATTTCAAAACTTTTGAAAGGTTCTTAATGTGATGTGCTTCACTACAGCCTATGACAATGATATCGTCGACGTATAAAAATGCTACATTAGCTGGAATGCCAGAAAAAGCGATTGTCATCATTCGTGTAAACGAATTTGGTGCTACATTCAAGCCAAAAGGCAAAACTTTCCATCTAAATGCTCCACGTTCGGTGCTAAAAGAAGTTATATCGCGTGAATCTGTATGCAAGGGGATTTGATGAAATCCAGAGAACAGGTCTAGTGTCGAAAAATATTTTGCTCGACCAAGGCTATCTAAAATGTCATCAACACGTGCCAAAGGGAACTTGTCTGCAATTAATTTTTTATTGACTGCACGAAAGTCTACGCACATACGATATGCTTTTCGCCCATCATTGTCTTTTTTTGGAACTATAATTAAAGGACTGTTGTAATTTGAGTAACTTGGTTCGATAAGGTCATTGTTTAACAATTTATTCACTTGGCTATTTATTTCCTCACGCTGAGAATATGGTAATCTGTAATTTTTAATATAAACGGGGTTTGTGTCTGTCAGTCTTAATTTTTGTTCGTAAAAATTGTTTAATGTCATTTTGTCGTCAGGCAGAGCAAATATATCTGCATATTCTAGACATAAGTCGAGTAATTTGCTTGCGTTATTGCTTGGAATTTGTTTCTTTAAAATTTTAATAAGTTCTTCTTTCCGGTTATAGTCTTTCGTCGTCTTTTTTATGGAATACACATGATAATTGGAGAGTTTATCGGTCCGAATATTACAGTTCTTTACGTATTTTACCTCGTCTGTGGTATTTATAATCTTGATAATTGGGTTGCTGGCGTTAACAATGCATCTCGCTGTAAACACACCGTTTTCAATTTCTTGTGAGTCCACGAAGAGTGGCTCCGGTTGCTTGCCTAAATCAAAGAGTCGAAAAACTTCGCATCTGGGAGGTATAACACAGTTATCGCTTTCTGTCCCGTGAAGAATCGGAATCGCGACTTTTTCATTGCCTACCCAGAAGGAAATGCAGTTGTTTGCATAGCTAATAACACACTTGTTTGTTTTTAAAAAGTCTTTACCCAGTATACCATCAGATGGAATGTTAAAATCGTCATTCACCACATGTAAATTATGTCTTATAGAAAAGTTTGAAAAATTTAAATTTGCGGTTATTTTACCTAAAGTAGAGACACTATTAGAAGTGACACCAGTAATGCGGATAACATCGTCTGTATTGATTGAAAAATGTGTGAAATTTTGATTAAAGAAATGTCGGCTTGCGTATCGACTAAAAACGTACATAAATTGTTAGATCCGGTAAAGTTTAATTGGATAAAGTCAGAGTAATTTAAGTTAAGACAGTAAATGCCTTTTGTTGTAGAACAATCGGTTAGTTGTCCCTTTCTTGCTCCCCCAGTGTTCGCTCCTGAGGGGCCAGAGCGTTTAAAGTCCGCACATTTGAATAATTTCTACTGTTATTGTTAGTTCCGTTATTGTTGTTTCTGTTTGGCGTATTGTTGTTAAAATTGTTTGCGTTACTCCTAGTACCGTTGTTATTGTACCTATTAGTGTAGCTATTGTTGTTTGCTCTGTAATTGTTGCCGTTATCGTTGCGCCTATAGTTGTCGCCGTTATTGTTGTACCTAAAGTTGTTGTTATTATTGTTGTACCTAAAGTTGTTGCCATTATTGTTGTACCTATTGAAATTTTGTCCTTGGAAATTACCTCGGAAATTAGTTGGTCTGTTAGTTTGTCTTCGAAATGCTAACACTTGCCTCTCTTTTGCTTGGTTATTTTGTTCTATGATCATTTTTGCTACTACATCCTTTGAATTATTGAAGGTTGTCGATGCTAAAATTGACTTAACTAAGTCAGAACGTGTATTTAACCTGCATACATTTACAGTTTGTTCAACTGCCATTTCTTGGGCTTTAGCTTGTGTCATACCTTCAGTGATTAAAGAACGTCGTAGGGCATCAGATAGAGCCTCGACACGTTTGGCAAATTCTGTATAATTGTTGTTTACTACGTGCAATGATGCAATTTTTCCAGCTACAACTTTTGAGTTGTCCGGTTTTATTCTGTTGCGTAACGCGTCTTTAATCTGAACAATTGAACTAACATCAGTTGGAATTGCCTCGCGTGCCTTGCCTTCAAGCTTTGATTTTAAAAATGCTATAAATGTACTTAGTAGGTTTTCGTCTGAAAGATCTTCAATTAAATTAATTTTATCTATAAATGATTCAAGTGCTAGCGGATCACCGTTGTAATTTTCCCTAATGATTGATGCACAAAGGCTAATGAAAGATTTTTTCAGTTCTGGAGTTGCCATTTTGCTTAATTGAAAAATTGTTGATATGTCTTGTGAACTCGTAGCTGTTGTAGGAGTGTCTGATAATAAATCTGCAAGAACTGGTTGCGAACTAGTTCTTTTGTAACTAGTCTGTTCCGACACTTCTGCCTTTGCTTCAGTAAATTCTTCTTCCGACTCCAAAATTTATTTTTTGGAATTCTAACGTGACAATTTAGTCTAGAAAAACACTTCGCTAAGAGTTCCTTACAGCGTGCTAACTTTGCCTGAACTTCCCCGAGATCACATGTATGAACCGAACTATTAGCAATAACAAGTAATAAAATATTATTATATGCTGTAATAAGCGAGTATTTATAATTTTTTAGCTTAATAGCGTTTGTTGAAATTGGACGATTATGTAGAATACGCTTTGTAGCTTTAGTAAAATCTGCTAGGTTTTGTTTAAATTGTAGTTCAAATTCGTTCATAACCACGTAATCTCGAAGCAGTTGAGAACCAAATTTACGAAGAGAGAAAAAATAAAGTCACCGTTCGTCAGACAATATCAAAATGTAAGAAGGTATGAAAAAGAAAATTTTTTTTGTTTTTAGTTTTCGAAAAAGTGTTAAATACTGATATGAATTTTCGGACATAGGTCATCGGCTGAAATAGGCATGCAGAGAGAGCTTTCATGCAAAAACAATTTTTCCACTTACAGGTCACAACATAGTTTTAGCTTGTATATAAAAAATTTAATTTAAATTTTCTCAAAGTTGAATCAATGGTACGAAAGTAATGAAAATATCGACTTGTATGTAACATATTAGAAGGTAATTACAAGATTATATTAGATGCGTAGTTATAAGCTTATACATTAGGGTGGGTTAAATTTTTGGTCGATGTTTGGTACCCCCTAGTTGTGTTTTATAAATCATTTTAAGCAACTTTTCCAATGGAAGTATGGTTTTATTTGGAATTCCGAGCCCCCCAATTTTTAAAAATAGGTATTTTTTTTTCCTTTTCTTAGATCTTCCTCTATCTACTCGCTAAATGAACAAAGCCTATTTTTCTCATTTCAAATTTACTATTCTTTACAATTCCAACCTTAAAGATAAAAACTTATATAAAATATAAATGAAAAAAATTCAATTGAATATTGTAAGAAGCGAGAAGGACTTATTCTTGAAAGTCTTTCTTGCTGTCAAGTTTAGGAAATTTGTTACGGCTTTCTAATGTCACTGCCATCACTTCTTCTCGTTTCTGTTTTAAAACTCGTTTGGACACGCTAGCTAGCAATTGAACATGTCTTTCCGTTGCTTGTATGTGTAACGGAATTTTTGGATCAGGTAGCGGTCGATCATCATTTTCCAGATATTGTTCTAGATGTTCATAAGGGATGCTTAGAGTAAACGGTGGTTCGAATATGATTGAATTATCATTCATATCAATCATATTCGTATAATCCGTGCAATTGAAGTTCAAGATAGGTTTTTTATAAGCTCTCAGTTGCATCGGATTATCCACATGGTTGCGGTAGTGTACAATTTTTTTTAGAGCTAAGTCGCGTATGTTTTTTTCATCGTCGAACAACATTGCTAATAGAACGTTTTTTGAGTGAGCATAATACGCGGTAGAAGAGTGGCCTGTGGTGAGGATAAAACTTTTCGAGAAGTTTCTAGAACATTTTATTCAATTTATTCAGAAATTTCTAGAACATGCTATTCGATTTCTCTGCAAACTCCTAAAATATTTTATTTGATTCTTCTATAAACTTCTTGAACATTATATGCGATTTTGTAAGAAATCGCTAGAACATTCTATTCGATTTTTCTCGAAATTTATAGAATATTCTATTCGATTCTTCTATAAATTTCTAAAACATTCTATTCGATAGATTTAGAAATTCCTAGAACCTTCATTAATATTCAGGACGTCGATGAACTGCACTGCCACTTTATGTATTTAGAAATTGAAATATTAGAGAATGCTTTATTGCTTCTTGTTTTTTTAACATATGTTTCCATCTTTAGAGTTGAATTTCTGAAGAAAAAAACTTTGATAAAAAAATGTTCTGTTCATTTAGCGAGTAGATAGAGGAAGATCTAAATTTCTGTCTTCCAGAGGGTTCCATTTTCTATCTGAAATCTATAGTAGTAGTTGCAACATCATAACGAGAACTCTTAAATCTCTCTTTTTAACTGAACTTTACAATCTCAGCAAGTTCCAAGTCATTCCGATAGAAAATAAACATATTATCCATACAAATTTTTCAATTTTTGGCCAGAAAAAGGCTAAAAATCGAAAATCTTGTATGTGAAGTACCCTTAATTTTTATTGTATTGCACTGTAAGTTTCATTATCTTTTTTTTTTGTAAAAAAAAACTGTGCAAAATTTTAAGTCATCACGATGAAAAATGAGGGTACTCTCCATAAAAATATTCCGATTTTTGTGCCATTTTCGTCCATCTTAAGCCTTTTTTGTTCAAATTGAGTATCAAAACATAATTTTATCGCCGAGCCAATGTCAAATTCGGTTTTTTCGTACCAAAAAACCCCTTTACACATACATATCAAAATATTGTAATCCTTTTTTCAATGCTGTGTCCAAGTCGAATCTTGAAAAGGACGAAAAAATACCTATTTTTAAAAATTGGGGGGCTCGGAATTCAAAATAAAACCATCCTTCCATTGGAACAGTTGCTTAAAATGATTTATAAAACACAACTAGGGGGTACCAAACATCGACTTTTTTTGACCCATACAATTTGACCCACCCTATTATACATATAAGTATATATATATCGGAAAAATAAGTAGTTTTTGAATAAGCAAACGTCAAGCTGTATAGTTGTGTTTTCTCTGTGCTACTGATTTTTATATTGAAATTTCATAATTTCTTTGTATTAAATTAATAATTTAGTGATAAAAGTTTTGGAGATTTATCTGTGCGCATTTTAAGCTAAGTACAATATATGTTGAGCATTTTTTGCATTGATTTTATACACTTTAATTTAGTTTTCAAATGCCGAGTCATTAGTTGATTTGCATTGTTATTGTTTCTTATTTACATTGTTTTTGCTTTAAACTTTGTGTATTTGTTTAAGTTTGCGCGCATTTTCTTTTCTCTTTTTGATTGTCATTCATTAAACAGCTGTTTGCGTTTAGTTTTTTAGGTGTCTATTACTGTGCATCTAAAACTGTTCGTTGCATAAATAGCTCTCAAACCTAAAATAATTATAAAACTTGCCCTACCTTGCAAACTGCTTTCTTCTTTGATTTATTAATACAATTTTAGTTTTTACTCATATTGAATTTTGCTGTTTCAATTATGTCTTGCATTTTTGACAGCTGCAAAAATAAAAGCGATAATGAGCAACGCTCTGTTGCATGCTGGTTGTGCGATGGCATTGCTCATATAAAATGTGCCGGATTGACTGGTAGATTCCTGGACTTGATAAATGAAGGAAGAGGTATTCGTTGGTCTTGTTTAAAATGCAGATCAACTGAGGTTGAACTTTTCCAATTTTTTAGAGAAACCAGAAATGGGTTTTTCGAAATCGGCAAAGACCTTCGGGCACTTAATGATAAATTTAAACGTTATGAAAACGTGTTTAAATCATTTAAGTGCCTAGATAAACAAACTTCGCAACCTGTAAGAGAGACCAAACGCAAACGGACACACAGTCCACCCAAGGAAAGTATTGTGGCTCCTCTTACCTTACATCAAAAAAATATTTTGCCTCAACCCCAACAAATTGAGCTAATTAATCTTTTGTCTCCTGTCCCTCCGCCTCAGGGCCCGTCTTCTTCAACTTCATCAAGAGCTATCTGCACTCGCGCTTCTTCCTCTAATAAAAGCAATTCTGATCATGAGAACTTACAGGCATCTTCATCTGAGGTGGGTCCATCACCGCCTCAATCGCTTCCACCATCCCAATCTGCTCCTATTGTTGCAAAAACTGTAGCACCATTGGATGAGGCTGAATGCTCTGCAAAGAAGCTGGTTGTGGTTCCTTTGAGAAAATCGATTTTTGTTTCTAGATTTGCTAGGGACACTTCTTCTGATGATATAGAGTTTTACATTTCATCAAAAATTAAAACTTGTAACTTAGCAATCCGAAAATTTAACTTTAAATACGAACGTAACGTATCATCTTTTAAAATTGATGTGGCACCTGAAGTTTTTGATACTTTGCTTAACAATTCTTTTTGGCCAACCGGGGCATTTGTTCGCGAATTTGAATACAAGCCACATAAAAATAAAAATAAAATAAATAACTTAGCTTAAATTCCTAATCGTGACAATGAGCCAAAAAACTAATTTTAAATTCTACTTTAAGTAATTTCTACCAAAACGTTAGAGGTTTAAATACTAAATTGAACGATTTATATTTAAAAGGCTTAGACTGTGACTATGACGTAATTTGCTTTACTGAAACTTGGCTTAAACCACATATTTTTAATTCAGAGATCCTTCCTAATCAATATCAAATTTATAGAAATGACCGTAAGGACAGAATCGGTGGGGGTGTTCTTTTTGCAGTTCGTTCTTCAA
Organism: Philophylla caesio; assembly: GCA_963971545.1. Classification (NCBI taxonomy): domain Eukaryota; kingdom Metazoa; phylum Arthropoda; class Insecta; order Diptera; family Tephritidae; genus Philophylla; species Philophylla caesio. The sequence continues at coordinate 89,271,352 of OZ020607.1, forward strand.
TACCATCCGAAGATGTTAATATCCCCCTCATCGAGTCAATCGAATTTAAAGCCATACGAGTTATGGTAGGAAATGGTTTCTTTTATTTAGCTGCTTGCTACATCCCTCCTAACTCTGACTTATCGGTTTATTCTCAACATATTGCGTTACTTAGATCTTTAAGTTCAATGATTACTGCACATGACTCGATGATTGTACTTGCTGACTTCAATATGCCAGGCATATCATGGACTCTTATAGACGACGTTATCGTTCCAATATCATCAAAGGATAGATACAATGTGTTTTTAGAAGATATGGCTGAGCTCTGTCTAAATCAGATTAATTTAACTCCAAACAATTTTGGCACCATTCTGGATCTTGTTTATGTTGATGACGTATCTAAGTCATCTATGAAGATGTGCGAACCCTTGGTTATTCCAGAGGACTCTTATCACCCTGCGATTGAGGTAAATTACGAAGTTATTGGTGATTTTGGAAATAATGTTGATAAATCAAGTAGCTCAAACGCTCGTTTTATTTTCGCGAAAGCCAATTTCAAGAAATTAGATCGAGAATTATCAAAATTATCATGGCCGACGTATAAAGATGATGTTGAACGCTGCGTCCAGCATTTTAATAACACTATATTTAGCTTATTTCAAAAGTTTGTACCAAAACGGGTTTGCCTACAAAAGGAGCAATCACAACCTTGGTTTACTAAAGAACTAAAAAAATTAAAAAATAAAAAGTCGCGAACGTTTAAATTGTACAAAAAAACTGGTTTGCACACTAACTATATTAAATACTCAGTTATCCGACACGCTTATTTTGAATTAAATAAAAAATGCTACAGATCTTATTTGTGTAAAGTTAAAAGGAATCTAATAAAAAACCCTGAATCATTTTATGACTTCGTTAACTCTAGGCGCAGAGTGACTAGTTTTCCGTCTGCTATGAAATATCAAAATACCGTTTCTTGTGACTCCCAATCAATTTCCAACATGTTTGCCCAATTCTTCAGGTCAAACTACTCCATTAACTCGCCTCTGAGCAAACCTTATCCATATAAACTCTGTTCCCTCACCTCTGCTATTATTCCGCAGATATCTTCCGAGGAAGTATTTTATTATTTGAGTAACTTAAAAGAATCATTTAAGGCTGGCCCCGATTCGATCCCGACGTGTTTCCTCATAAACTGTGCTAAACATATTTATGTGCCCTTAACTAATTTATGTAATCTTTCTCTTAAGCTTGGGATTTCCCCTTAAGCTTGGAAAGAATCATTCATTATACCCCTTTATAAGACCGGGAGTAGGTCCTCTATAGAAAATTACCGCGGTATAGCTAAGCTTTCTGCTATTCCTAAATTATTCGAAGCTATTGTTGTTGACCATTTAACGTATTCCATATCCTCTACAATTTCTAGCACACAACATGGGTTCTCTAAGGGTAAATCTACCGTTACAAACTTGCTTGAGTTCACAACTCATGTTTCAAATGGATTCAGAGAATTTATGCACACTGATGTTATATACACTGATTTTAGTAAAGCATTCGACAGAGTAAGTCACTCTTTACTGATCCATAAACTCGATCTCCTTGGTTTTCAACCTAATCTCCTTCGTTGGATGTCTTCTTACCTCATTGACAGAACACAACGAGTTCTTTTTAAAAATAGTTCCTCAAACATTATTCATGTTTCTTCAGGGGTCCCGCAAGGAAGTCACCTTGGTCCGATTCTGTTTTTACTTTTTATAAATGACTTACCTTCTGTAATAAATTATTCAAAAATTTTATTGTATGCTGATGATGTAAAGCTTTTTAGATCGTATCATTCTGTTGAGGAAAGGTCCCTACTACAAGCGGACTTAAATAGCATGACTAACTGGTGTGAAATAAATTACATGCCACTAAACCTTAAAAAATGTAAAGTAATGTGCTTTTCTCGCAGAGCAGTTCAACCAGCTTCTTATGAAATATGTAACAATAACCTCGAACAAGTGTTTAACTTTGTTGATCTTGGAATTACAATGGACCCGAAATTTAATTTTAATCTTCACATAAATGTTACAGTTAACAAAGCCAAGGGTGTTTTTGCATTTGTAAAACGGTGGTCAAAAGAATTCAATGACCCTTACATCACGAAGGCTCTATTCACAACGTTAGTGAGGCCCATACTGGAATATGGATCTGTTGTTTGGAACCCGCGCTATCAAGTTCATTCCGACAGAATAGAGTCAATTCAAAAACAATTTCTACTTTTTGCTTTAAGGAATTTTCGTTGGGATTCTCAGTACAACCTGCCGCCATATATAAGTCGTTTAAAACTCATTAATCTTCCTACACTTGCTAGTCGCAGAGAAAAATTAGGCATTGTTTTTTTGGTGAAGTTACTGACAGGCTTGATCTCTAGCCCATCTCTTCTTAGCGAAATAAAACTAAACGTTCCCTCCAGAATTTCAAGAAATTTCCGGCCTCTCTTTCTGAAGCCATGTAAAAGCAATTTTGAGTTAAATGAGCCACTCCGTAGTTTGTGTCAGGATTTTAACACTCACTCCGGTTCTTTTGATATTTCAGACTCACTTTTTTACATAAAGAAAACTATACTCAATTCTCTCAATAATTAATACATACATACATATACATATATTACTATTCGATCAGCTGATGAGCATTTGTTCTGTAGCTGAACAGTTTTAGATCTCGACACTTAACAAACCTCTGCCTTTCATGACTCGGCGCAACATATATGAAAAAACAAAATTTTTTTTTTATATATCCGTGCGTCATGCGGATGCGCCCCTCGCGTCGGTCGGGCGGGTATGGAGGGATAAAACCGTTGGGATTATTATTATTATTATTATTATAAATGTAACAATGTTTAAGAAAACAAATTTTTAATTTAAACAGAAGTGTCTGTTGGTGTTTCTCACCGCTTCACCTTGATGCGACCTCTACTGCTTACTGCTGCTGCTACTGTTGTTTGCTCGCTGCTGCTACTGCTGTTTTTTGCTCGCTGCTGCTGCAGGTGCTGCTGCTTCTACTGCTGCTACCGCAGTTTGCTCTCTGCTGATTTTACCGTTGCTACTGCTGTTTTTTTTTGCTGCTACTGCTACTGTTGTTTGCTCGCTGCTTATGCTGATGTTGTTTGCTCGCTGCTGCTGCAGGTGCTGCTGCTACTACTGCTGCTACCGCAGTTTGCTTTCTGCTGATTTTACCGTTGCTACTGCTGTTTTTTTGCTGCTACTGCTACTGTTGTTTGCTCGCTGCTTATGGTGGTCGAAACAAATGGCCGTTATGTGGCGTGATTCCGTTTAGCGGCTTTCTGCTGCATACAAGACTGTACCCATAATAATTATTTGTTTTCTTATAACAAACTACAAACGTATGCATCTTACTTATATTCTTAAATGAAGTAGAGTCTAAATAAATGAAAAAACATACTCATTCCAAACTAAAATAATTTATCGTTTCAAAACTATATTTTAGAACATACGGTCGAGTATGTACAATTATGCGACCAAGCCCAACAATCGTATATCCTGGAGTAATCAAGGGAATGGTCCTCACAATATGAGGCCCAATGATGCGTACACGCATAAGCGTGTCAGGCCTCCACGCCTCCGAGAAGAAACAACTTATACCCGTTTAGGTTAAATTAAATGAAGATCGCACTGCGACCAATCGGTCCATTTGCCTTCAGTGCCTTATAACACCTCCCCTTGCCCGAGAGCATCTATTACCTTCAAGATGGATCCCGGCGACAGCGAGTGTATATACTATTTCTTAGGCTACATCAGACCTAACGATCTTTCCCTTCAATTTTGGAAGATTGTCAATCCTTATAATATCATATTGAAAATAACACTAACAATTACCTTGTTTGTACGAAGCATTCGCCGAGATCGTATCGATTTAGTACACTTTTTGGTTGGCAAAAATCCTCTGACTGTACCCATCGCGAGGGTGCCGAATGGAAATGGACGGTGGAGTGTCGCTCGACCATGGGACTTTCGACCCATATGGCCGAAAGTCCCCAAAAAAGTGGACATTCGACCATATGGTCGAAAGTCATTGTATGCTAGTGACTTTCGACCATATTTTCAATTTTCTAAAGTGGACATTCGGCCATATGGCATACTGGCACACAGTGACTTTCGACCATATTTTAAATTTAATATTATTTCATATTATTTCATTTCATTATGTTACCCACAATACTTTGCCCTTTTACAAAATGCAAAGGAGTTCTGCGCGGAAATACTGTTGATGGCGTAGCCGGAGTTTGTCCGGCCAGGGTTATTGTTTTGAAGCGCGGCTGAAGACCGCTCACGCAGAAAGGAGTTCTGGGCGGAAATACTGTTGATGGCGTAGCCGGAGTTTGTCCGGCCAGGGTTATTTTTTTGAAGCGCGACCGAAGGCCGCTCACGCAGAAAGGAGTTCAGCGCGGTAATACTGTGTGCCCTGTTCTTATTGTTGAATTTTATTAAATGCATACTTAACAATTATTTTGTAACAGGGCAAACTTAAATTTAAGCAATTGTTATTTTGGTACAATAGTTTGCCCTTTTACAAAATGCATACTTAACATATGGCCGAAAGTCCGAAAAAAGTGTGTGCCAGTGACTTTCGACCACATTCTCAATTTAATAAAGTGGACATTCGACCATATGGTCGAAAGTCACCAGCATACAATGATCGTTAATGTTGCAGCGTTATAAAATTTACGTTAATGTTAATTTTAATGTGTGTTGGCAACACACCTACACAACGAGCTATGTAGTAACAGTAAATTTTACACGAAGATTCACGATATAAATATATTGCAATTAAACAAATTTGAAAAAAGGAGTAAATACCTCGAGATGAGGAAAAAACTGTTATGGTCGGATAATAATTGGTAAAAATACGTAGAAATAGTGCAAAGAACAATCAACCATACTTCGCCTCGCAGTACCAAGTATTCGCCGTTTAAGATCTTAACGGGCTTCGAAATGCGTGTTCCAGAAAACCCCGAACTTCGGGAGTTAGTTGAAGAAGAAGTGGCGAATAAATCTGCATGATGGCCGAATGTAGGATCGGCTGACAAGTCGACACGGACAGGAAGTAACTACTAATGACCGCACACGTAAAACTACTTACGATCCTACAATCTAAAATTATATAAAAATAATATAATTTTGGCGCGTACACTATATAGCTCAGTGTTTGGCCGAGCTTCTCCTACCATTTGTGGTGTGCGTCTTTATATTCTACCACAAATGGAGCGACCTACAATTTTGTGCCGACTCAGAACGGCAGATGTATTTAATGTGAAGCTTTTTCATGGCAGAACCACCCTCGGAGGTTTGCCATTGCCTGCCAAGGGATGACCGCTTTTTCTACGATTAAGATTTTGCTTGCCCTGACTGAGATTCGAATCTCGAACTCACCAGCATATCGAGTTATAGCACGCACCGCTACCAACTCGACCACAGCGGCCACAATCAATCTTAAATTGCAACACTGTAATAAAAGGGAAATAACCAATTGACAGACTGGAAGGCAATAGAATGAGGGAGCGAAGCTAAGGAAAGGGTACAAATAGAAAAGGACTGAGAGAAAAGTAGCAGCGAAGGCAGTAGTGTGCGGTGTGAAGGATTTATTTCCTTTTAACGTTTTACTAATAATTAAACTTCATTTCTAAAATAAATTTTGTAATCTAAACTGAATTTTCGTATAATAAATGTATAATAAAATCGGAAACCAAGCTGTGTAGAACGTACAGCGATTTTTTATTACCTACATGTGTGCACATCTGATACCATGCCAGGCCAGTAATATTTTTAGCGTATTCGCGAGAAAGTCTCATAAATGCCTCCGGGACCTGTAGAAGGTTACCTGTGAGACGAAACTACCAGTCCGGGTCGTAACTCCGACGGAACCCAAAGCTTCAAGGTCTGCTCCGCATGAAGCCTATGCCCCTGTCAAAATGTGTTATTTTGTATACGTCGCCGTCAGATACGCATAAATCAGGTAGCTTGTCCTTGTTTTCTGTCACTGCTTACATAAGTTCTATGTATTCGTCAGACTCTAAATATGGCGATTCTAGGCAAGGTTAGCGGTTAAAGTGGCTGCTAGCGATCGCGCCAGCACACCTAGGCTTTCTTTAGGCCCATTGTGGCACCACGCGGATTTGAAAAATCCCCCTACTCGAACCAACATGTGGAGACTGCGAATTTTAATAGCTTGCGAATTTCTACTTTGGCCAGATCGCAAAGGTCTCCGAAGAACTCTGATCCCAAGAATTTTCTTCTTCTAGCCCATAGTGCAGGACATTCACATAGAAGATGCCTCATGGTTTCAGGCTCTTCTTCATTTCTGCAGCTTCTGCAGAAGTCGTTGCAGGGAACACCTAGTCTCTCTGCGTGTCTGCCGATCAGTATATGACCTGTTATGATTACTAAAGCTAAGGACAGATTTTCTCTGCTCAGCACGAGAAGACCTTCTGATCGCTTGACGTCCCAATCCGACCACAAGAGCTTGGACTTGATGCAGGTGTTCTCTTTTTCCAACGGGCCCTGCCCAGAGGGTCCATCGGACCAGCAGTCTCTTCCAGGAATTAGTATGTTGAACCTCTTTGTGAAGCTTTGAATGGGGGCGCAGTAATCTGTAATTTGCGAGCCTAATTTGTTTGCGATTGTTGCGTGTCCTACTTGACTAGACTTCCATATGGGCAACTCCCGTAGTCTAAGAGCGGCACACGCCGCGAACTGTTTTCCTGCGATATCAATCGGGAGGATATTTAGTATGGTGTCTAAAGCTTCCGAGGGGGTTGTACGCAGAGCGCCACCTATGCATATCAGCGCCGATCTTTGCACCCTTTGCAGTGCTGATTGTGTGGTTTTCTTATCGAGACATGGGCACCACACCAGTGCCCCATGTAGCAGGATTGGTCTGACTAGCGCTGTGTATATCCAGTGTATAATTTTTGGAGATAAGCCCCATTTTCTTGCGATGGCTCCCTTGCAACTGTAAAGGGCCACCCTAGCCTTCTTACTGCGCTCCTGGACGTTCTGAGTCTACGAGAGCTTTTTGTCTAGTATCACGACTGGATATTTTGCGACGTACACTAGCCTCAGTGCTCTATTTGCCACTACGGGAAGCCTTAGAGGTGGGATCTTATATTTTCTTGTAAAAAAAAAAAGTTCGGTTTTGTAAGGGCTTACACCCAGACCTTTGTCTTTGGTCCAGTTCTCTACCTTTTTAAGTTTTCCTGCATGATGTCGCACAGCGTCTGAGGAAATTTACCCCTTACTACCACCGCAAGGTCGTCGGCATAAGCTCCTACCTTCGATCCTCCCCCCTCCTCCAGGGATTTCAGTAGGCCGTTAATACCCACCACCCACATAAGAGGAGAAAGGAACCCACCTTGCGGGGTTTCTCTGCTTGTACAGCGTTTTAAAGTTACCTCCGCTAACTGTGCCCTCGCAACCCTGTCAAGCAGTAGGTTTTGTACTAGGGATACCAGATGTTGATCGACGCCCAGCTTGGCCAGAGCACTTGTGATCGCTAGAGAATCTATGTTATGATATCAGTGTGTACACCTTGACCTGCAGGGAGTTCTCTATTAACGACACAACTTGATGATGCGCCGTTTCAGTGGACTTCCCCTTCATGTAAGCATGCTGGGAAGATATTAATTTGTGCGTTATTAAATCTCTAATGTGGCAATCAATTACTCTCTCTAGTACCTTCAGTTGAAATGAGCAGATACTTATAGGCCTAAAGTGTTTGGGATTTACGTGAAATATTCTACCTGCTTTGGGAATAAAAACAACCCTTGATTCCTTCCACATTTTAGGAATATAGTTGAGGTTTAACCCCGCTATATACATAGCATGCAGCCAAGTTGCACTTAGCTCCAAAGATTGCTGAAGCTGCACTGGTGACACTTCATCTGTACCCTTTCCTTCTAGGGTTTAAATGTCTCAATTACCCAGGTTACTTTCTCTAATGTGAGGAAGTCAGCAGCCGCCGATTGTTCCTTCACTGCAGTCGATCTGTTCGGGAGCCCACCCGCCGCATACGGAAAGTGCGTCTCCAGGAGAAGTCTGAGAGTGTCCTCTGCCGACCCCGTTCACGTCCCGTCCGGCCTTAGCAAGGTTCTTGGAGCTATACGGGGTGAGCCGGAGAGAACCTTTCTCAGCCTTGATCCCTCCGACACAGATTCCATAGAGCCGCAGTAGTCCCGCCAAGAAGATCTCTTAGACTGCCTTAAGAGCTTTTTATAGTCCCCTAGGTGGGACCTGCAAATTTCCCCTTGTAAGTCACTTTGGGTTCTTTTGGCTAGGTTAAATAGAGTTCGACAGATTCTGCGAGCCTTGTCAAATTCTACACTCCACCACGGTGGTTTCCTTTTGCCTTTTGGCTTCTTAATTGGGCAGGCCTTATCAAGAGCCTTCCCACATGCCATGGCTACACCGTACTCTTACTCGTTTGCCTGAAAGTCGCTTATCTAGTTCATTACTGTATCTAGGCCAGTCGGCATTTTTAAGGTTTCTCATGGGTTCAGTCCTAGGCGAGACCCCTCTAAGTAGAAAGAGATGTATCGAATGGAATGCTCTTCAAGCACTTACCAATTTCTGACCACCGCCTCTGCTTCCAGCGACACGAGAGTCACGTCCAGGACTTCCCTTCTACTACTGGTTACAAAGGTGAGTTCACTACCTCTGTTACTTAAAGCTACGTTGGCTTTTAATATGAAATCGAAGAGTGACTGACCTCTTTCGTTGGTGTTGCTGATGCTCCATGTGAAGTGGTGCGCATTCGCGTCACCGGCAAGAATCAGCGCTCCCGCTGTGTACTGAGCGACCTTTTCCACCATCGGCGTCGGAATTGGTCTATCGTGGGCCAGATACATAGAGGTTAGCCGGATCACCTGACTATTGACCTCTAGGCTCATGGTCGTCGTGTCCTCGTCATTAAATTGAGGAAGAAACAGAAATTTTAGTTTCGAGTTAACAAGAATGCAAGCTCTAGGTCTACCCACAGTTGCCCCCACTTACCAGTGTATACTCCGTCGTCTGGAGTCCATAAATTCTATGCCCAACAGTCCAGGGCTCCTGGATGAGGGCGATATCTGCTGCCCCCCTTTTCGCCAGCTGGAGCAGCAGTGCAGCAGACGGTGCTTTACAATGGTGGTGGTTGATCTGGACGACGCGCACCATCTTGGACGCATCCTCTTTCCCCCTCCACCGTAGTACGGTTGGCTTAGTCGTCATCGTCCGACATAAGCTCCTCCTCCGTATACTTGCGGAAGGTGGACCCAATGCCCAGCGACGACGTCGAGGACGCACAGCCCTCGGACAGATCATGCATCCATCAACCTGGCCAGGCTCTGCATCCCCTTCATCCTCGCTAATCTGGTCCACCTCCGCTTCTACGCTGCGCGCGGTATTGATGTCGTTCATCGCCGTGATTTTCATCCACCACAGCTAGGATGATCTTCTCCTTTGCGACTTCCGAAAGGGTAGACCGTGGGTTTAACCCTTTTTGGCTTATTCTGCGCAACCTTCATCAATCTTTCGCGCTTATTTGCCCCTCTGGAGCAGTCAGCTGGAAGTTGGGCATGATAGCATTTGCCCACTCGATTTCTGCCAGAATCTCCGCACGATCACCGGGCAGCGCCCGATTACAGAGATCCTCCGCTAGGATCCGCGCACCAGCTTTTGCAGCCCCCATTGTAGCAACCTGCCTACCAGGTTCGCCTCCGCTGGTGCTTGGAACTATTCTCGAGGGCTTCCCGCCCCCTAAGCGCTTCTTTGAAGATGCAAGCCTCGGTATCACCAGAGGATTGCTGCCCTTCACTCCTGCTTCTTGAGAGACTGCTCTTCCGACAATTTGCGAGTGCCGGTCTCGTTTTTTTTTGTTTTTGTTGGTGTGTTCATAACTTGATCCCACGAGTAGCGGAGAAAGGGGTTCGTCCACCACAGGCAGAGATCCGCATTACCCGGGGTAAGGCCTGAATACAACTGGGTGCGGCCCGGTTCCCAGAGGGCGCCGTACGAGACTGGGCTATTTTGGGGCTCTCAGCCAGGCTAATCAGCATGGTACGCATGACACCTTGATCCAGCCTTTACCTTAGAAACCACGATCAAAAACCATTTCCATATAGCAGAGCCATTGAGAGACATAAGCACATGAAACTGATCCCTGATCTTGGCTGAGCACCTTCCCGACATCGTACGGGATTTCTCTATAGGGACAACATTTTGAGAGCCTTTGCCATGTTCGATAATAAAATCGAAACCCTGCAATATTAGGCTCCACCTCTTGAGTCTACCACACCATATTGTTTAATCGTCCAGTTGCAACAGTTCATTGAATATCAAATCGTTTGTTGAAGTGCAAGTGTGCAAGTATGGGTGCCGATATTAAGATTGGTTACCAAACAAACAAACAAGCATATTAAATTATCTGATTTTATATTTTTGGTGATGCAGTCGTGCAGTAATGTTGAATGAAGCGTCGGTACCAGCCCGCCATGCCCAGGAACCGTCGCAACTGCTAAAGGCTTTTTGGCTCGGGAACACCTATCACAGCCGCTACCTTGCTGACATCTGTCCGAAACCAGCCATTACACATAACGTGCCCAAAATATCGAACCTCTTAGAAGCAAAACTTGCTCTTCTCCACATTTATCGTTAACTTTGCGCCGGGTAAGCACCGAGCGACCTTTTCTAACAAACATATCTGAAATAGAAAATCTTCAGACCACACTAACAAATCATCAAGGTAGACAAACACAGATTCAAGCAACGAAGCAGGTATAACTTTGTCAATCAGTCGACACATTCTCTGCGCTGCATTGCAGAACCAGAACAGCATTACCGTAAATTGGTAAACGGGTCTCCCTGGCACTGTAAAAGTAGTAATCTCTCTTGACTTTTTCTCTGTGGGATTTTGCCAGAACGCGTGCTTTAAGTCTATTACTCCCATACTTAGCATTATGTCCAATCCTTCATACAATAATATTTGTTTCGCAGGTGAAATGGGATAAATGGGAACTGAACACAATATACAACATAGCAACAAACAACGGATATAAAAAGGAGCTCGTGGATAAATTCAGAAAAATGTATGCAATTCAAAAAATAAACGACAGAGAGCTAGACGAAAAACCTTGAACAGTAATGAATTACACAGGAAAAATGATATACAAACTTGCAAATTTTATCAGAAAGTATAATATCCACACGGCGTTCAAAAACTGGAAATAACCTGGAAAGGATACGTAAATGCAGCACCAATGAAGAAGACCCATTCAACAAACAAGGCGTGTATAAACTGACCTGTGAGTGTCAATATAGCTATATTGAACAAACAGAACGTAAAGTAAGAAGAAGGTTTCGTGAACACATAAGGGACTACAACAACAGGATACGAAAACCAACGGCAATACCTGAATCTAATTGTTCAAACCTTCTGGTAAACGCAAAATGTTCACCAGCAAACAGAAAGAAACCTGTTAAGGTATTGCACGTACAACAAAAAGGACGGCGCCTAAATGCTCTTGAAAACATGGAAATATATAAACTAAAAACATTTGATGCGACGATAATAAACGAACAAATAAACAGCAACTCTGATTTGATATTTGCACCATTAAAACGTGTTTACAAGAAAACAAAGCAAAAACGTAGGTAAATTGACAGAATACAAAACAAACTTACAATACCCAAACTGACTACAATTACTGACTTTCTACCTGTTCTTACCACGAAGGTAGATTCGAGATAAAATATTCCCTTTTGTATTCTAACCGTGCGAGACTTCAGGTCCCTATACTCAGGACACTAAACATTTGTAATCATTGACAACTATGCACCAATACCTGCTTGACCAAAAAACGAAAAAAAAATACGGAACAACAGACCTAAACTGAACAGAACGAAAATTGACACTGAAGATGGCACAACGCCGAAAGCGTTTTGTCTCCAAACCGAACTTGACAAGAGATGACGGAAAATCGTTTTAACAAATATCAACATAATAAACTATATGTAAAAACAAGTCTGTCTAAAAGCCCATAAAAATACCTTTCATTTAATATATATTATTATACAAAAAATACTTTGAAGCGTGATGTTTTAGAGTAAGTTGGCAACCTATTTCTTAATTCTCCGTATATAACTGTAAATAATAACAGAACGCATATGATTTGATTTTATTGTCATTTTGAAATGCGTATAATTGTGTATATATATTTAGCTGTTTTATTTAATTTTTACCAATTGTCGTTCATGCGGCAAGCCCCGGCAACGCATACAACAGTAATTCCGTGACGAACTTTACGCGTGAGCGGCCTTCGACCACGCTTCAAAAATAACCCTGGCCGAACAAACTCCGGCTTCTCCATCAACAGTATTTCCGGGCAGAACTCCTTCCAGCGTGAGCGGCCTTCGGCCGCGTTTCTAAAATTAACCCTTGCCGGACAAATTCCGACTACGGCATCAATAGTATTTCCGCGCAAAACTCTTTTATCGGAGCAATAGTTTGAGAAATATTAATTTGCGTCACAAAAAATGGCACCATCAACGGGACGTATTATTTACTAATGCCTATTATATGTGAATTCAACATTTCTAACCTGAAATATGTAAATAAACAAAATTAGTAGAATTCGTGTCAAAACAAATAATCGTAGAAAATAGAAAGACATTTAAAAATTCTACAAAATCTGCTTTTTAGTATTTAGTGGCTAATCCTTTGGCGTTTTTTGCAGCATTTTAACGTCTTAGTTTTCAGAGCTTTAAGTTCGTTTATGTTCCGAAAAATTTAATACTTTTATTTTCTGGACAATTTCTCCCAAACTTGCTCAAATATAATGAGATCAGGCGGTTGTGCGGACGTTTGTTGTAGTTTAGGGCAGTTGTAGATAAGCCACATCTTCGCAGCTATTGAGGTGTGATTGGGGTGGTTGTCCTGATAAAATGCTAAGTTATTCAATACACCAAACCGTTCCGCGCTTTGCTTCACATTAGCTTAAAGGCTGTTGAGGCATTGGAACTTATCTATGCGCTTCAAACACAGAGTCACCTCCATGCTTAACGGCAACCTTTATGTTTTTCGGCTCAAATACAGTATTTGACCTTTCTCAAAGCGTGGCACTTTTAAATTACAATTGCTTACATCACTGTATAATAACTTTAAATATATAAATAATATAATAAGTATAAATAAATAGTGTTTTAAAGATATTTTACCGTTTTATAGAAGTCTTATCCATAGTTATATATTTATTGGGTTAGTTTCAGGCAATTCGCGCATGGTAGTTATTTTTTTTAATACATTTCGGACCGTTTCTTTTAACATTTTATTTATTGCCGATTTTTCTAAAAGTTTTTCCTTCTTCATGCAACTTTATAATTAGTCGGCGTTCCTCTATGTTTATCTGTTTTCTTATAACAAACTGCAAACGTATGCATCTTACTTATATTCTTAAATGAAGTAGAGTCTAAATAAATGAAAAAACATACTTATTCCAAACTAAAATAATTTATCGTTTCAACATATATTTTAGAACATACGGTTGAGTATGTACAATTATGCGACCAAACCCAACAATCGTATATCCAGGAGTAATCAAGGGAATGGTCGTCACATTATGAGGCCCAATGTTGCGTACACGCATCAGCGTGTCAGGCCTCCACGCCTATAAGAAGAAACAACATATACCTGTTAAGATTAAATTAAATAAAGATCGCACTGCGACCAATCGGTCCATTTGCCTTCAGTGCCTTATGACACCTCCCCTTGCCCGACAGCATCTATTACCATCAAGATGGATCCCGGTGACCGGAAAGGTATATACTCTTCCTTAGGCCACATCCGACCTAACGATCTTTCCCTTCAATTTTGGAAGATAGTCAATCATTATAATATGATATTGAAAATAACACTAACAATTACCTTGTTTATACGAAGCATTGCCGAAATCGTATCGATTTAATACACTTTTTGGTTGGCAAAAATTCTCTGACTGAACCCTCCGCGAGGGTGCCGAATGGAAATGGACACTACAGAGATTATCCTGTGTGTTGTCAGGATGGTGTCCAGCTAAGATCAGAGATCAGTGCGGTGCAGCTTATGCTCCTTAATAGCTCTGTAACGGGGGAAATGGTATTTGATCGTGGTATCGGCGTAAGGACTGAGGAGTCCAAGGATGAAGAAGACGGCCGAAAGTGTAAGGAGGAGGTGGAAGAGTATAAGAAACATCTCAACTCGAAACCATCGACCAAACTGGAAGCCGTAAAACGAAGGAGGTCGAAGGACGACTCCACAGCGGAACCAGCTGGGAAAAGGGCAGACACGAAAGAGTCCCCCCAGCTGCAAGACCACCGACGAAACGACGATACTGTGAGGTGGCCAGGGATCACCTCCAGGTCGCGCTGGTTGACGCGGTCACAGGCAGCGGAAAGCTCATTCAGGGGAAATGGATCGAGATCAAGTCAAAACTCTCTGAGCGGGTACCTGTTTGAAAATCCTGACAACCCAATTCCGGGATTTGACTCTAGTGATTCTCTCAGAGGATGTCGGATTTTCAAATGCAGGGATAAGTTCTCTAAAGAGTTTCTTGGCAAGTGCGCGTGGGAGGGTTTGCAGATCAATCTGGATCTCGAGAAGACCCATAGCCCGCATTTGGCCGCATGGGGCCCTATAAAGTCACTAAATGCATAGAGCACGGTCGTTACGAAGTTAGCAGAATTTATGAAGCCGAATAAATCTGCAGGATGGTCAGTGTAGGATCGGCTGACAAGTCGACGCGGACTGGACCTAACTACTAATTAAAGTGGGTCTCCCTGGCACTGTAAAAGTAGTAATCTCTCTTGATTTTTTCTCTGGGGGAATTTGCCAGAACGCGTCCTTTAATTCTAAGGCTGAGATGTTTCACGTGTTTTGCAGCCGACTAAGCATTCCGTCGATATTGGGTAGCGGATAGGCGTCTTTAACGGCCCTCTCATTTACCTTGCGTGCATCAAAACAGAGTATATTTTTACTACCCTTAACTACCAACGAAACTGGTGAACTCCAACTGCTATTGGATTCTTCTAGTACTCCCATACTTAGCATTCTGTCCAATCCTTCATACACTAATCTTTGTTTCGCAGGTGAAATGGGATAAATGGGAACTAAACACAATATACAACATAGCAACAAACAACGGATATAAATTCGTCGATATATTCAGCAAAATGTATGCAATTCAAAAAAGAAGCGACAGAGAGCTAGACGAAACCCCTTGAACAGTAATGACTTATACAGGGAAAATTACAAATTTTTTCACAAAGTATAATATCCACACGGCGTTCGAAAACTGGAAATAACCTGGGAAGTATACTTAAAAGCAGCACGAATGAAGAAGACCCATTGAACAAACAAGGCGTGAGTTACATATGTTAATAACTATACAAAAACACCTGACGGTGCAATTATAAATACGAAGAATTTTTGAAACAAATAAACAAAGTAAGAACATAAAACCATTTCCGGCCCAATTGTAAAAGTGTATGAAAAAAGAGAAATTAAAAATTAAAACAAACAACCAATTTCCAAGAATTACTGAGTTGAACAATAAATCGATTACTAAAATAAGCTTCGTTTTAAGTTGAATTAATTAAATAAATGGGTTTGATTTTGTCCATCTTCAACATCACTTCGTTGTAACTAAACCTTGTAGTTTTTATTTTTTAAAAACCCGTTCACCGCGACTCATAACGAAATTGGCGCAGTCGGTTATCCTGCCCCAGTAAGTGCGGAAAGGATCGTGATACGGAAATACAGTTAAATACTTATTCCCAAAATAATCCTGCGAATCTGTAGCCAACTCAGAAGTTGACCAGACCCTCCAGGATATAATATAAATAAAAACTTTTGCAGTGAACACGACCTTATAAATAAAAAGGCGTTTATTCACCAGAAGACATTGAAGTTAAGTGAACGAAAAATAAAAATTGTGAAAATTAAAGCAACAAGACAGCGAATATTTGACGAAAGAAGGAAGATGGCACAAAAACAGACCCCAATAGCAAACGTGCAACTCATCGAGGAGCTGAATCGAAGGGAGCAACAGTTGGAGCAACTTCGACAGGCGTATCTCGAGATGCAACGAAGACAACCGACAAATGACAACATAATCCAAAGGATTATAAAAAACATTCAACACCTACCCACATTCACTGGAAGAGGAGACGTAACAATAAACTCATTTATGAGCACCGTGGAATATCTTCTATCTAGTATAAGAGATGAGGAAACCATAAAAGAAGCAACGCGAGCAGTTTACTACCGGACGATACAAGGAGAAGCAAAAGACGTCATTATAAGTCTACCACACCCTGACAATTGGACAGAAATTAAGAAGGCGCTTAAACTACGTTATAAGCCGGATGCGGAACCACACGATAGAAGGATTTCCGGGATGAAGGCGAACACGGTGAGTGAGTTAGCAATAGAAGCACAGAAAATTAGAGTGTACTATAAGGACGAGGTAGGAATTGACTTAAGTAACATAGACAGCCTATTAGTTAACACAGTCAAAGAAATGACGCAGGGAACGTTACTAGACAAAATTTACGAAGAACAGAACCTACATAACATTATAGACATCATGACGAAAAGAAGATTTGAAGACACGTGTATACGGTCAGAATTCAAAAAATTTTAAAAACGGATGGGCAGTATAAACATATAGAGGATATTATGAAAATAAACAAAATGTTAAATATCCACACAGGGAAAATTAGTTAGATCAATTTAGACAAAATTACAACAATAATTCCTATAATAAGGGGAATACTGAAAATAATTCTGCACAATTTCGACAAAATTACCAAAACAGAGGAAACAAGGAAAGTAATTCAGGCCAATATGGGCAAAGAAACCAAAACTATAAAGATTATAAGGACAATTATTCAGGTCAAGGAAGAAAATATAATAGTTCTAACCAACTAAGGTTGGATAAAGGAGAACCCATGGAGGTAGATAATGTAGAAGCTGACCAAGATATATCTCGAGTAGCAGGACACCCTAGCAGCAATTGCAGCCAAAATCGCTTGCAATCGCCTAGGCAAAGCCACAGAGAATCAGAAGATTGTAAAGAAGTGAATAATTCAATTTTTTTTATGAACAGGCCTCGGACGGATTACCGAGAATAACAATAACAGTAGAAAATAAAAAAATATATCGCGTTAATAGATACAGGGGCGAACATAAGTTTAGTGGATTCAGAACTGAACGAATTCCAAAAAATACTCCTTAAAGATGAAATTATAATCAGCACTGTAACGAGTAAGGATAAAATCATTCACGAAGTGCATACTAGAGCACCAACAGAATTTAATTTGCCAGAAAAGGCGTATATTAGATGGAGAGCAACACCATTGAGAGAGGAAGAGAGGAAGAAAGTACAATTTTATAATAGGTACGGATTTATTAAACCACTTAAATACAATGATAAATCTGATTGATGGCAAAATTACGTTAAATGAAAAAAAACAGCGTTTTTAAATACCCCGTTTAATTTCAAAGAATTATGTACGCTAGAAGCGACAGATGATGAAAAAAAAGGGATAAAGTTAGATCATTTGAATACGGAAGAGTATAAAAAAGTTATACAACTTTTGAAAAAATTTAAAAAACTATTATTTAACAAAGGAGAAAAATTAACAAGTACTACGGAAATACAACATCAAATAAGAACCACCACAGAGGAGCAAATTAACTCGAAGTTGTATAGATATCCACCTCAACATGAAGAGGAAGTGCGTTGACAAATTAAAGAGATGGAGGAGCAAGGAATAATAAGAAAAAGCAATTCTAGATATTCTAGTCCATTAATAGTGATTCCAAAGAAAATGAACAACTCAGGAAAGAAAAAGTACAGAATAGTGGTTGACTACAGAAAATTAAATGAGGTTACTATTGACGATAAATATCCTTTACCTAGCATTGGCTCAATATTGGATAAATTGGGACGTGCCCAATACTTTACGACATTAGACCTAGCAAAAGGTTATCACCAAATTACAATAAAAGAGGGTGACAGGTGTAAAACCGCTTTCGTCACACCTCACGGTCTGTACGAATTTACAAGGATGCCATTCGGATTAAAGAATGCACCTGCAACTTTCCAAAGACTTATGAATGAAATTTTACGAGATTTTATAAACAAAACATTCGTAGTATATTTAGATGATATACTAATTTTTAGCACAACATTACAAGAGCATATTAAAGCAATATCTGATATTTTTGAGGTCTTAGAAGAGAAAAATTTTAAAATACAAGTAGACAAACGTAATTTTCTAAAGAAAGAAACGGAATTCTTAGGACAGGTATTGACAAAGGAAGGAATGAAGCCTAACCCAGATAAAATAAAAGTCATAGAAGAATTAGAACTACCTAGAACAGAAAAACAAATAAAGAGTTTTTTGGGTATAACAGGTTATTACAGAAAATTTGTAAAAGACTATGCAAAGGTAGCACAGCTAATTACAAAATATTTAAAGAAAAGAGTAAGAGTTAATACAAAAGATCCCTCTTACATAGAAGCTTTCGTAAAACTCAAACAATTGATTAGTTCACATCCAACTTTGAGATATCCTAATTTTGAAAAAGGATTTACGTTAACTACAGATGCGTCAAATTACGCAATTGGTGCATTTATATCCCAAGAAGGACATCCAATTTGCTATGCATCAAGAACGCTTAACAATCATGAACGTAACTATTCAGCAACAGACAAAGAGTTTTTAGCCATTATTTGGAGCGTAAATTATTTTAGACCATATTTGTATGGAAGAAAATTTAAAATAGTAACGGATCACCAACCAATTAAATACTTACACTCAAAATATAAAGGAAAAGATATGTCGCCGAGACATCAACGATGGTTATTAAAGTTGGGAGAATACCAATTTCATATAGAATATATTAAAGGAAAAGAAAATAGAGTAGCAGATTTTTTAAGCAGAATACAGAATAACGAGGACGTTATTAAAAACAAGGAGGACGGTGAAAATACTGGCGAAATTATAGAATACGACCTAAATCTAATCGACCATCTAGAAGATGATGCATCGATGCAAACGGCCCATTCAGCTGAAAAAAACTTGCTTGATCATTTTTATATCAAGGAAGAAATAGTAAATAAATATAAAACACAAATCATACTAACAAACAATAAGACAGAAGAGTTAAAGATTATACATGGGAAGAGAATTATTTTTATATCTGAATATGATTTCGATAGAATGAATGAGATATTTAGGAAATATATAACAAAAGGAAAAGTAGGAATATTTTCGGAAATATCCGAACGGAAATATAATATAGTTCAAGAAAAACTAATAGAAATGTTTTCTAACGACAAACAAATTGAGTTTATAAAATGCATAATAAGAGCACAAGATTTGGAAACTGAAGTAGAAGCGGTTAAACAAATTTCGTTATATCACGTCAGAGAGAGAGTATGCACTCGGGTATACAGGAAACTTATAATCAACTTAGAAATAAAATTTACTATCCGAAATTAGCAGAGCTAATACAAATAGTAATCAGCCAATGCGAAACATGCCAAGAGGTAAAATATGATAGGAGACCACTCAAACCGAAATACTATATATGAAATTATCCATATAGATACCTACATATGTTATAAAAAGGTTCCATTTTTTAACATTGATAGATAAATTTTCTAAGTATGAGTAGCATATCCATATAGCTGATAATGAATTTAATACAACAAGGATTAAGGAATTTCTCAGCAATGAAAATATAGAACTTCATTTAACAAAACCCAACAGTCATACGGGTAATGCGGATATTGAAAGATTCCATAATACCATTGCAGAAAAATTCAGAATATTATATTCATTAAACAAAGGTATATCCGTTAAGCAGTTAAAGCAAAAAGCTATTAGAAATTATAATGATAGATTTCATTCTACAATAAAATTCACGCCTAACGAAGTACATAATAACAAAATGGATAAAGAGATTGTAAGAAAAAATATGGAACAGAAAAAAGAGAAATCGATTACCAAACTGAATAGAAACAGGGAAGAGTATACGGAACAAAGAACAGAAGGATTCATAAAAAACTACAAAGCGGTTAGACACAAAGAACAACCTAAATACAGAAAAGAAAAATTAGAGAAAATTCATTTAAGCAATATGAAACGACCTTTAAAATTTACAGATATGGACCATGATAACAGTAATAATACTAATGATACGACATTGTGAAGGAATAATGACTTTGACAGAACTAACTGATCAAACCGGATTCATTGATTTGCAAATTAGAGATCAAGAAATACCTAAAGATAGCGACATAGTACTACATATGATTGACGTTCAACAACTAGAAAATATTATCAATAATATGACCGACAACATAATTTTAATGAAATTAGAAAATAAAGAAATACTACAAAGAGAGTTGTTAGATGTAAGGAATAAGTTACTGACACTTATGCCATTGAAAATTAGAAATAAGCTAGGATTAATTAATGCAGTTGGCAGTATGTCAAAATGGCTTTTTGGTACAATGGATGAGGACGACAGACAAAATATACAAACACACCTTTTACGGACAAACGATACAATTAACCAACAAATTAAAGTAAATGATTATTTTGCCTCAGCTATTGAACATCTCAAAGTAATTGTTAAAAGTGATAGAGTTAAAATAGAAAAAAGAATTTAACTCGATTAATAAATTTATGTATGACGAATACAAACACAATTTATACTTAGATCAATATACAAAGATTCAATTACTAAAAAGTAAAATTGACCATCTACAAGAAAATATTGTTTCAGCCAAATATGGGATAATACACCCAAATATATTAACAAGTGAGGAAATAGTTAAATATAATATCGACTATAATAAACTTAAATATCTACAATTAGGCACAATAGCCCTAAACAATACATATCTAGTATTCGGCATAAAAATACCTAAAAACTTTGAATATGTAAAAATAAGAACAGTTATTCCAATACCAAATAAAGAAAAAGATGAAATAGAAGCAAAAATAGAAGAACTATTTACATATGAAAATAAAACATTGATATTTGCAGAAGGTAAATCCTTGAAAAGAATGAAACCTAGTAACCATTGTATTTTAAGAAATAACTGTCATCTCATAAAAAATAAAGAACTAGAAATACTTGAAATAAATATAAAAACGATTGTTGTTAAAAATGCAATAAATTTACAGCTTAATCACACATGTTATCAAGAACAACCTATTATAAACGGCAACTACTTAATACGATTTAATAATTGCTCATTAAAAATTAACGATTACTATTTTTCTAATTATATTGAAAGTATAAAAGAAAATATTGTAAGCCTAAAATACGAAGATACTCGGAATTTTACAAAAAGAATTACTTTTGATGAAATAATAGAGGAACATAGATCAAATATAGAAAGCATATTTAAATTGAGAATTCATAGTATAATATCACATATCTGCAATATCTTAAGTATAATTGTAATTGTAATATTGGCTATCGTAATTTTCAATAAAAATAGACGTATAACCATCAAATTAAATAAACGAATTCGGGAGAATTCTGGTCTAAAGGGGGGAGTAGTTACATATGTTAATAACTATACAAAAACACCTGACGGTGCAACTGATAAATACGAAGAATTTTTGAAACAAATAAACAAAGTAAGAACATAAAACCATTTCCGGCCCAATTGTAAAATTGTATGCAAAAAGAGAAATTGAAAATTAAAACAAACAACCAATTTCGAAGAATTACTGAGTTGAACAATAAATCGATTACTAAACAGTTTTATTAAATGCATACGCCGAATTTAGTGAGTAAGCAATTATTGTAACTAAAATAAGCTTCGTTTTAAGTTGAATAAATTAAATAAATGGGTTTGATTTTGTCCATCTTCAACATCACTTCGTTGTAACTAAACCTTGTAGTTTTTATTTAAAAAAAACCCGTTCACCGCGACTCATCGAAATTCGTGTATAAACTGACCTGTGAGTGTCAATATAGCTATATAGGACAAACAGAACGTAAAGGAAAATCAAGGTTTCGTGAACACATAAGGGACTACAACAAAAGGATACGAAAGCCCACGGCAATACCTGAATCTAATTGTTCAAACCATCTGGTAAACGCAAAATGTTCACCAGCAAACAGAAAGAAACCTGTTAAGGTATTGCACGTACAACAAAAAGGACGGCGCCTAAATGCTCTTGAAAACATGGAAATATATTAACTAAAAACATTTGATGGGAGGATAATAAACGAACAAATAAACAGCAACTCTGATGTGATATTTGCACCATTAAGGCGTGTTTACAAAAAAACAAAGCAAAGACGTAGGTAAAATGACAGATACCAGCATACAAAACAAACTTACAATACCCAAACGGACTGAAATTACTGACTTTCTACCTGTTCTTACCGCGAAGGTTGATTCGAGATAAAATATACCCTTTTGGATTCTAACCGCGCGAGACTTAAGGTACCTATACTCAGGACACTAAACATTTGTTAACATTGACGATTATGCACCAATACCTGCTAGATCAAAAGAGCGAAAAAATACCGAACAACAGACCTAAACTGGACAGCACGAAAATTGACACTGAAGATGGCACAACGCCGAAAGCGTTTTGTCTCCAAAGCAAACTTGACAAGAGATGACGGAAAATCGTTCCAACAAATATCAACATAATAAACTATGTGTAAAAATAAGTCTGTCTAAAAGCCCATAAAAATACCTTTCATTTAATATATAATATTATACAAAAAATACTTTGAAGCGTGATGTTTTAGAGTAAGTTGGCAACCTATTTCTTAATTCTCCGTATATAACTGTAAATAATAACAGAACGCATATGATTTGATTTCATTGTCATTTTGAAATGCGTATAATTGTGTATATATATGTAGCTGTTTTATTTAATTTTTAGCAATTGTCGTTCATGTTGCAAGCGCCGGCAACGCATACAACAGTATTTCCGAGCCGAACTTTACGCGTGAGCGGCCTTCGACCGCGCTTCAAAAATAACCCCGGCCGAACAAACTCCGGCTACTCCATCAACAGTATTTCCGTGCAGAACTCCTTCCTGCGTGAGCGGCCTTCGTCCGCGCTTCTAAAAATAACCCTGGCTGGACAAACTCCGGCTACTCGATCAATAGTATTTCCGCGCAAAACTCTTTTATCGGAGCAATAGTTTGAGAAATATTAATTTGCGTCCCTAAAAAAATGGCACCATCAGAACCAGTGAAAGAAGGCGTAAAACGCCCAATAGTTAATTTTTGTTTCTAGTTCAACGGGACGTATTATTTACTTATTCCTATTATATGTGAATTCAACACTTTTAACCTGAAATATGTAAATAAACAAAATTAGTAGAATTCATGTCAAATCAAATAATCGTAGAAAATAGAGAGACATTAAAAAATTCTACAAAAATTGCTTATTAGTATTTAGTGGATAATCCGTTGCAGCATTTTAATTTTAATTTGTGTGAAAAATGGCATGAGAAAAAATACACATTTATTCATATTTTTCGAAATTCGTATATTCTATATTTTATGTTTGTATTGCAGCGAAGATCGGAAGATTCGTATTTAATGAATGCCAACTGGTCTATAATTGTGACTTTTGTCTCTATTATAGACTGAGACTGCTTACTGAATTCGGGGGTTAGTTTCAAAATAAAGCCTCTAGTCCCAAAATAAAAACTCTAAGGGTCGTTTGCACCATCTCTGGTTAAAATTACCGGCGGTTAGCTACAATTCAGCTTACTATTCAGCGCTAGCTTGTCCGACGGATGGTCTTAACCGGCGCTTTTAGTTACTACATATTAAGCGCCTAACCGGAGATGGTGCAATCGGCCCTAAATAGTGATCTGCTGATGAGCAGGTCACAAAAAATTAAAATAAAACAAGGACAAGCAATAATCTCTAGCTCATTTTGAGGCTTGAGATGATACCAAGTTATTGAATTCAGGCATAAGTTGACGTGTTGAGTAATTGTCGTAAATTCTTAAGTAACGTTAAGTTAAGTTAAAGCACGAATTCAGTAACTTCGTATCATCTCAAAATGAGCTAGAGATTTTTGCTTTTCCTCGCTTAAACGTTTTTTTTTTTCGTTTTTATTTTATTTTTTTTGTGAAATACTCATCACCAGTAGTGCGATTCTGTAACTAATTTAAACCACATTTCACATTGTTATAGTTAGTTGGCAACTTTTATTGTGGTTTAGTGATTCTCTAACGTCTCGTTTTGAGTTGTTTACTAACAATTTTATTTTTGTTTTAGTATTTTAAGCGGATCGTGTGCGGTTAAGTGACTCCGGTAGATTAATTTGTGTGAAAAATGGCATGATAAAAAATACACATTTATTCATATTTTTCGAAATTCGTATATTCTATATTTAATATTTGTATTGCAGCGATGATTGGAAAAAAATCAATTTTATGTCGAGTGGTAGAGAACATGTAGATGTACGATGCATTGGCGCCGGACGCCCATTCGTTTTGGAAATACCAAATGCATTTCGTTTTTCTATGTCTTCCGAATGTGCTTGTGAAATGGAGAAATGTATCGATGATTCTCAAAAAGTGTCTGTTCACGATCTTTAGATGATGTCAAGAGAAGATTTATCACATATTAAAATGGGAGAAGAACAAAAACAAAAATGCTATCGTGTACTTGAATAACTTAATACTTGTGTCACCGCAGATGGACTAAAAAATCTAGATTTACAAGAATTTGAAATTCAACAAAAAAACACCGATACTTGGGTTACATCGTCGACCTCTGCATACACGCCCCAGAACAGTATACAGCCTTAAAGCTTCAGTGTATCAGCTAAATAGACGCCTACTTATACTTGATGTAGTAACGCAAGCGGGGACCTATATCAAGGAGTTGGTGCCTGGAGAATTCGGAAGGACAACACCATCAGTAGCTTCAATAATTGGACCACCTATTGACATTATCGCCCTTGACGTAGTGCAAATAGACTTGGATTGGCCACCAAAAGTAAATGGTTAACGAATTACCGAAAGTGATAGTAATAGCTTTGCTTTTATAAAAATTTTATATAAAGTACCAAACAAGCGTAATTAATTTAATACCAATTACATTTGATTTTCGCTTTAATATCAGCCAATGCTGTTACTCCGTCCTTATTCACAAGAGCTACTTTGAAATTATTTTGACTTATTACAAGCCGTTTTTGGATTTCCTTAACGCAATGTTCGAGAATTTGATAGGCTTCATCTTTGCTTAGTCCTTTTTTATGTTCTCTATCAAAGATACTTTGGCAGAACATAGCTCCATAGCCTTGTCCACTATATTTCACCTCCACAGAATTAGCTAAGTAATCACGGAAGTACAGACCTAATTTCTGCGATTTCTCGTCATACCTACAAAACAATATATAACTAATAAAAGCCGATTTAGTCTTATGTATTGCTTACCCAGCTATCATCATATTCACTTGGTAAGGTGTTCTGCTGCGTCGGTAATCTACTAACTTCTTGCGGGTAAAGTTTGCTGCTTCCTTGGAAGACAGCTGTAATTGTTTCACATTTTGTACAGAGCAATATTTTGGAAATGAACTCGGTAAACTGCACGGTATCACCAGATTCTCCCATTGTTGCAAACACGATACTGTTTGAAATCTTATGAATTTTATTTTCATCTGGCATAAACAAAATAAAAGTTAAAAAATGTATGTTAACGTGAAAGCTCAATTATTTACCTTCTTTCATTCCTCTTTGTGTTTTTCTTACATTTGACATTTGCTTCGACTGAGATGCCACATGTAAGCATTTTAAATAAATCCTAATTGTCAGCTGTTTTTCATTGTTAAGGAAGAGTTACATAATCACACAATTGTTAGTTAAAACAGCAAAAGTTGTTAAGTAACCACAAAACTTTTGGGGTTGTTAAGAGTTACAGAATCGCACTACAGGTCACTATTTAGAGACTTTATTTTGATACTAGAGGATTTATTTCAATGCTAATGAATGCCAACTGGTCTAAATTGTGACTTTTGTCTCTATTATAGACGGAGACTTCTTACTGAATTCGGGGGTTAGTTCTAAAATAAAGCCTCTAGTCCCAAAATCAAAACTCTTAGTAGTGATCTGCTGATGAGCAGGTCACAAAAAATTAAAATAAAACACGGACAATCAATAATCTCTAGCTCGTTTTGAGGCTTGAGATGATACCAAGTTACTGATTCGGGAATAAGTTGACGTGTTCGTCGCCAATTCTTAAGTTAAGTAGAATTCAGTAAGCAGTCTCAGTCTCTAATAGAGCCAAAAGTCTCAATTTTAGACCAGTTGGCATCCACTGGACTCAAAATAAAGCCTCTGATCTCAAAATAAAGTCACAAAAAATTTAAATAAAAGCAAAAAAAGAAAACGGAGAAGCAAATAAAAGCAATAATCTCTAACTCATTTTGAGACTTGAGATGATACTAAGTTACAGAATTCGAATATTAGTCTCTAATAGAGACAAAAGCCACAATTTTAGACCAGTTGGCATCCATTCGACTCAAAATAAAGCCTCTAATCTCAAAATAAAGTCACAAAAAATTGAAATAAAGTCAAAAGAAGAAAACGTGGAAGCAAATGAAAGCAATAATCTCTAGCTCATTTTGAGTTTTGAGATGAGACTGAGTTACAGAATTCGGATATTAATCTCTAATAGAGACAAAAGTCACAATTTTAGACCAGTTGGCATTCATTACTTTCAAAATAAAGCCTCTAGTCTCAAAATAAAGTCTCTAAATAGTAACGTGTTGAGTAATCGTCGACGATACTTAAGTTAAGTTAATGCCCCAATTCAGTAACTTCGTATCGTCTCAAAATGAGCTAGATATTATTGCTTTTCCTCGCTTTCACGTTTTTTTTCTTTCGTTTTTATTTTATTTTTTTGTGACCTGTTCATCACCAGGTCACAATTTTGAGACTTTATTCTGAGACTCGAGGCTTTATTTTGGATATAATAAATGCCAACTGGTCTAAAATTGTGACTTTTGTCTCTATTAGAGACTGAGACAGCATACTGAATTCGGGGGTAACTGAGCCTTTAGTTGTTTGTTAAAGTGTTCTTCCACCATATGTATTTGCATCTGTAGCTGCCGCTTTTTCGATACATATGTAATTCTGTTTGACTACTAAAATCACTTTATTTGTTTTGTGTTTACACGATATGTATTTGAATCTGTATTTCTATCTGGCATGACAGCTGATTTATTGTCTATAAAAATTATTGGTTTATAAATATATATATGTAGTTAAAAGAAGATAAAATGGACACAAAAAATAAAGAAAACAGTTTTATTTCTATGGTTGTTGCTGGTTAAATAAGCACTTCCACTCACCCGTTCTATCGCCAACTATTGCCGGTATATGGAACAACATCTACCACATAGTTTCACATACACACCTATACAAACACACTTCACTACCTACATACACCGCAGATGTACTAAAAGCAGTAAAAAGCGACCCACAACTGAAAGATGTTGGAGCTATGATTTCGAAAGTACGAAAAACGGCCGGAGGTGATCTCATACTTCAACCTGCGAAGCCCACAGACGCACATACTGAAGAGTTACAACGTGCGGTTAAAGCAGCGCTAGGCGGTCCAGAATGCCAACTGGTCTATAATTGTGACTTTTGTCTCTATTATAGACTGAGACTGCTTACTGAATTCAGGGCTTAGTGTCAAAATAAAGCCTCTAGTCCCAAAATAAAAACTCTAAGGGTCGTTTGCAAATTAAATCAAAATAAAATAAGGACAACCAATAATCTCTAGCTCATTTTGAAGCTTGAGATGATACCAAGTTATTGAATTCAGGCATAAGTTGACGTGTTGAGTAATTGTCGCCAATTCTTAAGTAAGGTTAAGTTAAAGCCCAAATTCCTTTTTGCTTTTCCTCGCTTACACGTTTTTTTCTTTCGTTTTTTTTTAATTTTTTTTTTGTGAAATGCTCATCACCAGTAGTGCGATTCTGTAGCTAATTTAAACCACGTTTCACATTGTTATCGTTAGTTGACAACTTTTTTTGTGGTTTAGTTTCTATGTCTTCCGAATGTGCTTGTGAAATGGAGAAATGTATCGATGATTCTCAAAAAGTGTCTGTTCACGATCTTCAGATGATGTCAAGAGAAAATTTATCACATATTAAAATGGGAGAAGAACAAAAACGAAAATGCTATCGTGCGCTTTGTCAACTTAATACTTGTGTCACCGCAGATGGACTAAAAAATCTAGATTTACAAGAATTTGAAATTCAACAAAAAACACCGATACTTGTGTTACATCGTCGACCTCTGTATACACGCCCGAGAACAATATACAGCCTTAAAGCTTCAGTTTATCAGCTAAATAGACGTCTACTTATACTTGATGTAGTAACGCAAGCGGGGACCTATATCAAGGAGTTGGTGCCTGGAGAATTCGGAAGGACAACACCATCAGTAGCTTCAATAATTGGACCACCTATTGACATTATCGCCCTTGACGTATTGGAAATAGACTTGGATTGGCCACCAAAAGTAATTGGTTAACGAATTACCGAAAATGATAGTAATAGCTTCGCTTTAATAAAAATTTCATATAAGGTACCAAACAAGCGTAATTAATTTAATACTAATTACATTCGATTTTACCTGTAATATCAGCCAATGCTGTTACTCTGTCCTTATTCACAAGAGCTACATTGGAATTATTTTGATTTATTAAAAGCCGTTTTTGAATTAAGGAAATCCGAGAATTTGATAGGCTTCATCTTTGCTTATTCCTTTTTTATATTCTCTATCAAAGATACTTTGGCAGAACATAGCTCCATAGCCTTGTCCACTATATTTCACCTCCACAGAATTAGCTAAGTAATCACGGAAGTACAGACCTGACTTCTGCGATTTCTCGTCATACCTACAACAACAATATATTACTAATAAAAGCCGATTCAGTCTTATGTATTGCTTACCCAGCTATCATCATATTCACTTGGTAAGGTGTTCCTGCGTAGGTAATCTGCCAACTTCTTGCGGGTAAAGTGCTTCCTTGGGAGACAGCTCGTAATTGTTTCGCATTTTGTACAGAGCAATATTTTGGAAATGAACTCGGTAAACTGCACGGTATCACCAGATTCTTCCATTGTTGCAAACACGATACTGTTTGAAATCTTATGAATTTTATTTTCATCTGGCATAAACAAAATAAAAGTTAAAAAATGTATGTTAACGTGAAAGCTCAATTATTTACCTTCTTTCATTCCTCTTTGTGTTTTCCTTACGTTTGCTTCGACTGAGATGCCACATGTAAGCATTTTAAACAAATCCTAATAGTCAGCTGTTTTTCATTGTTAAGGAAAAGTTACAAAATCACACGATTGTTAGCTCAAACAGCAAAAATTTTAAGTACCAAAAAACTGTTGGGGTTGTTAAAAGTAACAGAATCGCACTACAGGTCACTATTTAGAGACTTTATTTTGATACTAGAGGTTTTATTTCGAATTTATTGAATGCCAACTGGTCTAAAATTTTGACTTTTGTCTCTATTATAGACTGAGACTGCTTACTGAATTCGGGGGTTAGTTTCAAAATGAAGCCTCTAGTCCCAAAATAAAAACTCTAAATAGTAATCTGCTATGGGGAGGTCACAAAAAATTAAAATAAAACAAGGACAAGCAATAATCTCTAGTTCATTTTGAGGCTTGAGATGATAGCAAGTTATTGAATTCGGGAATACGTTGACGTGTTGAGTAATCGTCGCCAATTCTTAAGTAAAGTTTCCCCCAAATGCAGTAAGCAGTCTCAGTCTCTAATAGAGACAAAAGCCACAATTTTAGACCAGTTGGCATCCATTCGACTCAAAATAAAGCCTCTAATCTCAAAATAAAGTCACAAAAAATTTAAATAAAGTCAAAAGAAGAAAACGTGGAAGCAAATAAAAGCAATAATCTCTAGCTCATTTTGAGACTTGAGATGAGTCTGAGTTACAGAATTCAGATATTAATCTCTAATAGAGACAAAAGTCACAATTTTAGACCAGTTGGCATTCATTACTTTCAAAATAAAGCCTCTAGTCGCTAAAATAGTAACGGGTTGAGTAATCGTCGACGATACTTAAGTTAAGTTAATGCCCCAATTCAGTAACTTCGTATCGTCTCAAAATGAGCTAGATATTATTGCTTTTCCTCGCTTTCACGTTTTTTCTTTTGTTTTTATTTAATTTTTTGTGACCTGTTCATCACCAGGTCACAATATTTAGACTTTATTCTGAGACTCGAGGCTTTATTTTGGATCTAATATATGCCAACTGGTCTAAAATTGTGACTTTTGTCTCTATTAGAGACTGACGCAGCATACTGAATTCGGGGGTAACTGAGCCTTTAGTTGTTTGTTAAAGTGTGGTGGGTATTTGCATCTGTAGCTGCCACTTTTTCGATACATATGTAATTCTGTTTGTCTTCTAAAATCACTTTATTTGTTTTGTGTTTACACGATATGTATTTGAATCTGTAATTTTATCTGGCATGACAGCTGATTTATTGTCTCTAAAATTATTGGTTTATAAATATATATATGTAGTTAAAAGAAGATAAAATGGACACAAAAAAAAAAAAAAAAAAAAACAGTTTTATTTCTATGGTTGTTGCTGGTTAAATAAGCACTTCCACTCACCCGTTCTATCGCCAACTAATGCCGGTGTATGGAACAACATCTACCACATAGTTTCACATACACAGCTATACAAACACACTTCACCACCTACATACACCGGTGGACATTTAGGTTGATTCCCAGTCTGGAGAAATGGCTAGATAGGCGACATGGCGAAGTTGATTTCCACCTAACCCAAATTCTTACGGGACATGGTTGTTTCAAGTATTATTTGCACAGGTTCAAACACGACGATGACCCTTATTGCACGTTTTGTGTTTTTTCGTCTGTCCGCGGTTTGCAATAGAAAGGGATGACTCGAAAACGAAGTTAGGGAAATCGCTTTCGGTTAAAAATCTAGTAGATACTATGCTCGAGTCCAAAGAAAATTGGTCTGTTGTTTGCAATTTAGTGAACAAAATCCTAATTAAACTGCGTCAAGCGGAGCAACTTCGCAGAAATTCATAGAGAGGCAATAGGCCGCTCCCCTCCGCGAAGTAATACCTAACGGTAGTTCCACGGAGAGAGGGAAACAGAGCAGGGGTGGGTTTTTAGTGCCGTGAGCCGAAAGGCAAGTCCCACACTTCGGATTTCAATGCTTTGTGCCACCTCTAGAAAAAAAAAAAAAAAAAAACCTACATACACCGCAGATGTACTAAAAGCAGTAAAAAGCGACCGCGGGTAATGTGCGAGTAGGGTGCGTAATCTCCCGAATACGAATGAAAATCCAGCCAATAAAATGCTTTAAATGTCTAGAGTTTGGCCACCTTGCTAGAAATTGCAAGAGCGCCTTCGACATAAAGAATGCGTGCTTTAACTGCGGAGAGACAAATCACAAAGCAGTAGAATGTAAAAAGGAAGTGAAATGCGCATTATGCTCAAGAAAAATCTTACCCCAAGTGAAGCACAGAACTGGTGGCAGAGTATGTCCCTACTATTTGGAGGTGTAAATAAAGCCCAAACACAATGAAACTGCTGCAACTAAATTTAAATCATTGCAAAGCTGCGCAAGAGCTTCTGGGGCAGACGGTAATAGAGAAAAATATTGACATAGCCATATTAAGCGAACCGTATAAAGTCGGAAACGCTCCACCATGGGTTAGCGACGAAAGACAATAACCAGCAGTATGGAGCTGTGCCAGAAGGCCAATTGCGATTGAGCAACTAAAGGTGGAAACAGGTTTTACCTGCGTGCGAGTGTCGGATATTGTTTTATACAGCTGCTATATACCTCCTAGTTTTAGTCTTGCTGAATTCGAAATCGTCCTAGATAATCTAGTTGACGACCCGAGAGCCAGAGCGGCGACTTTATGGCATGGGCCCGATAATGGGGCAGCCGTTGGACAAATGCTAAAGGAAGGGTACTCCTCATGGCCCTATCATCGCTAGAATTAGCTCTGTTAAACACTGGCGATTTTGCTTTTCCTCGCTTTCACGTTTATTTCTTTTGTTTTTATTTTAATGTTTTGTGACCTGCTAGCTCATATTTATTTATTTATTTATTTATTTAAGCCAAGTAGTACAATTAAGTTCTTATAGGCTAAGTAGACATAAGTTAAGTTTAATATGCAGTTATGAAAAAAAAGTATAAATATGCTATTTATAAAATAAATTTAGTGAATTCAAAAAGCGATCTTTTGAATATGAAAAATCTATCTCGATAAGTTTAGAGACTCTATTAAACTCAATCAGAGCTCTAGAAATAGGAGCATTTTGAGCATAAAGAGATTTAAAAACCCCAACATTAAAAATTTCCGAGCTTCTAAGTGCCCTGGCCGGAATATGAAATAAAATTCTCTCAAGGAGCGGTGTACAGTCCACAGCCCCACGGAGCAAATCGAAAATGAAAGGCAAAGATAGTATTGTTCTCCTGTTCTGCAATGATTTCAAGTTTATCAATAAACACCGCGATTCATAGGTTGGGATAGGATCAGAAAATCGAAATTTACGCAATGCAAAATGTAAAAATATTTTTTGGATGCATTCAATTCTGGCAATGTGGCACATATAATAGGGTGACCAAATGAATGATGCGTACTCAAGTTTGGACCGCACAAAAGACGTATACAAAAGTTTCAGCGTATACGGGTCGGTAAAATCCATACTATGACGCCTAACAAAAGCAAGCATAGCATAAGACTTAGTAATTATGAAATTGATATGACTGGCAAAAGTGAACTTCGAGTCAAATATTATTCCCAAGTCTTTAATTTCACTAACTCGAGTCAGAGGCGAGTTTGAGATATGATAAGAGGTATCAATGACATCGATTCGTTTAGAAAAGGTAATTTGGAAACACTTTTTTATGTTCAGGAAAAGCTGATTGTTGACGCACCAGTTTCCAACCTTATCTAAGTCCAATTGCATCAAATCAGAGTAAAGCAGAAATTTTGCTGAAGAGAAACAGGAACAAATGTCATTGATAAACAAAACAAAAAATATAGGTCCCAGAATACTACCTTGCGGAACCCCGGAGCAAGCAACGAAAGGAGTAGACTTTACATTATTCACTACAACCACACAACGACGCTTATGCAAGTAATATGCAATCCATTTTAAAAAAACTGAGTGGAAACCAATGCTGGCCAATTTCTTTATTAGAATTACGTGGGAGACCCGATCAAAAGCTTTGGAGAAATCTGTATAAACGGTGTCAACTTGATTACCCGATTTAAAAGCCGCTATACAATCATCTGAGAATACAGTTAAATTTGACACAGTTGATCGGCCCCTAAAAAATCCATGTTGCTCCGGGCACAGCATATTCTTAACAGAAAAAAACAGTTTGTCTTGGATAACGCATTCAAAGAACTTTGCAGTTGCAGAAAGCTTTGAAATAGGCCTATAATTGCTTATATCGTTTTTATTACCACTCTTAAAAATCGGAGTGATGAAAGCTAATTTCCAAGCATCAACAAAGGTACCCGAAGAAAGAGATTTGTTAAAAATTGTCATCAGTGGGTACACTAAAGAACCACACTGCTTGAACAGTATTGCAGACAGACCATCAGCATCAGTGTTTGAAGAGGGTTTAAGTCGAGTAATGCCACTGAGGATATCCTCAAAGGACAATACTAACTTTCCAAAGTCGAGATATGGTTGAATCTTAAAGGAAACGTTGTCATCACTATCAGACTTCGAGGCGAAATTGGACAAAAAAAACTCGGAAAAAAGGTTAGCGGCATCAGCAGGTGTACTAGCAGTTTTGTCGCCGAGGAAAAGATTTGATGGAATGTTAGAAGCAGACTTCATCGAATTAATAAAATTCCAAAAAGCTTTTGGATTCGATTTTAAGTTTTGTTCAAATCTTAACACATAGTTCCGGTGCAAAAATTTATCCAGACACGTAAATTTCTTATTATACTCTTTATACAAATCGAAATAAGAGGTATTATTATATTGAGGTATTATATTGAGACTTGAGATGAGACAAAGTTACTGAATTCGGGCATAATTAATGCTAACCGGTCTAAAATTGTGACTATTGTGTCTATTAGAGACTGATTTATTTAGAGACTGACATTTCGGAAAAGCGGATCGTGTGCGGTTAAGTGACTCCGGTAGATTAATTTGTGAGAAAAATGGCATGATAAAAAATACACATTTATTCATATTTTTCGAAATTCCTATGTTCTATATTTTATGTTTGTATTGCAGCGATGATCGGAAGATACGAATTTAATGAATGCCAACTGGTCTATAATTATGACTTTTGTCCCTAATATAGACTGAGACTGCTTACTGAATTCGGGGGTTAGTTTCAAAATAAAGCCTCTAGTCCCAAAATAAAAACTCTAAGGGTCGTTTGCACCATCTCTGTTTAAAATTACCGGCGGTTAGCTACAATTCAGCTTACTATTCAGCGCTGGCTTGTCTGATGGATGGTCTTAACCGGCGCTTTTAGTTACGAATAAGCGCCTAACCGGAGATAGTGCAATCGGCCCTAAATAGTGATCTGCTGATGATCAGGTCACAAAAAATTAAAATAAAATAAGGACAAGCAATAATCTCTAGCTCATTTTGAGGCTTGAGATGATACCAAGTTATTGAATTCAGGCATAAGTTGACGTGTTGAGTAATTGTCGCAAATTCTTAAGTAAAGTTAAGTTAAGTTAAAGCACGAATTCAGTAACTTCGTATCATCTCAAAATGAGCTAGAGATTTTTGCTTTTCCTCGCTTAAACGTTTTTTTTTTTCGTTTTTATTTTATTTTTTTTGTGAAATACTCATCACCAGTAGTGCGATTCTGTAACTAATTTAAACCACATTTCACATTGTTATCGTTAGTTGGCAACTTTTATTGTGGCTTAGTGATTCTCTAACGTCTCGTTTTGAGTTGTTTACTAACAATTTTATTTTTGTTTTATTATTTTAAGCGGATCGTGTGCGGTTAAGTGACTCCGATAGATTAATTTGTGTGAAAAATGGCATGATAAAAAATACACATTTATTCATATTTTTCGAAATTCGTATGTTCTATATTTAATATTTGTATTGCAGCGATGATTGGAAAAAAATTAATTTTATGTCGAGTGGTAGAGAACATGTAGATGTACGATGCATTGGCGCCGGACGCCCATTCGTTTTGGAAATACCAAATGCATTTCGTTTTTCTATGTCTTCCGAATGTGCTTGTGAAATGGAGAAATGTATCACATATTAAAATGGGAGAAGAACAAAAACGAAAATGCTATCGTGCGCTTGGTCAACTTAATACTTGTGTCACCGCAGATGGACTAAAAAATCTAGATTTACAAGAATTTGAAATTCAACAAAAAACACCGATACTTGTGTTACATCGTCGACCTCTGTATACACGCCCCAGAACAATATACAGCCTTAAAGCTTCAGTTTATCAGCTAAATAGACGTCTACTTATACTTGATGTAGTAACGCAAGCGGGGACCTATATCAAGGAGTTGGTGCCTGGAGAATTCGGAAGGACAACACCATCAGTAGCTTCAATAATTGGACCACCTATTGACATTATCGCCCTTGACGTATTGGAAATAGACTTGGATTGGCCACCAAAAGTAATTGGTTAATGAATTACCGAAAGTGATAGTAACAGCTTCGCTTTAATAAAAATTTCATATAAGGTACCAAACAAGCATAATTAATTTAATACTAATTACATTCGATTTTCGCTTTAATATCAGCCAATGCTGTTACTCCGTCCTTATTCACAAGAGCTACTTTGGAATTATTTTGATTTATTACAAGCCGTTTTTGGATTTCCTTAACACAGTGTTCGAGAATTTAATAGGCTTCATCTTTGCTTAGTCCTTTTTTTATTCTCTATCAAAGATACTTTGGCAGAACATAGCTCCATAGCCTTGTCCACTATATTTTACCTCCACAGATTTAGCCAAGTAATCGCTGAAGTACGGACCTAATTTCTGCGATTTCTCGTCATACCTACCAAAACAATATATTACTAATAAAAGCCGATTCAGCCTTATGTATTGCTTACCCAGCTTTCATCATATTCACTTGGTAAGGTGTTCTGCTGCGTAGGTAATCTGCCAACTTCTTGCGGGTAAAGTGCTTCCTTGGGAGACAGCTCGTAATTGTTTCGCATTTTGTACAGAGCAATATTTTGGAAATGAACTCGGTAAACTGCACGGTATCACCAAATTCTCCCATTGTTGCAAACACGATACTGTTTGAAATCTTATGAATTTTATTTTCATCTGGCATAAACAAAATAAAAGTTAAAAAATGTATGTTAACGTGAAAGCTCAATTATTTACCTTCTTTCATTCCTCTTTGTGTTTTTCTTACATTTGACATTTGCTTCGACTGAGATGCCACATGTAAGCATTTTAAATAAATCCTAATTGTCAGCTGTTTTTCATTGTTAAGGAAGAGTTACATAATCACACAATTGTTAGTTCAAACAGCAAAAGTTGTTAAGTAACCACAAAACTTTTGGGGTTGTTAAGAGTTACAGAATCGCACTACAGGTCACTATTTAGAGACTTTATTTTGATACAAGAGGATTTATTTCGATGCTTATGAATGCCAACTGGCCTAAATTGTGACTTTTGTCTCTATTATAGACGGAGACTTCTTACTGAATTCGGGGGTTAGTTTTAAAATAAAGCCTCTAGTCCCAAAATCAAAACTCTTAATAGTGATCTGCTGATGAGCAGGTCACAAAAAATTAAAATAAAACAAGGACAATCAATAATCTCTAGCTCGTTTTGAGATGATACCAAGTTACGGGAATAAGGTGACGTGTTGAGTAATCGTCGCCAATTCTTAAGTAAAGTTAATACCCGAATTCAGTAAGCAGTCTCAGTGTCTAATAGAGTCAAAAGTCACAATTTTAGACCAGTTGGCATCCACTGGACTCAAAATAAAGTCAGAAAAAATTTAAATAAAAGCAAAAGAAGAAAACGGAGAAGCAAATAAAAGCAATAATCTCTAGCTCATTTTGAGACTTGAGATGATACTGAGTTACAGAATTCGGATATTAGTCTCTAATAGAGACAAAAGCCACAATTTTAGACCAGTTGGCATCCATTCGACTCAAAATAAAGCCTCTAATCTCAAAATAAAGTCACAAAAAATTGAAATAAAGTCAAAAGAAGAAAACGTGGAAGCAAATAAAAGCAATAATCTCTAGCTCATTTTGAGACTTGAGATGAGACTGAGTTACAGAATTCGGATATTAATCTCTAAAAGAGACAAAAGTCACAATTTTAGACCAGTTGGCATTCATTACTTTCAAAATAAAGCCTCTAGTCTCTAAATAGTAACGTGTTGAGTAATCGTCGACGATAATTAAGTTAAGTTAATGCCCCAATTCAGTAACTTCGTATCGTCTCAAAATGAGCTAGATATTATTGCTTTTCCTCGCTTTCACGGTTTTTTCTTTCGTTTTTATTTTATTTTTTTGTGACCTGTTCATCACCAGGTCACAATTTTGAGACTTTATTCTGAGACTCGAGGCTTTATTTTGGATATAATAAATGCCAACTGGTCTAATATTGTGACTTTTGTCTCGATTAGAGACTGAGACAGCATACTGAATTCGGGGGTAACTGAGCCTTTAGTTGTTTGTTAAAGTGTTCTTCCACGATATGTATTTGCATCTGTAGCTGCCACTTTTTCGATACATATGTAATTCTGTTTGACTACTAAAATCACTTTATTTGTTTTGTGTTTACACGATATGTATTTGAATCTGTATTTCTATCTGGCATGACAGCTGATTTATTGTCTATAAAAATTATTGGTTTATAAATATATATATGTAGTTAAAAGAAAATAAAATGGACACAAAAAATAAAAAAAACAGTTTTATTTCTATGGTTGTTGCTGGTTAAATAAGCACTTCCACTAACCCGTTCTATCGCCAACTAATGCCGGTATATGGAACAACATCTACCACATAGTTTCACATACACACCTATACAAACACACTTCACTACCTACATACACCGCAGATGTACTAAAAGCAGTTAAAAGCGACCCACAACTGAAATATGTTGGAGCTATGATTTCGAAAGTACGAAAAACGGCCGAAGGTGATCTCATACTTCAACTTGCGAAGCCCACAGACGCACATACTGAAGAGTTACAACGTGCGGTTAAAGCAGCGCTAGGCGGTCCAGAATGCCAACTGGTCTATAATTGTGACTTTTGTCTCTATTATAGACTGAGACTGCTTACTGAATTCAGGGCTTAGTGTCAAAATAAAGCCTCTAGTCCCACAATAAAAACTCTAAGGGTCGTTTGCAAATTCAATCAAAATAAAACAAGGACAAGCAATAATCTCTAGCTCATTTTTAAGCTTGAGATGATACCAAGTTATTGAAGTCAGGCATAAGTTGACGTGTTGAGTAATTGTCGCCAATTCTTAAGAAAGGTTAAGTTAAAGCCCAAATTCCTTTTTGCTTTTCCTCGCTTACACGTTTTTTCTTTCGTTTTTTTTTTTTTTTTTTTTTGTGAAATGCTCATCACCAGAAGTGCGATTCTGTAGCTAATTTAAACCACGTTTCACATTGTTATCGTTAGTTGGCAACTTTTTTTGTGGTTTAGTTTCTATGTCTTCCGAATGTGCTTGGGAAATGGAGAAATGTATCGATGATTCTCAAAAAGTGTCTGTTCACGATCTTCAGATGATGTCAAGAGAAGATTTATCACATATTAAAATTTAAAATGGGAGAAGAACAAAAATGAAAATGCTATCGTGCGCTTGGTCAACTTAATACTTGTGTCACCGCAGATGGACTAAAATATCTAGATTTACAAGAATTTAAAATTCAACAAAAAACACCGATACTTGTGTTACATCGTCGACCTCTGTATACACGCCCCAGAACAGTATACAGCCTTAAAGCTTCAGTTTATCAGCTAAATAGACGTCTACTTATACTTGATGTAGTAACGCAAGCGGGGACCTATATCAAGGAGTTGGTGCCTGGAGAATTCGGAAGGACAACACCATCAGTAGCTTCAATAATTGGACCACCTATTGACATTATCGCCCTTGACGTATTGGAAATAGACTTGGATTGGCCACCAAAAGTAATTGGTTAACGAATTACCGAAAGTGATAGTAACAGCTTCGCTTTAATAAAAATTTCATATAAGGTACCAAACAAGCATAATTAATTTAATACTAATTACATTCGATTTTCGCTTTAATATCAGCCAATGCTGTTACTCCGTCCTTATTCACAAGAGCTACTTTGAAATTATTTTGATTTATTACAAGCCGTTTTTGGATTTCCTTAACACAGTGTTCGAGAATTTAATAGGCTTCATCTTTGCTTAGTCCTTTTTTTATTCTCTATCAAAGATACTTTGGCAGAACATAGCTCCATAGCCTTGTCCACTATATTTTACCTCCACAGATTTAGCCAAGTAATCGCGGAAGTACGGACCTAATTTCTGCGATTTCTCGTCATACCTACCAAAACAATATATTACTAATAAAAGCCGATTCAGCCTTATGTATTGCTTACCCAGCTTTCATCATATTCACTTGGTAAGGTGTTCTGCTGCGTAGGTAATCTGCCAACTTCTTGCGGGTAAAGTGCTTCCTTGGGAGACAGCTCGTAATTGTTTCGCATTTTGTACAGAGCAATATTTTGGAAATGAACTCGGTAAACTGCACGGTATCACCAGATTCTCCCATTGTTGCAAACACGATACTGTTTGAAATCTTATGAATTTTATTTTCATCTGGCATAAACAAAATAAAAGTTAAAAAATGTATGTTAACGTGAAAGCTCAATTATTTACCTTCTTTCATTCCTCTTTGTGTTTTTCTTACATTTGACATTTGCTTCGACTATTTAGAGGCTTTATTTTGATACTAAAGGATTTATTTCGATGCTTATGAATGCCAACTGGTCTAAATTTTTACTTTTGTCTCTATTATAGACGGAGACTTCTTACTGAATTCGGGGGTTAGTTTTAAAATAGTCCCAAAATCAAAACTCTTAATAGTGATCTGCTGATGAGCAGGTCACAAAAAATTACAATAAAACAAGGACAAGCAATAATCTCTAGCTCGTTGTGAGGCTAGAGATGATACCAAGTTACTGAATTCGGGAATAAGTTGACGTGTTGAGTAATCGTCGCCAATTCTTAAGTAAAGTTAATACCCGAATTCAGTAAGCAGTCTCAGTCTCTAATAGAGCAATAGAGCCAAAAGTCACAATTTTAGACCAGTTGG
The DNA here is from genome assembly GCA_963971545.1 of Philophylla caesio. Lineage (NCBI taxonomy): Eukaryota > Metazoa > Arthropoda > Insecta > Diptera > Tephritidae > Philophylla > Philophylla caesio. The sequence continues at coordinate 89,311,762 of OZ020607.1, forward strand.
CATCCACTGGACTCAAAATAAAGCCTCTAATCTCAAAATAAAGTCACAAAAAATTTAAATAAAAGCAAAAGAAGAAAACAGAGAAGCAAATAAAAGCAATAATCTCTAACTCATTTTGAGACTTGAGATGATACTTAGTTACAGAATTCGGATATTAGTCTCTAATAGAGACAAAAGCCACAATTTTAGACCAGTTGGCATCCATTCGACTCAAAATAAAGCCTCTAATCTCAAAATAAAGTCACAAAAAATTGAAATAAAGTCAAAAGAAAAAAACGTGGAAGCAAATAAAAGCAATAATCTCTAGCTCATTTTGAGACTTGAGATGAGACTGAGTTACAGAATTCGGATATTTATCTCTAATAGAGACAAAAGTCACAATTTTAGACCAGTTGGCATTCATTACTTTCAAAATAAAGCCTCTAGTCTCTTAATAGTAACGTGTTGAGTAATCGTCGACGATACTTAAGTTAAGTTAATGCCCCAATTCAGTAACTTCAAAATGAGCTAGATATTATTGCTTTTCCTCGCTTTCACGTTTTTTTCTTTCGTTTTTATTTTATTTTTTTGTGACCTGTTCATCACCAGGTCACAATTTTGAGACTTTATTCTGAGACTCGAGGCTTTATTTTGGATATAATAAATGCCAACTGGTCTAACATTGTGACTTTTGTCTCTATTAGAGACTGAGACAGCATACTGAATTCGGGGGTAACAGAGCCTTTAGTTGTTTGTTAAAGTGTTCTTCCACGATATGTATTTGCATCTATAGCTGCCACTTTTTCGATACATATGTAATTCTGTTTGACTACTAAAATCACTTTATTTGTTTTGTGTTTACACGATATGTATTTGAATCTGTATTTCTATCTGGCATGACAGCTAATTTATTGTCTATAAAAATTATTGGTTCATAATATATATGTAGTTAAAAGAAGATAAAATGGACACAAAAAATAAAAAAAAACAGTTTTATTTATATGTTGTTGTTGTTGTAGCGGCTAGCTACACCCCACTGGGTTGGCGGACTCCCTCAATCATTATCGTCAAGCTCACCTTACGAAAGGTCCAGCAAACGAGCCGTTTCAACAGGGTCGGACCATAGGGAGAGGGGTTTTAGTTGAGTAGGTTTGGCCGGGCATGTGAATAGGTGATTTGTGTCGTGCGGAGACTCTTCACATGTTGGGCGTGTCGGGGTTGATCCTGGATAGGTAGGAGTTTAACCTGCTACAATATCCAGATCTGAGTTGAGCCAGAGTGACGTGGGTCTCACGAGGTAGCTGGAGCTCCTCAGATGCTATGGGTGGTGGTTGGACTCCCAGGACTGCACTCACAGGGCGGGTGTCGATGTATTTGGACACCGACTCCCTGTGGATGCTGTCCAGAGCCTGTCGGTACGTCCTTGGGTCCAGCGGTAGGTGTACGTATGTCTGGACCTCGTCCGTCAGTTGTGAGAGATGTCCCCTGATGTGCCTGGGTGCCGGCTGCAGCGCGAGCAGGTCTCTATTGGGGTGCCCCGGACGGTGGTAGAGGTGATCCACAGGCGTCATCCGGAGACATCCCGTCACTGTCCTGAGTGCGGCGTTCTGACAAGTCTCCAGTCTTGACCACTGAGTCCTGCTAGTTCCAGGCGACTATATTGGCGCAGCATAATTTCGTCTTGTATGTTGCCAACAACGTTTCTTTGTCTTTGCCCCAAGTGCTGCCGGCGAGTGACTTGAGGACTTTGTTGCGGCTCTGTACCTTGTTGACGATTGCGGTTGTATGCGCTGAGAAGGAGACCATGCCTTCGAGGGTGACTCCCAGGATCTTCGGGTGGTTAACCGTCGGAATGGGGGTCCCCTCGATGTGGATGTCGAGGGTGAGCCCGACCTCCTTCGTCCAAGATGTAAAAAGGGTCGCCGTGGACTTGGCAGGAGACAGCGTCAAATTCCGTCCCGTAAAGCAGTGAGCAAGGTCTGGGAGGTAGCTGTTCACTTTGGAGCACAAGCCATCAATTCCATTGCCGGTAGCCATTATCGTGCAGTCGTCGGCATACGAGACCAGTGTGACTCCCTCTGGCGGGGAAGGGAGTCGCGAGATGTAGAAGTTGAATAATAGGGGGGATAGGACGCCACCCTGTGGTACCCCCTGCTTAATTCTTCTCGCTTTTGACACTGAGTCACGGTAGCACACCGACGCTTGACGACCACACAGGTAGTTCGCGGTCCATCGCTTCAACGCCGCTGGGAGAGGTGAGGCCTCCACGTCCTTTAGCAAGATGGTGTGGCTGACTGTGTCGAAGGCCTTCGACAAGTCCAAAGCCACGAGGACGGTTCTCTCACAGGGGCGGTTGCCGTTGAGACCACGATTAACCTGAGTGTTTATAGCGTTAAGTGCCGTTGTAGTGCTATGCACTTTCCGGAAGCCGTGTTGATGCTTCGCCGGGCTGAGGTGGTGATTGAAATGCGGGAGCAGCAGGGCCTCAAGTGTCTTAACCACTAGAGAAAGCAGGGAGATCGGCCGATAGGACTCGCCTTGGCCGGCCGGTTTCCCTGGTTTCAGCAGTGGTATCACCCTACTGGTCTTCCAGATATTCGGAATGACCAAGGTGCTTAACGACAGGTTGAGGACCTTGGTGAGATATGCTACTCCCGCGGTGCCCAATTTTTTCAGCATCAACATACTTAACCCGTCTGGGCCAATGGATTTGGAGGCTTTCACCTTCCCGATGGCTTCCTTCACCTCAGTGGTAGAGAGGACAATTGGTGCGCTTGGTGTTATTTGCGCAGCCTTCTGGTGACTGACCGTTTGGTTCTGTCGGCCGAAGGATGCAGTGTAAATTGTCGACTAAAATAGTTCGCGCATCGCTTCGGGTCCGACGAGGCGTGGTCTCCAAAGGAGATTTCTGTTCGATCATCACGCCTCGTCGGGTTGGACAGGGACCTCACGGTCGACCATAATTTGCCCACTCCGGCACCGAGGTTGCAGGACTTCAGGTGCTCCCTCCACTTGTTCCGCTTATTAACGTTGACCAGGCGTTGGATCTCCCCGTTTAGTTGCCTAATACGGGGATTACCGGGGTCTGCCTGCCGGAGGTGGTCGCGTTCATCCGCTAGAGACACCGCCTCACCCGGGAAGTCAGGACGGATCACAGGGATCCTCCCTGCCGGAATGAAACGGGCTGCAGCAGACTTCACCACCCTGCGGAACGTCGGTTGGAGTTGAGAGAGCACTGAAGGCGTTTTCAGTGAAATCCTCGAACCGCTCCCAGTCAGCTTTTTTGAAGTTGACATAGGTGTGGCGATCCGAGGCAACATAGTTGGCAGGTCTGTCAATCGAGATGATTATGGGTAGGTGGTCTGATGCAAGCGATAGCATAGGTCGCCACGTTATGCTATTTATCAGACCTGCGCTAGCTATTGTTAGATCTGGCGAGCTGCTGCAACTACCCATAATCCTGGTGGGGGCTTCGTCATTCATGGTGCAGAATGTCGAATCGTCTATCTGCTCTGCCAAAATATTTCACCTACGATCATTTGATAGGCTTGAGAACCAAAGATCGTGATGCGCATTAAATTCTCCAACTACCAAACGGTTTTCACCACTGAGGAGCGCACCTATGTCAGGGTGATATCCAGCGGGGCAGCAGGGGACAGGGGGTATATATATGTTAAATATTTCGAGCTCGACATCGTCTGACCGGACAGCAATCCCTTGACATTCTAAGGTGCTGTCCCTTGGGTCGATGTCTACATCAATGAGACGATACTGCACGGTGTTGTGTAGAATGAAGGCTAGGCCTCCACCATTATCTCGCTCGCGATCTCTACGAAGCACGTTGTAACCATCGCAGTTCGGTAAAGTTGAGCTGCGACGTAGCTTCGTTTCTTGGACCGCAGCTATTAACAGCCTGTGCCGAGCCATGAAGGCAACCACCTCCGAGATCTTGCTCGAGAGTCCGTTTCAGTTGAACTGTAGGAGTCTCGTCTGTCTCGGTAAGGTTGTCGGGTTGAGGGGGGTGAGGGACTGGATCCGAGGGCCGGCCCGTCCCGCCTGCGCATCCCGCTGTGGTTGTGAGGGCCCAACGATTGTTGTGGGCGGTGTCGTCAGCGACACTGGCGGGGGGTTGTTGCGGCAGCAGAAAGCGGTAAAGCTCTCGGACCAGTCCCTTGTGGTGCGTAGGCCAGAGCACGCCCGGAAGTGGCACCAGCCCTGGCAGGCGTTACACCTGACCGAGCAGGCATTTCGGTGCACTCTGGCCCGGCATACACAGCAGATGGTGGGGGCAACCAGTAGTTGCTGGTTGGCGCCACGTGTGGTGGAGCGAGGGGGGGGTTGGGAAGGTTTGGTGTTACTGTGAGCTCCGGGGAGCCGTAGAGGCAGGAGGGGTGCGTTGAGGCACCGGCGCGGGGGGCGGAAAGGGGGATGCCGTGGAGGCTTAGGGCGCTTGAGTACGCGAGCAACACTGGCCCACATAGGATGTGAACCACTCCCTGGTTTTCTTAAGGCCTGAGCAGACCTTAAGATGGCACCATCCGTTGCACGAATTACACCTCACCCGCCCTGGCCAGAAGTATGAGTAGCAATCCTGCTGCAAGGTATTGCACCCAAGGGGAGATAAGATTGGGGGTGTCCGGCAGCCTAAGTGGGGTTAGGTCGCCAAAAAACAGTCCTTGGTCGGATGAAATCCGAGTCACTTCGGTAGAGTTATTATTTAATTTTTATTTCTATGGTTGTTGCTGGTTAAATGAGCACTTCCACTCACCCGTTCTATCGCCAACTAATGCCGGTATATGGAACAACATCTACCACATAGTTTCGCATACACACCTATACAAACACACTTCATCTCCTACATACACCGGAGATGTACTAAAAGCAGTAAAAAGCGAACCACAACTGAAAGGTGTTGGAGCTATGATTTCGAAAGTACGAAAAACGGCCGGAGTTGATCTCATACTTCAACTTTCGAAGCCCACAGACGCACATACTGAAGAGTTACATATATATAATATATAATATATAATATAATATAATTTTGGCGCGTACAATATATAGCTCAGTGTTTGGCCGAGCTTCTCCTACCATTTGTGGTGTGCGTCTTTATATTATACCACAAATAGAGGGACCTACAGTTTTGTGCCGACTCCGAACGGCAGACTTATTTAAAGAGAAGCTTTTTCATGGCAAAAATACCCTCGGAGGTTTGCCATTGCCTGCCGAGAGGTGACCGCTATTAGAAAAAACTTTTTCTATGATTAAGATTTTGCTTGCCCTAACTGAGATTCGAACCTCGAACTCACCGGCATATCGAGTTACAGCACGCACCGCTACCAACTCGACCACAGCGGCCGGAAGAGTTACAACGTGCGGTTAAAGCAGCGCTAGGCGATAAAGCCTCGGTCCAGACACTTACAGCGGAAACACCTATAGAAATTAGAGACCTGGACGAACTTACAAGCAAACAAGAGCTGTGTACAGCGCTAGAGAAAGAGTGTGATGGGATACAGTTTGCTGAAACATGCGTAAAGTCCTTAAAGAGCGCCTACTGCGAAACTAAAACAGCAACACTTGTTCTTCCAGTTACAGTTGCAAACAATCTGATAGCCGCGGGTAATGTGCGAGTAGGGTGCGTAATCTCCCGAATTGGAATGAAAATCCAGCCAATAAAATGTCTTAAATGTCTAGAGTTTTAGCCACCTTGCTAGAAATTGCAAGAGTGCGTTCGACATAAAAAATGCGTGCTTCAACTGCGGAGAGACAAATCACAAAGCAGTAGAATGCAAAAAGGAAGTGAAATGCGCATTATGCTCAAGAAAATTCTTACCCCAAGTGAAGCACAGAACTGGTGGCAGAGAATGTCCCTACTATTTGGAGGCGTAAATAAAGCGCAAACACAATGAAACTGCTGCAACTAAATTTAAATCATTGCAAAGCCGCGCAAGAGCTTCTGGGGCAGACGGTAATAGAGCAAAATATTGACATAGCCATATTAAGCGAACCGTATAGAGTCGGAAACGCTCCACTGTGGGTTAGCGACGCAAGGCAAAAATCAGCAGTATGGAGCTGTGCCTGAAGGCCAATTGCGATTGAGCAACTAAAGGTGGAAACAGGTTTTACCTGCGTGCGAGTGTCGGATATTGTTTTATACAGCTGCTATATACCACCTAGTCTTGCTGAATTCGAAATCGTCCTAGATAATCTAGTTGACGACCCGAGAGCCAGAGCGGCGACTTTATGGCATGGGCCCGAGAATGGGGCAGCCGTTGGACAAATGCTAAAGAAAGGGCACTGCTCACGGCGCTATCATCGCTAGAATTAGCTCTGTTAAACACAGGCGATTATTGCCTTTCCTCGCTTTCACGTTTGTTTCTTTTGTTTTTATTTTAATTTTTTGTGACCTGCTCATCAGTCTCTAATAGAGACAATAGTCACAATTTTAGAGCAGTTAGCATTCATTATGCCCGAATTCAGTAACTTTGTGTCATCCCAAGTCTCAAAATGAGCTTGAGATTATTGCTTTTCCTCGCTTTCACGTTTTATTATTTTGTTATTATTTAATTTTTTTTGTGACCTGCTCATCACCAGGTCACTATTTAAAGACTTTATTTTGATACTAGAGGCTTTAATTCGAATTCAATGAATGTCAACTGGTCTAAAATTGTGACTATTGTCTCTATTAGAGACTGATGAGCAGGTAACAAAAATTGAAATAAAAACAAAACGTGAAAGCGAGGAAAAGCAATAATCTCAAGCTCATATTGAGACTTGAGATGAGACAAAGTTACTGAATTCGGGCATAATGAATGCTAACTGGTCTAAAATTGTGACTATTGTGTCTATTAGATACTGATTTATTTAGAGACTGACATTTCGGAAAATCGGATAGTGTGCGGTTAAGTGACTCCGGTAGATTAATTTGTGAGAAAAATGGCAAGATAAAAAATTCAAATTTATTCATATTTTTCGAAATTCCTATATTCTATATTTTATGTTTGTATTGCAGCGATGATCGGAAGATACGAATTTATTGAATGCCAACTGGTCTATAATTGTGACTTTTGTCTCTAATATAGACTGAAACTGCTTTCTGAATTCGGGGGTTAGTTTCAAAATAAAGCCTCTAGTCCCAAAATAAAAATTCTAAGGGTCGTTTGCACCATCTCTGGTTAAAATTACCGGCGGTTAGCTACAATTCAGCTTACTATTCAGCGCTTGCTTGTCTGACGGATGGTCTTAACCGGCGCTTTTAGTTACTACATATTAAGCGCCTAACCGGAGATGGTGCAATCGGCCCTAAATAGTGATCTGCTGATGAGCAGGTCACAAAAAATTAAAATAAAACAAGGACAAGCAATAATCTCTAGCTCATTTTGAGGCTTAAGATGATACCAAGTTATTGAATTCAGGCATAAGTTGACGTGTTGAGTAATTGTCGCCAATTCTTAAGTAAAATTAAGTTAAGTTAAAGCCCGAATTCAGTAACTTCGTATCATCTCAAAATGATTTTTATTTAATTTTTTTTGTGAAATGCTCATCACCAGTAGTGCGATTCTCTAACTAATTTAAACCACATTTCACATTGTTATCGTTAGTTGGCAACTTTTTTTTTGGTTTAGTGATTGTCTAACAGCATTGGCAACATTTGCTATTGTTCAATAACAGCAAATACAGTCAGCTGTTTGTTTTTGTGGTTTAGCTACCAACGTCTCGTTTTGAGTTGTTTACTAACAATTTTATTTATGTTTTATTATTTTAAGCGGATAGTGTGCTGTTAAGTGACTCCGGTAGATTAACTTGTGTGAAAAATTGCATGATAAAAAATACACACTTATTCATATTTTTCGATATTCGTATATTCTATATTTTATGTTTGTATTGCAGCGATGATCGGAAGAAAATCAATTTTATGTCGAGTGGTAGAGAACATGTAGATGTACGATGCCTTGGCGCCGGACGCCCATTCGTTTTGGAAATACCAAATGCATTCCGTTTTTCTATGTCTTCCGAATGGGCTTGTGAAATGGAAACATGTATCGATGATTCTCAAAAAGTGTCTGTTCACGATCTTCAGATGATGTCAAGAGAAGATTTATCACATGGGAGAAGAACAAAAACAAAAATGCTATCGTGCACTTGGTCAACTTAATACTTGTGTCACCGCAGATGGACTAAAAAATCTAGATTTACAAGAATTTGAAATTCAACAAAAAACACCGATACTTGTGTTACATCGTCGACCTCTGCATACACGCCCCAGAACAGTATACAGCCTCAAATCTTCAGTTTATCAGCTAAATAGACGTCTACTTATACTTGATGTAGTAACGCAAGCGGGGACCTATATCAAGGAGTTGGTGCATGGAGAATTCGGGAGGACAACACCATCAGTAACTTCAATAATTGGACCACCTATTGACATTATCGCCCTTAACGTAGTGGAAATAGACTTGGATTGGCCACCAAAAGTAATTGGTTAACGAATTACCGAAAGTGAATGTAATAGCTTTATTTTATAAAAATTTCATATAAAGTACCAAACAAGCGTAATTAATTTAATACTAATTATTCACAAGAGCTACTTTGAAATTATTTTAATTTATTACAAGCCGTTTTTGGATTTCCTTAACACAGTGTTCGAGAATTTGATAGGGTTCATCTTTGCTTAGTCCTTTTTTATATTCTTTGTCAAATATACCTTGGCAGAACAAAGCTCCATAGCCTTGTCCACTATATTTCTCCTCCACAGAATTAGCCAAGTAATCGCGGAAGTACGGACCTAATTTCTGCGATTTTTCGTCATACCTACCAAAACAATATATTACTAATAAAAGCCGATTCAGTCTAATGTATTGCTTACCCAGCTATCATCATATTCACTTGCTAAGGTTTTCTGCTGCGTAGGTAATCTGCCAAATTCTTGCGGGTAAAGTTTGCTGCTTCCTTGGGGGACAGTTCGTAATAGTTTCACATTTTGTACGGAGCAATATTTTGGAAATGAACTCGGTAAACTGCACGGTATCACCAGATTCTCCCATTGTTGCAAACACGATACTGTTTAAAATCTTATGAATTTTATTTTCATCTGGCATAAACAAAATAAAAGTTAAAAAATGTATGTTAACGTGAACGTTTCGTTCCTCTTTGTGTTTTTCTTATATTTGACATTTGACATCCTAATAGTCAGCTGGTTTTCATACTGGTCTAAAATTGTGACTTTTGTCTCTATTAGAGACTGAGACAGCGTACTGAATTCGGGGGTAACTGAGCCTTTAGTTGTTTGTTAAAGTGTTCTTCCACGATATGTATTTGCATCTGTAGCTGCCACTTTTTCGATACATATTGTGGCGATATTCCAAAACACGAATGATATACGAAAGAGAAACCGAGAAAGAGATAAAGACGGTGAGAAAAAGCAAATAGAACAATCGCAATCGAGAACTTTCGATAACGATCGATAATGTTCTAGAGCTGCCACAGTGTAAGCACTTCGGAGTATAACAAAGCGTTGCCACGGCGTTAGGTAATTCAGTTTGTAATTAAACCTTGAAGAGAAAAGTAGTAAAGTTGTAAGCTAAGAGTTTTAAAGTTGCGAGTGCGCAAGTACAAGTATCCGTGAATTAAATAGCGTTGTTAAGTGTTGTCAATTATTTGTAAACAAATAAAGTTTTATTTAACAATTCAGTGGTCGAACCTGAAATATTTTGGAAATCATCGGCGTTTCAGGGTAAATACGTAACAATTGGTGTCAGAAGTGGGATTGTTAAATAAATCCAAGAGGATAATAGCGGAGAAAATGACAAAGATTCAGGATCTGAAAATTGAAGAGCTCAAGCAGGAGCTGGAAAAACGTAATTTAGCAGCATCTGGTTGAAAAGCTGAATTAGTATCACGATTGTGGGAAGCTATGGAGCAGGAAGTAGTTGAAGTTGGCAACTACGAGTTCCAGGGTAAACCTAAGGATACAGAGGACAAGCGCATGGTGGTTGAAGAACAGGAGAAGGGAGCTAGTTCATCATCCTCAGCTTTGGATATGAACATGTTGTTGGCAAGTATTTCGCAAATGTCATCACAGGTGTCGTCGGAAATATCATCGCTTAAGGAAAATTTAATAAAAAATAACGCAGTACTTAAAGAAAAACAGGATAAGCTAGAGGAGCGGCAGGATACAGTTGAGGCCAAGTTAGATGAGATTGAGGGTCGTCTTCGTAATTTTCAGCTGAGTCATACAACTATTTCGGCGAACGCTCCCAAGATAAAAACGCCATCTTTTGATGGTACAATTCCTTTCCAGGTTTACAAGCTCCAATTTGAAAAGACGGCTTAAGCAAACAATTGGAGCATGGAAGAAAAGACTGCCGCACTATTCGTAGCACTAAAAGGACCGGCAGCTAAGATGCTGCAAACTGTTCCCGAGCGTGAAAGGGATAACTACGATACGTTAATGGGTGCCGTAGAAAGACGTTACGGTAGCGAGCATAGGAGACAAATTTATCAGATGGAGCTGGAGAATCGCTTCCAGAAAACGAACGAGACTTTGCAAGAATTTGCTTCCGAAATTGAGAGGTTGGCTCATTTGGCTTTTGGAGATGCATCTGGAGAATACCTTGAAAGAGTAAAAATGCAGAAGCTTGTCAATGGAATACGTGACACATATACGAAGAGAGCTACATATGCGATTCCGAGAACAACGTTTGCTGAAACTGGCTCATATGCCCAAACCCAGTAAACAGCAGCGCTCTTAAGTGGTCCAGCATATAAAGCACACCGAGTAGAAGTAGAATCAGCGGATGTAATGAATGAAATGCTTAAAACACTTAAGGCGATGGCAGGTAAAATCAGTCCTGAGTCAACAGGAAAAGAGATTGGCACTGGAAAATGCTTCAGATGCGGAGAAGCAGGCCATTTTGCACGCGAGTGTAAGACAGCTTATGACAGACGTAAGAATTCAGTAGGCTGTATGCGCAGAGCTGAAAAATAACATATTCCTAACCAGTCCTTAAACTAAAACGAGCCAGTCAGAGAGGGCGTAGGCTGGCTCCTGCAATTGAATGCCCTAGAATCGATATGCCTCGAATTGGCAGGACAGCAAACAACATAACTGTTTGCGCGTATGTGGACGGACATAAGCGAGTACTAAGTGTGGATACGGGAGCATCACATTCAATCATTCGGTCAGATCTGGTCACAAAGGAGGTTAGATCCTTATCTGGAGCAAAGTTGTGGACAGTAACTGGTGAGGACACGCGAGTTATAGGAGAAGTAATCTGCAAAGTTGCGATTGGGAATGTGGTAGTAGTACACAAGTTTATCGTGGCGGATATTTTCGACGAAGTCATATTGGGTATGGACTTCCTAATGAGTCAGGGAATGAACATCGACTTGGGCAATCGGATGATGACGAATAACAACGTGAAAGTACCACTTCGCTTTGGGCATGACAGCCTATTCAGCAGCAAACGAGTGGTCTTGGAATGTAGTTCTGAGCGGGCTTTTGGCTATCGCAGATCGGAAGCGAACCCTGCGGATAATTGGGAAGTAAACCAATTGAGGAAGTGCCAGCAGAAAGATCAGCATTTGAAAGTTGTAATGCATGGGTTGTACATGGGTACACCACCAACCAAAGAGCAAAAGGCACCGGCAAGTTCAATCGCAAAGGCGTATTGGGCGCAATGGAACAGATTAAGGTTAATATCTGGATGTTTGTATAGGATTTTGGAGAGCGGGGATGGCCAATTTTCTCGAAATCTCATAGTTGTCCCAAGGGTAAGATATCCCGATGTTCTCAAAGAATTCCACAATGGACCGAGTGGAGGACTCTTGGGAATCACGAAGACCATAGAGAGAATCAAACAGATGTTCTATTGGGTTAGATGTCGACGATCGGTAGCAGAGTGGATCGGCAAATGCACGGGGTGTATTGCAGCTAAGGCACCGAAATCACGAAGTCATGGTCAGACAAAGTTTAAGCATATTACGACGAATGTGTCCAAACCATTTGCAATGCGTAAATTAGGGATTAGGGCAGCAGTACACGAAACAACGGGTAAAAGTCCAGCAAAGTTCATTTTTGGCAGTGAACTTCAGTTGCCAAGCGGTCTAAAGTTTGGAGTTACTGGTGATGCGCCCAAGAATGGTGGGGAAACGTCCAACACCCTGAAGGAGGAGTTGCGAGAAGTGCATGATCTTGTTAGGCAGCGTACACAAATTAGTAGTGACAAGATGAAGGCCAGGTATGACAAGACGATGAATTCTGAAGGATTCCACAAAGAAGATTTGGTGCTGTTGTATAATCCACAACGAAAGAAAGGTTTGTCCCCGAAATTGCACCGCAACTGGGAAGGTCCCTACAAGGTCATAAAACGGCTAAATGACGTGGTTTATCGAATCCAGACAGTTGGGAGACCTAGGAACAAAATGAAGGTAGTTCATTTGGAAAGGCTTGCGTCTTTTGGAACAGTTAGTGTGTCTGATCGGGACGATCAGACTTAGGTGTAGGGCAGTGTGGCGATATTCCAAAACACGAATGATATACGAAAGAGAAACCGAGAAAGAGATAGAGACGTCGAGAAAAAGCAAATAGAACAATCGCAATCGAGAACTTTCGATAACGATAGATAATGTTCTAGAGCTGCCATAGCGTAAGCACTTCGGAGTATAAAAAGCGTTGCCACGGCGTTAGGTAATTCAGTTTGTAATTAAACCTTGAAGAGAAAAGTTGTAAGGTTGTAAGCTAAGAGTTTTAAAGTTGCGAGTGCGCAAGTACAAAGCCGCGCAAGAGCTTCTGGGGCAGACGGTAATAGAGCAAAATATTGACATAGCCATATTAAGCGAACCGTATAGAGTCGGAAACGCTCCACTGTGGGTTAGCGACGCAAGGCAAAAATCAGCAGTATGGAGCTGTGCCTGAAGGCCAATTGCGATTGAGCAACTAAAGGTGGAAACAGGTTTTACCTGCGTGCGAGTGTCGGATATTGTTTTATACAGCTGCTATATACCACCTAGTCTTGCTGAATTCGAAATCGTCCTAGATAATCTAGTTGACGACCCGAGAGCCAGAGCGGCGACTTTATGGCATGGGCCCGAGAATGGGGCAGCCGTTGGACAAATGCTAAAGAAAGGGCACTGCTCACGGCCCTATCATCGCTAGAATTAGCTCTGTTAAACACAGGCGATTATTGCCTTTCCTCGCTTTCACGTTTGTTTCTTTTGTTTTTATTTTAATTTTTTGTGACCTGCTCATCAGTCTCTAATAGAGACAATAGTCACAATTTTAGAGCAGTTAGCATTCATTATGCCCGAATTCAGTAACTTTGTGTCATCCCAAGTCTCAAAATGAGCTTGAGATTATTGCTTTTCCTCGCTTTCACGTTTTATTATTTTGTTATTATTTAATTTTTTTTGTGACCTGCTCATCACCAGGTCACTATTTAAAGACTTTATTTTGATACTAGAGGCTTTAATTCGAATTTAATGAATGTCAACTGGTCTAAAATTGTGGCTATTGTCTCTATTAGAGACTGATGAGCAGGTAACAAAAATTGAAATAAAAACAAAACGTGAAAGCGAGGAAAAGCAATAATCTCAAGCTCATATTGAGACTTGAGATGAGACAAAGTTACTGAATTCGGGCATAATGAATGCTAACTGGTCTAAAATTGTGACTATTGTGTCTATTAGATACTGATTTATTTAGAGACTGACATTTCGGAAAATCGGATAGTGTGCGGTTAAGTGACTCCGGTAGATTAATTTGTGAGAAAAATGGCAAGATAAAAAATTCAAATTTATTCATATTTTTCGAAATTCCTATATTCTATATTTTATGTTTGTATTGCAGCGATGATCGGAAGATACGAATTTATTGAATGCCAACTGGTCTATAATTGTGACTTTTGTCTCTAATATAGACTGAAACTGCTTTCTGAATTCGGGGGTTAGTTTCAAAATAAAGCCTCTAGTCCCAAAATAAAAACTCTAAGGGTCGTTTGCACCATCTCTGGTTAAAATTACCGGCGGTTAGCTACAATTCAGCTTACTATTCAGCGCTTGCTTGTCTGACGGATGGTCTTAACCGGCGCTTTTAGTTACTATTAGTACTAACCGGAGATGGTGCAATCGGCCCTAAATAGTAATCTGCTGATGAGCAGGTCACAAAAAATTAAAATAAAACAAGGACAAGCAATAATCTCTAGCTCATTTTGAGGCTTGAGATGATACCAAGTTATTGAATTCAGGCATAAGTTGACGTGTTGAGTAATTGTCGCCAATTCTTAATTAAAGTTAAGTTAAGTTAAAGCCCGAATTCAGTAACTTCGTATCATCTCAAAATGATTTTTATTTAATTTTTTTTGTGAAATGCTCATCACCAGTAGTGCGATTATCTAACTAATTTAAACCACATTTCACATTGTTATCGTTAGTTGGCAACTTTTTTTTGTGATTTAGTGATTGTCTAACAGCATTGGCAACATTTGCTTTTGTTCAATAACAGCAAATACAGTCAGCTGTTTGTTTTTGTGGTTTAGCTACCAACGTCTCGTTTTGAGTTGTTTACTAACAATTTTATTTTTGTTTTATTATTTTAAGCGGATAGTGTGCTGTTAAGTGACTCCGGTAGATTAATTTGTGTGAAAAATGGCATGATAAAAAATACACATTTATTCATATTTTTCGAAATTCGTATATTCTGTATTTTATGTTTGTATTGCAGCGATGATCGGAAGAAAATCAATTTTATGTCGAGTGGTAGAGAACATGTAGATGTACGATGCCTTGGCGCCGGACGCCCATTCGTTTTGGAAATACCAAATGCATTTCGTTTTTCTATGTTTTCCGAATGTGCTTGTGAAATGGAAAAATGTATCGATGATTCTCAAAAAGTGTCTGTTCACGATCTTCAGATGAAGAGAAGATTTATCACATATTAAAATGAGAGAAGAACAAAAACGAAAATGCTATCGTGCACTTGGTCAACTTAATACTTGTGTCGCCGCAGATGGACTAAAAAATCTAGATTTACAAGAATTTGAAATTCAACAAAAAACAACGATACTTGTGTTACATCGTCGACCTCTGCATACACGCCCCAGAACAGTATACAGCCTTAAATCTTCAGTTTATCAGCTAAATAGACGTCTACTTATACTTGATGTAGTAACGCAAGCGGGGACCTATATCAAGGAGTTGGTGCATGGAGAATTCGGGAGGACAACACCATCAGTAACTTCAATAATTGGACCACCTATTGACATTATCGCCCTTAACGTAGTGGAAATATACTTGGATTGGCCACCAAAAGTAATTGGTTAACGAATTACCGAAAGTGAATGTAATAGCTTTGCTTTTATAAAAATTTCATATAAAGTACCAAACAAGCGTAATTAATTTAATACTAATTATTCACAAGAGCTACTTTGAAATTATTTTAATTTATTACAAGCCGTTTTTGGATTTCCTTAACACAGTGTTCGAGAATTTGATAGGCTTCATCTTTGCTTAGTCCTTTTTTATATTCTTTGTCAAATATATTTTGGCAGAACATAGCTCCATAGCCTTGTCCACTATATTTCTCCTCCACAGAATTAGCCAAGTAATCGCGGAAGTACGGACCTAATTTCTGCGATTTCTCGTCATACCTACCAAAACAATATATTACTAATAAAAGCCGATTCAGTCTAATGTATTGCTTACCCAGCTATCATCATATTCACTTGCTAAGGTTTTCTGCTGCGTAGGTAATCTGCCAACTTCTTGCGGGTAAAGTGCTTCCTTGGGAGACAGCTCGTAATTGTTTCGCATTTTGTACAGAGCAATATTTTGGAAATGAACTCGGTAAACTGCACGGTATCACCAGATTCTCCCATTGTTGCAAACACGATACTGTTTGAAATCTTATGAATTTTATTTTCATCTGGCATAAACAAAATAAAAGTTAAAAAATGTATGTTAACGTGAAAGCTCAATTATTTACCTTCTTTCATTCCTCTTTGTGTTTTTCTTATATTTGACATTTGCTTCGACTGAGATGCCACATGTAAGCATTTTAAATAAATCCGAATAGTCAGCTGTTTTCCATTGTTAAGGAAGATTTACATAATCACACAATTGTTAGTTCAAACAGCAAGAGTTGTTAAGTAACCACACAACTTTTGGGGTTGTTAAGAGTTACAGAATCGCACTAAGGTCACTATTTAGAGACTTTATTTTGATACTAGAGGCTTTATTTCGAATCTATTGAATGCCAACTGGTCTGCAATTTTGACATTTGTCTCTATTATAGACTGAGACTGCTTACTGAATTCGGGGGTTAGTTCCAAAATAAACCCTCTAGTCCCAAAATAAAAACTCTAAATAGTAATCTGCTGATGAGCAGGTCACAAAAAATTAAAATAAAACAAGGACAAGCAATAATCTCTAGCTCATTTTGAGGCTTGAGAAGGTACCAAGTTATTGAATTCGGGAATAAGTTGACGTGTTGAGTTATCGTCGCCAATTCTTGGAAGCAAATAAAAGCAATAATCTCTAGCTCATTTTGAGAAAAAGAGTGTGATGGGATACAGTTTGCAGAAACATGCGGAAAGTCCTTAAAGAGCGCCTACTGCGGAACTAAAACAGCAACACTTGTTCCTCCAGTTACAGTTGCAAACAAACTGACAGCCGCGGGTAATGTGCGAGTAGAGGCGTAAATAACGCCCGAAAACAATGAAACGGCTGCAACTATATTTAAATCATTGCAAAGCGAACGGTATAAGGTCGGAAACGCTCCACTGTGGGTTAGCGACGCAAGACAAAAATCAGCAGGATGGATCTGTGCCAGAAGGCCAAGGTGGAAACAGATTTTACCTGCGTGCGAGAGTCGGATATTGTTTTATACAGCTGCTATATACCTCCTAGTTTTAGTCTTGCTGAATTCGAAATCGTCCTAGATAATCTGATTGACGACCCGAGAGCCAGCGGCATGGGCCCCAGAATGGGGCAGCCGTTAGACAAATGCTAAAGGAAGGGCACTGCTCACGGCCCTATCATTGCTAGAATTAGCTCTGTTAAACACTGGCGATTATTGCTTTTCCTCGCTGTCACGTTTATTTCTTTTGTTTTTATTTTAATTTTTTGTGACCTGCTCATCACCAGGTCACAATTTTGAGACTTCATTTTGAGATTAGAGGCTTTATTTTGAGTCTAATGGATGCGAACTGGTCTAAAATTGTGACTATTGTCTCTATTAGAGACTGAGACTGCTTTCTGAGTTAGGGGGCGAGTCTATAATAGAGAAAAAAGTCACAATTTTAGACCAGATGCCATTCATTGAATTCGAATTAAAGCCTTTAGTCTCAAAATAAAGTCTTTAAATAGTGACCCGGTGATGAGCAGGTGTAGTATGCACATACATAACTGATACACACACACAATACACATTGCGCACAATATAACAAACATACAGACATACAAACATACACAATGCACATAGCACATAATGAAACATACTGACACACACACACGTATAATGTACACTGCACGCGCGCAAGGCACCACACACAAAGTGCAACATAAAACCAAATGTCTGGGCGCAGAACAGCGAGCTCATTACACAACAAGTGCAAGTACTTTTGGTGATTGACCGCTTAGCAAAAACACATAAGGCATTCCGGCATCAAATTGCTGTCATTGCATTTCGCCAATTTAAAGGCCAATAAATAAAACAAATACTAAGTGCATTATACCCTAATCATATTTTATTTAGTACCGTGTGAAATCAATGCGTGAGAAAGTATTTTAAACTTTGTGTTGATTTCCCATTGGTTAATTAAGAATTATGAATAAGTTTCCTCTGTGAGGAAATTAGTATATAAGAACAACATTTTTTAAAATAAAGTCAATGATAATTTACAAGCTTAACCGTTTGGACATTATTATTCATAAGAGCGGCCTGGTGGCCTACAACATATAGCGTGTCGCGCTTTGTACGATAAATGTTAGGAAAAAAAGGGTGACCTACAACACTAACATTACATGGCGATTCTGCCAAACTCCTTTAACTAAAGGAGTAGGACCATAATAATTTAAAAAGAGAAAAGAATTCTGAAATGAAAATTTTGAAAATTTAGAACAAATGACGGACACAAATCAAACGATCAGCAAAGCTGAGTTTGATCAAATTTTTTTGAAATACTCAAAGATTTTCGAGTACAAACCGCTAGAACCACCAGCAAATGCCCCAAATACGTACCGACACCAATTAATTCAGGCCCAAAGAAAAATTACGTTAGAACAATATAAAAAAAGAAAGGATCAGCAAAGCAGCAAATATAAAACATTTCAACAAAAAATTTCAGAAAAACCTAGAAGAAAATCACGAGCAGGTAAATCCGTAAAACACAGAAAAGCCCTGCGAGAGGTCTATCAGCTCATACATATAACGAATGGAGAAGAAAAGCATAAACATTTAGATAAGTTAAAACAACTAAAAAAATGTGCGTCCCAAGAAAGAACCAGCAGGGACCAACAGAAGTAATAAATAACAGCATATGTAAATGACAACGTAATAGCAAAAGAAGACCACAATATCACATATTTGATATACCTAATGTTAATTATTATAATAATATACGTTTTTTTATAAAAACTATGTAAAAATGTAGATTTCTAAATCAGTAGCTAATATAACAGTTTAAAATAAATATTATTACATGCTTAAAATAAGTACATGGACAAATTAAACAACATTTTATCCAATTTAAAAAAGAATCCAACTAGGACATATTCAGATACATATATTGAACATACAAAAAGTAAAATACAAGAGATTTGGGCAGACATTGTATTGCAAAATAAACAACATCAAATTGACGAAATACATCCGCTATTTCAAAACATAACTTCCAAAATTTATTCACTTCTAAAGAACAAAATGGCAAGCTTTGATATTTCAACTGCCTCAAAGATAATCCCCGAACTCGGAGGAGAACATTATCTTCTTACAAAATTTTTAGACACCATTGAGTTTTATGCAAATACACTCAATGATGCACAAAAGAATATGCTATTAAAATATATATTAGCAGGAAAAATTGCACAAAAAGTAAAAAACAGACTGTTAGCTGAAACAGAGCCAACTACTATTGATCAGCTCAAAGAAATCCTTGAAAAATTATATAAATTGAATAAAAATCCGCTGAAGCTACAAAACACGCTTAGTGTGATAAAACAAAATAACTTACCATTGCAAAATTTTGCATCGAAAATTGAGAGCATAACAGCCTCACTTAATGAAATTCAAATATCGCAGCAAGGCTCAGAATCTAAATCGATAATTATCAAGCTCAATGACCAATTGGCATTAAACGCTTTTAAAAATGGTGTAAATGAACCATTAAAATCAATTGTTTTCGCGGCTAGACCAAAGACTTTTTCTGAAGCACTGCAAACAGCTCAAGAAGCAGATGTACCGACTAACAACTCAAACATATATCGGACAAGAAATAACAATAATAATAGTTACAATAATAACTATAATAATAACACGCGTCAACCATTTAATACAAGAAATAATAACGGAAACAAAAGGTATGACGATCGCAACCGTGTTTCTAATAATACAAATAATAACAGAAATTATAATAACAACAATAGGAATTATAACAATAACAATAACAACAGAAGTTATAATAACAACAACAGAAATAATAATAATAACAGTAGAAATTATTCTAATGACAACGGAAACAACCGACGTCCACAAAATTCTGATCAGAACAGAACAAATACTAATAATCAAAGACATAATTCTCAGGAAAACTAGGACGTCCCCAGATAAAAGAAGCTGGGGCTATAACTAAAAAACTAAATACGTATAGTATAGCACAAAAAGATACAAATTACGTTATACTTAAATCAAGCACAATACGAAAACCAATAGCATTTTTAATAGACACAGGTGCAGACATTTCTATTATAAAAAAATCATCAATAGACAACAGTCTAATAACAAATTGTCAAGAATATAACATAAATGGACTTAGTAAAAATTTATTAACAACAAAGTCAAAAACTAAACTTTCACTTCAATCTGATGAACTTAATATTGAACATACATTTTATATTTTTGATAATATTAACATATCTACAGACGGAATTATAGGCAGAGATTTCTTGACTAAATATAATTGTAAAATAGATTACGAAACTTTCGTAATCACAATTATGTATGAAGAACAACAAATAATCTTGCCAATGTACATGAAACTCAGCACATTACCAAGTATTCATTTACCACACCGAACAGAAATTATAAAAGAAGTAGACGTTGATTTAAATGAAGACAGTTTAGTATGCGCTAGTGAAATAACACCAGGCATATTTATAGCTAACACAATAATTCCAAAGAAAGGTCACAAACATATAAAGTTCATAAATACAAATGTGTGTGACATAACAATTAAAGATATTCCTTTACACATACAACCAATAAAAAAATTTTCAATATTGAAATATGACACAAAATTTAATTCAAAACAACGAATAGATTTTATTAAAAATACTATAAATTTTGAAAACCTAGATCCAGAAGCAAAAGAATCCATAATAAATATTTGTATCAAATACAATGAAATATTTCATCTAAAAGGAGATATTTTAACAAAAAACAATTTTTATACACAGAATATTTCTGTACATGACAAAACTCCAGTTTATATAAAAAAAGATGTGAGTGTTTGAACTCAAGGTAGATGTGTAAGCTGTTAAATTTGCAGTATTTAGAAATATTAACCCCTATATAATACTTTACAATCTCGTTAATAATGGTTGTATCTTTAAAGGTATCATGGGCATTCAAGGGTTAAGTCAATCATACATATTTATCTTGTTTAATTTTTAAAATTTAATTTATTTTATTATTTATGTTGCAATAGTTAAAATAGGCTTATGATAGCTAAAATAAGAAACGTACACCTTTGATTCAATGCTGGTAAGTAGTCTGGAAAAAACGGCCAGCAGGCATAGCTTTAAGGTCGTTTTTAAACCACAATCTATCACACACAGCGCATGCGTATCCAAAGTCGTTTTCGATCATTTTTAATTTAAATTGTTTATGGGCATTAACATGGTTAAGATAATGCTCATATTGCAATTCAATGTTTTGGTAATTTGGTTGTTGTTGCTGTTGTAAATGTTGTTTTTGCTGTTGTTGTTGCTGCTGTAAATGTCCACGTAGCCTATTAATTTCTTTTTGGCGTTGAAGTTCTCGGTAGGCACGTTGATATCCAGCGTTTCTGGATCTTCTTAATGATTGCGATGTTCTCTACAATAACAATTAATATTAGTATTTGACCTGTAATTTATTTAGAAACATGAATATTACCTGCATTTCGGTTATATACCTCCAGTTTAAACGTTTAATTTATTGTTTTAAAGAACACCAATCAGCTGAGTTGTAGAAACACAAAGCGGTCAGCTGTTCAAAAGTAGAACCAACGCAAAGCGAATAAGGGAATTTCAATCAAAATTTAGAGAACACGCTGTGCTCTAATTCACTCAGCAAAGAACGTAGATAATGTACGTTCTTTGCACACAGTTTGTAAAAATTTGCGCCTAATTGCATGCAACTCAAAGGTGCAGGGTGCTCCCGATTAAATATAATTAATTTTGCTTTTTGTGTCAATACCAAAGAACGTAGATAATACCCAAGACAGACATGGGAGCTTATCTGCATTAACAGCCTTTATTGGCATTAACTCGTGCATTATTCTCTTCACTGCATTTCTATCTGGCAAAGCTGTCAAGTGGACAGGTGTATGTTCGGACAAATCAAACAGGTTTTTTGTTCCATCAAACCAAGAATGATAGAATACAAGATTGCGCAATCCCGTTGCGGATGAAATATCTTGAGAATAGGGGGAGAATAGTGGGAAGAGAATAATGAGCAATTTGCAATTTTTCAAGGAGAAATGAATTTTTTTGGTGCTTAAGTATAAAACTATGAATAATAGAAAGAATGCATCAAACCAAAATTTATTGAGTGGTACCGCTTCTGTTTCCGCGAAATTAAAATTAAAATCTCCACCCAAGATAAGTGAATGCCACTGAAAATTGTTTCCTAATTCCCGTGCACCAGCAAACCGATTAAACTGTGTCAATCTAAATTTAGAGAACACCCTATGCTTTAAGCCGCATAGTTTATAAAAATTATGCGCCTAATTGCTTTCTGGGTCAATATAGTACTAACACATACGTCAGACGGCACACGCATTTTCACACAGAGTCGTTCTTGACCAATCAAAAACGTCTTACTTTTTTTTATATGGAGTTTTTATGGTAGTATTAGCGTAAGAGATTTGCCCTACCGCGGCTATAGATGTTTACACATCAAAAACTACAGATTACCAAATGCACATGTTGAAGAGATTAACCAACAAGTTGACAAATTAATTAAAGAGGACATTGTTGAACATTCGACCAGTCCAAATAACTCACCATTATTAATTGTGCCAAAGAAAAGCACAAATGACGAAACTAAATGGAGATTAGTAGTTGACTACAGACAACTAAACAACAAAATTGTAAATGATAAATTCCCATTAACAAGACTAGAAGATGTGTTAGACAAATTAGGCAAAGCCAAATATTTTTCAACCTTGGACATGACCAGCTCATTCCATCAAATACCTTTAGATAAGCAATTTTATTTCTATGGTTGTTGCTGGTTAAATAAGCACTTCCACTCACCCGTTCTATCGCCAACTAATGCCGGTGTATGGAACAACATCTACCACATAGTTTCACATACACAGCTATACAAACACACTTCACCACCTACATACACCGGTGGACATTTAGGTTGATTCCCAGTCTGGAGAAATGGCTAGATAGGCGACATGGCGAAGTTGATTTCCGCCTAACCCAAATTCTTACGGGACATGGTTGTTTCAAGTCTTATTTGCACAGGTTCAAACACGACGATGACCCTTATTGCACGTTTTGTGCAAATCAGGTGGTCGAAGACGCCGAACACTGTTTTTTCGTCTGTCCGCGGTTTGCAATAGAAAGGGATGACTCGAAAACGAAGTTAGGGAAATCGCTTTCGGTTAAAAATCTAGTAGATACTATGCTCGAGTCCAAAGAAAATTGGTCTGTTGTTTGCAATTTAGTGAACAAAATCCTAATTAAACTGCTTCAAGCGGAGCAACTCCGCAGAAATTCATAGAAAGGCAATAGGCCGCTCCCCCTCCGCGAAGTAATACCTAACGGTAGTTCCACGGAGAGAGGGAAACAGAGCAGGGGTGGGTTTTTAGTGCGGTGAGCCGAAAGGCAAGTCCCACACTTCGGCTTTCAATGCTTTGTGCCACCTCTAGAAAAAAAAAAGAAAAAAAAACCTACATACACCGCAGATGTACTAAAAGCAGTAAAAAGCGACCGCGGGTAATGTGCGAGTAGGGTGCGTAATCTCCCGAATACGAATGAAAATCCAGCCAATAAAATGCTTTAAATGTCTAGAGTTTGGCCACCTTGCTAGAAATTGCAAGAGCGCGTTCGACATAATGAATGCGTGCTTTAACTGCGGAGAGACAAATCACAAAGCAGTAGAATGTAAAAAGGAAGTGAAATGCGCATTATGCTCAAGAAAAATCTTACCCCAAGTGAAGCACAGAACTGGTGGCAGAGTATGTCCCTACTATTTGGAGGTGTAAATAAAGCCCAAACACAATGAAACTGCTGCAACTAAATTTAAATCATTGCAAGGCTGCGCAAGGATGTGAGACTGAATGACATTGATGACATTTATCCGATTGGTGTCTTTTTGTACAAAATTAAAGTGAAAAATATTGCGTCAGCGAACGAAATGTTAAGAAATAAAAAATTAAAAAAATGGCATGAGAGCATTCAATTTGGTTGGCAATTTCTGATGTCAAAATAACCTCTGTACAGAGACTCACCCGACGTGACCAAGATAATGAGGCTAAAAGGGTTGCTACTTTATCTGTCAAGAGAGGTTTTGCCTCTAATGAACTTCCCGAAACCATACGTTTTAATTACACGGTACTTGAAGTTCAGTATTTCTAGCCCTTCTTAATACATTGCTTAAGAGCTAGTAAAAGGTGTCTTAAATGTGCAACCCAGGGAAATGTAAAGAGGGGTGTGTTAATACGAAATGCATAATTTGTGAAGAAGTAGATCACTTAGCGACGGAAAAGAAAAATTGGCCAAAATGGGCAAAAGAAGATGAGATACACAGAATTATAACAATTAAAAAAATGACCAGAAAAGAAGTAAATTCCAACTACAAACCTCTTACCACCAACCGGTTTAGTATATTATACCCGGATTCTGACTTCCCAGCAATAGGTCAACCCCAACAGTCTATAAGAAACAGAGATTTAGAGATTAATAAAATCCTTGTCCCAAACAGCTACCCACATATCGCAAATCAAGTGAATATATTCGGGCAAACAAAACAAACAGCAAGACTGATTTAATCAAAAACTCTCGCAGTTTAAAAAAGGCGAAGGAATAAGAGCATATGGCATAGCACTCAGGAACGATAACATGCATATCGTATCTGAAATCGAAAAACTAGTAACAGAAATTAGTTACGTTCGTTTACAATCTCCAACAGAAAATACCAAACAGCAAAATTCAGTGGAATTGTATTCTCTTCTCTCACAAAAGAAAAATATCCAAAACAGTAGGCGAACGCATGCAAATTGCAAAATGAAAAACATTGCATTAATGTTTTCTTGAAACATTTTACTAAGGAAACTTAACCAAACTAACATTTACTTGCTCCTAGCATTTTTAACACTCATATTTTATAATTTTTACATTACATTATGCAAATTGCAATCATCTGTTTTTGATCAGCTGTTTTGCTGTTGGCAAATTTTTGCCGGCAAAAATTTTTCCAGCAGATACTAACAGCTTCCCCTGAAATTGAAATGTCACTTCGCTCTCTCAATTTCCCCTACTTTGTTAGATTTTCGCGTACGCGAACGCTAAAAGCTGATAGTTTTCGAAAACTTTCAATAATTATCCGTACCCGAACTTACCTATTGTAAAGTTTGCTAAGGATGCATTTAATAAAATAGATTTCCTGCTGGAGTCCCTGCTTTCTCACATTTTGATGACAGACTTAAAAAATTCTGTCTGGATTTTGACCACAAATGTAATAGGAATACCCCTTTCTCAAAACTAGATCAGCATGAGGATTCTTCAACATAATGTTCGAAGTCTAAATAAAAATCTCAATCACTTAAAATACTATGTTAACAATTCCAACGTTGACATTTGTTGACATTTTAGTATAGTTAAAAAAATAGGAACGATGGCTACCGAGGAGTGGCCATTGGACTGCGAAATTCGATTAGATTCTGGTTAAATGAGCACTTCCGCTCCATCGCCAACCGACGCCGGCAGATGGCACAACACCGCATACACATCTACACAAACACACCTCCGTTTACATTTGACACATGATCTCACCACCTACACACATACACCAGCACACAATTGTAAACATAAACAAACCACTGTCACTCTATACGACACACACATACATGTACAAGAACATAAAAGCTTTCGTTTGTGAGCCCGTACGTACGTACCCAACTTCAATTCGACCTTCTCCAAATAAATTTTTGTAACGTTTTAAAAAACCGGTATTTTAATTTAAAGGTGAAAGTTGTGCGGATACAGTAAGTTCTTATATATATACAAAAGGTGAAAAGAACTCGTGTTCATGGTCCTTCTTCGCAAAAAGAAAGGCACCTATGGAAAATAAATATATAAAAAAATAAACAAAATTCGGGCGCGTATCGGTAAACAGTTATCAAAAATATCTTAAATATTATAATCGGGCGCGAAAAATAAAAAACAAAAATTTTTTAAATAATAAACAAACTTACAAACAATCAACAATTTCAACGAACTACAATAGCCAAGACCAGGACTAACAGGATTGCTGAAAACAGCGAGGGACACAAGAAAATATTTGGACACTACAGGAAGTTGAACAAAACCAAACTTATACCCAAAAATAAATCCTCCATATTTCCCCCGGAGACACAGTGAGTTGTATCGTTTCTTTATTTATGTACAAAAGTACATATGTACATACATAATTTCTCTAGCTTATTTTCGTGTTCTTAAACACACACAAAAAACATAAAAAAAAACCAAATAAAAAATTCAAGTACTTACTTGCAATATTTTCCCGGCAATACCCCTTCAAAAGAACATACAAAACGTGAAAAAAAACCATAAGATTTCGCGGTAATTTCAACACCCAATATATGTGTAACTGGCAGTAAAAAGTTAAAAATACATTTATATTTACATATTTATAAATATTTGCATTATATACTCAACAACATATTACATACAGTTCAAATTAGGCACCAACTATAGTTTCTTGCCTCCCGTCATAGCCAGAGTGATTAGAAAACAAGTGTACAAACACACAATAGCATCATACAATAAACATACCCACAAACATACAGATATTAGTACGGTCATCGCACACTCATTGTCAGCATTAAATATATGTAAGTATATATGTACACACAATTCGTATCAGCTGAATTCCAATTGCTAATTTCCCATTATCCCGTCCTTCGTTATTGCACGCTCGTATATACACAAACACTAACCATTGTAATCCGCCTACGTCTAACACTGCAATCATTAACGCACACACGCCCTTTTAACGAATAGACCGCTCAGTGCATATATTAGCACTGCAGTATTAAAGCACGTACATATCGCAAACTAACATTAGTGCGGGTCTAAAAAAAAAATAAAAAAAAAAAATTTTCAACTTAAATATCTCGGGTTCAACATAAACACTTTAAAACCCAAAAATAATATTTATAACAATAACAACAACAAAAATTATATTGAAATTACAAAAGAAAAACGTATTATAATCGTGGTTATTAAGAGTAATACGTACATACATAGCCCAGTAAATATACATATCTATTTTAAATATAATTCAACCTAAAATTTAAGTAGTTTAAATTTCTCATTAAAACAAAACCAATATCAAAATCCTTCTTGCATTTACAGGCAATCAGAAAATCCCTCATCGAAACAACAAAAAGTCAAATCACCCCAATTATTAGAAATACCAAAAATGGTTGATGACGAAAAACCCCAAGGCACACCTGCTACACGCTCGAGACAGGGTGCAAAAGCAAAAAAAAAAATAATGAAAATTCAGCCGCAAGATTTATTTCCGACAGTGACAGTATTATAAGATACTGCACTAGATTCTCTTCAGCCCCAATAGAAGATAACTCAGAATCAGTCCTGGAAATAAAAAATAGTAATCTTGATAACTTTTGGGCACGCCTTCAAGCGGCGTATAATATAATTGTCGAAACGGATGATTCCGATTTGCCCGACCACTTTAAATCTTCGAAAATTCGAAAACTGTCTTGACCAGTATGAAGAGACAAAAGCTATGATTTCAGATCTGCTTAAATTATTAAAACCAATTGCACCTACTCCACCCCCGCGAGTAGAGCTGCCCCCAACCACAATACATGAAGCAAGTTCAGGCATTTACCTCAAAGTGCCAGCATGTGACACAGAAATATTTCATGGAGGTTATGAACAATGGCCGTCCTTCCGGGACATGTTTACGGCCGTGTACATAAACCATCCAAAATTATCCCAGGCGCAAAAATTTTACCACCTCAGGTACAAAACAAAAGGTCAAGCAGGCGCTATAGTGAAACAATTCGCATTAAATAACGACAACTTTAACCTGGCTTGGTCGGCACTAAAAGAAAGATACGAAAATGAAAGAGTACTAGTTGACAATCAAGTAACGATTTTAATGAACTTGCCAAAGATTCAAAGAGAAACAAGCGAAGAATATATAAAATTACAGTCCACTGTCACAAACTGTCTATCAGTGTTAGCAACACAAAATATTCCCAGAGATAGCTGGGACCCAATTCTGGTCAATGTTTGCGCTGCAGCATTGCCAGGGAAATCGTTACTTTTATGGGAACAATCACTCTCATCCCGCAAAAGATGCCCGACGTGGCAACAAATGAAAGATTTTCCCACTACCCAGTACGAAGAGGGTAGATAAAAAAGCACCAAAAATTAAAAACACACAAACCGATCTCCATAAAGGCTTCACAAAACCCCAAGCCAGTAATTACAATTCTTATAACAGAAGCTTCAATAGATCGCAATCATATGTCTCAGATCAAAAGAAATTTGCGTCATGCGAATTGTGTATAGGAGGTCACCTTTTAAGATCGTGCGAGAGATTTAAAAACTTGTCAATAAATGAAAGAAATAATTTTATTCGAAATTTCAAATTATGCACAAATTGTTTTTCACATTCCCACATGCTAAAAGACTGTGAGAGCAAATTTAATTGCGTATTTTGCCACAAAGGGCACCACTCGGTTCAAAATCAGCAAATATACAAGCTTTTCATTCAGCAAATGAAAGCAAAATTCTTTTACCCACAGCACTCATCTCCATCGAACACCGAGGATAACTGTTTAAGCTCCGAGCATTAATTGATCAAGCCTCACAACGATCCTTTATTGCATCAAAGGTGCAAAACCGGCTAAAGCTGCCAGTAACAAATTCAAACTTTGAAATTTCGGGAATGGGTGGTAGAGTAACTCCAACCTCGAACAAAATCTGCTCATTAACCCTAATTTCCCCAAACGCGAGGATAAGAATAAAAGCACAAGCTATAGTTTTTTCGCAACTTACCAACATGCTTCCAAGCTATAAAATAAACAATATGGATCGACAAAGACTCGCACACCTCAAGTTAGCAGATCCCAACTGCCACACCCCCGCTCAAATAGATATTTTATTAGGCAGTGACCTAATCCCTCAAATTATGCTTGAAGGCATAGAAAAAATTTCAAATACTCTACTTGCCCAAAATACCATATTCAGTTGGATTTTAAGTGGCAAAATCACAGAAAGAATCTCTACTTTCACCACACAAGTGGAAGAGATTTCAAATGAATTTCTAAATATGCAATGAAAAAAATTTTGGGAGATAGAGGAACTCCCCCCATCCAAATAACAGTGCCAGAAGATCAGTATTGTGAAGATTTTTACAAAGCCACAACTACGAAATCAAAAAATGGTAGGTATGTCGTACGACTACCACTCAAGCCACAATTTCCATTCACGCTCGCATTAGGTCGCTCCCGAACCTCCGTATTGCAGCAGTTTCTAAGCATGGAAAAAACCCTCCTTAGAAAAAGTGAGCTCAAGCCACGATGGTGTCCTGGAAGAGTATATAAAGTTAGAACATATGAAGGAAGTAAACCCACATGAAAAAATATCCAATGGCAATTACCATTCATTTTACCTTCCCCATCATGCAGTAGTAAAGCCGGATAAAAAGACTACAAAGGTAAGAATAGTCTTCAATGCCTCAAAATGCACAAGTTCTGGCAATTCTTTAAATGACATTTTATATACGGGGCCCAAACTACAACCCGATTTAATGCTTCTGATACTCAGTTGGCGTATGTTCAAATATGTATTTAATGGAGATGTCGAAAAAATGTGTCGACAAATACTCATGCACAAAGACGATCAAGATTTTCAGCGCATCGTCTTCCGCAACTCCACTAACAGTCCAATACGCGACTATAAAATTAACCCAAGCTATTCAAACTCTCAATTCGGCAGGATTCCCACTAAAAAAGATAACTGCAAACCACCCCGAAATATTAAAAAATATTTGCAAGGAAAATTTATTGAATGCGAATTTTCTTAAATTTGAGAAAGAAAGTACCACAAAAACCCTGGGAATTCAATGGAATGCGATATCAGATCAATTATCATACACTCTTGAATCGATATCCGCAATTTCCTCAATAACTAAGAGACAAATACTGTCGTCTGTGGCAAAACTTTTCGACCCCGCAGGATGGCTTTCGCCAATTATGATACAAGCTAAAATCCTGATTCAAGAATTATGGCTATACGGAACAGACTGGGACGAGGAAGTCAAACCTCTGCGCTTAGTTAAATGGTCTCCGTTTGCGAGTAACGTAAACACTATTACGGAGATACAAATCCCCCGTTGGGTTAATTACTCTCCCTACAATAAAGTCGAAATGCACGGTTTTTGCGATGCCGCAGAAAAGGCATATTGCGCAACAATATATATGCGCACCCAAAACAATGGCACCATCTCCATCCATTTATTGGTAGTCAAAACTAAAGTAGCTTCTCTAAAAACACTCAGTCTACCACGACTTGAACTCTGTGGCGCGCTACTTCTCGAAAAATTAGCATCAACAGTGATCATCAATCAATCATTTAAACATGACCAGTGAAAAATTCTATCTATGGTCAGACTCCGAAATCGCCTGGTTAGAAAAACCTCCCCACACATGGAAAACATACGTTTCCAATCGCATATCCCAAATCCTTGATTTTGTAGGACCAGCCACTTGGCGGCATGTAGCTGATAATCCCGCTGATCTTGGCACAAGGGGCTGCAAACCCTTGCACCTTGCCACCACTCCACTTTGGTGGACAGGCCCCAACTGGTTAAAAGAATCTTCTGATTCTTGGCCAAAATCTCCGGCCCACAATGTTATTGCCCCAGAAAGTAGAAAAATTTAAACCTTTCACACCATATTGGATGACACTGACATCTTAGAGCGATTTTCTTCGTTTCCCCGAGCCCTCAGAGTAGTGGCATATGTGATGACGCCTCAAAAATAAAATCGAAAAAAAACCGAATTCTCCTAATACTACATTGACCCATGCAGATCTGCAAAAAGCAAAGATCTCGCTCATTACCTCCACCCAAATGCGCTATTTCAGCCGCGAAATCTCAACGCTAAGAGAATCAAAACCCATTGATAAAAAGAGCCCACTCTTAGTATTCACTCCATTTTTGGACACGAAGGGTATACTTCGTGCTAATGGACGACTAGAGAATTCAAACTTAACGTACAATGAACGCTACCCAATAATAATACCGGAAAAATCTCAATTTTCCTTATTATACATAAGATTCCTCCATTTACTTATGCTACACGCCGAACACCGCCTCATACAACAAATGGCGCGACAGGAATTCCACATTCCACGACTTCAGCCTCAAATCAAAAAGTGTTTATTTATGTGCAAATAAACAGAAGATGCGTAGGCAGATCATGGCAGCTCTTCCACCGGAACGCTGCAACTTCTCGCTCCCTTTTACTATTACTGGTGTTGATTTTGCTGGGCCTTTCAAGATAAAGGCTTCCATGTTAAGATCTTCCTCCATTACGAAGGGCTATGTGGACGTGTTTGTCTGCTTTACGACAAAAGCGGTGCACCTCGAGCTATGTTCTGATCTGACAACTGCAGCTTTTCTCGCGGCCTTTGCTCGTTTTGTCGGAAGGCGTGGATTTCCTTCGAAACTAATGAGTGACAGTGGGAAAACCTTTATTGGAGCCCAAAGAGCTACTGAGACAGAATTTGTTAAATTCATAGAGGAAGTCTCGCCAGAAACTGTTTAAAAATGCGCACCCCAAGGCCTTGACTGGCAATTCATACCAACGAGCTCTCCACATATGGGTGGACTTTGCGAATCAGCCGTAAAAAGCTTTAAATCACATTTTAAAAAGACCGCTGGTAATCACAAATTCAATTATGAAGAATTTACTATTTACTAGCCCGAATAGAAGCCGTTCTCAACTCAAGACCCCTCTCTGCACTCTCGCAAGATCCCTCCGATTTTACGACCCTCACTCCTGGGCATTTTCTTAGAGGAGCTCCACTTCTGGCCTTCCCCGAACCAGAGGAGCAATCCATATCCCTCATAAATCGATGGGAACGGATAAAAACCCTCCATCATGAATTTAGTCGCCTTTGGAAAGAAGATTATCTCAAAGATCTTCTTAAAAGATACAGATGGAAGAACGCTAAAAAGGAGCCTAAAGTCGTAGAATGTGTCCTCATTCACGATGAATGCCTTCCCCCTACCGAGTGGCGTCTCGCAAGAATTGAAAAGCTACATCGTGCATCTGATGGTCACATACGAGTAGTAGATTTGCGTACCCAAAACGGCATATTGACTCAACCGTTCGTTAAACTTTGCTTTACCGACCGAAAATAATTAAATTCATCTGATAAATTAATCTCTCACAAAATTCGCAAAACGTTAAAGAAAAATATAAAAATAATAAAATAAAGGAAATGCTTATCAAAATAAACTCATACCACAGTAAAGAACTAAACAAGAAAGAGTTTGCATGCTTAGATTCACCCTCACATACTACTAAAGTCGTTTTTTCTTTATTTATTTATTTATTTATTTAATTATTTATTTATTCAGTCTATGAACAGAAAGTTTCTTACAGACTATTTACAAAGTAATTAATAATTAAGATTTAAAAACCTAGATAGCTAAATTTAGAACATGAGAAAATACATTTTTTGGAATTGAAAAATCAAGTTGGATGGAACTCGAGAGCGAATTAAGTTCAATTAGCGCTCGAACAAGGGGAGCATTACGCGAATATTCTGTTTTAAATTTAACACCATAGAAAGGTAAAGAAATGCGAAGATTGCGTTGAGGGATGTTGAAATTAATTATTTCCAAAAGAAAAGAGCAGTCAATGTCACCAATGATGATATTACGAACAAAAGAAAGTGAGAGTACCGAATTTCTTGATTCCAAAGACTTAAGGTCAATCAAAAGCAAACGAGATTTATAAGAGGGAATTGGCTCATCAAAACACAATGAACGTAAGGCATATTTAAGAAAAACTTTTTGGACCCGTTCAATCCTAGTTATGTAACTTTTTTGACTAGGCCTCCAGATGAAGGTAGCATATTCCAAGTTGGAACGAACAAAAGCCGTATATAATAACATCAGAGTATACGGGTCAGAAAATTTGGAACTATTTCGCCTAACAAACCCTAAAACCGAGTAAGCTTTCGAAATAATATGACAAATATGCCTATTAAAAGAAAATTACTCGAAAAAATTACGCCAAGATCTTTAATTTCGTCCAAACTTTGTAAAAAAGAATGAGAAATCATATAAGACGTCGGCAAGATATTATGAGCTTTCGCATACGTGACTTTAAAGCACTTTTTTATATTTAAAGAGAGCTGAGAGTTAACACACCACTGATGTAAGCTGTCAATGTCATTTTGAAGCTGAAGCGCATCATCGCGTTTTTTAATTATCGAAAAAACTTTTAAGTCGTCGGCATAGAGCAAAAATTTTGCAAATCTAAAGCGGCTACTTATGTCATTAATAAACAAAACGAACAATAAGGGACCTAGTATACTCCCCTTGGGAACCCCAGAGGATGCAAAAAAAAAAACTCAGAAGAAACGCCGTCAATTGACACTACGCAAATTCTTTTGAATAAATAGGATTCAATCCATTTAAAAAAAACGGAATGAAAACCTATATGCGCCAACTTATAAATCAATAAAGAATGTGAAACTTTATCAAAAGCTTTTGAAAAGTCTGTATATACACAGTCAACCTGCGGGCCGGCAGAAAAAGATGCAATGCAATATTCATTAAATACTGCTAGATTCGAAACGGTAGATCGGTGAGGGACAAAACCTTGCTGGTTAGGCGAGATCAGACTCTTAGACGCAAAATACATTTTCTCTTTAATGATACTCTCAAAAAGTTTCGAAACAGTTGATAACTTTGATATGGGCCTATAATTACAAACGTTATTCTTGCTACCACTTTTGTGAATAGGGCTAATGAAAGTAAATTTCCAGTCATCAATGAAAACTCCAGATGTCAATGACAGATTAAAAATTATTTTTAAAGGAGAAATTAAAGCGGGGCAATTTTTTAACAAATGAACTGAAAGTCCCTCAATATCCGTTTTTGTAGATGGCCAATCACAACTCCACTAATGGGACTCCAGCAATCCGGTCCGCCGTAACCGTTCCAGGCAGAGCAACACCCCCAATCGCAGCCCCGCGATCCGCTTCCGCAACTGCTGTGGCAACTCCACCAGTGGCACCTCCTACCAGCAGCCGACACATTGCCACGCCTGGGTTAACGACACCGCAGACATCAGGAATGCCATCAACCGTCCGTGCGCCGAATGATAGCGACCAGGGACTTTTTCTTTGCGGTCTGTGTCATAGGAGCCACGCGTTGAGCGCCTGTTCAATTTTCCGGGGTCTCCAACCGGTCCATCGGCAGCAAGTGGCACGAGCACATGGGTACTGCCTGAATTGCCTTGCACTGTCCCATACCACAAGGGCATGTACGTCAATCAATCGCTGCCGCGTTTGCCATAGACTACACCATACGATGTTGCATGAGCTTCCGACAGCTACGCGACGCAATCACCAACCGCCTGAACCAGCCGCCCACCATCGACATCAATCTTCATGGCAAAGTATGCGTGGATATAGGCCACTGGCCTCTCAGTATCGCCAACCGTCGACCAATCGCACTTGACCACCGCATCATCGCCGCCCAACCGGGCTGGGAAACGTCGTGAAGACGTTGGAGCACCTGCAGCGCTTACTAAGCTATATATACGCCTAGCGGGGCCGGGATGGTTAACTGCGCACTTCCGCTCCATCGCCAACCGACGCCGGCAGATGGCACAACACCTACCGCATACACATCTACACAAACACACCTCCGTTTACATTTGACACATGCACCAGCACACAATTGTAAACATAAACAAACCACTGTCACTCTATACCACACACACATACATGTACAAGAACATAAAATCTTTCGTTTGTGAGCCCGTACGTACGTACCCAACTTCAATTCGACCTTCTCAAAATAAATTTGTATAACGTTTTAAAAAACTGGTGTTTTAAAATAAAGGTGAAAGTTGTGCGGATACAGTAAGTTCTTATATATATTACTTACTTACTTAATTAGCGCAACAACCGCCTAAGCGATTTTGGCCGAGGTCAACAAAGCACGCCAGCTGTCCCTATCTTTTGCTAACTGGCGCCAATTGGAAATCCCAAGTATAGCCAAGTCTTTTTCCTCTTGGTCTTTCCAACGCAGAGGAGGTCTTCCTTTTCCTCTGCTACCACCAGCGGGTACCGTCAAAAACTCATCGTTCCATCGTACACGGTATTCGCCGTCGCAAAGACGCAAAGGTCCATAAATCTTTCGAAAAATCTTTCTCTCGAACACTCCAAGAGCTCTCTCATCTGATGTTGTCATCGTCCATGCTTCTGCGCCATACAATAGGACGGGCATGATGAGAGACTTATAGAGTATGGTTTTTGTCTGTCGAGAGAGGACTTTACTGTGCAATTGCCTACTCAGTCCGAAGTAGCACTTGTTGCCAAGAGAGATTCTCCGTTGGATTTCAAGGCTGACGCTGTTATTGGTGTTAATGCTGGTTCCTAAGTAAACGAAGTCCTCTACTTTTTCGAAGTTATAACTATCAACAGTGATGTTTGATCCCAGTCGTGAATGTGCCGACTGTCTATTTGATGACAGGAGATACTTCGTCTTGCCCTCGTTCACCTCCAGACCCATTCGCTTCGCTTCTCTATCCAGTTTGGAGAAGGCAGAACTAACTGCGCGGTTGTTAAGACCGATGATATCAATGTCATCGGCGTACGCCAGCAATTGCACACTCTTATAAAAGATGGTGCCTGACCGATTAAGTTCTGCGGCTCGAATTATCTTCTCCAGCACCAGGTTAAAGAAATCGCACGACAAAGAGTCACCCTGCCTGAAACCTCGTTTGGTATAAAACGGCTCGGAGAGGTCCTTCCCGATTCTGACGGGGCTGGTGGTGTTGCTCCACGTAATTTTACATAGCCGTATAAGTTTTGCCGGGATACCAAATTCAGACATTGCGGCATATAGGAAGCTTCTTGTCGTGCTGTCGAAGGCGGCTTTGAATTCAACAAAAAGATGGTGTGTGTCGATTCTTCTTTCTCGGGTCTTTTCCAAGATCTGGCGTATTGTGAATTTCTGGTCGGGGGTGGATTTACCAGGTCTAAAGCCACACTGATAAGGTCCAATCAGTTCATTGACGGTGGGCTTAAGTATTTCACACAATACACTCGACAGAACCTTATATGCGATGTTAAGAAGACTAATCCCGCGATAATTGGCACAGACTGCAGGATCACCCTTTTTGTGGATTGGGCAGAGCACACTTAAGTTCCAATCAGTAGGCATGCGTTCTTCCGACCATATTCTAGAGATGGGCTCGTGCATGCACTTAACCAGCTCCTCTCCGCCGTACTTAAATAACTCAGCTGGTAACCCATCGGCCCCGGGGCTTTGTTGTTCTTCAGCCGTGCTATCGCTTTCCGAATTTCGTCACAGTCGGGTGATGGTACATCGCGTCCATCATCATTGATTGGGGATTCGGGTTCAACATCTCCAGGGTTGCAGTTGCTTCCATTAAGCAGTGTGGAGAAGTGCTCCCTCCATAATTTAAGTATGCTGTGGACATCAGTCACCATGTCGCCGTTTTCATTCTTACATGAATTCGCCCCGGTCTTAAAACCTTCTGTAAGCCGTCGAACTTTTTGAAAAAATTTCCTGTCGGCCAGCATCTCAAGCTCTTCGCACTCACGCATTTCGCCCTCTTTTTTTTTCTCACGAAAAATGCGTCTTGCTTCCTTCTTCAACTCACGATAACGCTCCCGCACAGCTCGCGTTGCGCCCGATCGCAGTGTGGCCCTGTAGGCAGCGTCTTTACAATCTGTAGCGGCGCGACATTCCTCGTCATACCAGTTGTTCTTTCGGGCTCGCTGAAATCCGATGGATTCTTCAGCGGCGGTATGTAGACAGCGAGAAATATGGTTCCACTGGTCGGAAATATCGTTCTGTTGATTATTGCTCTCAGAGAGCAGGAGTGCAAGGCGAGTGGCGAAGTGGGTAGCTGTCTGTTGCGATTGCAGCTTTCCGACGTCGAGCTTTCCTTGTGTCCATTTGCGCGCGCATTTAGGACACTGGAAGCATTCCTTCCGTCTATCACAACGTGGTCGATTTGGTTTCGTGTCTTACCATCTGAAGACAGCCACGTAGCGTGGTGAATCTTCTTATGCTAAAACCTGGTACTACAGACTACCATGTTTCGGGCCCCGGCGAAGTCGATCAGTCTCAATCCGTTATCGGACGTTTCGTCGTGGAGACTGAATTTTCCGACTGTAGTAGATGTCGCAAGGGCCTATCACTTGTTTCCCTTGCCCCGTCCATCGCATCTCTTGGATGGCGGTGATGCCAGCCTTTGCTCTGCTGAGGACATCAACCAGCCGGGCAGAGGCACCTTCTTAATTAAGGGTTCGGACATTCCAGGTGCATGCCCTCAAATCATTGTCCTTTAAACGTTTGCTGTGGTCGTCATCAAAAAAGGGGGTTCCCATCCGAGGCTTTGTTTTGTTTATCATTGGATGTTGGTTTTTACGTGGCGGGTTCCAAGCCCTGCGCACAACCCATTGCTGGGGGTTGAAATTTTATATTCATTTATATAGCGAGCCGCTTGCTCCAAGAGAGACGCCCGCTTGCAGCCGCACCTCCTGGTGAACAGACGCTGCGGACTTAAGTGGACCCTTAAACCGACTGTCTGAGTGGCTCCGCTAAAGCTCCCTCTCTATTAGCCGTGACCCATGGCTCCACACGGGTTGGTTACCGTATCTCGCACATGGGTTGCTCACGTTGCCCAGGGTGCACGAACGTGGACGTTAGAGTAGGGATTGAGTACAGCCGTGCAACTGTAACCGCATACCCAGTAGCACCACTGCACCCCATTACACCCCTATATATATACAAAAGGTGAAAAGAACTCGTGTTCAAATTCAAAAGTATTACTTTCATAACATGGGTGCATTCAAGGAAGATATTTCTAAACTGTTTGAGGCCATGGAGGTTCATCGCAATGTTCTAATTTTAGGAGGCAGTCTTTTGAATGGGTTGACTCATGTGATTCCAGCAGAGGCCAGTGGTTGAAAAAGATGATCAATAATACTAACTTTGCTTGCCTTAACAATGGGGCTATAACGTTTAAAACAAGCTTATTGGCTACATCAGGGTCCAGTAGTGCGATTCAGTAACTTTTTTAACAACACTCGAAGTTGCCAAATCAGCTAAACAACAGAAGTTAACAATACTGGTATTCAGTAACTCTTTTTTTGACAACATACGTTATTGTAAAATCAGCTGTGTTGTTAAGCTAGCGGCATTTAGTTTTGTGTTGTTAGAAACGCGATAGTTAATTTATTTTCATATACTTACATGTTTTGTTATTTTTTTTTATAAATTCGTAGTTCCATCTTTTAAGTAAATCGATTAAATTAACATGACTGTTTTATTAAAAACGTTTATATTTTATTAAAGCAATGAATGTTAAATGTACATATATATAAGTATATAAGTGAAATATACGCATTTGCAACATAAACAGAAACATTTTATAAACTTTATTAATTATTATTTATATTCCATTGGCAAGCTTTCTGCCACAGAGAGGCCCTCTAAATACTGGCTTCCTATCAATTCCCGCATCCGCTCATCCAGCAACGCAAACGGACACACAGTCCACCCAAGGAAAGTATTGTGGCTCCTCTTACATTACTTCAAAAAAATATTTTGCCTCAACCCCAACCAATTGAGCTAATTAATCTTTTGTCTCCTGTCCCTCCGCCTCAGGGCCCGTCTTCTTAAACATCATCAAGAGCTATCTGCACTCGCGCTTCTTCCTCTAATAAAAGCAATTCTGATCATGAGAACTTACAGGCATCTTCATCTGAGGTGGGTCCATCACCGCCTCAATCGCTTCCACCATCCCAATCTGCTCCTATTGTTGCAAAAACTGTAGCACCATTGGATGAGGCTGACTGCTCTGCAAAGAAGCTGGTTGTGGTTCCTTTGAGAAAATCGATTTTTGTTTCTAGATTTGCTAGGGACACCTCTTTAGTTGATATTAAGTTTTACATTTCATCATAAATTAAGACTTGTAACTTAGCAATCCGAAAATTTAACTTTAAATATGAACGTAACGTATCATCTTTTAAAATTGATGTGGCACCTGAAGTTTTTGATACTTTGCTTAACAATTGGCCAACCGGGGCATTTGTTCGCGAATTTGAATACAAGCCACATAAAAATAAAAATAAAATAAATAACTTAGCTTAAATTCCTAATCGTGACAATGAGCCAAAAAACTAATTTTAAATTCTACTTTAAGTATTTTCTACCAAAACGTTAGAGGTTTAAATACTAAATTGAACGATTTATATTTAAAAGGCTTAGACTGTGACTATAACGTAATTTGCTTTACTTAAACCATTCTGGATCTTGTTTTTGTTGATGACGTATCTAAGTCATCTATGAAGATGTGCGAACCCTTGGTTATTCCAGAGGACTCTTATCACACTGCGATTGAGGTAAATTACGAAGTTATTGGTGATTTTGGAAATAATGTTGATAAATCAAGTAGCTCAAACGCTCGTTTTATTTTCGCGAAAGCCAATTTCAAGAAATTAGATCGAGAATTATCAAAATTATCATGGCCGACGTATAAAGATGATGTTGAACGCTGCGTCCAGCATTTTAATAACACTATATTTAGCTTATTTCAAAAGTTTGTACCAAAACGGGTTTGCGTACAAAAGGAGCAATCACAACCTTGGTTTACTAAAGAACTAAAAAATTTAAAAAATAAAAAGTCGCGAACGTT
Source organism: Philophylla caesio (assembly GCA_963971545.1). Classification (NCBI taxonomy): domain Eukaryota; kingdom Metazoa; phylum Arthropoda; class Insecta; order Diptera; family Tephritidae; genus Philophylla; species Philophylla caesio. The sequence goes on from OZ020607.1 coordinate 89,351,412, forward strand.
TAAATTGTACAAAAAAACTGGTTTGCACACTAACTATATTAAATACTCAGTTATCCGACACGCTTATTTTGAATTAAATAAAAAATGCTACAGATCTTATTTGTGTAAAGTTAAAAGGAATCTAATAAAAAACCCTGAATCATTTTATGACTTCGTTAACTCTAGGCGCAGAGTGACTAGTTTTCCGTCTGCTATGAAATATCAAAATACCGTTTCTTGTGACTCCCAATCAATTTCCAACATGTTTGCCCAATTCTGCAGGTCAAACTACTCCATTAACTCGCCTCTGAGCAAACCATATCCATATAAACTCTGTTCCCTCACCTCTGCTATTATTCCGCAGATATCTTCCGAGGAAGTATTTTATTATTTGAGTAACTTAAAAGAATCATTTAAGGCTGGCCCCGATTCGATCCCGACGTGTTTCCTCATAAACTGTGCTAAACATATTTATGTGCCCTTAACTAATTTATTTAAACTTTCTCTTAAGCTTGGGATTTTCCCTTCAGCTTGGAAAGAATCATTCATTATACCCCTTTATAAGACCGGGAGTAGGTCCTCTATAGAAAATTACCGCGGTATAGCTAAGCTTTCTGCTATTCCTTAATTATTCGAAGCTATTGTTGTTGACCATTTAACGTATTCCATATTTATTTATTTATTTATTTATTTATTTATTTATTTATTTGCTTTCAGTCTACAAAGAAATTTCTTACAGACTAATTGATAAATTTAATTAAATAAAGCGAGTAAACTTAATTTAAACCTGTATAAGTTAACATTAAAATCAATATCATTATTGTAGGTATTACATAAACGCAGGCATCTAGCTATCGGCTCGTTATATGAGTAATTGTTCTTATGAAAATGTTCTACAAATAAGCGCTTGTTCCTAAGATCTCTTTCAGAATTATACATAGTGAGAAAGTTACTAAGTTGTTGGCAATTTATGCTACCATTAATTAATTTGTAAACGAAGGTTAATGAAAGACAAATTCTTCTCTCGTGGAGAGATTGCAGACCAAGCAGTTTCCTTCTACCAATATATGAAGGAGGACCATCTTGCCAGTGCAACTTCAAAAAAGCAAATTTCGTAAATACCCTTTGGACTTTTTCAATCTTATTTGAGTGGATCCAATAGTAGGGATTCCATACCAAAGCACAATATTCCAAGCGACTTCTTACTAATGAAATGTAAAGAGATTTTAAAGTATTGGGGTCCTTGAAGTCTTCAGAATTTCTTCGTATGAACCCAAGCATAGCGAATGACTTAGAGACAATGTAATCAATATGTTTTGAAAATGAAAGTTTCGAATCAAAAATAACCCCCAGATCCTTTACTTCATAGCTACGTTTGAGAGAACAATGGCCTAGAACATAACTATAAAGAATACTCTCAGGCTTCTTAGAATAAGTCACAACGCAACATTTATCAATATTAAGGTATAAATGGTTGTTGATACACCATTTCTCAAATTCAATAAGATCGGCTTGAAGATTGATACAATCTCCCAAATGACGTACTTTCAGGAACAGCTTAACGTCGTCGGCAAACATTAAACATTTAGAAAACTTAAAACAGTTTGGCAAATCGTTTATAAAAATTAGAAATAGCAGCGGACCGAGGTGAGTCCCTTGGGGTATGCCTGGCCATGCGTCAACTAAAATTGTTGACTCAAATGAGTCAACTTTAACAACAAGCTTACGACCATTCAGGAAACTGAAGAAAAAATCAAGGAGCTTCCCACTTATACCATAACTACATAGTTTATCCAAGAGGATCGTATGGTTAACTTTATCGAACGCTTTAGAAAAGTCCGTATAAAGAACGTCCATTTGAGCTTGTTGCTCCAGAGAGCTTATTATATTATTGGTAATAAGAGTCAGGTTGGTTTCTGTCGACCTACCCGGAAAAAACCCATGCTGGTATATTGAAATGGCACTGTGGACGTGTTCAAATAATTTATTATTGATTATAAAGTCAAACAATTTCGCCAGCGTGCTTTGTTTGACAATAGGCCTATAATTGTTAATATCATTACGATCGCCAGATTTGAATATAGGGACTATGGAGCATAGTTTCCAAAAATGGAGATAAATTCCATTATTCAGACAATTTTGGAAAAGGAAAGCAACTGGTTTAGCTACTTCCTCTGAAAAACTTTTGAAAAATATTGGGGAGAGTCCTTCTACGTCAACTTTCGGACTAGATTTTAAATTTGAGATTGCAGATAGTACGTCATCCGCAGATATATCAAGGCAATTCAAGGTATTTGCTGAAGGGAAACTATTGTTAATGAATGGCGTATCATACTTAACATACACTTTTTGAAAGAATTTTGCAAAAAGATTACACGAATCCAACACATTATCGGACACTGTACCATCAAACTCGAGGGTAGATGGAAGACCAGTAATTGTCCTTCTACAATTAACATAGTGCCAAAAACCAGAGGGGTTGTATTTTAATTTCGATTCAACATTTAGTACATATTGCCTAAACAGAAAATTATGTAAACAGTCAAACTGTTTTCTCAAGTTAATGAAATTAAGACGATCAATTTCATTGTTGCTTGCTTTAAACTTCTTAAATGCTTTATTTTTAACATTTTTTAAATGGCAAAGCCTTCGATTAAACCAAGGTGGTTTGTTCTTCATCGTCGAGTGTCTCATTGGGACAAAGTTATGGATGGCTTCGGCAAATTTCTGTCGCATGACGCCATATGAGGAAATTAGATAATGTGACTGCATTAATAACTTCCAATCAATATTATTCAGAAAGTCCTTGATTGCAATATGATTTGCCTTGGAGTAATCGTATTCCAGCTTGATGTCAGCTGTTGCACTGGCAAACTTATAGAATGTAAACTTTAGGACAAGCGCCTTGTGGTGAATACTATTTATTAACATTGGTGCTAGACATTCATCGCAATTGACCTTCAAATCGTGAGTTGCAAATATAAGATCTAAAGTTTACACACAGTTACACTGGTTCAGGCCATTAGAAAACAGTGTACTTATGACTTGCAAATCTATATCAGATTTAACATTAGATGGTAAAAGACTATTTTCAGATCTAAACCAAGAGATGTTAGGTAAATTGAAGTAACCAAGGAAAATAATCTCGTCACTATCCTTAAAATTATTAACAATAAAGTTAAAATTATCCAAGTGATTTTGGTAGATATTGATACCACTGCTCGGTGGAATATAAGATAATAAAAATATAACAGACCTATTACCAAATTTAACCTTAACAAAAATCTGTTCAATCTGCTTATCAACAATAATTAAACTAATAATATTACTACATAAGTCGCTCTCACCGCAAAAAGAACACCGCCACCTCTTTCCAGGCCCGATGCTTTCGGGCAGCGATCAGTGCGATACACAATGTAGTAGTCATCAAAAAATTGATAATATGGCATCATTTAGCCAAGTTTCCGTAATAGCAATAAAATCGTATTCATGCAAAGATAGTTCACGACGAAACTGTAAAGATTTTGTACGCATACCGCTTACATTCTGGTAATACAATGTATAATTAGTAACTGGCGCATTAGCATTGAGGTTGGGAGTTGAATCCGCACTCATGTGGTTGGCGTTGACTCTATGGGCTTTGGAAAAAACTTGAAGGGGCGCACTTCAACATTGGATGGCCAGATATTCGGATCGAGTAATTTATTATAATGCAAAGACGGTATCCCCAATTTAAAATTTACTCTTTTCAGTGTTTCAATAACTGTACCACTTTTTATAAGTTTAAAGCAAGAAAGCAAAGACTTGTCAATACATGTATGTTTGGAAACATATTCGACAATATTCCCCGATGAAACTGAAGGCTTAAAGGAGGACAGATGAACCCACTTTAAGCGAATATCGACGTCCAGTTCCGCATTAGAATTACATCCAACAGCAAGAGGCTGACGTTTTCTTATCTTTTTGGCACCAATGTTATTGTTGCGAATACCATTTGACGAGTTGTTAACAGCAACCGCTCCAAGTTTGGAGCCAGTATCAACAACAGAGTGCACTTTCATTCTCCTAGGTGAAATAATTTTATAATTCTGAGCATTGTCTAAAGAGTTATTAACAGCAGCATCACAATAATTCACGTCGACTTCAACAGCAGCGGCAGCTGCTCCAGTATTATCGCCGCCAGTATACAAAAGACGGTTAGGGACAGCACAAGCAGTAGGAGTATAAATGTGAGCGGGAGCAGCAGCGGTAGAGGCGGCAGCAGCTTCGGCATACGAGAGAGCATAAGAGTTCCCGCTATCAATCATGCGGTTAAGCTCAGCATTAGAGCGCGTTAATGTTTTGTTTTTATCAATTACACATGTAGCGATGTTTTTACCAACTGTTTTATTGTTAATTGTTAGTATTAGTTGAGCGATCTCCGCTTTTAAGTCTTTAATGTCGCTAACAGCAACAATATTAAAGTCACACATTGTTTTTTGCATAGAGCTCAGTTGAGCTTGCAGGTCGTTGACTTTAGCAAGCAATTGATTTTTTTCGTCAAGAGCCGAATTAAGCATAGATAGAATCCGAACGTTATCAGCCTTAACTGCAGCAATTTCACTTAGCATTGATTTCAACATTTCGTTCACTGTACATTGCTCATTGTACTTATCTTCATTGTTTTGTTGTTCATTGCCTTTATGCTGTGCTCCACCCAGTGAGCCATCACTCAGCGAATCCATATTATTAGCGATATTTAAAGATTTTTCATTACCAGCCAGTACGTTGATTTGGTTGAGAGAAGGCGGTGAGCGAATGGAACCGCGGCGCACACTGGTACACGCTTTACAATAGAACGGCTTGCAAGATTTATTCAAAAAATCAAGGTCAGCCTGCAAAATATTTACACAGGGTAAATGAAAAATTTCACGGCACTTAGCACATTGCGTGTTGGGTTGTAGACGATTAACTTTTTGCCCACACACGCACGGCATTGTAGAATTAAGTGACCAAGCAAAAACAGCAACACAGTTTTTCACTTTAGCACATACAAGTAAAAGACAAGATCGAGCGCTAATAAACACGTCTGAACAGCACGGATGTCTACGGATGTCTACAATTTCTAGCACACAACATGGGTTCTCTAAAGGTAAATCTACCGTTACAAACTTGCTTGAGTTCAGAACTCATGTTTCAAATGGATTCAGAGAATTTATGCACACTGATGTTATATACACTGATTTTAGTAAAGCATTCGACAGAGTAAGTCACTATTTACTGATCCATAAACTTGATCTCCTTGGTTTTCAACCTAATCTCCTTCGTTGGATGGATTCTTACCTCATTGACAGAACACAACGAGTTCTTTTTAAAAATAGTTCCTCAAACATTATTCATGTTTCTTCAGGGGTCCCGCAAGGAAGTCACCTTGGTCCGATTCTGTTTTTACTTTTTATAAATGACTTACCTTCTGTAATAAATTATTCAAAAATTTTATTGTATGCTGATGATGTAAAGCTTTTTAGATCGTATCATTCTGTTGAGGAAAGGTCCTTACTACAAGCGGATTTAAATAGCATGACTAACTGGTGTGAAATAAATTACATGCCACTATACCTTAAAAAATGTAAAGTAATATGCTTTTCTCACAGAGCAGTTCAACCAGCTTCTTATGAAATATGTAACCATAACCTCGAACAAGTGTTTAACTTTGTTGATCTTGGAATTACAATGGACCCGACATTTAATTTTAAACTTCACATAAATGTTACAGTTAACAAAGCCAAGGGTGTTTTTGCATTTGTAAAACGGTGGTCAAAAGAATTCAATGACCCTTACATCACGAAGGCTTTATTCACAACGTTAGTGAGGCCCATACTGGAATATGGATCTGTTGTTTGGAACCCGCACTATCAAGCGCTTTTTTTTAAGGAATTTTCGTTGGGATTCTCAGTACAACCTGCCGCCATATATAAGTCGTTTAAAACTCATTAATCTTCCTACACTTGCTAGTCGCAGAGAAATGCTAGGCATTGTATTTTTGGTCAAGTTACTGACAGGCTTGATCTCTAGCCCATCTCTTCTTAGCGAAATAAAACTAAACGTTCCCTCCAGAGTTTCAAGGCATTTCCGGCCTCTATTTCTGAAGCCATTGAGTTAAATGAGCCACTCCGTAGTTTGTGTCAGGATTTTAACACTCACTCCGGTGCTTTTGATATTTCAGACTCACTTTTTTACATAAAGAAAACTATACTCAATCCTCTCAATAATTAATACATACATACATATACATATATAACTATTCGATCAGCTGATGAGCATTTGTTCTGTAGCTGAACAGTTTTAGATCTCGACACTTAACAAACCTCTGCGCAAAATATATGAAAAAAAACAAAAATTTTTTTTTATATATCCGTGCGTCATGCGGATGCGCCCCTCGCGTCGGTCGGGCGGGTATGGAGGGATAAAACCGCGCAGCTCTTTATTAGTAAATTCCAATTTCACCGGGTTATTACTTTGCGTGCGAAATTGGTCGGCAGACTTTAGACAGCCTCCGATGACATTCAGTATGGAAGCCTTCTCCTTCCACTTCTTTTCCAGCTCCATCCTGCCGATTAAACTTTCCGCTGGCTATCCCCGGATTCTCTGGGAAGAAATTCGTCATCCCACTCAGCTGCTCCATGGAGACATGGCTCCTCATTGCTGATTGGCTTGTTGAGGCCATTCTGAAAATAGAAAAAGAAAAGTAAATAAACTATTTAATAACTTTATTTAAGTATACTTGATTTTGGTTTGCTGAATTTGCGCTCCAACTGTTGGCCGGATGAATTGCAATGTTTTTTTTTTTAATTCCTTTTTGTTTAGTATGAGTTATTGAATCGCACAATCGCTATTGCAAACCACAAATCTTTTTAGTTAACAACACGTTAAGTGTGTTGTTAAAAGTTACTGAAGTACTGAACTTATTTTCCACAAACGCTGGTACTCCGATAAATAGGAGGTTATACAATGCCAACTAGGTGGTAGTCACCATTAACTGATAGTCTTATACTTGATGAAGATAAAACCTAAAATTGTTTAGTTTCTACCGAAAAATAAATTACTGACAGCCCTTAGTAGTAGAGGTGGGTAACTCAGCACTGAGTTGAGTCACTGAGCTGACTCTTAGCGATGAGCCGCTTGCTCAGGCTCACTTCCCAAAAAAATTGTGACTCAGTAGCTCAGTTATAAATTTCAGCCATTTTACTGAGCGGCGAGTCGATGAGTGTGTCAGCACTGAGAATCAAATATGAGCTGATACGAAGCTCTTTGTTTTGTGGACAGACACTCTGTAAGAAATGGCATTTGGGAGTGTTTTATTGCATTTTTGGATATTTTGCAGTTTTTCGCCACCTTTGAGGTATGCAACAGTATAAATGTAATCGCAATAAAAAAAAGAATATGAAATCAACAAGACAACAATTATAAAATACGAGAAATTCAAATTTTGCAAATAATAGTAAAAATAAATGAGATAAACATAAGGTTTTACGGACACCTTTTAAAATATAACTCAATATTTGCATGTAAATCACTAAAGTACGGGTATTTAATTTGTTTCTCACGGTAAAGATTTCAACACGTATTTCGCCAAATAATAACATTAACTAGCTTTTTTAGTGAAATAAAAATGCTATGATTCTGAGAGCCTTTTTGCGTGCCAGCCCATAATTGGGATTTGATTCCAGCCCAAAACCTATGAGACAAAAGAGGATAGTTGCATATCATATTATCTATGGCGAGAATAAAGAATGACAGAAAATAAGAACTAGCACGAAAATGCTTCCTTCAGGCGTGTTGTCACTGGTGGGTAACTCAGCACTGAGTTGAGTTACTGAGCTGACTCTTAGCGATGAGCCGCTCGCTCAGGCTCACTTCACAAAAAAATGTGACTCAGTAGCTCAGTTATAAATTTCAGCCATTTTACTGAGCGGCGAGTCGATGAGTGCGTCAGCACTGAGAATCAAATATGAGCTGATACGAAGCTCTTTGTTTTGTGGACAGGCACTCTGTAAGAAATGACATTTGGGAGTGTTTTATTGCATTTTTGGAGATTTTGCAGTTTTTTCGCCACCTTTGAGGTATGCAACAGTATAAATGTAATCGCAATAAAAATAAGAATATGAAATCAACAAGACAACAATTATAAAATACGAGAAATTCAAATTTTGCAAAAATGTTTAATAACAGATTTTAAACATGCATAAAACAAATAATTGTAAAAATAAATGTGTTGAACATAAGGTTTTACGGACACCTTTTATAATATAACTCAATATTTGCATGTAAATCACTAAAATACGAGTATTTAATTTGTTTCTCAAGTTAAAGATTTCAACACGTATTTCGCCAAATAATAACATTAACTAGCTTTTTTAGCCAAATAAAAATGCTATGATTCTGAGAGCCTTTTTTCGTGCCAGCCCATGATTGGGATTTGATTCCAGCCCAAAACCTATGAGGCAAAAGATAAGAGTTGCATACCATATTATCTATGGAGAGAATAAAGAATGACAGAAAATAAGAACTAGCACGAAAATGCTTACTTTAGGCGTGTTGTCACTTTAATTGTCCTACATGCACCTCTCCACGATAACAGTGATGCCGTAGTTGTAAAGAGCGACACAATTATGAAATGAGTCGTAACTCAATTGCAAGATTAATATAGAAGAGATTGCGCCGACAGCTAACAAAAATAATTTACGATCTGCACATGTACACCTGCAATAACGTATTCTCATTTTAATTGGAGAATAGCTTTATAAGTTCGAATAATATAATAAAATCGCGTTGCACTTCACAAAAAACTTTATTTATATCTTTAAAATTATAAAACACCAAATATTCACTTCACTCGTGCTGAATGCCAATATCGTAAAGCAAAAAAAGTAACGGACCTGCGCAACGCGCAATCTCTTATTTATCAATCTTGACTCAATTGTGCTACCTCACTGAGCTGACTCACTTAATTAAACAAGAGTCATTGAGTCAACTCGCGAAAATTAGCTGGCTTACCCACCCCTACTTAGCAGTACCACTCATGAGGCGGTATTAAACAAACTGAGTCGACATTTTCTAATCAAATTAAAAAAGCTACTTTTGTATTTAAAAAAAAACGTACTTAATATTCAGCTACGTGTTATAGACTAGCGAAAAATTTTACTACGCGGCAGCACCAGTTTACCTTTGACAGCCAGCGGCAATCACAGCCAATGTCAACTATTCAAGCTCTTTATTTCGACAAAGCCATTTTATACTTCGGAGAAGACACAAACTCTAGTATCTTATAGACATTTTTGATGTGTAAACATCTATAGCCGCGGTAGGGCAAATATCTTACGCTAATATTACCATAAAAACTCCATATAAAAAAAAGTAAGACGTTTTTGATTGGTCAAGAACGACTCTGTGTGAAAATGCGTGTGCCGTCTGACGTATGTGTTAGTACTATATTGACCCAGAAAGCAAAATCAATTATCTCTGTGTTGCATGCAATTAGGCGCATAATTTTTATAAACTATGCGGCTTAAAGCATAGGGTGTTCTCTAAATTTAGATTGACACAGTTTAATCGGTTTGCTGGTGCACGGGAATTAGGAAACAATTTTCAGTGGCATTCACTTATCTTGGGTGGAGATTTTAATTTTAATTTCGCGGAAACAGAAGCGGTACCACTCAATAAATTTTGGTTTGATGCATTCTTTCTATTATTCATAGTTTTATACTTAAGCACCAAAAAAATTCATTTCTCCTTGAAAAATTGCAAATTGCTCATTATTCTCTTCCCACTATTCTCCCCCTATTCTCAAGATATTTCATCCGCAACGGGATTGCGCAATCTTGTATTCTATCATTCTTGGTTTGATGGAACAAAAAACCTGTTTGATTTGTCCGAACATACACCTGTCCACTTGACAGCTTTGCCAGATAGAAATGCAGTGAAGAGAATAATGCACGAGTTAATGCCAATAAAGGCTGTTAATGCAGATAAGCTCCCATGTCTGTCTTGGGTATTATCTACGTTCTTTGGTATTGACACAAAAAGCAAAATTAATTATATTTAATCGGGAGCACCCTGCACCTTTGAGTTGCATGCAATTAGGCGCAAATTTTTACAAACTGTGTGCAAAGAACGTACATTATCTACGTTCTTTGCTGAATGAATTAGAGCACAGCGTGTTCTCTAAATTTTGATTGAAATTCCCTTATTCGCTTTGCGTTGGTACTACTTTTGAACAGCTGATCGCTTTGTGTTTCTACAACTCAGCTGATTGGTGTTCTTTAAAACAATAAATTAAACGTTTAAACTGGAGGTATATAACCGAAATGCAGGTAATATTCATGTTTCTAAATAAATTACAGGTCAAATACTAATATTAATTATTATTGTAGAGAACATCGCAATCATTAAGAAGATCCAGAAACGCTGGATATCAACGTGCCTACCGAGAACGTCAACGCCAAAAAGAAATTAATAGGCTACGTGGACATTTACAGCAGCAACAACAACAGCAACAACAACATTTACAACAGCAACAACAACCAAATTACCAAAACATTGAATTGCAATATGAGCATTATCTTAACCATGTTAATGCCCATAAACAATTCAAATTAAAAATGATCGACAACGACTTTGGATACGCATGCGCTGTGTGTGATAGATTGTGGTTTAAAAACGACCTTAAAGCTATGCCTGCTGGCCGTTTTTTCCAGACTACTTACCAGTATTGAATCAAAGGTGTACGTTTCTTATTTTAGCTATCATAAGCCTATTTTAACTATTGCAACATAAATAATAAAATAAATTAAATTTTAAAAATTAAACAAGATAAATATGTATGATTGACTTAACCCTTGAATGCCCATGATACCTTTAAAGATACAACCATTATTAACGAGATTGTAAAGTATTATATAGGGGTTAATATTTCTAAATACTGCAAATTTAACAGTTTACACATCTACCTTGAGTTCAAACACTCACATCTTTTTTATCATTGTCATTGCTTAAGTCTAATTTGTATTTGAACACTTGAAATATAACGAAGCATTTGTTCTATTGAAACTTAACTTAAAGTAAAAGAGTTTTCATTTGTTGCAAGTCGAATCGCCGTCCATAACACGTCTAGAGCTTGTCTTTTTCGTCACATTGCAACAAATTGGTCGTGCACTTGCGAGGACTAGCAGCCATTTTTTGCTACCCACAGCGCATCTACATATTGCCAACGAGTTGCTGCAAGTATTGGAGGAAATTTTCAAGAGTTCGGAAATTCTACGTGCAGTTGTATGCTTACTGTTGGGTTGAGAGTATTCCCGCCACTTTGCCGCCAAAGTACAAAGGTCGAATCGTCGATTATATTGTACAATCGCCTACATTCTACCAACTTGTTAGGTTTGTCATCGAGAGTATTCCCGCCATTGTACAAACGTCTACATTGTGCCAACGCAATTAATTCGTCGTCAAGAATATTGCCAGAATATTTCTGTCATTTGCCGCCATCGTACATACATAGGTCGAATCGTCGACTATATTGTACAAACGTCTGAAATAAATTTGTATAACGTTTTAAAAAACCGGTGTTTTAATTTAAAGGTGAAAGTTGTGCGGATACAGTAAGTTCTTATATATATACAAAAGGTGAAAAGAACTCGTGTTCAGATTCAAAAGTATTACTTTCATAACATGGGTGCGTTCGAGGAAGATATTTCTGAACTGTTTGAGGCCATGGAGGTTCATCGCAATGTTCTAATTTTAGGAGGCAGTCTTTTGAATGGGTTGACTCATGTGATTCCAGCAGAGGCCAGTGGTTGAAAAGATGATCAATAATACTAACTTTGCTTGCCTTAACAATGGGGCTATAACGTTTAAAACAAGCTTATTGGCTACATCAGGGACCAGTAGTGCGATTCAGTAACTTTTTTAACAACACTCGAAGTTGCCAAATCAGCTAAACAACAGAAGTTAACAATACTGGTATTCAGTAACTCTTTTTTTGACAACATACGTTATTGTAAAATCAGCTGTGTTGTTACGCTAGCGGCATTTAGTTTTGTGTTGTTAGAAACGCGATAGTTAATTTATTTTCATATACTTACATGTTTTGTTATTTTTTTTTATAAATTTGTAGTTCCATCTTTTAAGTAAATCGATTAAATTAACATGACTGTTTTATTAAAAACGTTTATATTTTATTAAAGCAATGAATGTTAAATGTACATATATATAAGTATATAAGTGAAATATACGCATTTGCAACATAAACAGAAACATTTTATAAACTTTATTAATTATTATTTATATTCCATTGGCAAGCTTTCTGCCACAGAGAGGCCCTCTAAATACTGGCTTCCTATCAATTCCCGCATCCGCTCATCCAGCTGCGTTAAGTGTGGCTGCTTTAAGGACACTGGTCCTACTTTTTAAATAGCATCAAATCTATGTATGTTTGAAAAAAAGCAATATGAAATAAACAGGTAGAATTATACATACATATATACACACAAAGAACGTCTGGGCGTAGCGGCTATACATGGAATTGGCTTCGCAATATTCACTTGTTTATCTACACAAAAAGTATATTGTTTTTAACAAACATTATAACACATCTATTAATGAAAGTGATGAATTTATTTATTCAGACGCAGTTAAATTTTTACAATTCCAAGCATAATACACATATGCCAGCACCGCGCAACTCTTTATGGGTAAATTCCAATTTCACCGGGTTATTACTTTGCGTGCGAAATTGGTCGGCGGACTTTACACAGCCTCCGATGACATTCAGTATGGAAGCCTTCTCCTTCCACTTCTTTTCCAGCTCCATGCTGCCGATTAAACTTCCGCTGGCTATCCCCGGATTCTCTGGGAAGAAATTCGTCATCCCACTCTGCTGCTCCATTGAGACATGGCTCCTCTTTGCTGCTTGGCTTGTTGAGGCCATTCTGAAAATAGAAAAAGAAAAGTAAATAAACTATTTAATAACTTTATTTAAGTATACTTGCTTTTGGTTTGCTGAATTTGCGCTCCAACTGTTGGCCGGATGAATTGCAATGTTTTTTTTTTTGCATTCCTTTTTGTGTTTTTCGTAAATTTTGACACTTGTTACCTGAGATGCCACTTTTTGTCAATTAGAATAAATAGGACAAATCAGCTGTTCAGTGTTGTTTAGTATGAGTTATTGAATCGCACAATCGCTATTGCAAACCACAAATATTTTTAGTTAACAACACGTTAAGTCGTGTTGTTAAAAGTTACTGAATCACACTACAGTACTGGACTTATTTTCCACAAACGCTGGTACTCCGATAAATTGGAGGTTATACAATGCCAATTAGGTGGTAGTCACCATTAACTGATAGTCTTAGACTTAATGAAGATAAAACCTAAAATTGTTTAGTTTCTACCGAAAAATAAATTACTGACAGCCCTTAGTAGTAGAGGTGGGTAACTCAGCACTGAGTTGAGTTACTGAGCTGACTCTTAGCGATGAGCCGCTCGCTCAGGCTCACTTCCCAAAAAAATTGTGACTCAGTAGCTCAGTTATAAATTTCAGCCATTTTACTGAGCGGCGAGTCGATGAGTGTGTCAGCACTGAGAATCAAATATGAGCTAAAACGAAGCTCTTTGTTTTGTGGACAGACACTCTGTAAGAAATGGCATTTGGGAGTGTTTTATTGCATTTTTGGAGATTTTGCAGTTTTTTCGCCACCTTTGAGGTATGCAACAGTATAAATGTAATCGCAATAAAAATAAGAATATGAAATCAACAAGACAACAATTATAAAATACGAGAAATTCAAATTTTGCAAAAATGTTTAATAACAGCTTTTAAACATGCATAAAACAAATAATTGTAAAAATAAATGTGATAAACATAAGGTTTTACGGACACCTTTTAAAATATAACTCAATATTTGCATGTAAATCACTAAAATACGAGTATTTAATTTGTTTCTCAAGTTAAAGATTTCAACACGTATTTCGCCAAATAATAACATTAACTAGCTTTTTTAGCCAAATAAAAATGCTATGATTCTGAGAGCCTTTTTGCGTGCCAGCCCATGATTGGGATTTGATTCCAGCCCAAAACCTATGAGGCAAAAGATAAGAGTTGCATATCATATTATCTATGGAGAGAATAAAGAATGACAGAAAATAAGAACTAGCACGAAAATGCTTACTTTAGGCGTGTTGTCACTTTAATTGTCCTACATGCACCTCTCCACGATAACAGTGATGCCGTAGTTGTAAAGAGCGACACAATTATGAAATGAGTCGTAACTCAATTGCAAGATTAATATAGAAGAGATTGCGCCGACAGCTAACAAAAATAATTTACGATCTGCACATGTACACCTGCAATAACGTATTCTCATTTTAATTGGAGAATAGCTTTATAAGTTCGAATAATATAATAAAATCGCGTTGCACTTCACAAAAAACTTTATTTATATCTTTAAAATTATAAAACACCAAATATTCACTTCACTCGTGCTGAATGCCAATATCGTAAAGCAAAAAAAGTAACGGACCTGCGCAACGCGCAATCTCTTATTTATCAATCTTGACTCAATTGTGCTACCTCACTGAGCTGACTCACTTAATTAAACAAGAGTCATTGAGTCAACTCGCGAAAATTAGCTGGCTTACCCACCCCTACTTAGCAGTACCACTCATGAGGCGGTATTATAATAATAATAATAATAATCCCAACGGTTGTATCCCTCCATACCCGCCCGACCGACGCGAGGGGCGCATCCGCATGACGCACGGATATATAAAAAAAAAAAAATTTTGTTTTTTTCATATATATTGCGCCGAGTCATGAAAGGCAGAGGTTTGTTAAGTGTCGAGATCTAAAACTGTTCAGCTACAGAACAAATGCTCATCAGCTGATCGAATAGTAATATATGTATATGTATGTATGTATTAATTATTGAGAGGATTGAGTATAGTTTTCTTTATGTAAAAAAGTGAGTCTGAAATATCAAAAGAACCGGAGTGAGTGTTAAAATCCTGACACAAACTACGGAGTGGCTCATTTAACTCAAAATTACTTTTACATGGCTTCAGAAAGAGAGGCCGGAAATGTCTTGAAATTCTGGAGGGAACGTTAAGTTTTATTTCGCTAAGAAGATATGGGCTAGAGATCAAGCCTGTCAGTAACTTGACCAAAAATACAATGCCTAGCATTTCTCTACGACTAGCAAGTGTAGGAAGATTAATGAGTTTTAAACGACTTATATATGGCGGCAAGTTGTACTGAGAATCCCAACGAAAATTTCTTAAAGCAGAAAGCAGAAATTGTTTTTGAATGGACTCTATTCTGTCGGAATGAACTTGATAGCGCGGGTTCCAAACAACAGATCCATATTCCAGTATGGGCCTCACTAACGTTGTGAACAGAGCCTTCGTGATGTAAGGGTCATTGAATTCTTTTGACCACCGTTTTACAAATGCAAAAACATCCTTGGCTTTGTTAACTGTAACATTGATGTGAAGATTAAAATTAAATTTCGGATCCATTGTAATTCCAAGATCAACAAAGTTAAACACTTGTTCTAGGTTATGGTTACCTATTTCATAAGATGCTGGTTGAACTGCTCTGCGAGAAAAGCACATTACTTTACATTTTTTAAGGTTTAGTGGCATGTAATTTTTTTCACACCAGTTAGTCATGCTATTTAAATCCGCTTGTAGTAAGGACCTTTCCTCAACAGAATGATACGATCTAAAAAGCTTTACATCATCAGCATACAATAAAATTTTTGAATAATTTATTACAGAAGGTAAGTCATTTATAAAAAGTAAAAACAGAATCGGACCAAGGTGACTTCCTTGCGGGACCCCTGAAGAAACATGAATAATGTTTGAGGAACTATTTTTAAAAAGAACTCGTTGTGTTCTGTCAATGAGGTAAGAAGCCATCCAACGAAGGAGATTAGGTTGAAAACCAAGGAGATCGAGTTTATGGATCAGTAAAGAGTGACTTACTCTGTCGAATGCTTTACTAAAATCAGTGTATATAACATCAGTGTGCATAAATTCTCTGAATCCATTTGAAACATGAGTTGTGAACTCAAGCAAGTTTGTAACGGTAGATTTACCCTTAGAGAACCCATGTTGTGTGCTAGAAATTGTAGAGGATATGGAATACGTTAAATGGTCAACAACAATAGCTTCGAATAATTTAGGAATAGCAGAAAGCTTAGCTATACCGCGGTAATTTTCTATAGAGGACCTACTCCCGGTCTTATAAAGTGGTATAATGAATGATTCTTTCCAAGCTGAAGGGAAAATCCCAAGCTTAAGAGAAAGATTAAATAAATTAATTAAGGGCACATAAATATGTTTAGCACAGTTAATGAGGAAACACGTCGGGATCGAATCGGGGCCAGCCTTAAATGATTCTTTTAAGTTACTCAAATAATAAAATACTTCCTCGGAAGATATCTGCGGAATAATAGCAGAGGTGAGGGAACAGAGTTTATATGGATAAGGTTTGCTCAGAGGAGAGTTAATGGAGTAATTTGACCTGAAGAATTGGGCAAACATGTTGGAAATTGATTGGGAGTCGCAAGAAACGGTATTTTGATATTTCATAGCAGACGGAAAACTAGTCACTCTGCGCCTAGAGTTAACGAAGTCATAAAATGATTCAGGGTTTTTTATTAGATTCCTTTTAACTTTGCACAAATAAGATCTGTAGCATTTTTTATTTAATTCAAAATAAGCGTGTCGGATAACTGAGTATTTAATATAGTTAGTGTGCAAACCAGTTTTTTTGTACAATTTAAACGTTCGCGACTTTTTATTTTTTAAATTTTTTAGTTCTTTAGTAAACCAAGGTTGTGATTGCTCCTTTTGTACGCAAACCCGTTTTGGTACAAACTTTTGAAATAAGCTAAATATAGTGTTATTAAAATGCTGGACGCAGCGTTCAACATCATCTTTATACGTCGGCCATGATAATTTTGATAATTCTCGATCTAATTTTTTGAAATTGGCTTTCGCGAAAATAAAACGAGCGTTTGAGCTACTTGATTTATCAACATTATTTCCAAAATCACCAATAACCTCGTAATTTACCTCAATCGCAGGGTGATAAGAGTCCTCTGGAATAACCAAGGGTTCGCACATCTTCATAGATGACTTAGATACGTCATCAACAAAAACTAGATCCAGAATGGTGCCAAAATTGTTTGGAGTTAAATTGATCTGATTTAGACAGAGCTCAGCCATATCTTCTAAAAACACATTGTATCTATCCTTTGATGATATTGGAACGATAACGTCCTCTATAAGAGTCCATGATATGCCTGGCATATTGAAGTCACCAAGTACAATCATCGAGTCATGTTCAGTAATCATTGAACTTAAAGATCTAAGTGACGCAATATGTTGAGAATAAACCGATAAGTCAGAGTTAGGAGGGATGTAGCAAGCAGCTAAATAAAAGAAACCATTTCCTACCATAACTCGTATGGCTTTAAATTCGATTGACTCGATGAGGGGGATATTAACATCTTCGGATGGTATTGAAGAATGAACTGCAAAAAGAACACCCCCACCGATTCTGTCCTTACGGTCATTTCTATAAATTTGATATTGATTAGGAAGGATCTCTGAATTAAAAATATGTGATTTAAGCCAAGTTTCAGTAAAGCAAATTACGTTATAGTCACAGTCTAAGCCTTTTAAATATAAATCGTTCAATTTAGTATTTAAACCTCTAACGTTTTGGTAGAAAATACTTAAAGTAGAATTTAAAATTAGTTTTTTGGCTCATTGTCACGATTAGGAATTTAAGCTAAGTTATTTATTTTATTTTTATTTTTATGTGGCTTGTATTCAAATTCGCGAACAAATGCCCCGGTTGGCCAAAAAGAATTGTTAAGCAAAGTATCAAAAACTTCAGGTGCCACATCAATTTTAAAAGATGATACGTTACGTTCGTATTTAAAGTTAAATTTTCGGATTGCTAAGTTACAAGTTTTAATTTTTGATGAAATGTAAAACTCTATATCATCAGAAGAAGTGTCCCTAGCAAATCTAGAAACAAAAATTGATTTTCTCAAAGGAACCACAACCAGCTTCTTTGCAGAGCAGTCAGCCTCATCCAATGGTACTACAGTTTTTGCAACAATAGGAGCAGATTGGGATGGTGGAAGCGATTGAGGCGGTGATGGACCCACCTCTGATGAAGATGCCTGTAAATTCTCATGATCAGAATTGCTTTTATTAGAGGAAGAAGCGCGAGTGCAGATAGCTCTTTATTAAACAAACTGAGTCGACATTTTCTAATCAAATTAAAAAAGCTACTTTTGTATTTAAAAAAAACGTACTTAATATTCAGCTACGTGTTATAGACTAGCGAAAAATTTTACTACGCGGCAGCACCAGTTTACCTTTGACAGCCAGCGGCAATCACAGCCAATGTCAACTATTCAAGCTCTTTATTTCGACACAGCCATTTTATACTTCGGAGAAGACACAAACTCTAGTATCTTATAGACACTTTCATCATTGTCATTGTTTAAGTCTAATTTGTATTTGAACACTTGAAATATAACGAAGCATTTGTTCTATTGAAACTTAACTTAAAGTAAAAGAGTTTTCATTTGTTGCAAGTCGAATCGCCGTCCATAACACGTCTAGAGCTTGTCTTTTTCGTCACATTGCAACAAATTGGTCGTGCACTTGCGAGGACTAGCAGCCATTTTTTGCTACCCACAGCGCATCTACATATTGCCAACGAGTTGCTGCAAGCATTGGAGGAAATTTTCAAGAGTTCGGAAATTCATCGCAATCATCTGGGAAATTCTACGTGCAGATGTATGCTTACTGTTGGGTTGAGAGTATTCCCGCCACTTTGCCGCCAAAGTACAAAGGTCGAATCGTCGATTATATTGCACAATCGCCTACATTCTACCAACTTGTTAGGTTTGTCATCGAGAGTATTCCCGCCATTGTACAAACGTCTACATTGTGCCAACGCAATTAATTCGTCGTCAAGAATATTGCCAGAATATTTCTGTCATTTGCCGCCATCGTACATAGGTCGAATCGTCGACTATATTGTACAAACGTCTGAAATAAATTTGTATAACGTTTTAAAAAACCGGTGTTTTAATTTAAAGGTGAAAGTTGTGCGGATACAGTAAGTTCTTATATATATACAAAAGGTGAAAAGAACTCGTGTTCAGATTCAAAAGTATTACTTTCATAACATGGGTGCGTTCGAGGAAGATATTTCTGAACTGTTTGAGGCCATGGATGTTCATCGCAATGTTCTAATTTTAGGAGGCAGTATTTTGAATGGGTTGACTCATGTGATTCCAGCAGAGGCCAGTGGTTGAAAAAGATGATCAATAATACTAACTTTGCTTGCCTTAACAATGGGGCTATAACGTTTAAAACAAGCTTATTGGCTACATCAGGGACCAGTAGTGCGATTCAGTAACTTTTTTAACAACACTCGAAGTTGCCAAATCAGCTAAACAACAGAAGTTAACAATACTGGTATTCAGTAACTCTTTTTTTTTTGACAACATACGTTATTGTAAAATCAGCTGTGTTGTTAAGCTAGCGGCATTTAGTTTTGTGTTGTTAGAAACGTGATAGTTAATTTATTTTCATATACTTACATGTTTTGTTATTTTTTTTTATAAATTTGTAGTTCCAACTTTTAAGTAAATCGATTAAATTAACATGACTGTTTTATTAAAAACGTTTATATTTTATTAAAGCTATGAATGTTAAATGTACATATATATAAGTATATAAGTGAAATATACGCATTTGCAACATAAACAGAAACATTTTATAAACTTTATTAATTATTATTTATATTCCATTGGCAAGCTTTCTGCCACAGAGAGGCCCTCTAAATACTGGCTTCCTATCAATTCTCGCATCCGCTCATCCAGCTGCGTTAAGTGTGGCTGCTTTAGGGGCCTGTTGCCGGTTAAAGACTGCTGCCTTCTCCGGCCGCGCACTCGGACACTGGTCCTACTTTTTAAATCGCACCAAATCTATGTATGTTTGAAAAAAAGCAATATGAAATAAACAGGTAGAATTATACATATATACACACAAAGAACGTCTGGGCGTAGCGGCTATACATGGAATTGGCTTCGCAATATTCACTTGTTTATCTACACAAAAAGTATATTGTTTTTAACAAACATTATAACACATCTATTAATGAAAGTGATGAATTTATTTATTCAGACGCAGTTAAATTTTTACAATTCCAAGCATAATACACATATGCCAGCACCGCGCAACTCTTTATGGGTAAATTCCAATTTCACCGGGTTATTACTTTGCGTGCGAAATTGGTCGGCGGACTTTACACAGCCTCCGATGACATTCAGTATGGAAGCCTTCTCCTTCCACTTCTTTTCCAGCTCCATCCTGCCGATTAAACTTTCCGCTGGCTATCCCCGGATTCTCTGGGAAGAAATTCGTCATCCCACTCAGCTGCTCCATTGAGACATGGCTCCTCTTCGCTGCTTGGCTTGTTGAGGCCATTCTGAAAATAGAAAAAGAAAAGTAAATAAACTATTTAATAACTTTATTTAAGTATACTTGCTTTTGGTTTGCTGAATTTGCGCTCCAACTGTTGGCCGGATGAATTGCAATGTTTTTTATTTTTGCATTCCTTTTTGTGTTTTTCGTAAATTTTGACACTTGTTACCTGAGATGCCACTTTTTGTCAATTAGAATAAATAGGACAAATCAGCTGTTCAGTGTTGTTTAGTATGAGTTATTGAATCGCACAATCGCTATTGCAAACCACAAATATTTTTAGTTAACAACACGTTAAGTCGTGTTGTTAAAAGTTACTGAATCACACTACAGTACTGGACTTATTTTCCACAAACGCTGGTACTCCGATAAATGGGAGGTTATTCAATGCCAATTAGGTGGTAGTCACCATTAACTAATAGTCTTAGTCTTAATGAAGATAAAACCTAAAATTGTTTAGTTTCTACCGAAAAATAAATTACTGACAGCCCTTAGTAGTAGAGGTGGGTAACTCAGCACTGAGTTGAGTTACTGAGCTGACTCTTAGCGATGAGCCGCTCGCTCAGGCTCACTTCCCAAAAAAATTGTGACTCAGTAGCTCAGTTATAAATTTCAGCCATTTTACTGAGCGGCGAGTCGATGAGTGTGTCAGCACTGAGAATCAAATATGAGCTAAAACGAAGCTCTTTGTTTTGTGGACAGACACTCTGTAAGAAATGGCATTTGGGAGTGTTTTATTGCATTTTTGGAGATTTTGCAGTTTTTTCGCCACCTTTGAGGTATGCAACAGTATAAATGTAATCGCAATAAAAATAAGAATATGAAATCAACAAGACAACAATTATAAAATACGAGAAATTCAAATTTTGCAAAAATGTTTAATAACAGCTTTTAAACATGCATAAAACAAATAATTGTAAAAATAAATGTGATAAACATAAGGTTTTACGGACACCTTTTAAAATATAACTCAATATTTGCATGTAAATCACTAAAATACGAGTATTTAATTTGTTTCTCAGGTTAAAGATTTAAACACGTATTTCGCCAAATAATAACATTAACTAGCTTTTTTAGCCAAATAAAAATGCTATGATTCTGAGAGCCTTTTTGCGTGCCAGCCCATGATTGGGATTTGATTCCAGCCCAAAACCTATGAGGCAAAAGATAAGAGTTGCATATCATATTATCTATGGAGAGAATAAAGAATGACAGAAAATAAGAACTAGCACGAAAATGCTTACTTTAGGCGTGTTGTCACTTTAATTGTCCTACATGCACCTCTCCACGATAACAGTGATGCCGTAGTTGTAAAGAGCGACACAATTATGAAATGAGTCGTAACTCAATTGCAAGATTAATATAGAAGAGATTGCGCCGACAGCTAACAAAAATAATTTACGATCTGCACATGTACACCTGCAATAACGTATTCTCATTTTAATTGGAGAATAGCTTTATAAGTTCGAATAATATAATAAAATCGCGTTGCACTT
The DNA here is from genome assembly GCA_963971545.1 of Philophylla caesio. NCBI lineage: Eukaryota > Metazoa > Arthropoda > Insecta > Diptera > Tephritidae > Philophylla > Philophylla caesio. The sequence continues at coordinate 89,373,443 of OZ020607.1, forward strand.
CACAAAGAACTTTATTTATATCTTTAAATTTATAAAACACCAAATATTCACTTCACTCGTGCTGAATGCCAATATCGTAAAGCAAAAAAAGTAACGGACCTGCGCAACGCGCAATCTCTTATTTATCAATCTTGACTCAATTGTGCTACCTCACTGAGCTGACTCACTTAATTAAACAAGAGTCATTGAGTCAACTCGCGAAAATTAGCTGGCTTACCCACCCCTACTTAGCAGTACCACTCATGAGGCGGTATTAAACAAACTGAGTCGACATTTTCTAATCAAATTAAAAAAGCTACTTTTGTATTTAAAAAAAACGTACTTAATATTCAGCTATGTACGTGTTATAGACTAGCGAAAAATTTTACTACGCGGCAGCACCAGTTTACCTTTGACAGCCAGCGGCAATCACAGCCAATGTTTACTATTCAAGCTCTTTATTTCGACACAGCCATTTTATACTTCGGAGAAGACACAAACTCTAGTATCTTATAGACATTTTCATCATTGTCATTGTTTAAGTCTAATTTGTATTTGAACACTTGAAATAAATATGAGCTGATACGAAGCTCTTTGTTTTGTGGACAGACACTCTGTAAGAAATGGCATTTGGGAGTGTTTCATTGCATTTTAGGAGATTTTGCAGTTTTTTCGCCACCTTTGAGGTATGCAACAGTATAAATGTAATCGCAATAAAAATAAGAATATGAAATCAACAAGACAACAATTATAAAATACGAGAAATTCAAATTTTGCAAAAATGTTTAATAACAGCTTTTAAACATGCATAAAACAAATAATTGTAAAAATAAATGTGATAAACATAAGGTTTTACGGACACCTTTTAAAATATAACTCAATATTTGCATGTAAATCACTAAAATACGAGTATTTAATTTGTTTCTCAAGTTAAAGATTTCAACACGTATTTCGCCAAATAATAACATTAACTAGCTTTTTTAGCAAAATAAAAATGCTATGATTCTGAGAGCCTTTTTGCGTGCCAGCCCATGATTGGGATTTGATTCCAGCCCAAAACCTATGAGGCAAAAGATAAGAGTTGAATATCATATTATCTATGGAGAGAATAAAGAATGACAGAAAATAAGAACTAGCACGAAAATGCTTACTTTAGGCGTGTTGTCACTTTAATTGTCCTACATGCACCTCTCCACGATAACAGTGATGCCGTAGTTGTAAAGAGCGACACAATTATGAAATAAGTCGTAACTCAATTCCAAGATTAATATAGAAGAGATTGCGCCGACAGCTAACAAAAATAATTTACGATCTGCACATGTACACCTGCAATAACGTATTCTCATTTTAATTGGAGAATAGCTTTATAAGTTCGAATAATATAATAAAATCGCGTTGCACTTCACAAAAAACTTTATTTATATCTTTAAAATTATAAAACACCAAATATTCACTTCACTCGTGCTGAATGCCAATATCGTAAAGCAAGAAAAGTAACGGACCTGCGCAACGCGCAATCTCTTATTTATCAATCTTGACTCAATTGTGCTACCTCACTGAGCTGACTCACTTAATTAAACAAGAGTCATTGAGTCAACTCGCGAAAATTAGCTGGCTTACCCACCCCTACTTAGCAGTACCACTCATGAGGCGGTATTAAAGTAACTGAGTCGACATTTTCTAATCAAATTAAAAAAGCTACTTTTGTATTTAAAAAAAACGTACTTAATATTAAGCTACGTGTTATAGACTAGCGAAAAATTTTACTACGCGGCAGCACCAGTTTACCTTTGACAGCCAGCGGCAATCACAGCCAATGTCAACTATTCAAGCTCTTTATTTCGACACAGCCATTTTATACTTCGGAGAAGACACAAACTCTAGTATCTTATAGACATTTTCATCATTGTCATTGTTTAAGTCTAATTTGTATTTGAACACTTGAAATATAACGAAGCATTTGTTCTATTGAAACTTAACTTAAAGTAAAAGAGTTTTCATTTGTTGCAAGTCGAATCGCCGTCCATAACACGTCTAGAGCTTGTCTTTTTCGTCACATTGCAACAAATTGGTCGTGCACTTGCGAGGACTAGCAGCCATTTTTTGCTACCTACAGCGCATCTACATATTGCCAACGAGTTGCTGCAAGTATTGGAGGAAATTTTCAAGAGTTCGGAAATTCATCGCAATCATCTGGGAAATTCTACGTGCAGTTGTATGCTTACTGTTGGGTTGAGAGTATTCCCGCCACTTTGCCGCCAAAGTACAAAGGTAGAATCGTCGATTATATTGTACAATCGCCTACATTCTATAAACTTGTTAGGTTTGTCATCGAGAGTATTCCCGCCATTGTACAAACGTCTACATTGTGCCAACGCAATTAATTCGTCGTCAAGAATATTGCCAGAATATTTCTGCCATTTGCCGCCATCGTACAAAGGTCGAATCGTCGACTATATTGTACAAAATACTAAAATAAAATTGTATAACGTTTAAAAAAACGGGTGTTTTAATTTAAAGGTGAAAGTTGTGCGGATACAGTAAGTTCTTATATATATACAAAAGGTGAAAATAACTCGTGTTCAGATTCAAAAGTATTACTTTCATAACATGGGTGCATTCAAGGGAGATATTTCTAAAATGTTTGAGGCCATGGAGGTTGATCGCAATGTTATAATTTTAGGAGGCAGTCTTTTGAATGAGTTGACTCATGTGATTCCAGCAGAGGCCAGTGGTTGAAAAAGATGATCAATAATACTAACTTTGCTTGCCTTAACAATGGGGCTATAACGTTTAAAACAAGCTTATTGGCTACATCAGGGACCAGTAGTGCGATTCAGTAACTTTTTTAACAACACTCGAAGTTGCCAAATCAGCTAAACAACAGAAGTTAACAATACTGGTATTCAGTAACTCTTTTTTTGACAACATACGTTATTGTAAAATCAGCTGTGTTGTTAAGCTAGCGGCATTTAGTTTTGTGTTGTTAGGAACGCGATAGTTAATTTATTTTCATATACTTATGTACATGTTTTGTTATTTTTTTTATAAATTTGTAGTTCCATCTTTTACGTAAATCGATTAAATTAACATGACTGTTTTATTAAAAACGTTTATATTTTATTAAAGCAATGAATGTTAAATATACATATACATATATAAGTATATAAGTGAAATATACGCATTTGCAACATAAACAGAAACTCGGACTCTGGCTCTACTTTTTAAATCGCGCCAAATCTATGTATGTTAGAAAAAAAGCAATATGAAATAAACAGGAAGAATTATACATATATACACACAAATAACGTCTGGGCGTAGCGGCAATACATGGAATTGGCTTCGCAATATTTACTTGTTTATCTACACAAAAAGTATATTGTTTTTAGCAAACATTATAACACATCTATTAATGAAAGTGATGAATTTATTTATTCAGACGCAGTTAAATTTTTCACAATTCCAAGCACAATACACATATGCCAGCACCGCGCAGCTCTTTATGGGCAAATTCCAATTTCACCGGGTTATTACTTTGCGTGCGAAATTGGTCGGCGGACTTTACACATCCTCTGATGACATTCAGTATGGAAGCCTTCTCCTTCCACTTCTTTTCCAGCTCCATGCTGCCGATTAAACTTCCGCTGGCTATCCCCGGATTCTCTGGGAAGAAATTCGTCATCCCACTCTGCTGCTCCATTGAGACATGGCTCCTCTTTGCTGCTTGGCTTGTTGAGGCCATTCTGAAAATAGAAAAAGAAAAGTAAATAAACTATTTAATAACTTTATTTAAGTATACTTGCTTTTGGTTTGCTGAATTTGCGCTCCAACTGTTGGCCGGATGAATTGCAATGTTTTTTTTTTGCATTCCTTTTTGTGTTTTTCGTAAATTTTGACACTTGTTACCTGATATGCCACTTTTTGTCAATTAGAATACATAGGACAAAACAGCTGATCAGTGTTGTTTAGTATGAGTTATTGAATCGTACAATCGCTATTGCAAACCACAAATCTTTTTAGTTAACAACACGTTAAGTGTGTTGTTAAAAGTTGCTGAAGACTTATTTTCCACAAACGCTGGTACTCCGATAAATGGGAGG